>OZ024743.1:98452697-99047697 GCA_964016885.1 Eledone cirrhosa | reverse complement strand
CATATATATGTACGCATTTGTGTTTGTGTGTTTGTAGTCACAAAGTCCTACACATACCTTAAGTTAAATATATATATATTATTATTTCTAACTTTATAATTTAATTTGCATACAGCTTATCTGAAGAACATTCTCTTCATCAGATGATGACTGGTGATGGACATGATTTTGGCACCTAACAACAGTATGGTTCTTTCTGTGCCAAGCAGCATTGATGCTACCAGGGTATGTCAGAGTTCCCCTGGTGATTACACACATATGAAGACACACTTCATTGAAACTGAATTACTGAATGTGTGTGTGGAAGATTTAATTATATAATAAATGTGTGTATATATATATATATAACGAAGGAATTGTGGTAAGGAACCAGATGGACCATAACGCACCAGAGTACTCAATACTTAGGGTAGTAGAGTGGGAAATAGGAAAAAGTATGACCCCGACGGCAGAGCTCAAGCTGTTTCGACGGCTATTCTGGACATCTAGAAATAGCTGTCGAAACGGCTTGAGCTCTGCTGTCGGGATCATACTTTTTCATATATATATATATAAATGTGTATATATATAGATATATATAATACAATGATGACACATTCCTTTAACAGAGTGTGTGGCAGCATAATATATCCAACCACTCTTAGACGTGAGTCTACATGTTAAAACATGTCTGAGGAGCTTCCGATTCCAGAGTCAGGATCGATCATTAATCCGTTCCTCGAGCTGGTCGACAGTGAAACATATGTAATGTGTGATTAAATATGTATCTGATGCAACACTGATTCTTTGTTCCCTGATATATTATATATATATAGAGAGAGAGAGATGGGGGAGAGGGGGAGATGTGTATGTATATCAATGACTGAATATGATGGATGGTTATAAAGCTGCATATGTGATTGTGTATATCATTTTGTAGTATATATATATATATATGTATATAATGTGTGTATGTTTGTATATATGTGTGTGCATATATATAGGCAGATATACATGTATTTAGATTTACAGCTATATGTATATAATGTATCTATGTGCCATTCAATATAGATTATGTAGCATATATTTCATCTATGTATATAAACATCTATTCTTTGTATATAATATTTGAACAATAAGACGCCATCATAAATATGCTTGCACACACACACATGTATATAAGTATATATATATATGTGTGTATGTATGTATATATGTATGTGTATATATGTATATATATATAGAGATATATATATATATATATAGATATATATATATATATATATATATATATATATAAATGGAAAAGAATGAAACGAAATTTCATTTCTCACTCTTAGTACGGCTGATATTTAATATATATATATACATACGTATATATATATATATATATAATGATGATGATGATATATGTTAAGTATTTCCGTAGAAAGGGTAAAGGAAAGAAGAGTGCTCTATGTATAGTAGAGAGCTATTTGATATATATATATGTATATGTGTATATATGTATATATATAAATATGTATGTATGTATATACACATATATATAAGCATGTAACAAAGGAGATGTGGTAAGGAACCAGGTGGACCATAACGCACCAGAGTACTCAATACTTAGGGTAGTAGAGTGGGTAATAGGAAAAAGTATGTATATATATATACACACACTTAGAGATGAAAATAGTTAAAATGTGTATGTATTGTACATATATATGATAAGTGTATATATGTATATATATTCCTATTTATATATACATATATATATACTCATACACACACACACACATAAATTCACGTGCTATGTATGCATGTAGAACTGGTTATAGATAATATATGTGTATAAATATAGATATGTATGATGTAAATTATACATTCTTACTGTAGCTCTGTGTGTATGTATGTGTTTAATACATACTGTAGCTCTGTGTGTATGTATGTGTATAATACATACTGTAGCTCTGTGTGTATGTATGTGTATAATACATACTGTAGCTCTGTCAGTATGTGTATAATACATACTGTAGCTCTGTCAGTATGTGTATAACACATACTGTAGCTCTGTCAGTATGTGTATAACACACACTGTAGCTCTGTGTGTATGTATGTGTATAATACATACTGTAGCTCTGTCAGTATGTGTATAACACATACTGTAGCTCTGTCAGTATGTGTATAATACATACTGTAGCTCTGTCAGTATGTGTATAATACATACTGTAGCTCTGTGTGTATGTATGTGTATAATACATACTGTAGCTCTGTGTGTATGTATGTGTATAATACATACTGTAGCTCTGTGTGTATGTATGTGTATAACACATACTGTAGCTCTGTCAGTATGTGTATAACACATACTGTAGCTCTGTCAGTATGTGTATAACACACACTGTAGCTCTGTCAGTATGTGTATAATACATACTGTAGCTCTGTCAGTATGTGTATAATACATACTGTAGCTCTGTGTGTATGTATGTGTATAACACATACTGTAGCTCTGTCAGTATGTGTATAACACACACTGTAGCTCTGTCAGTATGTGTATAATACATACTGTAGCTCTGTCAGTATGTGTATAATACATGCTGTAGCTCTGTGTGTATGTATGTGTATAACACATACTGTAGCTCTGTCAGTATGTGTATAATACATACTGTAGCTCTGTGTGTATGTATGTGTATAACACATACTGTAGCTCTGTCAGTATGTGTATAACACATACTGTAGCTCTGTCAGTATGTGTATAATACATACTGTAGCTCTGTCAGTATGTGTATAACACACACTGTAGCTCTGTCAGTATGTGTATAATACATACTGTAGCTCTGTGTGTATGTATGTGTATAATACATACTGTAGCTCTGTCAGTATGTGTATAACACATCATACAACTGCACTGCTATAACTTATGGCTGTATATTTAAAACAAATATCTGTAATTCTTGTTAGAAATTTGCTAAAATATATATTTATTTATTTATATATTTACTTGTCTATTTTTTTCTCCCAATTCACTGTGCTTAAAATTGTTTCAGAAAACTTCTCGCTGTCAGTTACATACATAAAATACATGTATCTATGTGCATTTGTAAATATTTCTTGTATGTTTGTTTACATGTATATATATATATATATATGTGTATGTGTGTGTGTGTGTATGTGTGTGTGTTAGTGTGTGTGAGTGTATGTATGTATGTACATATATGTTTACATATATATATATATACATATAGAATAAACGAAGCCAACTTTAACATGTTTGACTTACACATTTTATTATATATATATATATATATATATATATATATATATATATATATATATATATGTGTGTGTGTGTGTGTGTGTATATAGATTGTTGTACTCTGGGAGGGTCAAGCTGCCAATAAAAACTCATGCACCTGTTGGGCTTCACTTCAATTTATTATAATTTCCCATTTGGTTAGTTTAATAACCAGATGGTTGTTTAGTTGTTGATTGTCATCAAAGCTCTTTCATCACATGTTCTGTGACCTCCTCAGTGACTACTTTTGTTGTTATTTTGTCTCTTTTTTGTTCTGTCCTACACCATCTTGTTTTTCTGAGCTGTATACTTGAGCTGCACATGAGTTATATCCTAGTTTGTGTGCATTTTATTTATTTATTTTCCCTCTTTTCTACATGTCACTAATTGGTTAATTATTCTACATCTGTGTCTGGTTTGTTTTATTAGTTTAGTTTTTGTGTCTGTATGTCTTTATCTTGTCCTTAGTTACTATGTTGTTGCTATCCCACTCATCTTTTCTGTTTAGTTTTGGTTGGAGTTTGTTTATGTTTGTTGCTTCTGTAATCTGTCGAAGCACTGCATCTGCTCTGTGAGTGGATATCCTTTTTATCCCAATATTCTCTAGTTTGCCCCTATATTACATTCTGGCATGTTGGTGCAGTACTGAGGAATTTTTCTCATCTTGAAGTTTTCAATAGTGTTCTTTTATCTTTTCTCTTGTGCTATAGGCCGACTCACATATGTTTGCCATGGTCCTTTTCCTGCCCCCCCCCCCCCTACACTTTATGCTATGTACTATGTTCCTAGTTTTACAGTTAATTTCTGAGCTTAATCTGCATTCTATAAGTGCAGGGCAGTTTCTCAAAAGGGTACATTCTATTAATCAAGGAATTTATAGGGATACCTAGTTTTTCTACTACCTTAATTTGAATACGTCTAGAGCCCTTCTAAATCTTTAAGCTAGTTTGCCTCTGGTATTTGTTGCTGTTATACCAGGAGTTGGTCTTATTTATCTTCTTCTTAGTTCTCTCTATCCTATTCCAAACTTTGCTCCTATATATGAGGCAAGTCCCATTCACATGATTTTCTATAATTTTTATCCATTTGGCTCTGGCTTTATACACCCAGGATGTATAAAGGAGTCAAATAACCAACTAGTGACAGGAAGGAAACAAAGCAAATAAATAAATAAACAGATAAATATATTTAAAAAAAATAAAATTAAAAAAAACACACACACAAACTTGGATATAACACATGTGCCCCACAAGTATACAGCTCAGAAAAACAAGATGGTGTAGGACAGAAAAACAGAGATACACAAAACAACAACAAAAGTAGTCACTGAGGAGGTCACAGAATGTGTGCTGAAAGAGCTTTGATGACAATCAACAAGTGCATGTATTTTTATTGGCAGCATGACCCTCCCAACGTATAACAATATCTGTTTCAACACATGTTTTCAGATATAAAAATCTTGCAAAACAAATACAAAAACAAAATATATATACACACACACACATATATATATATATATATATATATATATATATATATATATATATACATATTACATATATATGCATATATATATATATTTGTATATACATGTATATATTTGTATATACATGTATATATAGGGAAAACTATAATTAAACATTCTCAAGTACCCTCAATCTGCCATGCATGTCTATGTTTATGTATATGTGTGTGTGTGTATTATATATATATATGTGTGTGTGTGTGTGTGTGTGTGTGTGTGTGTGTGTATATATATATATATATATATATATATATATATATATATATATATATATATATATATATATATATAAACACATAAATGCATGTGTGTGTGTATAAATAAATATATATATATACATATATACATACATAATGCTGAAAACACTCCCCCAAAATATATATACATACACACACACACACACGTGTGTGTGTGTATATATATATATATATATATATATATATATATATATATATATATGTATATTTATATATATATATTATACGCATATACAATTATATACATTATAAATTGTAATCCCTTAATTTTTTTTTTTTTGTGTCTGCAAATTATAATAATTCCTAATTGAAGAGTAAAATGCTTAATTTTTATATTTTTGATTGGTTATGAAATAAAGAAAATAAAGAAAAAAAAATCATTTTAAAATACCTTCATTGATACTCTGTCAGTTTCTTTGTTGTTTTGTTGTTTTATTTTCTTGCCCGTTGCACCTCCTCACACACTCGCTGCCTCTTTTCTCTTTTTCATGTAGATATCATTCTCATTTTTGCTGGTATGGGTTTAAAAGGATTTTATAAAAGTAATTCTATGGCTAGATGTCCTTCCTAATACAGGTAAAATTCCATTATAATGAATACCACTATGATGAATTTTTCAGTATAACATTTTTTTCCCCGGGGTAACAAGCAAACATTTGTTTCGCTATCTCATTATAAAGAACTTTTCGTTACAACAAATTATTTTTATATTCCGTGAATTTCGTTATAACGAATTTCACAGTACTCCCAATGTTCATTTATTTTCTAAGTAAGGATTTTGATTTTCACACATCAGGGGTTCCTCTATTTATGGAGAATGCCCTCATCACTTCTGTCCAGATATACCTTCGATGTCCACTACCGTAGCTTTCTTCCACTGGGTTTCTTGGCAACTTTTCACTCATCCATCATCATCTGTGTCCATCACATGTCTATACCAGCACAGTCTTCTCTCCTACTACAACTGACTCTTTACATACCCAATTTCTTTCCCAGTTCATCCATGCTTTGTCATTTATGCACATTAACATTGCACATCCATCATATCATGCTCACTTCATTTCTCTCGAGTTTTCCCATATTCTCTGCAGTCACTGCCCATGTCTCACTACCATGCAGCCATTGCACATTGCACACAGACATAATACAGTTGACCTTTCATTCATAGTAAGAAACCTTTTGTTTACAACAGGAGTAATAGCAGAAGCTATCAACTACTTGTATGGATGTTACCAGATATAAACAAAGGTTTATATCACTGACACTCTGACTATCAACACACACACACACACGTGTGTATATATAGGCTTGGCTCTTTTCCATGTATTCTATCAACAATGACTATTTTATCTTATTTCATGTTTCCTGTTCCTCTAAGACATTAATTAACCAGCCAAACCACTCACAATTTAGCCTCTTTGACCAACCAAACCCCAGTAATACAAAGACACCTTCACTCACTATCTGTGGCAATAACTGCTAGATGCTGCTACTACTGCTGCTACTACTACTCCTGCTACTACTAATGCTACTAACTTTTCTACTCTTCTTGGAGATTTTTGATATTATGGATGGGCTGAAATGATGGCACAAGCCCTAAATATGAATATATATAAGAATCCACAGGTTTCCAGTTGATGTATGCTGTAAAGAGGAGAGATTGTAGAGCAGAAGATAGTTGATGTATGCTGTAAACAGGAGAGATTGTAGAGCACAAGGTAGTTGATGTATGCTGTAAACAGGAGAGATTGTAGAGTAGAAGGTAGTTGGTGTATGCTGTAAACAGGAGAGATTGTAGAGCAGAAGGTAGTTGATGTATGCTGTAAAGAGGAGAGATTGTAGAGCAGAAGGTAGTTGATGTATGCTGTAAACAGGAGAGATTGTAGAGCAGAAGGTAGTTGATGTATGTTGTAAATAGGAGAGATTGTAGAGCAGAAGGTAGTTGATGTATGCTGTAAAGAGGAGAGATTGTAGAGCAGAAGGTAGTTGATGTATGCTGTAAATAGGAGAGATTGTAGAGCAGAAGGTAGTTGATGTATGCTGTAAAGAGGAGAGATTGTAGAGCAGAAGGTAGTTGATGTATGCTGTAAATAGGAGAGATTGTAGAGCAGAAGGTAGTTGATGTATGCTGTAAACAGGAGAGATTGTAGAGCAGAAGGTAGTTGATGTATGCTGTAAATAGGAGAGATTGTAGAGCAGAAGGTAGTTGATGTATGCTGTAAAGAGGAGAGATTGTAGAGCAGAAGGTAGTTGATGTATGCTGTAAACAGGAGAGATTGTAGAGCAGAAGGTAGTTGATGTATGTTATAAATAGGAGAGATTGTAGAGCAGAAGGTAGTTGATGTATGCTGTAAACAGGAGAGATTGTAGAGCAGAAGGTAGTTGATGTATGCTGTAAAGAGGAGAGATTGTAGAGCAGAAGGTGGTTGATGTATGCTGTAAACAGGAGAGATTGTAGAGCAGAAGGTAGTTGATGTATGTTGTAAATAGGAGAGATTGTAGAGCAGAAGGTAGTTGATGTATGCTGTAAAGAGGAGAGATTGTAGAGCAGAAGGTAGTTGATGTATGCTGTAAACAGGAGAGATTGTAGAGCAGAAGGTAGTTGATGTATGCTGTAAAGAGGAGAGATTGTAGAGCAGAAGGTGGTTGATGTATGCTGTAAACAGGAGAGATTGTAGAGCAGAAGGTAGTTGATGTATGTTGTAAATAGGAGAGATTGTAGAGCAGAAGGTAGTTGATGTATGCTGTAAAGAGGAGAGATTGTAGAGCAGAAGGTAGTTGATGTATGCTGTAAACAGGAGAGATTGTAGAGCAGAAGGTAGTTGATGTATGCTGTAAACAGGAGAGATTGTAGAGCAGAAGGTAGTTGATGTATGTTGTAAATAGGAGAGATTGTAGAGCAGAAGGTAGTTGATGTATGCTGTAAACAGGAGAGATTGTAGAGCAGAAGGTAGTTGATGTATGCTGTAAACAGGAGAGATTGTAGAGCAGAAGGTAGTTGATGTATGCTGTAAACAGGAGAGATTGTAGAGCAGAAGGTAGTTGATGTATGTTGTAAATAGGAGAGATTGTAGAGCAGAAGGTAGTTGATGTATGCTGTAAAGAGGAGAGATTGTAGAGCAGAAGGTAGTTGATGTATGCTGTAAACAGGAGAGATTGTAGGGCAGAAGGTAGTTGATGTATGCTGTAACTGGGAGAGATTCTAGAGCAGCAGGTAGTTGATGTATGTTGTAAACAGGAGAGATTGTAGAGCAGAAGATAGTTGATGTATGCTGTAAAGAGGAGAGATTGTAGAGCAGAAGGTAGTTGATGTATGCTGTAAACAGGAGAGATTGTAGAGCAGTAGGTAGTTGATGTATGCTGTAAACAGGAGAGATTGTAGGGCAGAAGGTAGTTGATGTATGCTGTAAACAGGAGAGATTGTAGAGCAGAAGGTAGTTGATGTATGTTGTAAATAGGAGAGGTTGTAGAGCAGAAGGTAGTTGATGTATGCTGTAAACAGGAGAGATTGTAGAGCAGAATGTAGTTGATGTATGTTGTAAATAGGAGAGATTGTAGAGCAGGAGATAGTTGATGTATGTTGTAAACAGGAGAGATTGTAGAGCAGAAGATAGTTGATGTATGCTGTAAAGAGGAGAGATTGTAGAACAGAAGGTAGTTGATGTGTGCTGTAAACAGGAGAGATTGTAGGGCAGAAGGTAGTTGATGTATGCTGTAAAGAGGAGAGATTCTAGAGCAGCAGGTAGTTGATGTATGCTGTAAACAGGAGAGATTGTAGAGCAGAAGGTAGTTGATGTATGCTGTAAACAGGAGAGATTGTAGAGCAGAAGGTAGTTGATGTATGCTGTAAAGAGGAGAGATTGTAGAGCAGAAGGTAGTTGATGTATGCTGTAAACAGGAGAGGTTGTAGAGCAGAAGGGAGTTGATGTATGCTGTAAACAGGAGAGATTGTAGAGCAGAAGATATTTGATGTATGCTGTAAAGAGGAGAGATTGTAGAGCAGAACGTAGTTGATGTATGTTGTAAACAGGAGAGATTGTAGAGCAGAAGATAGTTGATGTATGCTGTAAACAGGAGAGATTGTAGAGCAGAAGGTAGTTGATGTATGCTGTAAAGAGGAGAGATTGTAGAGCAGAAGGTAGTTGATGGATGCTGTAAACAGGAGAGATTGTAGAGCAGAAGGTAGTTGATGTATGCTGTAAACAGGAGAGATTGTAGAGCAGTAGGTAGTTGATGTATGCTGTAAAGAGGAGAGATTGTAGAGCACAAGGTAGTTGATGTATGCTGTAAAGAGGAGAGATTGTAGAGCAGCAGGTAGTTGATGTATGCTGCAAACAGGAGAGATTGTAGAGCAGGAGATAGTTGATGTATGCTGTAAACAGGAGAGATTGTAGAGCAGAAGATAGTTGATGTATGCTGTAAAGAGGAGAGATTGTAGAACAGAAGGTAGTTGATGTATGCTGTAAACAGGAGAGGTTGTAGAGCAGAAGGTAGTTGATGTATGCTGTAAACAGGAGAGATTGTAGAGCAGAAGATAGTTGATGTATGCTGTAAACAGGAGAGATTGTAGAGCAGAAGGTAGTTGATGTATGTTGTAAACAGGAGAGATTGTAGAGCAGAAGATAGTTGATGTATGCTGTAAAGAGGAGAGATTGTAGAGCAGCAGGTAGTTGATGTATGTTGTAAAAAGGAGAGATTGTAGAGCAGAAGATAGTTGATGTATGCTGTAAAGAGGATAGATTGTAGAGCAGAAGTTAGTTGATGTATGCTGTAAACAAGAGAGATTGTAGGGCAGAAGGTAGTTGATGTATGCTGTAAACAGGAGAGATTGTAGAGCAGAAGGTAGTTGATGTATGCTGTAAACAGGAGAGATTGTAGAGCAGCAGGTAGTTGATGTATGCTGTAAAGAGGAGAGATTGTAGAGCAGTAGGTAGTTGATGTATGCTGTAAAGAGGAGAGATTGTAGAACAGCAGGTAGTTGATGTATGTTGTAAACAGGAGAGATTGTAGAGCAGCAGGTAGTTGATGTATGTTGTAAAGAGGAGAGATTGTAGAACAGCAGGTAGTTGATGTATGCTGTAAACAGGAGAGATTGTAGAGCAGCAGGTAGTTGATGTATGTTGTAAAGAGGAGAGATTGTAGAACAGCAGGTAGTTGATGTATGCTGTAAACAGAAGAGATTGTAGAGCAGAAGATAGCTGATGTATGCTGTAAACAGGAGAGATTGTAGAGCACAAGGTAGTTGATGTATGCTGTAAACAGGAGAGATTGTAGAGCAGAAGATAGTTGATGTATGTTGTAAACAGGAGAGATCGTGGAGCAGGAGGTAGTTAATTTATGCTGTAAACAGGAGAGATTGTAGAGCAGAAGGTAGTTGATGTATGTTGTAAATAGGAGAGATTGTAGAGCAGAAGGTAGTTGATGTATGCTGTAAACAGGAGAGATTGTAGAGCAGAAGGTAGTTGATGTATGTTGTAAATAGGAGAGATTGTAGAGCAGAAGGTAGTTGATGTATGCTGTAAACAGGAGAGATTGTAGAGCAGAAGGTAGTTGATGTATGCTGTAAACAGGAGAGATTGTAGAGCAGAAGGTAGTTGATGTATGTTGTAAATAGGAGAGATTGTAGAGCAGAAGGTAGTTGATGTATGTTGTAAAGAGGAGAGATTGTAGAGCAGAAGGTAGTTGATGTATGCTGTAAACAGTAGAGATTGTAGAGCAGAAGGTAGTTGATGTATGCTGTAAACAGGAGAGATTGTAGAGCACAAGGTAGTTGATGTATGCTGTAAACAGGAGGGATTGTAGAGCAGAAGGTAGTTGATGTATGTTGTAAATAGGAGAGGTTGTAGAGCAGAAGGTAGTTGATGTATGCTGTAAAGAGGAGAGATTCTAGAGCAGCAGGTAGTTGATGTATGCTGTAAACAGGAGAGGTTGTAGAGCAGAAGGTAGTTGATGTATGCTGTAAAGAGGAGAGATTCTAGAGCAGCAGGTAGTTGATGTATGCTGTAAACAGGAGAGGTTGTAGAGCAGAAGGTAGTTGATGTATGCTGTAAAGAGGAGAGATTCTAGAGCAGCAGGTAGTTGATGTATGCTGTAAACAGGAGAGGTTGTAGAGCAGAAGGTAGTTGATGTATGCTGTAAAGAGGAGAGATTGTAGAGCAGAAGATAGTTGATGTATGCTGTAAACAGGAGAGATTGTAGAGCAGAAGGTAGTTGATGTATGCTGTAAACAGGAGAGATTGTAGAGCAGAAGGGAGTTGATGTATGCTGTAAACAGGAGAGATTGTAGATCAGAAGGTAGTTGATGTATGCTGTAAACAGGAGAGATTGTAGAGCAGAAGGTAGTTGATGGATGCTGTAAACAGGACAGATTGTAGAGCAGAAGGTAGTTGATGTATGCTGTAAAGAGGAGAGATTGTAGAGCAGGAGGTAGTTGATGTATGCTGTAAACAGGAGAGGTTGTAGAGCAGAATGTAGTTGATGTATGCTGTAAAGAGGAGAGATTGTAGAACAGAAGGTAGTTGATGTATGCTGTAAAGAGGAGAGGTTGTAGAGCAGAAGGTAGTTGATGTATGCTGTAAACAGGAGAGATTATAGAGCAGAAGATAGTTGATGTATGCTGTAAAGAGGAGAGATTGTAGAGCAGAAGGTAGTTGATGTATGCTGTAAACAGGAGAGATTGTAGAGCAGAAGGTAGTTGATGTATGCTGTAAACAGGAAAGATTGTAGAGCAGGAGGTAGTTAATTTATGCTGTAAACAGGAGAGATTGTAGACCAGCAGGTAGTTGATGTATGCTGTAAAAAGGAGAGATTGTAGAGCAGAAGTTAGTTGATGTATGCTGTAAAGAGGAGAGATTGTAGAGCAGCAGGTAGTTGATGTATGCTGTAAACAGGAAAGATTGTACAGCAGGAGGTAGTTAATTTATGCTGTAAACAGGAGAGATTGTAGACCAGCAGGTTGTTGATGTATGCTGTAAACAGGAGAGATTGTAGAGCAGCAGGTAGTTGATGTCTGCTGTAAACAGGAGTGATTGTAGAGCAGCAGGTAGTTGATGTATGCTGTAAACAGGAGAGATTGTAGAGCAGTAGGTAGTTGATGTATGCTGTAAACAGGAGAGATTGTAGGGCAGAAGGTAGTTGATGTATGCTGTAAACAGGAGAGATTGTAGAGCAGAAGGTAGTTGATGTATGCTGTAAACAGGAGAGATTGTAGAGCAGAAGGTAGTTGATGTATGTTGTAAATAGGAGAGATTGTAGAGCAGGAGATAGTTGATGTATGCTGTAAACAGTTGAGATTGTAGGGCAGAAGGTAGTTGATGTATGCTGTAAACAGGAGAGATTGTAGAGCAGAAGGTAGTTGATGTATGCTGTAAACAGGAGAGGTTGTAGAGCAGCAGGTAGTTGATGTATGCTGTAAAGAGGAGAGATTGTAGAGCAGTAGGTAGTTGATGTATGCTGTAAAGAGGAGAGATTGTAGAACAGCAGGTAGTTGATGTATGTTGTAAACAGGAGAGATTGTAGAGCAGCAGGTAGTTGATGTATGTTGTAAAGAGGAGAGATTGTAGAATCGCAGGTAGTTGATGTATGCTGTAAACAGGAGAGATTGTAGAGCAGCAGGTAGTTGATGTATGTTGTAAAGAGGAGAGATTGTAGAACAGCAGGTAGTTGATGTATGCTGTAAACAGGAGAGATTGTAGAGCAGAAGATAGCTGATGTATGCTGTAAACAGGAGAGATTGTAGAGCACAAGGTAGTTGATGTATGCTGTAAACAGGAGAGATTGTAGAGCAGAAGATAGTTGATGTATGTTGTAAATAGGAGAGATCGTGGAGCAGGAGGTAGTTAATTTATGCTGTAAACAGGAGAGATTGTAGAGCAGAAGGTAGTTGATGTATGCTGTAAACAGGAGAGATTGTAGAGCAGAAGGGAGTTGATGTATGCTGTAAACAGGAGAGATTGTAGATCAGAAGGTAGTTGATGGATGCTGTAAACAGGAGAGATTGTAGAGCAGAAGGTAGTTGATGGATGCTGTAAACAGGAGAGATTGTAGAGCAGAAGGTAGTTGATGTATGCTGTAAACAGGAGAGATTGTAGAGCAGAAGGGAGTTGATGTATGCTGTAAACAGGAGAGATTGTAGATCAGAAGGTAGTTGATGTATGCTGTAAACAGGAGAGATTGTAGAGCAGAAGGTAGTTGATGGATGCTGTAAACAGGAGAGATTGTAGATCAGAAGGTAGTTGATGGATGCTGTAAACAGGAGAGATTGTAGATCAGAAGGTAGTTGATGTATGTTGTAAACAGGAGAGATTGTAGAGCAGAAGATAGTTGATGAATGCTGTAAAGAGGAGAGATTGTAGAGCAGAAGGTAGTTGATGTATGTTGTAAAGAGGAGAGATTGTAGAGCAGAAGGTAGTTGATGTATGCTGTAAACAGGAGAGATTGTAGAGCAGAAGGTAGTTGATGTATGCTGTAAACAGGAGAGATTGTAGAGCAGAAGGGAGTTGATGTATGCTGTAAACAGGAGAGATTGTAGATCAGAAGGTAGTTGATGTATGCTGTAAACAGGAGAGATTGTAGAGTAGAAGGTAGTTGATGGATGCTGTAAACAGGAGAGATTGTAGAGCAGAAGGTAGTTGATGTATGTTGTAAACAGGAGAGATTGTAGAGCAGAAGATAGTTGATGAATGCTGTAAAGAGGAGAGATTGTAGAGCAGAAGGTAGTTGATGTATGTTGTGAAGAGGAGAGATTGTAGAGCAGAAGATAGTTGATGTATGCTGGAAAGAGGAGAGATTCTAGAGCAGAAGGGAGTTGATGTATGTTGTAAACAGGAGAGATTGTAGGGCAGAAGGTAGTTGATGTATGTTGTAAACAGGAGAGATTGTAGAGCAGAAGATAGTTGATGAATGCTGTAAAGAGGAGAGATTGTAGAGCAGAAGGGAGTTGATGTATGCTGTAAACAGGAGAGATTGTAGAGCAGAAGGTAGTTGATGTATGCTGTAAACAGGAGAGATTGTAGAGCAGAAGGTAGTTGATGTATGCTGTAAACAGGAGAGATTGTAGAGCAGAAGGTAGTTGATGTATGCTGTAAACAGGAGAGATTGTAGAGCAGAAGGTAGTTGATGTATGCTGTAAACAGGAGGGATTGTAGAGCAGAAGGTAGTTGATGTATGCTGTAAACAGGAGAGATTGTAGAGCAGAAGGGAGTTGATGTATGCTGTAAACAGGAGAGATTGTAGATCAGAAGGTAGTTGATGTATGCTGTAAACAGGAGAGATTGTAGAGCAGAAGGTAGTTGATGGATGCTGTAAACAGGACAGATTGTAGAGCAGAAGGTAGTTGATGTATGCTGTAAAGAGGAGAGATTCTAGAGCAGGAGGTAGTTGATGTATGCTGTAAACAGGAGAGGTTGTAGAGCAGAATGTAGTTGATGTATGCTGTAAAGAGGAGAGATTGTAGAACAGAAGGTAGTTGATGTATGCTGTAAAGAGGAGAGGTTGTAGAGCAGAAGGTAGTTGATGTATGCTGTAAACAGGAGAGATTATAGAGCAGAAGATAGTTGATGTATGCTGTAAAGAGGAGAGATTGTAGAGCAGAAGGTAGTTGATGTATGCTGTAAACAGGAGAGATTGTAGAGCAGAAGGTAGTTGATGTATGCTGTAAACAGGAAAGATTGTAGAGCAGGAGGTAGTTAATTTATGCTGTAAACAGGAGAGATTGTAGACCAGCAGGTAGTTGATGTATGCTGTAAAAAGGAGAGATTGTAGAGCAGAAGTTAGTTGATGTATGCTGTAAAGAGGAGAGATTGTAGAGCAGCAGGTAGTTGATGTATGCTGTAAACAGGAAAGATTGTACAGCAGGAGGTAGTTAATTTATGCTGTAAACAGGAGAGATTGTAGACCAGCAGGTTGTTGATGTATGCTGTAAACAGGAGAGATTGTAGAGCAGCAGGTAGTTGATGTCTGCTGTAAACAGGAGTGATTGTAGAGCAGCAGGTAGTTGATGTATGCTGTAAACAGAAGAGATTGTAGGGCAGAAGGTAGTTGATGTATGCTGTAAACAGGAGAGATTGTAGGGCAGAAGGTAGTTGATGTATGCTGTAAACAGGAGAGATTGTAGAGCAGAAGGTAGTTGATGTATGCTGTAAACAGGAGAGATTGTAGAGCAGAAGGTAGTTGATGTATGTTGTAAATAGGAGAGATTGTAGAGCAGGAGATAGTTGATGTATGCTGTAAACAGGAGAGATTGTAGGGCAGAAGGTAGTTGATGTATGCTGTAAACAGGAGAGATTGTAGAGCAGAAGGTAGTTGATGTATGCTGTAAACAGGAGAGGTTGTAGAGCAGAAGGTAGTTGATGTATGTTGTAAATAGGAGAGATTGTAGAGCAGGAGATAGTTGATGTATGCTGTAAACAGGAGAGATTGTAGGGCAGAAGGTAGTTGATGTATGCTGTAAACAGGAGAGATTGTAGAGTAGAAGGTAGTTGATGGATGCTGTAAACAGGAGAGATTGTAGAGCAGAAGGTAGTTGATGTATGTTGTAAACAGGAGAGATTGTAGAGCAGAAGATAGTTGATGAATGCTGTAAAGAGGAGAGATTGTAGAGCAGAAGGTAGTTGATGTATGTTGTGAAGAGGAGAGATTGTAGAGCAGAAGATAGTTGATGTATGCTGGAAAGAGGAGAGATTCTAGAGCAGAAGGGAGTTGATGTATGTTGTAAACAGGAGAGATTGTAGGGCAGAAGGTAGTTGATGTATGTTGTAAACAGGAGAGATTGTAGAGCAGAAGATAGTTGATGAATGCTGTAAAGAGGAGAGATTGTAGAGCAGAAGGGAGTTGATGTATGCTGTAAACAGGAGAGATTGTAGAGCAGAAGGTAGTTGATGTATGCTGTAAACAGGAGAGATTGTAGAGCAGAAGGTAGTTGATGTATGCTGTAAACAGGAGAGATTGTAGAGCAGAAGGTAGTTGATGTATGCTGTAAACAGGAGAGATTGTAGAGCAGAAGGTAGTTGATGTATGCTGTAAACAGGAGGGATTGTAGAGCAGAAGGTAGTTGATGTATGCTGTAAACAGGAGAGATTGTAGAGCAGAAGGGAGTTGATGTATGCTGTAAACAGGAGAGATTGTAGATCAGAAGGTAGTTGATGTATGCTGTAAACAGGAGAGATTGTAGAGCAGAAGGTAGTTGATGGATGCTGTAAACAGGACAGATTGTAGAGCAGAAGGTAGTTGATGTATGCTGTAAAGAGGAGAGATTGTAGAGCAGGAGGTAGTTGATGTATGCTGTAAACAGGAGAGGTTGTAGAGCAGAATGTAGTTGATGTATGCTGTAAAGAGGAGAGATTGTAGAACAGAAGGTAGTTGATGTATGCTGTAAAGAGGAGAGGTTGTAGAGCAGAAGGTAGTTGATGTATGCTGTAAACAGGAGAGATTATAGAGCAGAAGATAGTTGATGTATGCTGTAAAGAGGAGAGATTGTAGAGCAGAAGGTAGTTGATGTATGCTGTAAATAGGAGAGATTGTAGAGCAGAAGGTAGTTGATGTATGCTGTAAACAGGAAAGATTGTAGAGCAGGAGGTAGTTAATTTATGCTGTAAACAGGAGAGATTGTAGACCAGCAGGTAGTTGATGTATGCTGTAAAAAGGAGAGATTGTAGAGCAGAAGTTAGTTGATGTATGCTGTAAAGAGGAGAGATTGTAGAGCAGCAGGTAGTTGATGTATGCTGTAAACAGGAAAGATTGTACAGCAGGAGGTAGTTAATTTATGCTGTAAACAGGAGAGATTGTAGACCAGCAGGTTGTTGATGTATGCTGTAAACAGGAGAGATTGTAGAGCAGCAGGTAGTTGATGTCTGCTGTAAACAGGAGTGATTGTAGAGCAGCAGGTAGTTGATGTATGCTGTAAACAGAAGAGATTGTAGGGCAGAAGGTAGTTGATGTATGCTGTAAACAGGAGAGATTGTAGAGCAGAAGGTAGTTGATGTATGCTGTAAACAGGAGAGATTGTAGAGCAGAAGGTAGTTGATGTATGCTGTAAACAGGAGAGATTGTAGAGCAGAAGGTAGTTGATGTATGTTGTAAATAGGAGAGATTGTAGAGCAGGAGATAGTTGATGTATGCTGTAAACAGGAGAGATTGTAGGGCAGAAGGTAGTTGATGTATGCTGTAAACAGGAGAGATTGTAGAGCAGAAGGTAGTTGATGTATGCTGTAAACAGGAGAGGTTGTAGAGCAGCAGGTAGTTGATGTATGCTGTAAAGAGGAGAGATTGTAGAGCAGTAGGTAGTTGATGTATGCTGTAAAGAGGAGAGATTGTAGAACAGCAGGTAGTTGATGTATGTTGTAAACAGGAGAGATTGTAGAGCAGCAGGTAGTTGATGTATGTTGTAAAGAGGAGAGATTGTAGAACAGCAGGTAGTTGATGTATGCTGTAAACAGGAGAGATTGTAGAGCAGCAGGTAGTTGAGGTATGTTGTAAAGAGGAGAGATTGTAGAACAGCAGGTAGTTGATGTATGCTGTAAACAGGAGAGATTGTAGAGCAGAAGATAGCTGATGTATGCTGTAAACAGGAGAGATTGTAGAGCACAAGGTAGTTGATGTATGCTGTAAACAGGAGAGATTGTAGAGCAGAAGATAGTTGATGTATGTTGTAAATAGGAGAGATCGTGGAGCAGGAGGTAGTTAATTCATGCTGTAAACAGGAGAGATTGTAGAGCAGAAGGTAGTTGATGTATGCTGTAAACAGGAGAGATTGTAGAGCAGAAGGGAGTTGATGTATGCTGTAAACAGGAGAGATTGTAGATCAGAAGGTAGTTGATGTATGCTGTAAACAGGAGAGATTGTAGAGCAGAAGGTAGTTGATGTATGTTGTAAACAGGAGAGATTGTAGAGCAGAAGATAGTTGATGAATGCTGTAAAGAGGAGAGATTGTAGAGCAGAAGGTAGTTGATGTATGTTGTAAAGAGGAGAGATTGTAGAGCAGAAGGTAGTTGATGTATGCTGTAAACAGGAGAGATTGTAGAGCAGAAGGTAGTTGATGTATGCTGTAAACAGGAGAGATTGTAGAGCAGAAGGGAGTTGATGTATGCTGTAAACAGGAGAGATTGTAGATCAGAAGGTAGTTGATGTATGCTGTAAACAGGAGAGATTGTAGAGTAGAAGGTAGTTGATGGATGCTGTAAACAGGAGAGATTGTAGAGCAGAAGGTAGTTGATGTATGTTGTAAACAGGAGAGATTGTAGAGCAGAAGATAGTTGATGAATGCTGTAAAGAGGAGAGATTGTAGAGCAGAAGGTAGTTGATGTATGTTGTGAAGAGGAGAGATTGTAGAGCAGAAGATAGTTGATGTATGCTGGAAAGAGGAGAGATTCTAGAGCAGAAGGGAGTTGATGTATGTTGTAAACAGGAGAGATTGTAGGGCAGAAGGTAGTTGATGTATGTTGTAAACAGGAGAGATTGTAGAGCAGAAGATAGTTGATGAATGCTGTAAAGAGGAGAGATTGTAGAGCAGAAGGGAGTTGATGTATGCTGTAAACAGGAGAGATTGTAGAGCAGAAGGTAGTTGATGTATGCTGTAAACAGGAGAGATTGTAGAGCAGAAGGTAGTTGATGTATGCTGTAAACAGGAGAGATTGTAGAGCAGAAGGTAGTTGATGTATGCTGTAAACAGGAGGGATTGTAGAGCAGAAGGTAGTTGATGTATGCTGTAAACAGGAGAGATTGTAGAGCAGAAAGTAGTTGATGTATGCTGTAAAGAGGAGAGATTGTAGAGCAGAAGGTAGTTGATGTATGCTGTAAACAGGAGAGATTGTAGAGCAGAAGGTAGTTGATGTATGCTGTAAACAGGAGAGATTGTAGAGCAGAAAGTAGTTGATGTATGCTGTAAATAGGAGAGATTGTAGAGCAGAAGGTAGTTGATGTATGCTGTAAACAGGAGAGATTGTAGAGCAGAAGGTAGTTGATGTATGCTGTAAAGAGGAGAGATTGTAGAGCAGCAGGTAGTTGATGTATGCTGTAAATAGGAGAGATTGTAGAGCAGAAGGTAGTTGATGTATGCTGTAAACAGGAGAGATTGTAGAGCAGAAGGTAGTTGATGTATGCTGTAAACAGGAGGGATTGTAGAGCAGAAGGTAGTTGATGTATGCTGTAAACAGGAGAGATTGTAGAGCAGAAAGTAGTTGATGTATGCTGTAAATAGGAGAGGTTGTAGAGCAGAAGGTAGTTGATGTATGCTGTAAAGAGGAGAGATTCTAGAGCAGCAGGTAGTTGATGTATGCTGTAAACAGGAGACGTTGTAGAGCAGCAGGTAGTTGATGTCTTCTGTAAACAGGAGTGATTGTAGAGCAGCAGGTAGTTGATGTATGCTGTAAACAGAAGAGATTGTAGGGCAGAAGGTAGTTGATGTATGCTGTAAACAGGAGAGATTGTAGGGCAGAAGGTAGTTGATGTATGCTGTAAACAGGAGAGATTGTAGAGCAGAAGGTAGTTGATGTATGCTGTAAACAGGAGAGATTGTAGAGCAGAAGGTAGTTGATGTATGTTGTAAATAGGAGAGATTGTAGAGCAGGAGATAGTTGATGTATGCTGTAAACAGGAGAGATTGTAGGGCAGAAGGTAGTTGATGTATGCTGTAAACAGGAGAGATTGTAGAGCAGAAGGTAGTTGATGTATGCTGTAAACAGGAGAGGTTGTAGAGCAGAAGGTAGTTGATGTATGTTGTAAATAGGAGAGATTGTAGAGCAGGAGATAGTTGATGTATGCTGTAAACAGGAGAGATTGTAGGGCAGAAGGTAGTTGATGTATGCTGTAAACAGGAGAGATTGTAGAGTAGAAGGTAGTTGATGGATGCTGTAAACAGGAGAGATTGTAGAGCAGAAGGTAGTTGATGTATGTTGTAAACAGGAGAGATTGTAGAGCAGAAGATAGTTGATGAATGCTGTAAAGAGGAGAGATTGTAGAGCAGAAGGTAGTTGATGTATGTTGTGAAGAGGAGAGATTGTAGAGCAGAAGATAGTTGATGTATGCTGGAAAGAGGAGAGATTCTAGAGCAGAAGGGAGTTGATGTATGTTGTAAACAGGAGAGATTGTAGGGCAGAAGGTAGTTGATGTATGTTGTAAACAGGAGAGATTGTAGAGCAGAAGATAGTTGATGAATGCTGTAAAGAGGAGAGATTGTAGAGCAGAAGGGAGTTGATGTATGCTGTAAACAGGAGAGATTGTAGAGCAGAAGGTAGTTGATGTATGCTGTAAACAGGAGAGATTGTAGAGCAGAAGGTAGTTGATGTATGCTGTAAACAGGAGAGATTGTAGAGCAGAAGGTAGTTGATGTATGCTGTAAACAGGAGAGATTGTAGAGCAGAAGGTAGTTGATGTATGCTGTAAACAGGAGGGATTGTAGAGCAGAAGGTAGTTGATGTATGCTGTAAACAGGAGAGATTGTAGAGCAGAAGGTAGTTGATGTATGCTGTAAACAGGAGAGATTGTAGAGCAGAAGGTAGTTGATGTATGCTGTAAACAGGAGAGATTGTAGAGCAGAAGGTAGTTGATGTATGCTGTAAACAGGAGAGATTGTAGAGCAGAAGGTAGTTGATGTATGCTGTAAACAGGAGAGATTGTAGAGCAGAAGGTAGTTGATGTATGCTGTAAACAGGAGAGATTGTAGAGAAGCAGGTAGTTGATGTATGCTGTAAACAGGAGAGATTGTAGAGCAGAAGGTAGTTGATGGATGCTGTAAACAGGACAGATTGTAGAGCAGAAGGTAGTTGATGTATGCTGTAAAGAGGAGAGATTGTAGAGCAGGAGGTAGTTGATGTATGCTGTAAACAGGAGAGGTTGTAGAGCAGAATGTAGTTGATGTATGCTGTAAAGAGGAGAGATTGTAGAACAGAAGGTAGTTGATGTATGCTGTAAAGAGGAGAGGTTGTAGAGCAGAAGGTAGTTGATGTATGCTGTAAACAGGAGAGATTATAGAGCAGAAGATAGTTGATGTATGCTGTAAAGAGGAGAGATTGTAGAGCAGAAGGTAGTTGATGTATGCTGTAAACAGGAGAGATTGTAGAGCAGAAGGTAGTTGATGTATGCTGTAAACAGGAAAGATTGTAGAGCAGGAGGTAGTTAATTTATGCTGTAAACAGGAGAGATTGTAGACCAGCAGGTAGTTGATGTATGCTGTAAAAAGGAGAGATTGTAGAGCAGAAGTTAGTTGATGTATGCTGTAAAGAGGAGAGATTGTAGAGCAGCAGGTAGTTGATGTATGCTGTAAACAGGAAAGATTGTACAGCAGGAGGTAGTTAATTTATGCTGTAAACAGGAGAGATTGTAGACCAGCAGGTTGTTGATGTATGCTGTAAACAGGAGAGATTGTAGAGCAGCAGGTAGTTGATGTCTGCTGTAAACAGGAGTGATTGTAGAGCAGCAGGTAGTTGATGTATGCTGTAAACAGAAGAGATTGTAGGGCAGAAGGTAGTTGATGTATGCTGTAAACAGGAGAGATTGTAGGGCAGAAGGTAGTTGATGTATGCTGTAAACAGGAGAGATTGTAGAGCAGAAGGTAGTTGATGTATGCTGTAAACAGGAGAGATTGTAGAGCAGAAGGTAGTTGATGTATGTTGTAAATAGGAGAGATTGTAGAGCAGGAGATAGTTGATGTATGCTGTAAACAGGAGAGATTGTAGGGCAGAAGGTAGTTGATGTATGCTGTAAACAGGAGAGATTGTAGAGCAGAAGGTAGTTGATGTATGCTGTAAACAGGAGAGGTTGTAGAGCAGCAGGTAGTTGATGTATGCTGTAAAGAGGAGAGATTGTAGAGCAGTAGGTAGTTGATGTATGCTGTAAAGAGGAGAGATTGTAGAACAGCAGGTAGTTGATGTATGTTGTAAACAGGAGAGATTGTAGAGCAGCAGGTAGTTGATGTATGTTGTAAAGAGGAGAGATTGTAGAACAGCAGGTAGTTGATGTATGCTGTAAACAGGAGAGATTGTAGAGCAGAAGATAGCTGATGTATGCTGTAAACAGGAGAGATTGTAGAGCACAAGGTAGTTGATGTATGCTGTAAACAGGAGAGATTGTAGAGCAGAAGATAGTTGATTTATGTTGTAAATAGGAGAGATCGTGGAGCAGGAGGTAGTTAATTCATGCTGTAAACAGGAGAGATTGTAGAGCAGAAGGTAGTTGATGTATGCTGTAAACAGGAGAGATTGTAGAGCAGAAGGGAGTTGATGTATGCTGTAAACAGGAGAGATTGTAGATCAGAAGGTAGTTGATGTATGCTGTAAACAGGAGAGATTGTAGAGCAGAAGGTAGTTGATGTATGTTGTAAACAGGAGAGATTGTAGAGCAGAAGATAGTTGATGAATGCTGTAAAGAGGAGAGATTGTAGAGCAGAAGGTAGTTGATGTATGTTGTAAAGAGGAGAGATTGTAGAGCAGAAGGTAGTTGATGTATGCTGTAAACAGGAGAGATTGTAGAGCAGAAGGTAGTTGATGTATGCTGTAAACAGGAGAGATTGTAGAGCAGAAGGGAGTTGATGTATGCTGTAAACAGGAGAGATTGTAGATCAGAAGGTAGTTGATGTATGTTGTAAACAGGAGAGATTGTAGAGCAGAAGATAGTTGATGAATGCTGTAAAGAGGAGAGATTGTAGAGCAGAAGGTAGTTGATGTATGTTGTGAAGAGGAGAGATTGTAGAGCAGAAGATAGTTGATGTATGCTGGAAAGAGGAGAGATTCTAGAGCAGAAGGGAGTTGATGTATGTTGTAAACAGGAGAGATTGTAGGGCAGAAGGTAGTTGATGTATGTTGTAAACAGGAGAGATTGTAGAGCAGAAGATAGTTGATGAATGCTGTAAAGAGGAGAGATTGTAGAGCAGAAGGGAGTTGATGTATGCTGTAAACAGGAGAGATTGTAGAGCAGAAGGTAGTTGATGTATGCTGTAAACAGGAGAGATTGTAGAGCAGAAGGTAGTTGATGTATGCTGTAAACAGGAGAGATTGTAGAGCAGAAGGTAGTTGATGTATGCTGTAAACAGGAGGGATTGTAGAGCAGAAGGTAGTTGATGTATGCTGTAAACAGGAGAGATTGTAGAGCAGAAAGTAGTTGATGTATGCTGTAAAGAGGAGAGATTGTAGAGCAGAAGGTAGTTGATGTATGCTGTAAACAGGAGAGATTGTAGAGCAGAAGGTAGTTGATGTATGCTGTAAACAGGAGAGATTGTAGAGCAGAAAGTAGTTGATGTATGCTGTAAATAGGAGAGATTGTAGAGCAGAAGGTAGTTGATGTATGCTGTAAACAGGAGAGATTGTAGAGCAGAAGGTAGTTGATGTATGCTGTAAAGAGGAGAGATTGTAGAGCAGCAGGTAGTTGATGTATGCTGTAAATAGGAGAGATTGTAGAGCAGAAGGTAGTTGATGTATGCTGTAAACAGGAGAGATTGTAGAGCAGAAGGTAGTTGATGTATGCTGTAAACAGGAGGGATTGTAGAGCAGAAGGTAGTTGATGTATGCTGTAAACAGGAGAGATTGTAGAGCAGAAAGTAGTTGATGTATGCTGTAAATAGGAGAGGTTGTAGAGCAGAAGGTAGTTGATGTATGCTGTAAAGAGGAGAGATTCTAGAGCAGCAGGTAGTTGATGTATGCTGTAAACAGGAGACGTTGTAGAGCAGAAGGTAGTTGATGTATGCTCTAAACAGTGGAGATTGTAGAGCAGAAGGTAGTTGATGTATGTTGTAAACAGGAGACGTTGTAGAGCAGAAGGTAGTTGATGTATGCTCTAAACAGTGGAGATTGTAGAGCAGAAGGTAGTTGATGTATGTTGTAAACAGGAGACGTTGTAGAGCAGAAGGTAGTTGATGTATGCTCTAAACAGTGGAGATTGTAGAGCAGAAGGTAGTTGATGTATGCTGTAAACAGGAGAGATTGTCGAGCAGAAGGTGGTTGATGTATGTTGTAAATAGGAGAGGTTGTAGAGCAGAAGGTAGTTGACGTATGCTGTGAAGAGGAGAGATTCTAGAGCAGCAGGTAGTTGATGTATGCTGTAAACAGGAGAGGTTGTAGAGCAGAAGGTAGTTGATGTATGCTGTAAAGAGGAGAGATTGTAGAGCAGAAGATAGTTGATGTATGCTGTAAAGTGGAGAGATTGTAGAGCAGAAGGTAGTTGATGTATGCTGTAAAGAGGAGAGATTGTAGAGCAGAAGGTAGTTGATGTATGCTGTAAACAGGAGAGATTGTAGAGCAGGAGATAGTTGATGTATGCTGTAAAGAGGAGAGATTGTAGAGCAGAAGATAGTTGATGTATGCTGTAAAGAGGAGAGATTGTAGAGCAGAAGGTAGTTGATGTATGCTGTAAACAGGAGAGATTGTAGAGCAGGAGGTAGTTGATGTATGCTGTAAACAGGAGAGGTCGTAGAGCAGAATGTAGTTGATGTATGCTGTAAAGAGGAGAGATTGTAGAACAGAAGGTAGTTGATGTATGCTGTAAACAGGAAAGATTGTAGAGCAGGAGGTAGTTAATTTATGCTGTAAACAGGAGAGATTGTAGACCAGCAGGTAGTTGATGTATGCTGTAAACAGGAGAGATTGTAGAGCAGAATTTAGTTGATGTATGCTGTAAACAGGAGAGATTGTAGAGCAGAAGGTAGTTGATGTATGCTGTAAAGAGGAGAGATTGTAGAGCAGCAGGTAGTTGATGTATGCTGTAAACAGGAAAGATTGTAGAGCAGGAGGTAGTTAATTTATGCTGTAAACAGGAGAGATTGTAGAGCAGCAGGTTGTTGATGTATGCTGTAAACAGGAGAGATTGTAGAGCAGCAGGTAGTTGATGTATGCTGTAAACAGGAGAGATTGTAGAGCAGCAAGTAGTTGATGTATGCTGTAAACAGGAGAGATTGTAGAGCAGTAGGTAGTTGTTGTATGCTGTAAACAGGAGAGATTGTAGGGCAGAAGGTAGTTGATGTATACTGTAAACAGGAGAGATTGTAGAGCAGAAGGTAGTTGATGTATGTTGTAAATAGGAGAGGTTGTAGAGCAGAAGGTAGTTGATGTATGCTGTAAACAGGAGAGATTGTAGAGCAGAAGGTAGTTGATGTATGCTGTAAACAGGAGAGATTGTAGAGCAGAAGGTAGTTGATGTATGCTGTAAACAGGAGAGGTTGTAGAGCAGCAGGAAGTTGATGTATGCTGTAAAGAGGAGAGATTGTAGAGCAGTAGGTAGTTGATGTATGCTGTAAAGAGGAGAGATTGTAGAACAGCAGGTAGTTGATGTATGTTGTAAACAGGAGAGATTGTAGAGCAGCAGGTAGTTGATGTATGTTGTAAAGAGGAGATATTGTAGAACAGCAGGTAGTTGATGTATGCTGTAAACAGGAGAGATTGTAGAGCAGCAGGTAGTTGATGTATGTTGTAAAGAGGAGATATTGTAGAACAGCAGGTAGTTGATGTATGCTGTAAACAGGAGAGATTGTAGAGCAGAAGATAGCTGATGTATGCTGTAAACAGGAGAGATTGTAGAGCACAAGGTAGATGATGTATGCTGTAAACAGGAGAGATTGTAGAGCAGAAGATAGTTGATGTATGTTGTAAACAGGAGAGATCGTGGATCAGGAGGTAGTTAATTTATGCTGTAAACAGGAGAGATTGTAGAGCAGAAGGTAGTTGATGTATGCTGTAAACAGGAGAGATTGTAGAGCAGAAGGGAGTTGATGTATGCTGTAAACAGGAGAGATTGTAGATCAGAAGGTAGTTGATGTATGCTGTAAACAGGAGAGATTGTAGAGCAGAAGGTAGTTGATGGATGCTGTAAACAGGAGAGATTGTAGAGCAGAAGGTAGTTGATGTATGTTGTAAACAGGAGAGATTGTAGAGCAGAAGATAGTTGATGAATGCTGTAAAGAGGAGAGATTGTAGAGCAGAAGGTAGTTGATGTATGTTGTAAAGAGGAGAGATTGTAGAGCAGAAGGTAGTTGATGTATGCTGTAAACAGGAGAGATTGTAGAGCGGAAGGTAGTTGATGTATGCTGTAAACAGGAGAGATTGTAGAGCAGAAGGGAGTTGATGTATGCTGTAAACAGGAGAGATTGTAGAGCAGAAGGTAGTTGATGTATGCTGTAAACAGGAGAGATTGTAGAGTAGAAGGTAGTTGATGGATGCTGTAAACAGGAGAGATTGTAGAGCAGAAGGTAGTTGATGTATGTTGTAAACAAGAGAGATTGTAGAGCAGAAGATAGTTGATGAATGCTGTAAAGAGGAGAGATTGTAGAGCAGAAGGTAGTTGATGTATGTTGTAAAGAGGAGAGATTGTAGAGCAGAAGTTAGTTGATGTATGCTGTAAACAGGAGAGATTGTAGGGCAGAAGGTAGTTGATGTATGTTGTAAACAGGAGAGATTGTAGAGCAGAAGGTAGTTGATGTATGCTGTAAACAAGAGAGATTGTAGAGCACAAGGTAGTTGATGTATGTTGTAAACAGGAGAGATTGTAGGGCAGAAGGTAGTTGATGTATGCTGTAAAGAGGAGAGATTGTAGAGCAGCAGGTAGTTGATGTATGCTGTAAACAGGAGAGGTTGTAGAGCAGAAGGTAGTTGATGTATGCTGTAAAGAGGAGAGATTGTAGAGCAGAAGGTAGTTGATGTATGTTGTAAATAGGAGAGGTTGTACAGCAGAAGGTAGTTGATGTATGCTGTAAACAGAAGAGATTGTAGAGCAGAAGATAGTTGATGTATGTTGTAAACAGGAGAGATTGTAAAGCAGAAGGGAGTTGATGTATGTTGTAAACAGGAGAGATTGTAGGGCAGAAGGTAGTTGATGTATGCTGTAAACAGGAGAGATTGTAGAGCAGAAGGTAGTTGATGTATGCTGTAAACAGGAGAGATTGTAGAGCAGAAGGTAGTTGATGTATGCTGTAAACAGAAGAGATTGTAGAGCAGAAGATAGTTGATGAATGCTGTAAAGAGGAGAGATTGTAGAGCAGAAGGGAGTTGATGTATGCTGTAAACAGGAGAGATTGTAGAGCAGAAGGTAGTTGATGTATGCTGTAAACAGGAGAGATTGTAGAGCAGAAGGTAGTTGATGTATGCTGTAAACAGGAGAGATTGTAGAGCAGAAGGTAGTTGATGTATGCTGTAAACAGGAGAGATTGTAGAGCAGAAGGTAGTTGATGTATGCTGTAAACAGGAGGGATTGTAGAGCAGAAGGTAGTTGATGTATGCTGTAAACAGGAGAGATTGTAGAGCAGAAAGTAGTTGATGTATGCTGTAAATAGGAGAGGTTGTAGAGCAGAAGGTAGTTGATGTATGCTGTAAACAGGAGAGATTGTAGAGCAGAAGGTAGTTGATGTATGCTGTAAACAGGAGAGATTGTAGAG
Organism: Eledone cirrhosa; assembly: GCA_964016885.1. Lineage (NCBI taxonomy): Eukaryota > Metazoa > Mollusca > Cephalopoda > Octopoda > Eledonidae > Eledone > Eledone cirrhosa. The sequence goes on along the minus strand of OZ024743.1, from coordinate 99,020,308 downwards.
CAGAAAGTAGTTGATGTATGCTGTAAATAGGAGAGGTTGTAGAGCAGAAGGTAGTTGATGTATGCTGTAAACAGGAGAGATTGTAGAGCAGAAGGTAGTTGATGTATGCTGTAAACAGGAGAGATTGTAGAGCAGAAAGTAGTTGATGTATGCTGTAAATAGGAGAGGTTGTAGAGCAGAAGGTAGTTGATGTATGCTGTAAACAGGAGAGATTGTAGAGCAGAAGGTAGTTGATGTATGCTGTAAACAGGAGACGTTGTAGAGCAGAAGGTAGTTGATGTATGCTCTAAACAGTGGAGATTGTAGAGCAGAAGGTAGTTGATGTATGTTGTAAACAGGAGACGTTGTAGAGCAGAAGGTAGTTGATGTATGCTCTAAACAGTGGAGATTGTAGAGCAGAAGGTAGTTGATGTATGTTGTAAACAGGAGACGTTGTAGAGCAGAAGGTAGTTGATGTATGCTCTAAACAGTGGAGATTGTAGAGCAGAAGGTAGTTGATGTATGTTGTAAACAGGAGACGTTGTAGAGCAGAAGGTAGTTGATGTATGCTCTAAACAGTGGAGATTGTAGAGCAGAAGGTAGTTGATGTATGTTGTAAACAGGAGACGTTGTAGAGCAGAAGGTAGTTGATGTATGCTCTAAACAGTGGAGATTGTAGAGCAGAAGGAAGTTGATGTATGCTGTAAACAGGAGAGGTTGTAGAGCAGAAGGTAGTTGATGTATGCTGTGAAGAGGAGAGATTCTAGAGCAGCAGGTAGTTGATGTATGCTGTAAACAGGAGAGGTTGTAGAGCAGAAGGTAGTTGATGTATGCTGTAAAGTGGAGAGATTGTAGAGCAGAAGGTAGTTGATGTATGCTGTAAAGTGGAGAGATTGTAGAGCAGAAGGTAGTTGATGTATGCTGTAAAGAGGAGAGATTGTAGAGCAGAAGATAGTTGATGTATGCTGTAAAGTGGAGAGATTGTAGAGCAGAAGGTAGTTGATGTATGCTGTAAAGAGGAGAGATTGTAGAGCAGAAGGTAGTTGATGTATGCTGTAAACAGGAGAGATTGTAGAGCAGGAGATAGTTGATGTATGCTGTAAAGAGGAGAGATTGTAGAGCAGAAGATAGTTGATGTATGCTGTAAAGAGGAGAGATTGTAGAGCAGAAGGTAGTTGATGTATGCTGTAAAGAGGAGAGATTGTAGAGCAGGAGGTAGTTGATGTATGCTGTAAACAGGAGAGGTTGTAGAGCAGAATGTAGTTGATGTATGCTGTAAAGAGGAGAGATTGTAGAACAGAAGGTAGTTGATGTATGCTGTAAAGAGGAGAGATTGTAGAGCAGAAGGTAGTTGATGTATGCTGTAAACAGGAGAGATTGTAGAGCAGAAGGTAGTTGATGTATGCTGTAAACAGGAAAGATTGTAGAGCAGGAGGTAGTTAATTTATGCTGTAAACAGGAGAGATTGTAGACCAGCAGGTAGTTGATGTATGCTGTAAACAGGAGAGATTGTAGAGCAGAATTTAGTTGATGTATGCTGTAAACAGGAGAGATTGTAGAGCAGAAGGTAGTTGATGTATGCTGTAAAGAGGAGAGATTGTAGAGCAGCAGGTAGTTGATGTATGCTGTAAACAGGAAAGATTGTAGAGCAGGAGGTAGTTAATTTATGCTGTAAACAGGAGAGATTGTAGAGCAGCAGGTTGTTGATGTATGCTGTAAACAGGAGAGATTGTAGAGCAGCAGGTAGTTGATGTATGCTGTAAACAGGAGAGATTGTAGAGCAGCAGGTAGTTGATGTATGCTGTAAACAGGAGAGATTGTAGAGCAGTAGGTAGTTGTTGTATGCTGTAAACAGGAGAGATTGTAGGGCAGAAGGTAGTTGATGTATACTGTAAACAGGAGAGATTGTAGAGCAGAAGGTAGTTGATGTATGTTGTAAATAGGAGAGGTTGTAGAGCAGAAGGTAGTTGATGTATGCTGTAAACAGGAGAGATTGTAGAGCAGAAGGTAGTTGATGTATGCTGTAAACAGGAGAGATTGTAGAGCAGAAGGTAGTTGATGTATGCTGTAAACAGGAGAGGTTGTAGAGCAGCAGGTAGTTGATGTATGCTGTAAAGAGGAGAGATTGTAGAGCAGTAGGTAGTTGATGTATGCTGTAAAGAGGAGAGATTGTAGAACAGCAGGTAGTTGATGTATGTTGTAAACAGGAGAGATTGTAGAGCAGCAGGTAGTTGATGTATGTTGTAAAGAGGAGAGATTGTAGAACAGCAGGTAGTTGATGTATGCTGTAAACAGGAGAGATTGTAGAGCAGCAGGTAGTTGATGTATGTTGTAAAGAGGAGATATTGTAGAACAGCAGGTAGTTGATGTATGCTGTAAACAGAAGAGATTGTAGAGCAGAAGATAGCTGATGTATGCTGTAAACAGGAGAGATTGTAGAGCACAAGGTAGATGATGTATGCTGTAAACAGGAGAGATTGTAGAGCAGAAGATAGTTGATGTATGTTGTAAACAGGAGAGATCGTGGAGCAGGAGGTAGTTAATTTATGCTGTAAACAGGAGAGATTGTAGAGCAGAAGGTAGTTGATGTATGCTGTAAACAGGAGAGATTGTAGAGCAGAAGGGAGTTGATGTATGCTGTAAACAGGAGAGATTGTAGATCAGAAGGTAGTTGATGTATGCTGTAAACAGGAGAGATTGTAGAGCAGAAGGTAGTTGATGGATGCTGTAAACAGGAGAGATTGTAGAGCAGAAGGTAGTTGATGAATGCTGTAAAGAGGAGAGATTGTAGAGCAGAAGGTAGTTGATGAATGCTGTAAAGAGGAGAGATTGTAGAGCAGAAGGTAGTTGATGTATGTTGTAAAGAGGAGAGATTGTAGAGCAGAAGGTAGTTGATGTATGCTGTAAACAGGAGAGATTGTAGAGCAGAAGATAGTTGATGAATGCTGTAAAGAGGAGAGATTGTAGAGCAGAAGGTAGTTGATGTATGTTGTAAAGAGGAGAGATTGTAGAGCAGAAGGTAGTTGATGTATGCTGTAAACAGGAGAGATTGTAGAGCAGAAGATAGTTGATGAATGCTGTAAAGAGGAGAGATTGTAGAGCAGAAGGTAGTTGATGTATGTTGTAAAGAGGAGAGATTGTAGAGCAGAAGGGAGTTGATATATGCTGTAAACAGGAGAGATTGTAGAGCAGAAGGTAGTTGATGTATGCTGTAAACAGGAGAGATTGTAGAGCGGAAGGTAGTTGATGTATGCTGTAAACAGGAGAGATTGTAGAGCAGAAGGGAGTTGATATATGCTGTAAACAGGAGAGATTGTAGAGCAGAAGGTAGTTGATGTATGCTGTAAACAGGAGAGATTGTAGAGTAGAAGGTAGTTGATGGATGCTGTAAACAGGAGAGATTGTAGAGCAGAAGGTAGTTGATGTATGCTGTAAACAGGAGAGATTGTAGAGCAGAAGGTAGTTGATGTATGCTGTAAACAGGAGAGATTGTAGAGCGGAAGGTAGTTGATGTATGCTGTAAACAGGAGAGATTGTAGAGCAGAAGGGAGTTGATATATGCTGTAAACAGGAGAGATTGTAGAGCAGAAGGTAGTTGATGTATGCTGTAAACAGGAGAGATTGTAGAGTAGAAGGTAGTTGATGGATGCTGTAAACAGGAGAGATTGTAGAGCAGAAGGTAGTTGATGTATGTTGTAAACAAGAGAGATTGTAGAGCAGAAGATAGTTGATGAATGCTGTAAAGAGGAGAGATTGTAGAGCAGAAGGTAGTTGATGTATGTTGTAAAGAGGAGAGATTGTAGAGCAGAAGTTAGTTGATGTATGCTGTAAACAGGAGAGATTGTAGGGCAGAAGGTAGTTGATGTATGTTGTAAATAGGAGAGATTGTAGAGCAGAAGGTAGTTGATGTATGCTGTAAACAAGAGAGATTGTAGAGCAGAAGGTAGTTGATGTATGCTGTAAAGAGGAGAGATTGTAGAGCAGCAGGTAGTTGATGTATGCTGTAAACAGGAGAGGTTGTAGAGCAGAAGGTAGTTGATGTATGCTGTAAAGAGGAGAGATTGTAGAGCAGAAGGTAGTTGATGTATGTTGTAAATAGGAGAGGTTGTACAGCAGAAGGTAGTTGATGTATGCTGTAAAGAGGAGAGATTGTAGAGCAGAAGGTAGTTGATGTATGTTGTAAACAGGAGAGATTGTAAAGCAGAAGGTAGGTGATGTATGCTGTAAAGAGGAGAGATTGTAGAGCAGAAGGTAGTTGATGTATGCTGTAAACAGGAGAGATTGTAGGGCAGAAGGTAGTTGATGTATGTTGTAAACAGGAGACGTTGTAGAGCAGAAGGTAGTTGATGTATGCTCTAAACAGTGGAGATTGTAGAGCAGAAGGTAGTTGATGTATGTTGTAAACAGGAGAGATTGTAGAGCAGAAGGTAGTTGATGTATGCTGTAAACAGGAGAGATTGTAGAGCAGAAGGTGGTTGATGTATGTTGTAAATAGGAGAGGTTGTAGAGCAGAAGGTAGTTGATGTATGCTGTGAAGAGGAGAGATTCTAGAGCAGCAGGTAGTTGATGTATGCTGTAAACAGGAGAGGTTGTAGAGCAGAAGGTAGTTGATGTATGCTGTAAAGAGGAGAGATTGTAGAGCAGAAGATAGTTGATGTATGCTGTAAAGTGGAGAGATTGTAGAGCAGAAGGTAGTTGATGTATGCTGTAAAGAGGAGAGATTGTAGAGCAGGAGGTAGTTGATGTATGCTGTAAACAGGAGAGATTGTAGAGCAGGAGATAGTTGATGTATGCTGTAAAGAGGAGAGATTGTAGAGCAGAAGATAGTTGATGTATGCTGTAAAGAGGAGAGATTGTAGAGCAGAAGGTAGTTGATGTATGCTGTAAAGAGGAGAGATTGTAGAGCAGGAGGTAGTTGATGTATGCTGTAAAGAGGAGAGGTTGTAGAGCAGAATGTAGTTGATGTATGCTGTAAAGAGGAGAGATTGTAGAACAGAAGGTAGTTGATGTATGCTGTAAAGAGGAGAGATTGTAGAGCAGGAGGTAGTTGATGTATGCTGTAAACAGGAGAGATTGTAGAGCAGAAGGTAGTTGATGTATGCTGTAAACAGGAAAGATTGTAGAGCAGGAGGTAGTTAATTTATGCTGTAAACAGGAGAGATTGTAGACCAGCAGGTAGTTGATGTATGCTGTAAACAGGAGAGATTGTAGAGCAGAAGTTAGTTGATGTATGCTGTAAACAGGAGAGATTGTAGAGCAGAAGGTAGTTGATGTATGCTGTAAAGAGGAGAGATTGTAGAGCAGCAGGTAGTTGATGTATGCTGTAAACAGGAAAGATTGTAGAGCAGGAGGTAGTTAATTTATGCTGTAAAGAGGAGAGATTGTAGAGCAGCAGGTTGTTGATGTATGCTGTAAACAGGAGAGATTGTAGAGCAGCAGGTAGTTGATGTATGCTGTAAACAGGAGAGATTGTAGAGCAGCAGGTAGTTGATGTATGCTGTAAACAGGAGAGATTGTAGAGCAGTAGGTAGTTGATGTATGCTGTAAACAGTAGAGATTGTAGGGCAGAAGGTAGTTGATGTATACTGTAAACAGGAGAGATTGTAGAGCAGAAGGTAGTTGATGTATGTTGTAAATAGGAGAGGTTGTAGAGCAGAAGGTAGTTGATGTATGCTGTAAACAGGAGAGATTGTAGAGCACAAGGTAGTTGATGTATGTTGTAAACAGGAGAGATTGTAGAGCAGAAGGTAGTTGATGTATGCTGTAAACAGGAGAGATTGTAGAGCACAAGGTAGTTGATGTATGTTGTAAACAGGAGAGATTGTAGAGCAGAAGGTAGTTGATGTATGCTGTAAAGAGGAGAGATTGTAGAGCAGCAGGTAGTTGATGTATGCTGTAAACAGGAGAGATTGTAGAGCAGAAGGTAGTTGATGTATGCTGTAAAGAGGAGAGATTGTAGAGCAGAAGGTAGTTGATGTATGTTGTAAATAGGAGAGGTTGTACAGAAGAAGGTAGTTGATGTATGCTGTAAAGAGGAGAGATTGTAGAGCAGAAGGTAGTTGATGTATGTTGTAAACAGGAGAGATTGTAAAGCAGAAGGTAGGTGATGTATGCTGTAAACAGGAGAGATTGTAGGGCAGAAGGTAGTTGATGTATGATGTAAACAGGAGAGATTGTAGAGCAGAAGGTAGTTGATGTATGCTGTAAATAGGAGAGGTTGTAGAGCAGAAGGTAGTTGATGTATGCTGTAAAGAGGAGAGATTCTAGAGCAGCAGGTAGTTGATGTATGCTGTAAACAGGAGACGTTGTAGAGCAGAAGGTAGTTGATGTATGCTCTAAACAGTGGAGCTTGTAGAGCAGGAGGTAGTTGATGTATGTTGTAAATAGGAGACGTTGTAGAGCAGAAGGTAGTTGATGTATGCTCTAAACAGTGGAGATTGTAGAGCAGAAGGTAGTTGATGTATGTTGTAAACAGGAGAGATTGTAGAGCAGAAGGTAGTTGATGTATGCTGTAAACAGGAGATATTGTAGAGCAGAAGGTGGTTGATGTATGTTGTAAATAGGAGAGGTTGTAGAGCAGAAGGTAGTTGATGTATGCTGTGAAGAGGAGAGATTCTAGAGCAGCAGGTAGTTGATGTATGCTGTAAACAGGAGAGGTTGTAGAGCAGAAGGTAGTTGATGTATGCTGTAAAGAGGAGAGATTGTAGAGCAGAAGATAGTTGATGTATGCTGTAAAGTGGAGAGATTGTAGAGCAGAAGGTAGTTGATGTATGCTGTAAAGAGGAGAGATTGTAGAGCAGGAGGTAGTTGATGTATGCTGTAAACAGGAGAGATTGTAGAGCAGGAGATAGTTGATGTATGCTGTAAAGAGGAGAGATTGTAGAGCAGAAGATAGTTGATGTATGTTGTAAAGAGGAGAGATTGTAGAGCAGAAGGTAGTTGATGTATGCTGTAAAGAGGAGAGATTGTAGAGCAGGAGGTAGTTGATGTATGCTGTAAAGAGGAGATGTTGTAGAGCAGAATGTAGTTGATGTATGCTGTAGAGAGGAGAGATTGTAGAACAGAAGGTAGTTGATGTATGCTGTAAAGAGGAGGATTGTAGAGCAGGAGGTAGTTGATGTATGCTGTAAACAGGAGAGATTGTAGAGCAGAAGGTAGTTGATGTATGCTGTAACAGGAAAGATTGTAGAGCAGGAGGTAGTTAATTTATGCTGTAAACAGGAGAGATTGTAGAGCAGCAGGTTGTTGATGTATGCTGTAAACAGGAGAGATTGTAGAGCAGCAGGTAGTTGATGTATGCTGTAAACAGGAGAGATTGTAGAGCAGAAGGTAGTTGATGTATGCTGTAAACAGGAGAGATTGTAGAGCAGAAGGTGGTTGATGTATGTTGTAAATAGGAGAGGTTGTAGAGCAGAAGGTAGTTGATGTATGCTGTGAAGAGGAGAGATTCTAGAGCAGCAGGTAGTTGATGTATGCTGTAAACAGGAGAGGTTGTAGAGCAGAAGGTAGTTGATGTATGCTGTAAAGAGGAGAGATTGTAGAGCAGAAGATAGTTGATGTATGCTGTAAAGTGGAGAGATTGTAGAGCAGAAGGTAGTTGATGTATGCTGTAAAGAGGAGAGATTGTAGAGCAGGAGGTAGTTGATGTATGCTGTAAACAGGAGAGATTGTAGAGCAGGAGATAGTTGATGTATGCTGTAAAGAGGAGAGATTGTAGAGCAGAAGATAGTTGATGTATGCTGTAAAGAGGAGAGATTGTAGAGCAGAAGGTAGTTGATGTATGCTGTAAAGAGGAGAGATTGTAGAGCAGGAGGTAGTTGATGTATGCTGTAAAGAGGAGAGGTTGTAGAGCAGAATGTAGTTGATGTATGCTGTAAAGAGGAGAGATTGTAGAACAGAAGGTAGTTGATGTATGCTGTAAAGAGGAGAGATTGTAGAGCAGGAGGTAGTTGATGTATGCTGTAAACAGGAGAGATTGTAGAGCAGAAGGTAGTTGATGTATGCTGTAAACAGGAAAGATTGTAGAGCAGGAGGTAGTTAATTTATGCTGTAAACAGGAGAGATTGTAGACCAGCAGGTAGTTGATGTATGCTGTAAACAGGAGAGATTGTAGAGCAGAAGTTAGTTGATGTATGCTGTAAACAGGAGAGATTGTAGAGCAGAAGGTAGTTGATGTATGCTGTAAAGAGGAGAGATTGTAGAGCAGCAGGTAGTTGATGTATGCTGTAAACAGGAAAGATTGTAGAGCAGGAGGTAGTTAATTTATGCTGTAAAGAGGAGAGATTGTAGAGCAGCAGGTTGTTGATGTATGCTGTAAACAGGAGAGATTGTAGAGCAGCAGGTAGTTGATGTATGCTGTAAACAGGAGAGATTGTAGAGCAGCAGGTAGTTGATGTATGCTGTAAACAGGAGAGATTGTAGAGCAGTAGGTAGTTGATGTATGCTGTAAACAGTAGAGATTGTAGGGCAGAAGGTAGTTGATGTATACTGTAAACAGGAGAGATTGTAGAGCAGAAGGTAGTTGATGTATGTTGTAAATAGGAGAGGTTGTAGAGCAGAAGGTAGTTGATGTATGCTGTAAACAGGAGAGATTGTAGAGCACAAGGTAGTTGATGTATGTTGTAAACAGGAGAGATTGTAGAGCAGAAGGTTGTTGATGTATGCTGTAAACAGGAGAGATTGTAGAGCACAAGGTAGTTGATGTATGTTGTAAACAGGAGAGATTGTAGAGCAGAAGGTAGTTGATGTATGCTGTAAAGAGGAGAGATTGTAGAGCAGCAGGTAGTTGATGTATGCTGTAAACAGGAGAGATTGTAGAGCAGAAGGTAGTTGATGTATGCTGTAAAGAGGAGAGATTGTAGAGCAGAAGGTAGTTGATGTATGTTGTAAATAGGAGAGGTTGTACAGAAGAAGGTAGTTGATGTATGCTGTAAAGAGGAGAGATTGTAGAGCAGAAGGTAGTTGATGTATGTTGTAAACAGGAGAGATTGTAAAGCAGAAGGTAGGTGATGTATGCTGTAAACAGGAGAGATTGTAGGGCAGAAGGTAGTTGATGTATGATGTAAACAGGAGAGATTGTAGAGCAGCAGGTAGTTGATGTATGCTGTAAACAGGAGAGATTGTAGAGCAGAAGGTAGTTGATGTATGCTGTAAACAGGAGAGATTGTAGAGCAGAAGGTATTTGATGTATGCTGTAAATAGGAGAGGTTGTAGAGCAGAAGGTAGTTGATGTATGCTGTAAAGAGGAGAGATTCTAGAGCAGCAGGTAGTTGATGTATGCTGTAAACAGGAGACGTTGTAGAGCAGAAGGTAGTTGATGTATGCTCTAAACAGTGGAGCTTGTAGAGCAGGAGGTAGTTGATGTATGTTGTAAATAGGAGACGTTGTAGAGCAGAAGGTAGTTGATGTATGCTCTAAACAGTGGAGATTGTAGAGCAGAAGGTAGTTGATGTATGCTGTAAACAGGAGATATTGTAGAGCAGAAGGTGGTTGATGTATGTTGTAAATAGGAGAGGTTGTAGAGCAGAAGGTAGTTGATGTATGCTGTAAACAGGAGATATTGTAGAGCAGAAGGTGGTTGATGTATGTTGTAAATAGGAGAGGTTGTAGAGCAGAAGGTAGTTGATGTATGCTGTGAAGAGGAGAGATTCTAGAGCAGCAGGTAGTTGATGTATGCTGTAAACAGGAGAGGTTGTAGAGCAGAAGGTAGTTGATGTATGCTGTAAAGAGGAGAGATTGTAGAGCAGAAGATAGTTGATGTATGCTGTAAAGTGGAGAGATTGTAGAGCAGAAGGTAGTTGATGTATGCTGTAAAGAGGAGAGATTGTAGAGCAGGAGGTAGTTGATGTATGCTGTAAACAGGAGAGATTGTAGAGCAGGAGATAGTTGATGTATGCTGTAAAGAGGAGAGATTGTAGAGCAGAAGATAGTTGATGTATGTTGTAAAGAGGAGAGATTGTAGAGCAGAAGGTAGTTGATGTATGCTGTAAAGAGGAGAGATTGTAGAGCAGGAGGTAGTTGATGTATGCTGTAAAGAGGAGATGTTGTAGAGCAGAATGTAGTTGATGTATGCTGTAAAGAGGAGAGATTGTAGAACAGAAGGTAGTTGATGTATGCTGTAAAGAGGAGGATTGTAGAGCAGGAGGTAGTTGATGTATGCTGTAAACAGGAGAGATTGTAGAGCAGAAGGTAGTTGATGTATGCTGTAAACAGGAAAGATTGTAGAGCAGGAGGTAGTTAATTTATGCTGTAAAGAGGAGAGATTGTAGAGCAGCAGGTTGTTGATGTATGCTGTAAACAGGAGAGATTGTAGAGCAGCAGGTAGTTGATGTATGCTGTAAACAGGAGAGATTGTAGAGCAGAAGGTAGTTGATGTATGCTGTAAAGAGGAGAGATTGTAGAGCAGAAGGTAGTTGATGTATGTTGTAAATAGGAGAGGTTGTACAGAAGAAGTTAGTTGATGTATGCTGTAAAGAGGAGAGATTGTAGAGCAGAAGGTAGTTGATGTATGTTGTAAACAGGAGAGATTGTAAAGCAGAAGGTAGGTGATGTATGCTGTAAACAGGAGAGATTGTAGGGCAGAAGGTAGTTGATGTATGATGTAAACAGGAGAGATTGTAGAGCAGCAGGTAGTTGATGTATGCTGTAAACAGGAGAGATTGTAGAGCAGAAGGTAGTTGATGTATGCTGTAAACAGGAGAGATTGTAGAGCAGAAGGTATTTGATGTATGCTGTAAATAGGAGAGGTTGTAGAGCAGAAGGTAGTTGATGTATGCTGTAAAGAGGAGAGATTCTAGAGCAGCAGGTAGTTGATGTATGCTGTAAACAGGAGACGTTGTAGAGCAGAAGGTAGTTGATGTATGCTGTAAACAGTGGAGCTTGTAGAGCAGGAGGTAGTTGATGTATGTTGTAAATAGGAGACGTTGTAGAGCAGAAGGTAGTTGATGTATGCTCTAAACAGTGGAGATTGTAGAGCAGAAGGTAGTTGATGTATGTTGTAAATAGGAGACGTTGTAGAGCAGAAGGTAGTTGATGTATGCTCTAAACAGTGGAGCTTGTAGAGCAGGAGGTAGTTGATGTATGTTGTAAATAGGAGACGTTGTAGAGCAGAAGGTAGTTGATGTATGCTCTAAACAGTGGAGATTGTAGAGCAGAAGGTAGTTGATGTATGTTGTAAACAGGAGAGATTGTAGAGCAGAAGGTAGTTGATGTATGCTGTAAACAGGAGATATTGTAGAGCAGAAGGTGGTTGATGTATGTTGTAAATAGGAGAGGTTGTAGAGCAGAAGGTAGTTGATGTATGCTGTGAAGAGGAGAGATTCTAGAGCAGCAGGTAGTTGATGTATGCTGTAAACAGGAGAGGTTGTAGAGCAGAAGGTAGTTGATGTATGCTGTAAAGAGGAGAGATTGTAGAGCAGAAGATAGTTGATGTATGCTGTAAAGTGGAGAGATTGTAGAGCAGAAGGTAGTTGATGTATGCTGTAAAGAGGAGAGATTGTAGAGCAGGAGGTAGTTGATGTATGCTGTAAACAGGAGAGATTGTAGAGCAGGAGATAGTTGATGTATGCTGTAAAGAGTAGAGATTGTAGAGCAGAAGATAGTTGATGTATGTTGTAAAGAGGAGAGATTGTAGAGCAGAAGGTAGTTGATGTATGCTGTAAAGAGGAGAGATTGTAGAGCAGGAGGTAGTTGATGTATGCTGTAAAGAGGAGATGTTGTAGAGCAGAATGTAGTTGATGTATGCTGTAAAGAGGAGAGATTGTAGAACAGAAGGTAGTTGATGTATGCTGTAAAGAGGAGGATTGTAGAGCAGGAGGTAGTTGATGTATGCTGTAAACAGGAGAGATTGTAGAGCAGAAGGTAGTTGATGTATGCTGTAAACAGGAAAGATTGTAGAGCAGGAGGTAGTTAATTTATGCTGTAAACAGGAGAGATTGTAGAGCAGCAGGTAGTTGATGTATGCTGTAAACAGGAGAGATTGTAGAGCAGTAGGTAGTTGATGCATGCTGTAAACAGGAGAGATTGTAGGGCAGAAGGTAGTTGATGTATACTGTAAACAGGAGAGATTGTAGAGCAGAAGGTAGTTGATGTATGTTGTAAATAGGAGAGGTTGTAGAGCAGAAGGTAGTTGATGTATGCTGTAAACAGGAGAGATTGTAGAGCAGAAGGTAGTTGATGTATGTTGTAAATAGGAGAGATTGTAGAGCAGGAGATAGTTGATGTATGCTGTAAACAGGAGAGATTGTAGAGCAGAAGATAGTTGATGTATGCTGTAAAGAGGAGAGATTGTAGAACAGAAGGTAGTTGATGTATGTTGTAAACAGGAGAGATTGTAGGGCAGAAGGTAGTTGATGTATGCTGTAAACAGGAGAGATTGTAGAGCACAAGGTAGTTGATGTATGCTGTAAAGAGGAGAGATTCTAGAGCAGCAGATAGTTGATGTATGTTGTAAACTGGAGAGATTGTAGAGCAGAAGATATTTGATGTATGCTGTAAAGAGGAGAGATTGTAGAGCAGAACGTAGTTGATGTATGCTGTAAACAGGAGAGATTGTAGAGCAGAAGGTAGTTGATGTATGCTGTAAACAGGAGAGATTGTAGAGCAGTAGGTAGTTGATGTATGCTGTAAAGAGGTGAGATTGTAGAGCACAAGGTAGTTGATGTATGCTGTAAAGAGGAGAGATTCTAGAGCAGCAGGTAGTTGATGTATGCTGCAAACAGGAGAGATTGTAGAGCAGGAGATAGTTGATGTATGCTGTAAACAGGAGAGATTGTAGAGCAGAAGATAGTTGATGTATGCTGTAAAGAGGAGAGATTGTAGAACAGAAGGTAGTTGATGTATGCTGTAAACAGGAGAGGTTGTAGAGCAGAAGGTAGTTGATGTATGCTGTAAACAGGAGAGATTGTAGAGCAGAAGATAGTTGATGTATGCTGTAAACAGGAGAGATTGTAGAGCAGAAGGTAGTTGATGTATGTTGTAAACAGGAAAGATTGTAGAGCAGAAGGTAGTTGATGTATGCTGTAACGAGGAGAGATTGTAGAGCAGAAGGTAGTTGATGTATGCTGTAAAGAGGAGAGATTGTAGAGCAGAAGGTAGTTGATGTATGCTATAAACAAGAGAGATTGTAGGGCAGAAGGTAGTTGATGTATGCTGTAAACAGGAGAGATTGTAGAGCAGAAGGTAGTTGATGTATGCTGTAAACAGGAGAGGTTGTAGAGCAGCAGGTAGTTGATGTATGCTGTAAAGAGGAGAGATTGTAGAGCAGTAGGTAGTTGATGTATGCTGTAAAGAGGAGAGATTGTAGAACAGCAGGTAGTTGATGTATGTTGTAAACAGGAGAGATTGTAGAGCAGCAGGTAGTTGATGTATGTTGTAAAGAGGAGAGATTGTAGAACAGCAGGTAGTTGATGTATGCTGTAAACAGGAGAGATTGTAGAGCATAAGATAGCTGATGTATGCTGTAAACAGTAGAGATTGTAGAGCACAAGGTAGTTGATGTATGCTGTAAACAGGAGAGATTGTAGAGCAGAAGATAGTTGATGTATGCTGTAAAGAGGAGAGATTGTAGAGCAGAAGGTAGTTGATGTATGCTGTAAACAGGAGAGATTGTAGAGCAGAAGGTAGTTGATGTATGCTGTAAACAGGAGAGATTGTAGAGCAGAAGGTAGTTGATGTATGCTGTAAAGAGGAGAGATTGTAGAGCAGCAGGTAGTTGATGTATGCTGTAAACAGGAGAGATTGTAGAGCAGAAGATAGTTGATGTATGCTGTAAAGAGGAGAGGTTGTAGAGCAGAAGGTAGTTGATGTATGCTCTAAACAGTGGAGATTGTAGAGCGGAAGGTAGTTGATGTATGCTGTAAACAGGGGAGATTGTAGAGCAGAAGGTAGTTGATGTATGCTGTAAACAGGAGAGATTGTAGAGCAGAAGGTAGTTGATGTATGCTGTAAACAGGAGAGATTGTAGAGCAGGAGGTAGTTGATGTATGCTGTAAACAGGAGAGATTGTAGAGCAGAAGGTAGTTGATGTATGCTGTAAACAGGAGAGATTGTAGAGCAGAAGGTAGTTGATGTATGTTGTAAATAGGAGAGGTTGTAGAGCAGAAGGTAGTTGATGTATGCTGTAAAGAGGAGAGATTGTAGAGCAGAAGGTAGTTGATGTATGCTGTAAACAGGAGAGATTGTAGAGCAGAAGGTAGTTGATGTATGCTGTAAACAGGAGAGATTGTAGAGCAGAAGGTAGTTGATGTATGTTGTAAATAGGAGAGGTTGTAGAGCAGAAGGTAGTTGATGTATGCTGTAAAGAGGAGAGATTCTAGAGCAGCAGGTAGTTGATGTATGCTGTAAACAGGAGAGGTTGTAGAGCAGCAGGTAGTTGATGTATGCTGTAAACAGGAGAGGTTGTAGAGCAGAAGGTAGTTGATGTATGCTGTAAAGAGGAGAGATTGTAGAGCAGAAGATAGTTGATGTATGCTGTAAAGTGGAGAGATTGTAGAGCAGAAGGTAGTTGATGTATGCTGTAAAGAGGAGAGATTGTATAGCAGAAGGTAGTTGATGTATGCTGTAAACAGGAGAGATTGTAGAGCAGGAGATAGTTGATGTATGCTGTAAAGAGGAGAGATTGTAGAGCAGAAGATAGTTGATGTATGCTGTAAAGAGGAGAGATTGTAGAGCAGAAGGTAGTTGATATATGCTGTAAACAGGAGAGATTGTAGAGCAGGAGGTAGTTGATGTATGCTGTAAACAGGAGAGGTTGTAGAGCAGAAGGTAGTTGATGTATGCTATAAAGAGGAGAGGTTGTAGAGCAGAAGGTAGTTGATGTATGCTGTAAAGAGGAGAGGTTGTAGAGCAGAAGGTAGTTGATGTGTGCTGTAAACAGGAGAGGTTGTAGAGCAGAAGGTAGTTGATGTATGCTGTAAAGAGGAGAGGTTGTAGAGCAGAAGGTAGTTGATGTATACTGTAAACAGGAGAGGTTGTAGAGCAGAAGGTAGTTGATGTATGCTGTAAAGAGGAGAGGTTGTAGAGCAGAAGGTAGTTGATGTATGCTGTAAACAGGAGAGATTATAGAGCAGAAGATAGTTGATGTATGCTGTAAAGAGGAGAGATTGTAGAGCAGAACGTAGTTGATGTATGCTGTAAACAGGAGAGATTGTAGAGCAGAAGGTAGTTGATGTATGCTGTAAACAGGAGAGATTGTAGAGCAGTAGGTAGTTGATGTATGCTGTAAAGAGGTGAGATTGTAGAGCACAAGGTAGTTGATGTATGCTGTAAAGAGGAGAGATTGTAGAGCAGCAGGTAGTTGATGTATGCTGCAAACAGGAGAGATTGTAGAGCAGGAGATAGTTGATGTATGCTGTAAACAGGAGAGATTGTAGAGCAGAAGATAGTTGATGTATGCTGTAAAGAGGAGAGATTGTAGAACAGAAGGTAGTTGATGTATGCTGTAAACAGGAGAGGTTGTAGAGCAGAAGGTAGTTGATGTATGCTGTAAACAGGAAAGATTGTAGAGCAGCAGGTAGTTAATTTATGCTGTAAAAAGGAGAGATTGTAGAGCAGAAGGTAGTTGATGTATGCTGTAAATAGGAGAGATTGTAGAGCAGCAGTTAGTTGATGTATGCTGTAAACAGGAGAGATTGTAGAGCAGAAGGTAGTTGATGTATGCTGTAAAGAGGAGAGATTGTAGAGCAGCAGGTAGTTGATGTATGCTTTAAACAGAAAAGATTGTAGAGCAGGAGGTAGTTAATTTATGCTGTAAACAGGAGAGATTGTAGACCAGCAGGTAGTTGATGTATGCTGTAAATAGGAGAGATTGTAGAGCAGAAGTTAGTTGATGTATGCTGTAAAGAGGAGAGATTGTAGAGCAGAAGATAGTTGATGTATGCTGTAAAGTGGAGAGATTGTAGAGCAGAAGGTAGTTGATGTATGCTGTAAAGAGGAGAGATTGTAGAGCAGATGGTAGTTGATGTATGCTGTAAACAGGAGAGATTGTAGAGCAGGAGATATTTGATGTATGCTGTAAAGAGGAGAGATTGTAGAGCAGAAGATAGTTGATGTATGCTGTAAAGAGGAGAGATTGTAGAGCAGAAGGTAGTTGATGTATGCTGTAAAGAGGAGAGATTGTAGAGCAGGAGGTAGTTGATGTATGCTGTAAACAGGAGAGGTTGTAGAGCAGAATGTAGTTGATGTATGCTGTAAAGAGGAGAGATTGTAGAACAGAAGGTAGTTGATGTATGCTGTAAAGAGGAGAGATTGTAGAGCAGAAGGTAGTTGATGTATGCTGTAAACAGGAGAGATTGTAGAGCAGAAGGTAGTTGATGTATGCTGTAAACAGGAAAGATTGTAGAGCAGGAGGTAGTTAATTTATGCTGTAAACAGGAGAGATTGTAGACCAGCAGGTAGTTGATGTATGCTGTAAACAGGAGAGATTGTAGAGCAGAAGTTAGTTGATGTATGCTGTAAACAGGAGAGATTGTAGAGCAGAGGGTAGTTGATGTATGCTGTAAAGAGGAGAGATTGTAGAGCAGCAGGTAGTTGATGTATGCTGTAAACAGGAAAGATTGTAGAGCAGGAGGTAGTTAATTTATGCTGTAAACAGGAGAGATTGTAAACCAGCAGGTTTTTGATGTATGCTGTAAACAGGAGAGATTGAAGAGCAGCAGGTAGTTGATGTATGCTGTAAACAGGAGAGATTGTAGAGCAGCAGGTACTTGATGTATGCTGTAAACAGGAGAGATTGTAGAGCAGTAGGTAGTTGATGTATGCTGTAAACAGGAGAGATTGTAGAGCAGAAGGTAGTTGATGTATGTTGTAAATAGTAGAGGTTGTAGAGCAGAAGGTAGTTGATGTATGCTGTAAACAGGAGAGATTGTAGAGCAGGAGGTAGTTGATGTATGTTGTAAATAGGAGAGATTGTAGAGCAGGAGATAGTTGATGTATGCTGTAAACAGGAGAGATTGTAGAGCAGAAGATAGTTGATGTATGCTGTAAAGAGGAGAGATTGTAGAACAGAAGGTAGATGATGTATGTTGTAAACAGGAGAGATTGTAGAGCAGAAGGTAGTTAATGTATGCTGTAAACAGGAGAGATTGTAGGGCAGAAGGTAGTTGATGTATGCTGTAAACAGGAGAGATTGTAGAGCAGAAGGTAGTTGATGTATGCTGTAAAGAGGAGAGATTCTAGAGCAGCAGGTAGTTGATGTATGTTGTAAACTGGAGAGATTGTAGAGCAGAAGATATTTGATGTATGCTGTAAAGAGGAGAGATTGTAGAGCAGAACGTAGTTGATGTATGCTGTAAACAGGAGAGATTGTAGGGCAGAAGGTAGTTGATGTATGCTGTAAACAGGAGAGATTGTAGAGCAGAAGGTAGTTGATGTATGTTGTAAACAGGAGAGATTGTAGAGCAGTAGGTAGTTGATGTATGCTGTAAAGAGGTGAGATTGTAGAGCACAAGGTAGTTGATGTATGCTGTAAAGAGGAGAGATTGTAGAGCAGCAGGTAGTTGATGTATGCTGCAAACAGGAGAGATTGTAGAGCAGGAGATAGTTGATGTATGCTGTAAACAGGAGAGATTGTAGAGCAGAAGATAGTTGATGTATGCTGTAAAGAGGAGAGATTGTAGAACAGAAGGTAGTTGATGTATGCTGTAAACAGGAGAGGTTGTAGAGCAGAGGGTAGTTGATGTATGCTGTAAACAGGAGAGATTGTAGAGCAGAAGATAGTTGATGTATGCTGTAAACAGGAGAGATTGTAGAGCAGAAGGTAGTTGATGTATGTTGTAAACAGGAAAGATTGTAGAGCAGAAGGTAGTTGATGTATGCTCTAAAGAGGAGAGATTGTAGAGCAGAAGGTAGTTGATGTATGCTGTAAAGAGGAGAGATTGTAGAGCAGAAGGTAGTTGATGTATGCTGGAAAGAGGGGAGATAGTAGAGCAGAAGGGAGTTGATGTATGTTGTAAACAGGAGAGATTGTAGAGCAGAAGATAGTTGATGTATGCTGTAAAGAGGAGAGATTGTAGAGCAGCAGGTAGTTGATGTATGTTGTAAAAAGGAGAGATTGTAGAGCAGAAGATATTTGATGTATGCTGTAAAGAGGAGAGATTGTAGAGCAGAAGGTAGTTGATGTATGCTGTAAACAAGAGAGATTGTAGGGCAGAAGGTAGTTGATGTATGCTGTAAACAGGAGAGATTGTAGAGCAGAAGGTAGTTGATGTATGCTGTAAACAGGAGAGGTTGTAGAGCAGCAGGTAGTTGATGTATGCTGTAAAGAGGAGAGATTGTAGAGCAGTAGGTAGTTGATGTATGTTGTAAACAGGAGAGATTGTAGAGCAGCAGGTAGTTGATGTATGTTGTAAAGAGGAGAGATTGTAGAACAGCAGGTAGTTGATGTATGTTGTAAACAGGAGAGATTGTAGAGCAGCAGGTAGTTGATGTATGTTGTAAAGAGGAGAGATTGTAGAACAGCAGGTAGTTGATGTATGCTGTAAAGAGGAGAGATTGTACAGCAGCAGGTAGTTGATGTATGTTGTAAAGAGGAGAGATTGTAGAACAGCAGGTAGTTGATGTATGCTGTAAACAGGAGAGATTGTAGAGCAGAAGATAGTTGATGTATGCTGTAAACAGGAGAGATTGTAGAGCAGAAGGTAGTTGATGTATGCTGTAAACAGGAGAGATTGTAGAGCAGCAGGTAGTTGATGTATGTTTTAAAGAGGAGAGATTGTAGAACAGCAGGTAGTTGATGTATGCTGTAAACAGGAGAGATTGTAGAGCATAAGATAGCTGATGTATGCTGTAAACAGGAGAGATTGTAGAGCAGAAGATAGTTGATGTATGCTGTAAAGAGGAGAGATTGTAGAGCACAAGGTAGTTGATGTATGCTGTAAACAGGAGAGATTGTAGAGCAGAAGATAGTTGATGTATGCTGTAAAGAGGAGGGATTGTAGAGCAGGAGGTAGTTGATGTATGCTGTAAACAGGAGGGATTGTAGAGCAGAAGGGAGTTGGTGTATGCTGTAAAAAGGAGAGGTTGTAGAGCAGAAGGTAGTTGATGTATGCTGTAAACAAGAGACGTTGTAGAGCAGAAGGTAGTTGATGTATGCTGTAAACAGGAGAGATTGTAGAGCAGCAGGTATTTGATGTATGTTGTAAAGAGGAGAGATTGTAGAACAGCAGGTAGTTGATGTATGCTGTAAACAGGAGAGATTGTAGAGCATAAGATAGCTGATGTATGCTGTAAACAGGAGAGATTGTAGAGCAGCAGATAGTTGATGTATGCTGTAAAGAGGAGAGATTGTAGAGCACAAGGTAGTTGATGTATGCTGTAAACAGGAGAGATTGTAGAGCACAAGGTAGTTGATGTATGCTGTAAAGAGGAGAGGTTGTAGAGCAGAAGGTAGATGATGTATGCTGTAAACAGGAGACGTTGTAGAGCAGAAGGTAGTTGATGTATGCTGTAAACAGGAGAGATTGTAGAGCAGAAGGTAGTTGATGTATGCTGTAAACAGGAGGGATTGTAGAGCAGAAGGTAGTTGATGTATGCTGTAAACAGGAGGGATTGTAGAGCAGAAGGTAGTTGATGTATGCTGTAAACAGGAGGGATTGTAGAGCAGAAGGTAGTTGATGTATGTTGTAAACAGGAGAGATTGTAGAGCAGTAGGTAGTTGATGTATGCTGTAAACAGGAGAGATTGTAGAGCAGCAGGTAGTTGATGTATGCTGTAAAGAGGAGAGATTGTAGAGCAGTAGGTAGTTGATGTATGTTGTAAATAGGAGAGATTGTAGAGCAGAAGGTAGTTGATGTATGTTGTAAACAGGAGAGGTTGTAGAGCAGAAGGTAGTTGATGTATGTTGTAAACAGGAGAGATTGTAGAGCAGCAGGTAGTTGATGTATGCTGTAAAGAGGAGAGATTGTAGAGCAACAGGTAGTTGATGTATGCTGTAAACAGGAGACGTTGTAGAGCAGAAGGTAGTTGATGTATGCTGTAAACAGGAGAGATTGTAGAGCAGAAGGTAGTTGATGTATGTTGTAAACAGGAGAGGTTGTAGAGCAGAAGGTAGTTGATGTATGTTGTAAACAGGAGAGGTTGTAGAGCAGAAGGTAGTTGATGTATGTTGTAAACAGGAGGGATTGTAGAGCAGAAGGTAGTTGATGTATGTTGTAACCAGGAGGGATTGTAGAGCAGAAGGTAGTTGATGTATGCTGTAAAGAGGAGAGATTGTAGAGCAGCAGGTAGTTGATGTATGCTGTAAATAGGAGAGATTGTAGAGCAGAAGGTAGTTGATGTATGCTGTAAACAGGAGAGATTGTAGAGCAGAAGGTAGTTGATGTATGCTGTAAACAGGAGACGTTGTAGAGCAGAAGGTAGTTGATGTATGCTGTAAAGAGGAGAGATTGTAGAGCAGCAGGTAGTTGATGTATGTTGTAAAGAGGAGGGATTGTAGAGCAGAAGGTAGATGATGTATGCTGTAAACAGGAGGGATTGTAGAGCAGAAGGTAGTTGATGTATGCTGTAAAGAGGAGAGGTTGTAGAGCAGAAGGTAGTTGATGTATGCTGTAAAGAGGAGACGTTGTAGAGCAGAAGGTAGTTGATGTATGCTGTAAACAGGAGAGATTGTAGAGCAGAAGGTAGTTGATGTATGCTGTGAAGAGGAGAGATTGTAGAGCAGAAGGTAGTTGATGTATGTTGTAAACAGGAGAGATTGTTGAGCAGAAGGTAGTTGATGTATGCTGTGAAGAGGAGAGATTGTAGAGCAGAAGGTAGTTGATGTATGCTGTAAACAGGAGGGATTGTAGAGCAGAAGATAGTTGATGTATGTTGTAAATAGGAGAGGTTGTAGAGCAGCAGGTAGTTGATGTATGCTGTAAAGAGGAGAGATTCTAGAGCAGCAGGTAGTTGATGTATGCTGTAAACAGGAGAGGTTGTAGAGCAGCAGGTAGTTGATGTATCCTGTAAAGAGGAGAGATTCTAGAGCAGCAGGTAGTTGATGTATGCTGTAAACAGGAGAGGTTGTAGAGCAGCAGGTAGTTGATGTATGCTGTAAACAGGAGAGGTTGTAGAGCAGAAGGTAGTTGATGTATGCTGTAAAGAGGAGAGATTGTAGACCAGAAGATAGTTGATGTATGCTGTAAAGTGGAGAGATTGTAGAGCAGAAGGTAGTTGATGTATGCTGTAAAGAGGAGAGATTGTAGAGCAGAAGGTAGTTGATGTATGCTGTAAACAGGAGAGATTGTAGAGCAGAAGGTAGTTGATGTATGCTGTAAAGAGGAGAGATTGTAGAGCAGGAGATAGTTGATGTATGCTGTAAAGAGGAGAGATTGTAGAGCAGAAGATAGTTGATGTATGCTGTAAAGAGGAGAGATTGTAGAGCAGAAGATAGTTGATGTATGCTGTAAAGAGGAGAGATTGTAGAGCAGAAGGTAGTTGATGTATGCTGTAAAGAGGAGAGATTGTAGAGCAGGAGGTAGTTGATGTATGCTGTAAACAGGAGAGGTTGTAGAGCAGAATGTAGTTGATGTATGCTGTAAAGAGGAGAGGTTGTAGAGCAGAAGGTAGTTGATGTATGCTGTAAACAGGAGAGATTATAGAGCAGAAGATAGTTGATGTATGCTGTAAAGAGGAGAGATTGTAGAGCAGAAGGTAGTTGATGTATGCTGTAAACAAGAGAGATTGTAGAGCAGAAGGTAGTTGATGTATGCTGTAAACAGGAAAGATTGTAGAGCAGGAGGTAGTTAATTTATGCTGTAAACAGGAGAGATTGTAGACCAGCAGGTAGTTGATGTATGCTGTAAATAGGAGAGATTGTAGAGCAGAAGTTAGTTGATGTATGCTGTAAACAGGAGAGATTGTAGAGCAGAAGGTAGTTGATGTATGCTGTAAAGAGGAGAGATTGTAGAGCAGCAGGTAGTTGATGTATGCTGTAAACAGGAAAGATTGTAGAGCAGGAGGTAGTTAATTTATGCTGTAAACAGGAGAGATTGTAGACCAGCAGGTTGTTGATGTATGCTGTAAACAGGAGAGATTGTAGAGCAGCAGGTAGTTGATGTATGCTGTAAACAGGAGAGATTGTAGAGCAGCAGGTAGTTGATGTATGCTGTAAACAGGAGAGATTGTAGAGCAGTAGGTAGTTGATGTATGCTGTAAACAGGAGAGATTGTAGGGCAGAAGGTAGTTGATGTATACTGTAAACAGGAGAGATTGTAGAGCAGAAGGTAGTTGATGTATGTTGTAAATAGGAGAGGTTGTAGAGCAGAAGGTAGTTGATGTATGCTGTAAACAGGAGAGATTGTAGAGCAGAAGGTAGTTGATGTATGTTGTAAATAGGAGAGATTGTAGAGCAGGAGATAGTTGATGTATGCTGTAAACAGGAGAGATTGTAGAGCAGAAGATAGTTGATGTATGCTGTAAAGAGGAGAGATTGTAGAACAGAAGGTAGTTGATGTATGTTGTAAACAGGAGAGATTGTAGAGCAGAAGGTAGTTCATGTATGCTGTAAACAGGAGAGATTGTAGAGCAGAAAATAGTTGATGTATGCTGTAAAGAGGAGAGATTCTAGAGCAGCTGGTAGTTGATGTATGTTGTAAACTGGAGAGATTGTAGAGCAGAAGATATTTGATGTATGCTGTAAAGAGGAGAGATTGTAGAGCAGAACGTAGTTGATGTATGCTGTAAAGAGGAGAGATTGTAGAGCAGAAGGTAGTTGATGTATGCTGTAAACAAGAGAGATTGTAGGGCAGAAGGTA
Source organism: Eledone cirrhosa (assembly GCA_964016885.1). Classification (NCBI taxonomy): domain Eukaryota; kingdom Metazoa; phylum Mollusca; class Cephalopoda; order Octopoda; family Eledonidae; genus Eledone; species Eledone cirrhosa. The sequence continues at coordinate 98,997,599 of OZ024743.1, read as the reverse complement.
GTTGATGTATGCTGTAAACAGGAGAGATTGTAGAGCAGAAGGTAGTTGATGTATGCTGTAAACAGGAGAGGTTGTAGAGCAGCAGGTAGTTGATGTATGCTGTAAAGAGGAGAGATTGTAGAGCAGTAGGTAGTTGATGTATGCTGTAAAGAGGAGAGATTGTAGAACAGCAGGTAGTTGATGTATGTTGTAAACAGGAGAGATTGTAGAGCAGCAGGTAGTTGATGTATGTTGTAAAGAGGAGAGATTGTAGAACAGCAGGTAGTTGATGTATGCTGTAAACAGGAGAGATTGTAGAGCAGCAGGTAGTTGATGTATGTTGTAAAGAGGAGAGATTGTAGAACAGCAGGTAGTTGATGTATGCTGTAAACAGGAGAGATTGTAGAGCATAAGATAGCTGATGTATGCTGTAAACAGGAGAGATTGTAGAGCACAAGGTAGTTGATGTATGCTGTAAACAGGAGAGATTGTAGAGCAGAAGGTAGTTGATGTATGCTGTAAACAGGAGAGATTGTAGAGCAGAAGGTAGTTGATGTATGCTGTAAAGAGGAGAGATTCTAGAGCAGCAGGTAGTTGATGTATGTTGTAAACTTGAGAGATTGTAGAGCAGAAGATATTTGATGTATGCTGTAAAGAGGAGAGATTGTAGAGCAGAACGTAGTTGATGTATGCTGTAAACAGGAGAGATTGTAGGGCAGAAGGTAGTTGATGTATGCTGTAAACAGGAGAGATTGTAGAGCAGGAGGTAGTTGATGTATGCTGTAAACAGGAGAGATTGTAGAGCAGTAGGTAGTTGATGTATGCTGTAAAGAGGAGAGATTGTAGAGCACAAGGTAGTTGATGTATGCTGTAAAGAGGAGAGATTGTAGAGCAGCAGGTAGTTGATGTATGCTGCAAACAGGAGAGATTGTAGAGCAGGAGATAGTTGATGTATGCTGTAAACAGGAGATATTGTAGAGCAGAAGATAGTTGATTTATGCTGTAAAGAGGAGAGATTGTAGAACAGAAGGTAGTTGATGTATGCTGTAAACAGGAGAGGTTGTAGAGCAGAAGGTAGTTGATGTATGTTGTAAACAGGAAAGATTGTAGAGCAGAAGGTAGTTGATGTATGCTGTAAAGAGGAGAGATTGTAGAGCAGAAGGTAGTTGATGTATGCTGTAAAGAGGAGAGATTGTAGAGCAGAAGGTAGTTGATGTATGCTGGAAAGAGGGGAGATAGTAGAGCAGAAGGGAGTTGATGTATGTTGTAAACAGGAGAGATTGTAGAGCAGAACATAGTTGATGTATGCTGTAAAGAGGAGAGATTGTAGAGCAGCAGGTAGTTGATGTATGTTGTAAACAGGAGAGATTGTAGAGCAGCAGGTAGTTGATGTATGCTGTAAACAGGAGAGATTGTAGAGCAGAAGGTAGTTGATGTATGCTGTAAACAGGAGGGATTGTAGAGCAGAAGGTAGTTGATGTATGCTGTAAAGAAGAGAGGTTGTAGAGCAGAAGGTAGTTGATGTATGCTGTAAACAGGAGAGATTGTAGAGCAGAAGATAGTTAATTTATGCTGTAAACAGGAGCGATTGTAGAGCAGAAGGTAGTTGATGTATGCTGTAAACAGGAGAGATTGTAGAGCAGAAGGTAGTTGATGTATGCTGTAAATAGGAGAGATTGTAGAGCAGAAGATAGTTGATGTATGCTGTAAACAGGAGAGATTGTAGAGCAGAAGGTAGTTGATGTATGCTGTAAAGAGGAGAGATTGTAGAGCAGAAGGTAGTTGATGTATGCTGTAAACAGGAAAGATTGTAGAGCAGGAGGTAGTTAATTTATGCTGTAAACAGGAGAGATTGTAGACCAGCAGGTTGTTGATGTATGCTGTAAACAGGAGAGATTGTAGAGCAGCAGGTAGTTGATGTATGCTGTAAACAGGAGAGGTTGTAGAGCAGCAGGTAGTTGATGTATGCTGTAAACAGGAGAGATTGTAGAGCAGTAGGTAGTTGATGTATGCTGTAAACAGGAGAGATTGTAGGGCAGAAGGTAGTTGATGTATACTGTAAACAGGAGAGATTGTAGAGCAGAAGGGAGTTGATGTATGTTGTAAATAGGAGAGGTTGTAGAGCAGAAGGTAGTTGATGTATGCTGTAAACAGGAGAGATTGTAGAGCAGAAGGTAGTTGATGTATGTTGTAAATAGGAGAGATTGTAGAGCAGAAGGTAGTTGATGTATGCTGTAAACAGGAGAGGTTGTAGAGCAGAAGGTAGTTGATGTATGCTGTAAATAGGAGAGATTGTAGAGCAGGAGATAGTTGATGTATGCTGTAAACAGGAGAGATTGTAGAGCAGAAGATAGTTGATGTATGCTGTAAAGAGGAGAGATTGTAGAACAGAAGGTAGTTGATGTATGTTGTAAACAGGAGAGATTGTAGAGCAGAAGGTAGTTGATGTATGCTGTAAACAGGAGAGATTGTAGGGCAGAAGGTAGTTGATGTATGCTGTAAACAGGGGAGATTGTAGAGCAGAAGGTAGTTGATGTATGCTGTAAAGAGGAGAGATTCTAGAGCAGCAGGTATTTGATGTATGTTGTAAACTGGAGAGATTGTAGAGCAGAAGATATTTGATGTATGCTGTAAAGAGGAGAGATTGTAGAGCAGAACGTAGTTGATGTATGCTGTAAACAGGAGAGATTGTAGGGCAGAAGGTAGTTGATGTATGCTGTAAACAGCAGAGATTGTAGAGCAGGAGGTAGTTGATGTATGCTGTAAACAGGAGAGATTGTAGAGCAGTAGATAGTTGATGTATGCTGTAAAGAGGAGAGATTGTAGAGCACAAGGTAGTTGATGTATGCTGTAAAGAGGAGAGATTGTAAAGCAGCAGGTAGTTGATGTATGCTGCAAACAGGAGAGATTGTAGAGCAGGAGATAGTTGATGTATGCTGTAAACAGGAGAGATTGTAGAGCAGAAGATAGTTGATGTATGTTGTAAACAGGAAAGATTGTAGAGCAGAAGGTAGTTGATGTATGCTGTAAACAGGAGAGATTGTAGAGCAGCAGGTAGTTGATGTATGTTGTAAACAGGAGAGATTGTAGAGCAGCAGGTAGTTGATGTATGCTGTAAACAGGAGAGATTCTAGAGCAGAAGGTAGTTGATGTATGCTGTAAAGAGGAGAGATTCTAGAGCAGCAGGTAGTTGATGTATGTTGTAAACAGGAGAGATTGTAGAGCAGAAGATAGTTGATGTATGCTGTAAACAGGAGGGATTGTAGAGCAGCAGGTAGTTGATGTATGTTGTAAACAGGAGAGATTGTAGCGCAGCAGGTAGTTCATGTATGCTGTAAAGAGGAGAGATTGTAGAGCAGAAGGTAGTTGATGTATGCTGTAAACAGGTGAGATTGTAGAGCAGAAGGGAGTTGATGTATGCTGTAAAGAGGAGAGATTGTAGAGCAGAAGATAGTTGATGTATGCTGTAAACAGGAGAGATTGTAGAGCAGCAGGTAGTTGATGTATGCTGTAAACAGGAGAGATTGTAGAGCAGAAGGTAGTTGATGTATGCTGTAAACAGGAGGGATTGTAGAGCAGAAGGTAGTTGATGTATGCTGTAAAGAGGAGAGATTCTAGAGCAGCAGGTAGTTGATGTATGCTGTAAACAGGAGACGTTGTAGAGCAGAACGTAGTTGATGTATGCTCTAAACAGTGGAGATTGTAGAGCAGAAGGGAGTTGATGTATGTTGTAAACAGGAGAGATTGTAGAGCAGAAGGTAGTTGATGTATGCTGTAAACAGGAGAGATTGTAGAGCAGAAGGTAGTTTATGTATGTTGTAAATAGGAGAGATTGTAGAGCAGAAGGTAGTTGATGTATGCCGTAAAGAGGAGAGATTCTAGAGCAGCAGGTAGTTGATGTATGCTGTAAACAGGACAGGTTGTAGAGCAGCAGGTAGTTGATGTATGCTGTAAACAGGAGAGGTTGTAGAGCAGAAGGTAGTTGATGTATGCTGTAAAGAGGAGAGATTGTAGAGCAGAAGATAGTTGATGTATGCTGTAAAGTGGAGAGATTGTAGAGCAGAAGGTAGTTGATGTATGCTGTAAAGAGGAGAGATTGTAGAGCAGAAGGTAGTTGATGTATGTTGTAAACAGGAGAGATTGTAGAGCAGAAGGTAGTTGATGTATGCTGTAAACAGGAGAGATTGTAGGGCAGAAGGTAGTTGATGTATGCTGTAAACAGGAGAGATTCTAGAGCAGAAGGTAGTTGATGTACGCTGTAAAGATGAGAGATTCTAGAGCAGCAGGTAGTTGATGTATGCTGTAAACTGGAGAGATTGTAGAGCAGAAGATATTTGATGTATGCTGTAAAGAGGAGAGATTGTAGAGCAGAAAGTAGTTGATGTATGCCGTAATCAGGAGAGATTGTAGGGCAGAAGGTAGTTGATGTATGCTGTAAACAGGAGAGATTGTAGAGCAGAAGGTAGTGGAAGTATGCTGTAAATAGGAGAGATTGTAGAGCAGTAGGTAGTTGATGTATGCTGTAAAGAGGAGAGATTGTAGAGCAGCAGGTAGTTGATGTATGCTGCAAACAGGAGAGATTGTAGAGCAGGAGATAGTTGATGTATGCTGTAAACAGGAGAGATTGTAGAGCAGAAGATAGTTGATGTATGCTGGAAAGAGGAGAGATTGTAGAACAGAAGGTAGTTGATGTATGCTGTAAACAGGAGAGGTTGTAGAGCAGAAGGTAGTTGATGTATGCTGTAAAGAGGAGAGATTTTAGAGCAGAAGGTAGTTGATGTATGCTGTAAAGAGGAGAGATTGTAGAGCATAAGGTAGTTGATGTATGCTGGAAAGAGGGGAGATTGTAGAGCAGAAGGTAGTTGATGTATGTTGTAAACAGGAGAGATTGTAGAGCAGAAGGTAGTTGATGTATGTTGTAAAAAGGAGTGATTGTAGAGCAGAAGATAGTTGATGTATGCTGTAAAGAGGAGAGATTGTAGAGCAGAAGGTAGTTGATGTATGCTGTAAACAAGAGAGATTGTAGGGCAGAAGGTAGTTGATGTATGCTGTAAACAGGAGAGATTGTAGAGCAGAAGGTAGTTGATGTATGCTGTAAACAGGAGAGGTTGTAGAGCAGCAGGTAGTTGATGTATGCTGTAAAGAGGAGAGATTGTAGAGCAGTAGGTAGTTGATGTATGATGTAAACAGGAGAGTTTGTAGAGCAGCAGGTAGTTGATGTATGTTTAAAGAGGAGAGATTGTAGAACAGCAGGTACTTGATGTATGTTGTAAAGAGGAGAGATTCTAGAGCAGCAGGTAGTTGATGTATGTTGTAAAGAGGAGAGATTGTAGAACAGCAGGTAGTTGATGTATGCTGTAAAGAGGAGAGATTGTAGAGCAGCAGGTAGTTGATGTATGCTGTAAACAGGAGAGATTGTAGGGCAGAAGGTAGTTGATGTATGATGTAAACAGGAGAGATTGTAGAGCAGCAGGTAGTTGATGTATGCTGTAAACAGGAGAGATTGTAGAGCAGAAGGTAGTTGATGTATGCTGTAAACAGGAGAGATTGTAGAGCAGAAGGTAGTTGATGTATGTTATAAACAGGAGAGGTTGTAGAGCAGAAGGTAGTTGACGTATGCTGTGAAGAGGAGAGATTCTAGAGCAGCAGGTAGTTGATGTATGCTGTAAACAGGAGAGGTTGTAGAGCAGAAGGTAGTTGATGTATGCTGTAAACAAGAGAGATTGTAGGGCAGAAGGTAGTTGATGTATGCTGTAAACAGGAGAGATTGTAGAGCAGAAGGTAGTTGATGTATGCTGTAAACAGGAGAGGTTGTAGAGCAGCAGGTAGTTGATGTATGCTGTAAACAGGAGAGATTGTAGAGCAGTAGGTAGTGGATGTATGATGTAAACAGGAGAGATTGTAGAGCAGCAGGTAGTTGATGTATGTTTAAAGAGGAGAGATTGTAGAACAGCAGGTAGTTGATGTATGCTGTAAACAGGAGAGATTGTAGAGCAGAAGGTAGTTGATGTATGCTGTAAACAGGGGAGATTGTAGAGCAGAAGGTAGTTGATGTATACTGTAAACAGGGGAGATTGTAGAGCAGAAGGTAGTTGATGTATACTGTAAACAGGAGAGATTGTAGAGCAGAAGGTAGTTGATGTATGCTGCAAAGAGGGGGGATTGTAGAGCAGCAGGTAGATGATGTATGCTGTAAACAGGAAAGATTGTAGAGCAGAAGGTAGTTGATGTATGTTGTAAACAGGAGTGGTTGTAGAGCAGGAGATAGTTGGTGTATGTTGTAAACCGATGAGATTGTAGAGCAGGAGGAAGTTGATGTATGCTGTAAACAGGGGAGATTGTAGAGCAGAAGATAGTTGGTGTATGCTGTAAACAGGAGAGATTGTAGAGCAGAAGATAGTTGATGTACGCTGTAAAGATGAGAGATTCTAGAGCAGAAGATAGTTGGTGTATGTTGTAAACCGGAGAGATTGTAGAGCAGAAGGAAGTTGATGTATGCTGTAAACAGGGGAGATTGTAGAGCAGAAGATAGTTGGTGTATGCTGTAAACAGGAGAGATTGTAGAGCAGAAGGTAGTTGATGTATGCTGTAAAGAGGGGGGATTGTAGAGCAGCAGGTAGATGATGTATGCTGTAAACAGCAGAGATTGTAGACCAGAAGTTAGTTGATGTATGCTGTAAACAGGAGAGATTGTAGAGCAGAAGGTAGTTGATGTATGCTGTAAACAGGAGAGATTGTAGAGCAGAAGGTAGTTGATGTATGCTGTAAACAGGGGAGATTGTAGAGCAGAAGGTAGTTGATGTATACTGTAAACAGGAGAGATTGTAGAGCAGAAGGTAGTTGATGTATGCTGCAAAGAGGGGGGATTGTAGAGCAGCAGGTAGATGATGTATGCTGTAAACAGGAAAGATTGTAGAGCAGAAGGTAGTTGATGTATGTTGTAAACAGGAGTGGTTGTAGAGCAGGAGATAGTTGGTGTATGTTGTAAACCGATGAGATTGTAGAGCAGAAGGAAGTTGATGTATGCTGTAAACAGGGGAGATTGTAGAGCAGAAGATAGTTGGTGTATGCTGTAAACAGGAGAAATTGTAGAGCAGAAGATAGTTGATGTATGCTGTAAAGAGGAGAGATTGTAGAACAGAAGGTAGTTGATGTATGTTGTAAACTGGAGAGATTGTAGAGCAGAAGATATTTGATGTATGCTGTAAAGAGGAGAGATTGTAGAGCAGAACGTAGTTGATGTATGCTGTAAACAGGAGAGATTGTAGGGCAGAAGGTAGTTGATGTATGCTGTAAACAGCAGAGATTGTAGAGCAGGAGGTAGTTGATGTATGCTGTAAACAGGAGAGATTGTAGAGCAGTAGGTAGTTGATGTATGCTGTAAAGAGGAGAGATTGTAGAACACAAGGTAGTTGATGTATGCTGTAAAGAGGAGAGATTGTAGAGCAGCAGGTAGTTGATGTATGCTGCAAACAGGAGAGATTGTAGAGCAGGAGATAGTTGATGTATGCTGTAAACAGGAGAGATTGTAGAGCAGAAGATAGTTGATGTATGTTGTATACAGGAAAGATTGTAGAGCAGAAGGTAGTTGATGTATGCTGTAAACAGGAGAGATTGTAGAGCAGCAGGTAGTTGATGTATGTTGTAAACAGGAGAGATTGTAGAGCAGCAGGTAGTTGATGTATGCTGTAAACAGGAGAGATTGTAGAGCAGAAGGTAGTTGATGTATGCTGTAAACAGGTGAGATTGTATAGCAGAAGGGAGTTGATGTATGCTGTAAAGAGGAGAGATTGTAGAGCAGAAGATAGTTGATGTATGCTGTAAACAGGAGAGATTGTAGAGCAGCAGGTAGTTGATGTATGCTGTAAACAGGAGAGATTGTAGAGCAGAAGGTAGTTGATGTATGCTGTAAAGAGGAGAGATTGTAGAGCAGAAGGGAGTTGATGTATGATGTAAAGAGGAGAGATTGTAGAGCAGAAGATAGTTGATGTATGCTGTAAACAGGAGAGATTGTAGAGCAGCAGGTAGTTGATGTATGCTGTAAACAGGAGAGATTGTAGAGCAGAAGGTAGTTGATGTATGCTGTAAACAGGAGGGATTGTAGAGCAGAAGGTAGTTGATGTATGCTGTAAAGAGGAGAGATTCTAGAGCAGCAGGTAGTTGATGTATGCTGTAAACAGGAGACGTTGTAGAGCAGAACGTAGTTGATGTATGCTCTAAACAGTGGAGATTGTAGAGCAGAAGGGAGTTGATGTATGTTGTAAACAGGAGAGATTGTAGAGCAGAAGGTAGTTGATGTATGCTGTAAACAGGAGAGATTGTAGAGCAGAAGGTAGTTTATGTATGTTGTAAATAGGAGAGGTTGTAGAGCAGAAGGTAGTTGATGTATGCTGTAAAGAGGAGAGATTCTAGAGCAGCAGGTAGTTGATGTATGCTGTAAACAGGAGAGGTTGTAGAGCAGCAGGTAGTTGATGTATGCTGTAAACAGGAGAGGTTGTAGAGCAGAAGGTAGTTGATGTATGCTGTAAAGAGGAGAGATTGTAGAGCAGAAGATAGTTGATGTATGCTGTAAAGTGGAGAGATTGTAGAGCAGAAGGTAGTTGATGTATGCTGTAAAGAGGAGAGATTGTAGAGCAGAAGATAGTTGATGTATGCTGTAAAGAGGAGAGATTGTAGAACAGAAGGTAGTTGATGTATGTTGTAAACAGGAGAGATGTAGAGCAGAAGGTAGTTGATGTATGCTGTAAACAGGAGAGATTGTAGGGCAGAAGGTAGTTGATGTATGCTGTAAACAGGAGAGATTGTAGAGCAGAAGGTAGTTGATGTACGCTGTAAAGATGAGAGATTCTAGAGCAGCAGGTAGTTGATGTATGCTGTAAACTGGAGAGATTGTAGAGCAGAAGATATTTGATGTATGCTGTAAAGAGGAGAGATTGTAGAGCAGAACGTAGTTGATGTATGCTGTAAACAGGAGAGATTGTAGAGCAGAAGGTAGTGGAAGTATGCTGTAAATAGGAGAGATTGTAGAGCAGTAGGTAGTTGATGTATGCTGTAAAGAGGAGAGATTGTAGAGCAGCAGGTAGTTGATGTATGCTGCAAACAGGAGAGATTGTAGAGCAGGAGATAGTTGATGTATGCTGTAAACAGGAGAGATTGTAGAGCAGAAGATAGTTGATGTATGCTGGAAAGAGGAGAGATTGTAGAACAGAAGGTAGTTGATGTATGCTGTAAACAGGAGAGGTTGTAGAGCAGAAGGTAGTTGATGTATGCTGTAAAGAGGAGAGATTGTAGAGCAGAAGGTAGTTGATGTATGCTGTAAAGAGGAGAGATTGTAGAGCATAAGGTACTTGATGTATGCTGGAAAGAGGGGAGATAGTAGAGCAGAAGGGAGTTGATGTATGTTGTAAACAGGAGAGATTGTAGAGCAGAAGGTAGTTGATGTATGTTGTAAAAAGGAGTGATTGTAGAGCAGAAGATAGTTGATGTATGCTGTAAAGAGGAGAGATTGTAGAGCAGAAGGTAGTTGATGTATGCTGTAAACAAGAGAGATTGTAGGGCAGAAGGTAGTTGATGTATGCTGTAAACAGGAGAGATTGTAGAGCAGAAGGTAGTTGATGTATGCTGTAAACAGGAGAGGTTGTAGAGCAGCAGGTAGTTGATGTATGCTGTAAAGAGGAGAGATTGTAGAGCAGTAGGTAGTGGATGTATGATGTAAACAGGAGAGATTGTAGAGCAGCAGGTAGTTGATGTATGTTTAAAGAGGAGAGATTGTAGAACAGCAGGTAGTTGATGTATGTTGTAAAGAGGAGAGATTCTAGAGCAGCAGGTAGTTGATGTATGTTGTAAAGAGGAGAGATTGTAGAACAGCAGGTAGTTGATGTATGCTGTAAAGAGGAGAGATTGTAGAGCAGAAGGTAGTTGATGTATGCTGTAAAGAGGAGAGATTGTAGAGCAGAAGGTAGTTGATGTATGCTGTAAACAGGAGAGATTGTAGGGCAGAAGGTAGTTGATGTATGATGTAAACAGGAGAGATTGTAGAGCAGCAGGTAGTTGATGTATGCTGTAAACAGGAGAGATTGTAGAGCAGAAGGTAGTTGATGTATGCTGTAAACAGGAGAGATTGTAGAGCAGAAGGTAGTTGATGTATGTTATAAACAGGAGAGGTTGTAGAGCAGAAGGTAGTTGACGTATGCTGTGAAGAGGAGAGATTCTAGAGCAGCAGGTAGTTGATGTATGCTGTAAACAGGAGAGGTTGTAGAGCAGAAGGTAGTTGATGTATGCTGTAAACAGGAGAGATTGTAGAGCAGAAGATAGTTGATGTATGCTGTAAAGAGGAGAGATTGTAGAGCAGAAGATAGTTGATGTATGCTGTAAAGTGGAGAGATTGTAGAGCAGAAGGTAGTTGATGTATGCTGTAAAGAGGAGAGATTGTAGAGCAGAAGGTAGTTCATGTATGCTGTAAACAGGAGAGATTGTAGAGCAGAAGGTAGTTGATGTATGCTGTAAACAGGAGAGATTGTAGAGCAGAAGATAGTTGGTGTATGCTGTAAACAGGAGAGATTGTAGAGCAGAAGGTAGTTGATGTATGCTGTAAAGAGGAGAGATCGTAGAGCAGAAAGTAGTTGATGTATGCTGTAAACAGGAGAGATTGTAGAGCAGAAGATAGTTGATGTATGCTGTAAACAGGAGAGATTGTAGAGCAGTAGGTAGTTGATGTATGCTGTAAAGAGGAGAGATTGTACAGCAGAAGATAGTTGATGTATGCTGTAAACAGGAGAGATTGTAGAGCAGTAGGTAGTTGATGTATGCTGTAAAGAAGAGAGATTGTAGAGCAGAAGGTAGTTGATGTATGCTGTAAACAGGAGAGATTGTAGAGCAGAAGGTAGTTGATGTATGCTGTAAACAGGGGAGATTGTAGAGCAGAAGGTAGCTGATGTATGCTGTAAACAGCAGAGATTGTAGAGCAGAAGGTAGTTGATGTATGCTGTAAAGAGGGGGGATTGTAGAGCAGCAGGTAGTTGATGTATGCTGTAAACAGGAAAGATTGTAGAGCAGAAGGTAGTTGATGTATGTTGTAAACAGGAGATAGTTGGTGTATGTTGTAAACCGGAGAGATTGTAGAGCAGAAGGTAGTTAATGTATGCTGTAAACAGGAGAGATTGTAGAGCAGAAGGTAGTTGATGTACGCTGTAAAGATGAGAGATTCTAGAGCAGCAGGTAGTTGATGTATGCTGTAAACTGGAGAGATTGTAGAGCAGAAGATATTTGATGTATGCTGTAAAGAGGAGAGATTGTAGAGCAGAACGTAGTTGATGTATGCTGTAATCAGGAGAGATTGTAGGGCAGAAGGTAGTTGATGTATGCTGTAAACAGGAGAGATTGTAGAGCAGAAGGTAGTGGAAGTATGCTGTAAATAGGAGAGATTGTAGAGCAGTAGGTAGTTGATGTATGCTGTAAAGAGGAGAGATTGTAGAGCAGCAGATAGTTGATGTATGCTGCAAACAGGAGAGATTGTAGAGCAGGAGATAGTTGATGTATGCTGTAAACAGGAGAGATTGTAGAGCAGAAGATAGTTGATGTATGCTGGAAAGAGGAGAGATTGTAGAACAGAAGGTAGTTGATGTATGCTGTAAACAGGAGAGGTTGTAGAGCAGAAGGTAGTTGATGTATGCTGTAAACAGGAGGGATTGTAGAGCAGAAGGTAGTTGATGTATGCTGTAAAGAGGAGAGATTCTAGAGCAGCAGGTAGTTGATGTATGCTGTAAACAGGAGACGTTGTAGAGCAGAACGTAGTTGATGTATGCTCTAAACAGTGGAGATTGTAGAGCAGAAGGGAGTTGATGTATGTTGTAAACAGGAGAGATTGTAGAGCAGAAGGTAGTTGATGTATGCTGTAAACAGGAGAGATTGTAGAGCAGAAGGTAGTTTATGTATGTTGTAAATAGGAGAGGTTGTAGAGCAGAAGGTAGTTGATGTATGCTGTAAAGAGGAGAGATTCTAGAGCAGCAGGTAGTTGATGTATGCTGTAAACAGGAGAGGTTGTAGAGCAGCAGGTAGTTGATGTATGCTGTAAACAGGAGAGGTTGTAGAGCAGAAGGTAGTTGATGTATGCTGTAAAGAGGAGAGATTGTAGAGCAGAAGATAGTTGATGTATGCTGTAAAGTGGAGAGATTGTAGAGCAGAAGGTAGTTGATGTATGCTGTAAAGAGGAGAGATTGTAGAGCAGAAGATAGTTGATGTATGCTGTAAAGAGGAGAGATTGTAGAACAGAAGGTAGTTGATGTATGTTGTAAACAGGAGAGATGTAGAGCAGAAGGTAGTTGATGTATGCTGTAAACAGGAGAGATTGTAGGGCAGAAGGTAGTTGATGTATGCTGTAAACAGGAGAGATTGTAGAGCAGAAGGTAGTTGATGTACGCTGTAAAGATGAGAGATTCTAGAGCAGCAGGTAGTTGATGTATGCTGTAAACTGGAGAGATTGTAGAGCAGAAGATATTTGATGTATGCTGTAAAGAGGAGAGATTGTAGAGCAGAACGTAGTTGATGTATGCTGTAAACAGGAGAGATTGTAGAGCAGAAGGTAGTGGAAGTATGCTGTAAATAGGAGAGATTGTAGAGCAGTAGGTAGTTGATGTATGCTGTAAAGAGGAGAGATTGTAGAGCAGCAGGTAGTTGATGTATGCTGCAAACAGGAGAGATTGTAGAGCAGGAGATAGTTGATGTATGCTGTAAACAGGAGAGATTGTAGAGCAGAAGATAGTTGATGTATGCTGGAAAGAGGAGAGATTGTAGAACAGAAGGTAGTTGATGTATGCTGTAAACAGGAGAGGTTGTAGAGCAGAAGGTAGTTGATGTATGCTGTAAAGAGGAGAGATTGTAGAGCAGAAGGTAGTTGATGTATGCTGTAAAGAGGAGAGATTGTAGAGCATAAGGTAGTTGATGTATGCTGGAAAGAGGGGAGATAGTAGAGCAGAAGGGAGTTGATGTATGTTGTAAACAGGAGAGATTGTAGAGCAGAAGGTAGTTGATGTATGTTGTAAAAAGGAGTGATTGTAGAGCAGAAGATAGTTGATGTATGCTGTAAACAGGAGAGATTGTAGAGCAGCAGGTAGTTGATGTATGCTGTAAACAAGAGAGATTGTAGAGCAGAAGGTAGTTGATGTATGCTGTAAACAGGAGAGGTTGTAGAGCAGCAGGTAGTTGATGTATGCTGTAAAGAGGAGAGATTGTAGAGCAGTAGGTAGTGGATGTATGATGTAAACAGGAGAGATTGTAGAGCAGCAGGTAGTTGATGTATGTTTAAAGAGGAGAGATTGTAGAACAGCAGGTAGTTGATGTATGTTGTAAAGAGGAGAGATTCTAGAGCAGCAGGTAGTTGATGTATGTTGTAAAGAGGAGAGATTGTAGAACAGCAGGTAGTTGATGTATGCTGTAAAGAGGAGAGATTGTAGAGCAGAAGGTAGTTGATGTATGCTGTAAAGAGGAGAGATTGTAGAGCAGAAGGTAGTTGATGTATGCTGTAAACAGGAGAGATTGTAGGGCAGAAGGTAGTTGATGTATGATGTAAACAGGAGAGATTGTAGAGCAGCAGGTAGTTGATGTATGCTGTAAACAGGAGAGATTGTAGAGCAGAAGGTAGTTGATGTATGCTGTAAACAGGAGAGATTGTAGAGCAGAAGGTAGTTGATGTATGTTATAAACAGGAGAGGTTGTAGAGCAGAAGGTAGTTGACGTATGCTGTGAAGAGGAGAGATTCTAGAGCAGCAGGTAGTTGATGTATGCTGTAAACAGGAGAGGTTGTAGAGCAGAAGGTAGTTGATGTATGCTGTAAACAGGAGAGATTGTAGAGCAGAAGATAGTTGATGTATGCTGTAAAGAGGAGAGATTGTAGAGCAGAAGATAGTTGATGTATGCTGTAAAGTGGAGAGATTGTAGAGCAGAAGGTAGTTGATGTATACTGTAAAGAGGAGAGATTGTAGAGCAGAAGGTAGTTCATGTATGCTGTAAACAGGAGAGATTGTAGAGCAGAAGGTAGTTGATGTATGCTGTAAACAGGAGAGATTGTAGAGCAGAAGATAGTTGGTGTATGCTGTAAACAGGAGAGATTGTAGAGCAGAAGGTAGTTGATGTATGCTGTAAAGAGGAGAGATCGTAGAGCAGAAAGTAGTTGATGTATGCTGTAAACAGGAGAGATTGTAGAGCAGAAGATAGTTGATGTATGCTGTAAACAGGAGAGATTGTAGAGCAGTAGGTAGTTGATGTATGCTGTAAAGAGGAGAGATTGTACAGCAGAAGATAGTTGATGTATGCTGTAAACAGGAGAGATTGTAGAGCAGTAGGTAGTTGATGTATGCTGTAAAGAAGAGAGATTGTAGAGCAGAAGGTAGTTGATGTATGCTGTAAACAGGAGAGATTGTAGAGCAGAAGGTAGTTGATGTATGCTGTAAACAGGGGAGATTGTAGAGCAGAAGGTAGCTGATGTATGCTGTAAACAGCAGAGATTGTAGAGCAGAAGGTAGTTGATGTATGCTGTAAAGAGGGGGGATTGTAGAGCAGCAGGTAGTTGATGTATGCTGTAAACAGGAAAGATTGTAGAGCAGAAGGTAGTTGATGTATGTTGTAAACAGGAGATAGTTGGTGTATGTTGTAAACCGGAGAGATTGTAGAGCAGAAGGTAGTTGATGTATGCTGTAAACAGGAGAGATTGTAGAGCAGAAGGTAGTTGATGTACGCTGTAAAGATGAGAGATTCTAGAGCAGCAGGTAGTTGATGTATGCTGTAAACTGGAGAGATTGTAGAGCAGAAGATATTTGATGTATGCTGTAAAGAGGAGAGATTGTAGAGCAGAACGTAGTTGATGTATGCTGTAATCAGGAGAGATTGTAGGGCAGAAGGTAGTTGATGTATGCTGTAAACAGGAGAGATTGTAGAGCAGAAGGTAGTGGAAGTATGCTGTAAATAGGAGAGATTGTAGAGCAGTAGGTAGTTGATGTATGCTGTAAAGAGGAGAGATTGTAGAGCAGCAGATAGTTGATGTATGCTGCAAACAGGAGAGATTGTAGAGCAGGAGATAGTTGATGTATGCTGTAAACAGGAGAGATTGTAGAGCAGAAGATAGTTGATGTATGCTGGAAAGAGGAGAGATTGTAGAACAGAAGGTAGTTGATGTATGCTGTAAACAGGAGAGGTTGTAGAGCAGAAGGTAGTTGATGTATGCTGTAAAGAGGAGAGATTGTAGAGCAGAAGGTAGTTGATGTATGCTGTAAAGAGGAGAGATTGTAGAGCATAAGGTAGTTGATGTATGCTGGAAAGAGGGGAGATAGTAGAGCAGAAGGGAGTTGATGTATGTTGTAAACAGGAGAGATTGTAGAGCAGAAGGTAGTTGATGTATGTTGTAAAAAGGAGTGATTGTAGAGCAGAAGATAGTTGATGTATGCTGTAAAGAGGAGAGATTGTAGAGCAGAAGGTAGTTGATGTATGCTGTAAACAAGAGAGATTGTAGTGCAGAAGGTAGTTGATGTATGCTGTAAACAGGAGAGATTGTAGAGCAGAAGGTAGTTGATGTATGCTGTAAACAGGAGAGGTTGTAGAGCAGCAGGTAGTTGATGTATGTTTAAAGAGGAGAGATTGTAGAACAGCAGGTAGTTGATGTATGTTGTAAAGAGGAGAGATTCTAGAGCAGCAGGTAGTTGATGTATGTTGTAAAGAGGAGAGATTGTAGAACAGCAGGTAGTTGATGTATGCTGTAAAGAGGAGAGATTGTAGAGCAGAAGGTAGTTGATGTATGCTGTAAAGAGGAGAGATTGTAGAGCAGAAGGTAGTTGATGTATGCTGTAAACAGGAGAGATTGTAGAGCAGAAGGTAGTTGATGTATGCTGTAAACAGGAGAGATTGTAGAGCAGCAGGTAGTTGATGTATGCTGTAAACAGGAGAGATTGTAGAGCAGAAGGTAGTTGATGTATGCTGTAAACAGGAGAGATTGTAGAGCAGAAGGTAGTTGATGTATGTTATAAACAGGAGAGGTTGTAGAGCAGAAGGTAGTTGACGTATGCTGTGAAGAGGAGAGATTCTAGAGCAGCAGGTAGTTGATGTATGCTGTAAACAGGAGAGGTTGTAGAGCAGAAGGTAGTTGATGTATGCTGTACACAGGAGAGATTGTAGAGCAGAAGATAGTTGATGTATGCTGTAAAGAGGAGAGATTGTAGAGCAGAAGATAGTTGATGTATGCTGTAAAGTGGAGAGATTGTAGAGCAGAAGGTAGTTGATGTATGCTGTAAAGAGGAGAGATTGTAGAGCAGAAGGTAGTTCATGTATGCTGTAAACAGGAGAGATTGTAGAGCAGAAGGTAGTTGATGTATGCTGTAAACAGGAGAGATTGTAGAGCAGAAGATAGTTGGTGTATGCTGTAAACAGGAGAGATTGTAGAGCAGAAGGTAGTTGATGTATGCTGTAAAGAGGAGAGATCGTAGAGCAGAAAGTAGTTGATGTATGCTGTAAACAGGAGAGATTGTAGAGCAGAAGATAGTTGATGTATGCTGTAAACAGGAGAGATTGTAGAGCAGTAGGTAGTTGATGTATGCTGTAAAGAGGAGAGATTGTACAGCAGAAGATAGTTGATGTATGCTGTAAACAGGAGAGATTGTAGAGCAGTAGGTAGTTGATGTATGCTGTAAAGAGGAGAGATTGTAGAGCAGAAGGTAGTTGATGTATGCTGTAAACAGGAGAGATTGTAGAGCAGAAGGTAGTTGATGTATGCTGTAAACAGGGGAGATTGTAGAGCAGAAGGTAGCTGATGTATGCTGTAAACAGCAGAGATTGTAGAGCAGAAGGTAGTTGATGTATGCTGTAAAGAGGGGGGATTGTAGAGCAGCAGGTAGTTGATGTATGCTGTAAACAGGAAAGATTGTAGAGCAGAAGGTAGTTGATGTATGTTGTAAACAGGAGATAGTTGGTGTATGTTGTAAACCGGAGAGATTGTAGAGCAGAAGGTAGTTGATGTATGCTGTAAACAGGAAAGATTGTAGAGCAGAAGGTAGTTGATGTATGTTGTAAACAGGAGAGGTTGTAGAGCAGAAGATAGTTGGTGTATGTTGTAAACCGGAGAGATTGTAGAGCAGAAGGAAGTTGATGTATGCTGTAAACAGGGGAGATTGTAGAGCAGAAGATAGTTGGTGTATGCTGTAAACAGGAGAGATTGTAGAGCAGAAGGTAGTTGATGTATGCTGTAAAGAGGGGGGATTGTAGAGCAGCAGGTAGATGATGTATGCTGTAAACAGGAGAGATTGTAGACCAGAAGTTAGTTGATGTATGCTGTAAACAGGAGAGATTGTAGAGCAGAAGGTAGTTGATGTATGCTGTAAACAGGAGAGATTGTAGAGCAGAAGGTAGTTGATGTATGCTGTAAACAGGAGAGATTGTAGAGCAGAAGGTAGTTGATGTATGCTGTAAACAGGGGAGATTGTAGAGCAGAAGGTAGTTGATGTATACTGTAAACAGGAGAGATTGTAGAGCAGAAGGTAGTTGATGTATGCTGCAAAGAGGGGGGATTGTAGAGCAGCAGGTAGATGATGTATGCTGTAAACAGGAAAGATTGTAGAGCAGAAGGTAGTTGATGTATGTTGTAAACAGGAGTGGTTGTAGAGCAGGAGATAGTTGGTGTATATTGTAAACCGGAGAGATTGTAGAGCAGAAGGAAGTTGATGTATGCTGTAAACAGGGGAGATTGTAGAGCAGAAGATAGTTGGTGTATGCTGTAAACAGGAGAGATTGTAGAGCAGAAGATAGTTGGTGTATGCTGTAAACAGGAGAGATTGTAGAGCAGAAGGTAGTTGATGTATGCTGTAAACAGGAGAGATTGTAGAGCAGGAGATAGTTGGTGTATGCTGTAAACAGGAGAGATTGTAGAGCAGAAGGTAGTTGATGTATGCTGTAAAGAGGGGGGATTGTAGAGCAGAAGGTAGTTGATGTATGCTGTAAACAGGGGAGATTGTAGAGCAGAAGGTAGTTGATGTATACTGTAAACAGGAGAGATTGTAGAGCAGAAGGTAGTTGATGTATGCTGCAAAGAGGGGGGATTGTAGAGCAGCAGGTAGATGATGTATGCTGTAAACAGGAAAGATTGTAGAGCAGAAGATAGTTGGTGTATGCTGTAAACAGGAGAGATTGTAGAGCAGAAGGTAGTTGATGTATGATGTAAACAGGAGAGATTGTAGAGCAGAAGGTAGTTGATGTATGCTGTGAATAGGAAAGATTGTAGAGCAGAAGGTAGTTGATGTATGCTGTAAAGAGGAGAGATTGTAGAGCAGAAGGGAGTTGATGTATGCTGTAAACAGGAGAGATTGTAGAGCAGAAGGTAGTTGATGTATGCTGTAAACAGGAGAGATTGTAGAGCAGAAGGTAGTTGATGTATGCTGTAAACCGGAGAGATTGTAGAGCAGAAGGAAGTTGATGTATGCTGTAAACAGGGGAGATTGTAGAGCAGAAGATAGTTGGTGTATGCTGTAAACAGGAGAGATTGTAGAGCAGAAGGTAGTTGATGTATGCTGTAAAGAGGGGGTATTGTAGAGCAGCAGGTAGATGATGTATGCTGTAAACAGGAGAGATTGTAGACCAGAAGTTAGTTGATGTATGCTGTAAACAGTAGAGATTGTAGAGCAGAAGGTAGTTGATGTATGCTGTAAACAGGAGAGATTGTAGACCAGAAGTTAGTTGATGTATGCTGTAAACAGGAGAGATTGTAGAGCAGAAGGTAGTTGATGTATGCTGTAAACAGGGGAGATTGTAGAGCAGAAGGTAGTTGATGTATACTGTAAACAGGAGAGATTGTAGAGCAGAAGGTAGTTGATGTATGCTGCAAAGAGGGGGGATTGTAGAGCAGCAGGTAGATGATGTATGCTGTAAACAGGAAAGATTGTAGAGCAGAAGATAGTTGGTGTATGCTGTAAACAGGAGAGATTGTAGAGCAGAAGGTAGTTGATGTATGATGTAAACAGGAGAGATTGTAGAGCAGAAGGTAGTTGATGTATGCTGTGAATAGGAAAGATTGTAGAGCAGAAGGTAGTTGATGTATGCTGTAAAGAGGAGAGATTGTAGAGCAGAAGGGAGTTGATGTATGCTGTAAACAGGAGAGGTTGTAGAGCAGAAGGGGGTTGATGTATGCTGTAAACAGGAGAGATTGTAGAGCAGAAGGTAGTTGATGTATGCTGTAAACAGGAGAGATTGTAGAGCAGAAGGTAGTTGATGTATGCTGTAAACAGGAGAGATTGTAGAGCAGAAGGTAGTTGATGTATGCTGCAAAGAGGGGGGATTGTAGAGCAGCAGGTAGATGATGTATGCTGTAAACAGGAAATATTGTAGAGCAGAAGATAGTTGGTGTATGCTGTAAACAGGAGAGATTGTAGAGCAGAAGGTAGTTGATGTATGATGTAAACAGGAGAGATTGTAGAGCAGAAGGTAGTTTATGTATGCTGTAAACAGGAGAGATTGTAGAGCAGAAGATAGTTGGTGTATGCTGTAAACAGGAGAGATTGTAGAGCAGAAGGTAGTTGATGTATGCTGTAAACAGGAGAGATTGTAGAGCAGAAGGTAGTTGATGTATGCTGTAAACAGGAGAGATTGTAGAGCAGTAGATAGTTGGTGTATGCTGTAAACAGGAGAGATTGTAGAGCAGAAGGTAGTTGATGTATGCTGTAAACAGGAGAGATTGTAGAGCAGAAGATAGTTGATGTATGCTGTAAACAGGAGAGATTGTAGAGCAGTAGGTAGTTGATGTATGCTGTAAACAGGAGAGATTGTACAGCAGATGATAGTTGATGTATGCTGTAAACAGGAGAGATTGTAGAGCAGTAGGTAGTTGATGTATGCTGTAAAGAGGAGAGATTGTAGAGCAGAAGATAGTTGATGTATGCTGTAAACAGGAGAGATTGTAGAGCAGTAGGTAGTTGATGTATGCTGTAAAGAGGAGAGATTGTAGAGCAGAAGGTAGTTGATGTATGCTGTAAAGAGGCGAGATTGTAGAGCAGAAGGTAGTTGATGTAAGCTGTAAACAGGAGAGATTGTAGAGCAGAAGATAGTTGATGTATGCTGTAAACAGGAGAGATTGTAGAGCAGTAGGTAGTTGATGTATGCTGTAAAGAGGAGAGATTGTAGAGCAGAAGATAGTTGATGTATGCTGTAAACAGGAGAGATTGTAGATCAGAAGGTAGTTGATGTATGCTGTAAAGAGGAGAGATCGTAGAGCAGAAAGTAGTTGATGTATGCTGTAAACAGGAGAGATTGTAGAGCAGAAGATAGTTGATGTATGCTGTAAACAGGAGAGATTGTAGAGCAGTAGGTAGTTGATGTATGCTGTAAAGAGGAGAGATTGTACAGCAGAAGATAGTTGATGTATGCTGTAAACAGGAGAGATTGTAGAGCAGTAGGTAGTTGATGTATGCTGTAAAGAGGAGAGATTGTAGAGCAGAAGGTAGTTGATGTATGCTGTAAACAGGAGAGATTGTAGAGCAGAAGGTAGTTGATGTATGCTGTAAACAGGGGAGATTGTAGAGCAGAAGGTAGCTGATGTATGCTGTAAACAGCAGAGATTGTAGAGCAGAAGGTAGTTGATGTATGCTGTAAAGAGGGGGGATTGTAGAGCAGCAGGTAGTTGATGTATGCTGTAAACAGGAAAGATTGTAGAGCAGAAGGTAGTTGATGTATGTTGTAAACAGGAGATAGTTGGTGTATGTTGTAAACCGGAGAGATTGTAGAGCAGAAGGTAGTTGATGTATGCTGTAAACAGGAAAGATTGTAGAGCAGAAGGTAGTTGATGTATGTTGTAAACAGGAGAGGTTGTAGAGCAGAAGATAGTTGGTGTATGTTGTAAACAGGAGAGATTGTAGAGCAGAAGGAAGTTGATGTATGCTGTAAACAGGGGAGATTGTAGAGCAGAAGATAGTTGGTGTATGCTGTAAACAGGAGAGATTGTAGAGCAGAAGGTAGTTGATGTATGCTGTAAAGAGGGGGGATTGTAGAGCAGCAGGTAGATGATGTATGCTGTAAACAGGAGAGATTGTAGACCAGAAGTTAGTTGATGCATGCTGTAAACAGGAGAGATTGTAGAGCAGAAGGTAGTTGATGTATGCTGTAAACAGGAGAGATTGTAGAGCAGAAGGTAGTTGATGTATGCTGTAAACAGGGGAGATTGTAGAGCAGAAGGTAGTTGATGTATACTGTAAACAGGAGAGATTGTAGAGCAGAAGGTAGTTGATGTATGCTGCAAAGAGGGGGGATTGTAGAGCAGCAGGTAGATGATGTATGCTGTAAACAGGAAAGATTGTAGAGCAGAAGGTAGTTGATGTATGTTGTAAACAGGAGTGGTTATAGAGCAGAAGATAGTTGGTGTATGCTGTAAACAGGAGAGATTGTAGAGCAGAAGGTAGTTGATGTATGCTGTAAACAGGAGAGATTGTAGAGCAGAAGGTAGTTGATGTATGCTGTAAACAGGAGAGATTGTAGAGCAGAAGATAGTTGGTGTATGCTGTAAACAGGAGAGATTGTAGAGCAGAAGGTAGTTGATGTATGCTGTAAAGAGGGGGGATTGTAGAGCAGAAGGTAGTTGATGTATGCTGTAAACAGGAAAGATTGTAGAGCAGAAGGTAGTTGATGTATGTTGTAAACAGGAGATAGTTGGTGTATGTTGTAAACCGGAGAGATTGTAGAGCAGAAGGTAGTTGATGTATGCTGTAAACAGGAAAGATTGTAGAGCAGAAGGTAGTTGATGTATGCTGTAAAGAGGGGGGATTGTAGAGCAGCAGGTAGATGATGTATGCTGTAAACAGGAGAGATTGTAGACCAGAAGTTAGTTGATGTATGCTGTAAACAGGAGAGATTGTAGAGCAGAAGGTAGTTGATGTATGCTGTAAACAGGAGAGATTGTAGACCAGAAGTTAGTTGATGTATGCTGTAAACAGGAGAGATTGTAGAGCAGAAGGTAGTTGATATATGCGGTAAACAGGGGAGATTGTAGAGCAGAAGGTAGTTGATGTATACTGTAAACAGGAGAGATTGTAGAGCAGAAGGTAGTTGATGTATGCTGCAAAGAGGGGGGATTGTAGAGCAGCAGGTAGATGATGTATGCTGTAAACAGGAAAGATTGTAGAGCAGAAGATAGTTGATGTATGCTGTAAACAGGAGAGATTGTAGAGCAGAAGATAGTTGGTGTATGCTGTAAACAGGAGAGATTGTAGAGCAGAAGGTAGTTGATGTATGCTGTAAACAGGAGAGATTGTAGAGCAGAAGATAGTTGGTGTATGTTGTAAACAGGAGAGATTATAGAGCAGAAGGTAGTTGATGTATGCTGTAAACAGGAGAGATTGTAGAGCAGAAGGTAGTTGATGTATGCTGTAAACAGGAGACATTGTAGAGCAGAAGATAGTTGGTGTATGCTGTAAACAGGAGAGATTGTAGAGCAGAAGGTAGTTGATGTATGCTGTAAACAGGAGAGATTGTAGAGCAGAAGATAGTTGGTGTATGCTGTAAACAGGAGAGATTGTAGAGCAGAAGGTAGTTGATGTATGCTGTAAAGAGGGTGGATTGTAGAGCAGAAGGTAGTTGATGTATGCTGTAAACAGGGGAGATTGTAGAGCAGAAGGTAGTTGATGTATACTGTAAACAGGAGAGATCGTAGAGCAGAAGGTAGTTGATGTATGCTGCAAAGAGGGGGGATTGTAGAGCAGCAGGTAGATGATGTATGCTGTAAACAGGAAAGATTGTAGAGCAGAAGATAGTTGGTGTATGCTGTAAACAGGAGAGATTGTAGAGCAGAAGGTAGTTGATGTATGATGTAAACAGGAGAGATTGTAGAGCAGAAGGTAGTTGATGTATGCTGTATACAGGAGAGATTGTACAGCAGAAGATAGTTGATGTATGCTGTAAACAGGAGAGATTGTAGAGCAGTAGGTAGTTGATGTATGCTGTAAAGAGGAGAGATTGTAGAGCAGAAGGTAGTTGATGTATGCTGTAAACAGGAGAGATTGTAGAGCAGAAGGTAGTTGATGTATGCTGTAAACAGGGGAGATTGTAGAGCAGAAGGTAGCTGATGTATGCTGTAAACAGCAGAGATTGTAGAGCAGAAGGTAGTTGATGTATGCTGTAAAGAGGGGGGATTGTAGAGCAGCAGGTAGTTGATGTATGCTGTAAACAGGAAAGATTGTAGAGCAGAAGGTAGTTGATGTATGTTGTAAACAGGAGATAGTTGGTGTATGTTGTAAACCGGAGAGATTGTAGAGCAGAAGGTAGTTGATGTATGCTGTAAACAGGAAAGATTGTAGAGCAGAAGGTAGTTGATGTATGTTGTAAACAGGAGAGGTTGTAGAGCAGAAGATAGTTGGTGTATGTTGTAAACAGGAGAGATTGTAGAGCAGAAGGAAGTTGATGTATGCTGTAAACAGGGGAGATTGTAGAGCAGAAGATAGTTGGTGTATGCTGTAAACAGGAGAGATTGTAGAGCAGGAGGTAGTTGATGTATGCTGTAAAGAGGGGGGATTGTAGAGCAGCAGGTAGATGATGTATGCTGTAAACAGGAGAGATTGTAGACCAGAAGTTAGTTGATGTATGCTGTAAACAGGAGAGATTGTAGAGCAGAAGGTAGTTGATGTATGCTGTAAACAGGAGAGATTGTAGAGCAGAAGGTAGTTGATGTATGCTGTAAACAGGGGAGATTGTAGAGCAGAAGGTAGTTGATGTATACTGTAAACAGGAGAGATTGTAGAGCAGAAGGTAGTTGATGTATGCTGCAAAGAGGGGGGATTGTAGAGCAGCAGGTAGATGATGTATGCTGTAAACAGGAAAGATTGTAGAGCAGAAGGTAGTTGATGTATGTTGTAAACAGGAGTGGTTATAGAGCAGAAGATAGTTGGTGTATGCTGTAAACAGGAGAGATTGTAGAGCAGAAGGTAGTTGATGTATGCTGTAAACAGGAGAGATTGTAGAGCAGAAGGTAGTTGATGTATGCTGTAAACAGGAGAGATTGTAGAGCAGAAGATAGTTGGTGTATGCTGTAAACAGGAGAGATTGTAGAGCAGAAGGTAGTTGATGTATGCTGTAAAGAGGGGGGATTGTAGAGCAGAAGGTAGTTGATGTATGCTGTAAACAGGAAAGATTGTAGAGCAGAAGGTAGTTGATGTATGTTGTAAACAGGAGATAGTTGGTGTATGTTGTAAACCGGAGAGATTGTAGAGCAGAAGGTAGTTGATGTATGCTGTAAACAGGAAAGATTGTAGAGCAGAAGGTAGTTGATGTATGCTGTAAAGAGGGGGGATTGTAGAGCAGCAGGTAGATGATGTATGCTGTAAACAGGAGAGATTGTAGACCAGAAGTTAGTTGATGTATGCTGTAAACAGGAGAGATTGTAGAGCAGAAGGTAGTTGATGTATGCTGTAAACAGGAGAGATTGTAGACCAGAAGTTAGTTGATGTATGCTGTAAACAGGAGAGATTGTAGAGCAGAAGGTAGTTGATATATGCGGTAAACAGGGGAGATTGTAGAGCAGAAGGTAGTTGATGTATACTGTAAACAGGAGAGATTGTAGAGCAGAAGGTAGTTGATGTATGCTGCAAAGAGGGGGGATTGTAGAGCAGCAGGTAGATGATGTATGCTGTAAACAGGAAAGATTGTAGAGCAGAAGATAGTTGATGTATGCTGTAAACAGGAGAGATTGTAGAGCAGAAGATAGTTGGTGTATGCTGTAAACAGGAGAGATTGTAGAGCAGAAGGTAGTTGATGTATGCTGTAAACAGGAGAGATTGTAGAGCAGAAGATAGTTGGTGTATGTTGTAAACAGGAGAGATTATAGAGCAGAAGGTAGTTGATGTATGCTGTAAACAGGAGAGATTGTAGAGCAGAAGGTAGTTGATGTATGCTGTAAACAGGAGACATTGTAGAGCAGAAGATAGTTGGTGTATGCTGTAAACAGGAGAGATTGTAGAGCAGAAGGTAGTTGATGTATGCTGTAAACAGGAGAGATTGTAGAGCAGAAGATAGTTGGTGTATGCTGTAAACAGGAGAGATTGTAGAGCAGAAGGTAGTTGATGTATGCTGTAAAGAGGGTGGATTGTAGAGCAGAAGGTAGTTGATGTATGCTGTAAACAGGAGAGATTGTAGAGCAGAAGATAGTTGATGTATGCTGCAAAGAGGGGGGATTGTAGAGCAGCAGGTAGTTGATGTATGTTGTAAAGAGGAGAGATTGTAGAGCAGAAGGTAGTTGATGTATGCTGTAAACAGGAGAGATTGTAGAGCAGTAGGTAGTTGATGTATGCTGTAAACAGGGGAGATTGTAGAGCAGAAGGTAGTTGATGTATACTGTAAACAGGAGAGATCGTAGAGCAGAAGGTAGTTGATGTATGCTGCAAAGAGGGGGGATTGTAGAGCAGCAGGTAGATGATGTATGCTGTAAACAGGAAAGATTGTAGAGCAGAAGATAGTTGGTGTATGCTGTAAACAGGAGAGATTGTAGAGCAGAAGGTAGTTGATGTATGATGTAAACAGGAGAGATTGTAGAGCAGAAGGTAGTTGATGTATGCTGTAAACAGGAAAGATTGTAGAGCAGAAGGTAGTTGATGTATGCTGTAAAGAGGGGGGATTGTAGAGCAGCAGGTAGATGATGTATGCTGTAAACAGGAGAGATTGTAGAGCAGAAGGAAGTTGATGTATGCTGTAAACAGGGGAGATTGTAGAGCAGAAGATAGTTGGTGTATGCTGTAAACAGGAGAGATTGTAGAGCAGAAGGTAGTTGATGTATGCTGTAAAGAGGGGGGATTGTAGAGCAGCAGGTAGATGATGTATGCTGTAAACAGGAGAGATTGTAGAGCAGAAGGTAGTTGATGTATGCTGTAAACAGGGGAGATTGTAGAGCAGAAGGTAGTTGATGTATACTGTAAACAGGAGAGATTGTAGAGCAGAAGGTAGTTGATGTATGCTGCAAAGAGGGGGGATTGTAGAGCAGCAGGTAGATGATGTATGCTGTAAACAGGAAAGATTGTAGAGCAGAAGATAGTTGATGTATGCTGTAAACAGGAGAGATTGTAGAGCAGAAGGTAGTTGATGTATGCTGTAAACAGGGGAGATTGTAGAGCAGAAGGTAGTTGATGTAAGCTGTAAACAGGAGAGATTGTAGAGCAGAAGATAGTTGATGTATGCTGTAAACAGGAGAGATTGTAGAGCAGTAGGTAGTTGATGTATGCTGTAAAGAGGAGAGATTGTAGAGCAGAAGATAGTTGATGTATGCTGTAAACAGGAGAGATTGTAGAGCAGAAGGTAGTTGATGTATGCTGTAAAGAGGAGAGATTGTAGAGCAGAAGATAGTTGGTGTATGCTGTAAACAGGAGAGATTGTAGAGCAGAAGGTAGTTGATGTATGCTGTAAACAGGAGAGATTGTAGAGCAGAAGATAGTTGATGTATGCTGTAAACAGGAGAGATTGTAGAGCAGTAGGTAGTTGATGTATGCTGTAAACAGGAGAGATTGTAGAGCAGATGATAGTTGATGTATGCTGTAAACAGGAGAGATTGTAGAGCAGTAGGTAGTTGATGTATGCTGTAAAGAGGAGAGATTGTAGAGCAGAAGATAGTTGATGTATGCTGTAAACAGGAGAGATTGTAGAGCAGTAGGTAGTTGATGTATGCTGTAAAGAGGATAGATTGTAGAGCAGAAGGTAGTTGATGTATGCTGTAAAGAGGCGAGATTGTAGAGCAGAAGGTAGTTGATGTAAGCTGTAAACAGGAGAGATTGTAGAGCAGAAGATAGTTGATGTATGCTGTAAACAGGAGAGATTGTAGAGCAGTAGGTAGTTGATGTATGCTGTAAAGAGGAGAGATTGTAGAGCAGAAGATAGTTGATGTATGCTGTAAACAGGAGAGATTGTAGAGCAGAAGGTAGTTGATGTATGCTGTAAAGAGGAGAGATCGTAGAGCAGAAAGTAGTTGATGTATGCTGTAAACAGGAGAGATTGTAGAGCAGAAGATAGTTGATGTATGCTGTAAACAGGAGAGATTGTAGAGCAGTAGGTAGTTGATGTATGCTGTAAAGAGGAGAGATTGTACAGCAGAAGATAGTTGATGTATGCTGTAAACAGGAGAGATTGTAGAGCAGTAGGTAGTTGATGTATGCTGTAAAGAGGAGAGATTGTAGAGCAGAAGGTAGTTGATGTATGCTGTAAACAGGAGAGATTGTAGAGCAGAAGGTAGTTGATGTATGCTGTAAACAGGGGAGATTGTAGAGCAGAAGGTAGCTGATGTATGCTGTAAACAGCAGAGATTGTAGAGCAGAAGGTAGTTGATGTATGCTGTAAAGAGGGGGGATTGTAGAGCAGCAGGTAGTTGATGTATGCTGTAAACAGGAAAGATTGTAGAGCAGAAGGTAGTTGATGTATGTTGTAAACAGGAGATAGTTGGTGTATGTTGTAAACCGGAGAGATTGTAGAGCAGAAGGTAGTTGATGTATGCTGTAAACAGGAAAGATTGTAGAGCAGAAGGTAGTTGATGTATGTTGTAAACAGGAGAGGTTGTAGAGCAGAAGATAGTTGGTGTATGTTGTAAACCGGAGAGATTGTAGAGCAGAAGGAAGTTGATGTATGCTGTAAACAGGGGAGATTGTAGAGCAGAAGATAGTTGGTGTATGCTGTAAACAGGAGAGATTGTAGAGCAGAAGGTAGTTGATGTATGCTGTAAAGAGGGGGGATTGTAGAGCAGCAGGTAGATGATGTATGCTGTAAACAGGAGAGATTGTAGACCAGAAGTTAGTTGATGTATGCTGTAAACAGGAGAGATTGTACAGCAGAAGGTAGTTGATGTATGCTGTAAACAGGAGAGATTGTAGACCAGAAGTTAATTGATGTATGCTGTAAACAGGAGAGATTGTAGAGCAGAAGGTAGTTGATGTATGCTGCAAAGAGGGGGGATTGTAGAGCAGCAGGTAGATGATGTATGCTGTAAACAGGAAAGATTTTAGAGCAGAAGGTAGTTGATGTATGTTGTAAACAGGAGTGGTTGTAGAGCAGGAGATAGTTGGTGTATGTTGTAAACCGGAGAGATTGTAGAGCAGAAGGAAGTTGATGTATGCTGTAAACAGGGGAGATTGTAGAGCAGAAGATAGTTGGTGTATGCTGTAAACAGGAGAGATTGTAGAGCAGAAGGTAGTTTATGTATGCTGTAAACAGGAGAGATTGTAGAGCAGAAGGTAGTTGATGTATGCTGTAAACAGGAGAGATTGTAGAGCAGAAGATAGTTGCTGTATGCTGTAAACAGGAGAGATTGTAGAGCAGAAGGTAGTTGATGTATGCTGTAAACAGGAGAGATTGTAGAGCAGAAGATAGTTGGTGTATGCTGTAAACAGGAGAGATTGTAGAGCAGAAGGTAGTTGATGTATGCTGTAAACAGGAGAGATTGTAGAGCAGAAGGTAGTTGATGTATGCTGTAAAGAGGGGGGATTGTAGAGCAGCAGGTAGATGATGTATGCTGTAAACAGGAGAGATTGTAGAGCAGAAGGTAGTTGATGTATGCTGTAAACAGGGGAGATTGTAGAGCAGAAGGTAGTTGATGTATACTGTAAACAGGAGAGATTGTAGAGCAGAAGGTAGTTGATGTATGCTGCAAAGAGGGGGGATTGTAGAGCAGCAGGTAGATGATGTATGCTGTAAACAGGAAAGATTGTAGAGCAGAAGATAGTTGATGTATGCTGTAAACAGGAGAGATTGTAGAGCAGAAGGTAGTTGATGTATGCTGTAAACAGGGGAGATTGTAGAGCAGAAGGTAGTTGATGTAAGCTGTAAACAGGAGAGATTGTAGAGCAGAAGATAGTTGATGTATGCTGTAAACAGGAGAGATTGTAGAGCAGTAGGTAGTTGATGTATGCTGTAAAGAGGAGAGATTGTAGAGCAGAAGATAGTTGATGTATGCTGTAAACAGGAGAGATTGTAGAGCAGAAGGTAGTTGATGTATGCTGTAAAGAGGAGAGATTGTAGAGCAGAAGATAGTTGGTGTATGCTGTAAACAGGAGAGATTGTAGAGCAGAAGGTAGTTGATGTATGCTGTAAACAGGAGAGATTGTAGAGCAGAAGATAGTTGATGTATGCTGTAAACAGGAGAGATTGTAGAGCAGTAGGTAGTTGATGTATGCTGTAAACAGGAGAGATTGTAGAGCAGATGATAGTTGATGTATGCTGTAAACAGGAGAGATTGTAGAGCAGTAGGTAGTTGATGTATGCTGTAAAGAGGAGAGATTGTAGAGCAGAAGATAGTTGATGTATGCTGTAAACAGGAGAGATTGTAGAGCAGTAGGTAGTTGATGTATGCTGTAAAGAGGAGAGATTGTAGAGCAGAAGGTAGTTGATGTATGCTGTAAAGAGGCGAGATTGTAGAGCAGAAGGTAGTTGATGTAAGCTGTAAACAGGAGAGATTGTAGAGCAGAAGATAGTTGATGTATGCTGTAAACAGGAGAGATTGTAGAGCAGTAGGTAGTTGATGTATGCTGTAAAGAGGAGAGATTGTAGAGCAGAAGATAGTTGATGTATGCTGTAAACAGGAGAGATTGTAGAGCAGAAGGTAGTTGATGTATGCTGTAAAGAGGAGAGATCGTAGAGCAGAAAGTAGTTGATGTATGCTGTAAACAGGAGAGATTGTAGAGCAGAAGATAGTTGATGTATGCTGTAAACAGGAGAGATTGTAGAGCAGTAGGTAGTTGATGTATGCTGTAAAGAGGAGAGATTGTACAGCAGAAGATAGTTGATGTATGCTGTAAACAGGAGAGATTGTAGAGCAGTAGGTAGTTGATGTATGCTGTAAAGAGGAGAGATTGTAGAGCAGAAGGTAGTTGATGTATGCTGTAAACAGGAGAGATTGTAGAGCAGAAGGTAGTTGATGTATGCTGTAAACAGGGGAGATTGTAGAGCAGAAGGTAGCTGATGTATGCTGTAAACAGCAGAGATTGTAGAGCAGAAGGTAGTTGATGTATGCTGTAAAGAGGGGGGATTGTAGAGCAGCAGGTAGTTGATGTATGCTGTAAACAGGAAAGATTGTAGAGCAGAAGGTAGTTGATGTATGTTGTAAACAGGAGATAGTTGGTGTATGTTGTAAACCGGAGAGATTGTAGAGCAGAAGGTAGTTGATGTATGCTGTAAACAGGAAAGATTGTAGAGCAGAAGGTAGTTGATGTATGTTGTAAACAGGAGAGGTTGTAGAGCAGAAGATAGTTGGTGTATGTTGTAAACCGGAGAGATTGTAGAGCAGAAGGAAGTTGATGTATGCTGTAAACAGGGGAGATTGTAGAGCAGAAGATAGTTGGTGTATGCTGTAAACAGGAGAGATTGTAGAGCAGAAGGTAGTTGATGTATGCTGTAAAGAGGGGGGATTGTAGAGCAGCAGGTAGATGATGTATGCTGTAAACAGGAGAGATTGTAGACCAGAAGTTAGTTGATGTATGCTGTAAACAGGAGAGATTGTACAGCAGAAGGTAGTTGATGTATGCTGTAAACAGGAGAGATTGTAGACCAGAAGTTAATTGATGTATGCTGTAAACAGGAGAGATTGTAGAGCAGAAGGTAGTTGATGTATGCTGCAAAGAGGGGGGATTGTAGAGCAGCAGGTAGATGATGTATGCTGTAAACAGGAAAGATTGTAGAGCAGAAGGTAGTTGATGTATGTTGTAAACAGGAGTGGTTGTAGAGCAGGAGATAGTTGGTGTATGTTGTAAACCGGAGAGATTGTAGAGCAGAAGGAAGTTGATGTATGCTGTAAACAGGGGAGATTGTAGAGCAGAAGATAGTTGGTGTATGCTGTAAACAGGAGAGATTGTAGAGCAGAAGGTAGTTTATGTATGCTGTAAACAGGAGAGATTGTAGAGCAGAAGGTAGTTGATGTATGCTGTAAACAGGAGAGATTGTAGAGCAGAAGATAGTTGCTGTATGCTGTAAACAGGAGAGATTGTAGAGCAGAAGGTAGTTGATGTATGCTGTAAACAGGAGAGATTGTAGAGCAGAAGATAGTTGGTGTATGCTGTAAACAGGAGAGATTGTAGAGCAGAAGGTAGTTGATGTATGCTGTAAACAGGAGAGATTGTAGAGCAGAAGGTAGTTGATGTATGCTGTAAACAGGAGAGATTGTAGAGCAGAAGATAGTTGGTGTATGCTGTAAACAGGAGAGATTGTAGAGCAGAAGATAGTTGATGTATGCTGTAAACAGGAGAGATTGTAGAGCAGTAGGTAGTTGATGTATGCTGTAAACAGGAGAGATTGTAGAGCAGATGATAGTTGATGTATGCTGTAAACAGGAGAGATTGTAGAGCAGTAGATAGTTGATGTATGCTGTAAAGAGGAGAGATTGTAGAGCAGAAGATAGTTGATGTATGCTGTAAACAGGAGAGATTGTAGAGCAGTAGGTAGTTGATGTATGCTGTAAAGAGGAGAGATTGTAGAGCAGAAGGTAGTTGATGTATGCTGTAAAGAGGCGAGATTGTAGAGCAGAAGGTAGTTGATGTAAGCTGTAAACAGGAGAGATTGTAGAGCAGAAATTAGTTGATGTATGCTGTAAACAGGAGAGATTGTAGAGCAGTAGGTAGTTGATGTATGCTGTAAAGAGGAGAGATTGTAGAGCAGAAGATAGTTGATGTATGCTGTAAACAGGAGAGATTGTAGAGCAGAAGGTAGTTGATGTATGCTGTAAAGAGGAGAGATCGTAGAGCAGAAAGTAGTTGATGTATGCTGTAAACAGGAGAGATTGTAGAGCAGAAGATAGTTGATGTATGCTGTAAACAGGAGAGATTGTAGAGCAGTAGGTAGTTGATGTATGCTGTAAAGAGGAGAGATTGTACAGCAGAAGATAGTTGATGTATGCTGTAAACAGGAGAGATTGTAGAGCAGTAGGTAGTTGATGTATGCTGTAAAGAGGAGAGATTGTAGAGCAGAAGGTAGTTGATGTATGTTGTAAACAGGAGAGATTGTAGAGCAGAAGGTAGTTGATGTATGCTGTAAACAGGGGAGATTGTAGAGCAGAAGGTAGCTGATGTATGCTGTAAACAGCAGAGATTGTAGAGAAGAAGGTAGTTGATGTATGCTGTAAAGAGGGGGGATTGTAGAGCAGCAGGTAGTTGATGTATGCTGTAAACAGGAAAGATTGTAGAGCAGAAGGTAGTTGATGTATGTTGTAAACAGGAGATAGTTGGTGTATGTTGTAAACCGGAGAGATTGTAGAGCAGAAGGTAGTTGATGTATGCTGTAAACAGGAAAGATTGTAGAGCAGAAGGTAGTTGATGTATGTTGTAAACAGGAGAGGTTGTAGAGCAGAAGATAGTTGATGTATGCTGTAAACAGGAGAGATTGTAGAGCAGAAGGTAGTTGATGTATGCTGTAAACAGAAGAGATTGTAGACCAGAAGTTAGTTGATGTATGCTGTAAACAGGAGAGATTGTAGAGCAGAAGGTAGTTGATGTATGCTGTAAACAGGGGAGATTGTAGAGCAGAAGGTAGTTGATGTATACTGTAAACAGGAGAGATTGTAGAGCAGAAGGTAGTTGATGTATGCTGCAAAGAGGGGGGATTGTAGAGCAGCAGGTAGATGATGTATGCTGTAAACAGGAAAGATTGTAGAGCAGAAGGTCGTTGATGTATGTTGTAAACAGGAGTGGTTGTAGAGCAGGAGATAGTTGGTGTATGTTGTAAACCGGAGAGATTGTAGAGCAGAAGGAAGTTGATGTATGCTGTAAACAGGGGAGATTGTAGAGCAGAAGGTAGTTGGTGTATGCTGTAAACAGGAGAGATTGTAGAGCAGAAGGTAGTTGATGTATGCTGTAAACAGGAGAGATTGTAGAGCAGAAGGTAGTTGATGTATGCTGTAAACAGGAGAGATTGTAGAGCAGAAGATAGTTGCTGTATGCTGTAAACAGGAGAGATTGTAGAGCAGAAGGTAGTTGATGTATGCTGTAAACAGGAGAGATTGTAGAGCAGAAGATAGTTGGTGTATGCTGTAAACAGGAGAGATTGTAGAGCAGAAGGTAGTTGATGTATGCTGTAAACAGGAGAGATTGTAGAGCAGAAGGTAGTTGATGTATGCTGTAAACAGGAGAGATTGTAGAGCAGAAGATAGTTGGTGTATGCTGTAAACAGGAGAGATTGTAGAGCAGAAGGTAGTTGATGTATGCTGTGAAGAGGGGGGATTGTAGAGCAGCAGGTAGTTGATGTATGCTGTAAACAGGAAAGATTGTAGAGCAGAAGGTAGTTGATGTATGTTGTAAACAGGAGATAGTTGGTGTATGTTGTAAACCGGAGAGATTGTAGAGCAGAAGGTAGTTGATGTATGCTGTAAACAGGAAAGATTGTAGAGCAGAAGGTAGTTGATGTATGCTGTAAAGAGGGGGGATTGTAGAGCAGCAGGTAGATGATGTATGCTGTAAACAGGAGAGATTGTAGACCAGAAGTTAGTTGATGTATGCTGTAAACAGGAGAGATTGTAGAGCAGAAGGTAGTTGATGTATGCTGTAAACAGGAGAGATTGTAGACCAGAAGTTAGTTGATGTATGCTGTAAACAGGAGAGATTGTAGAGCAGAAGGTAGTTGATGTATGCTGTAAACAGGAGAGATTGTAGAGCAGAAGATAGTTGGTGTATGCTGTAAACAGGAGAGATTGTAGAGCAGAAGGTAGTTGATGTATGCTGTAAACAGGAGAGATTGTAGAGCAGAAGGTAGTTGATGTATGCTGTAAACAGGAGACATTGTAGAGCAGAAGATAGTTGGTGTATGCTGTAAACAGGAGAGATTGTAGAGCAGAAGGTAGTTGATGTATGCTGTAAACAGGAAAGATTGTAGAGCAGAAGGTAGTTGATGTATGCTGTAAACAGGAGAGATTGTAGAGCAGAAGGTAGTTGATGTATGCTGTAAACAGGAGAGATTGTAGAGCAGAAGGTAGTTGATGTATGCTGTAAACAGGAGACATTGTAGAGCAGAAGATAGTTGATGTATGCTGTAAACAGGAGAGATTGTAGAACAGAAGGTAGTTGGTGTATGCTGTAAACAGGAGAGATTGTAGAGCAGAAGGTAGTTGATGTATGCTGTAAACAGGAGAGATTGTAGAACAGAAGGTAGTTGGTGTATGCTGTAAACAGGAGAGATTGTAGAGCAGAAGGTAGTTGATGTATGCTGTAAACAGGAGAGATTGTAGAGCAGAAGATAGTTGGTGTATGCTGTAAACAGGAGAGATTGTAGAGCAGAAGGTAGTTGATGTATGCTGTAAAGAGGGGGGATTGTAGAGCAGAAGGTAGTTGATGTATGCTGTAAACAGGAGACATTGTAGAGCAGAAGATAGTTGGTGTATGCTGTAAACAGGAGAGATTGTAGAGCAGAAAGTAGTTGATGTATGCTGTAAACAGGAGAGATTGTAGAGCAGAAGGTAGTTGATGTATGCTGTAAACAGGAGACATTGTAGAGCAGAAGATAGTTGGTGTATGCTGTAAACAGGAGAGATTGTAGAGCAGAAGGTAGTTGATGTATGCTGTAAACAGGAGAGATTGTAGAGCAGAAGATAGTTGGTGTATGCTGTAAACAGGAGAGATTGTAGAGCAGAAGGTAGTTGATGTATGCTGTAAAGAGGGGGGATTGTAGAGCAGAAGGTAGTTGATGTATGCTGTAAACAGGGGAGATTGTAGAGCAGAAGGTAGTTGATGTATACTGTAAACAGGAGAGATTGTAGAGCAGAAGGTAGTTGATGTATGCTGCAAAGAGGGGGGATTGTAGAGCAGAAGGTAGTTGATGTATGCTGTGAATAGGAAAGATTGTAGAGCAGAAGGTAGTTGATGTATGCTGTAAAGAGGAGAGATTGTAGAGCAGAAGGGAGTTGATGTATGCTGTAAACAGGAGAGATTGTAGAGCTGAAGGTAGTTGATGTATGCTGTAAACAGGAAAGATTGTAGAGCAGAAGGTAGTTGATGTATGCTGTAAACCGGAGAGATTGTAGAGCAGAAGGAAGTTAATGTATGCTGTAAACAGGGGAGATTGTAGAGCAGAAGATAGTTGGTGTATGCTGTAAACAGGAGAGATTGTAGAGCAGAATGTAGTTGATGTATGCTGTAAAGAGGGGGGATTGTAGAGCAGCAGGTAGATGATGTATGCTGTAAACAGGAGAGATTGTAGACCAGAAGTTAGTTGATGTATGCTGTAAACAGTAGAGATTGTAGAGCAGAAGGTAGTTGATGTATGCTGTAAACAGGAGAGATTGTAGACCAGAAGTTAGTTGATGTATGCTGTAAACAGGAGAGATTGTAGAGCAGAAGGTAGTTGATGTATGATGTAAACAGGAGAGATTGTAGAGCAGAAGGTAATTGATGTATGCTGTGAATAGGAAAGATTGTAGAGCAGAAGGTAGTTGATGTATGCTGTAAAGAGGAGAGATTGTAGAGCAGAAGGGAGTTGATGTATGCTGTAAACAGGAGAGGTTGTAGAGCAGAAGGGGGTTGATGTATGCTGTAAACAGGAGAGATTGTAGAGCAGAAGGTAGTTGATGTATGCTGTAAACAGGAGAGATTGTAGAGCAGAAGGTAGTTGATGTATGCTGTGAAGAGGGGGGATTGTAGAGCAGAAGGTAGTTGATGTATGCTGCAAAGAGGGGGGATTGTAGAGCAGCAGGTAGATGATGTATGCTGTAAACAGGAAAGATTGTAGAGCAGAAGATAGTTGGTGTATGCTGTAAACAGGAGAGATTGTAGAGCAGAAGGTAGTTGATGTATGATGTAAACAGGAGAGATTGTAGAGCAGAAGGTAGTTTATGTATGCTGTAAACAGGAGAGATTGTAGAGCAGAAGATAGTTGGTGTATGCTGTAAACAGGAGAGATTGTAGAGCAGAAGGTAGTTGATGTATGCTGTAAACAGGAGAGATTGTAGAGCAGAAGGTAGTTGATGTATGCTGTAAACAGGAGAGATTGTAGAGCAGAAGATAGTTGGTGTATGCTGTAAACAGGAGAGATTGTAGAGCAGAAGGTAGTTGATGTATACTGTAAACAGGAGAGATTGTAGAGCAGAAGATAGTTGATGTATGCTGTAAACAGGAGAGATTGTAGAGCAGTAGGTAGTTGATGTATGCTGTAAACAGGAGAGATTGTAGAGCAGATGATAGTTGATGTATGCTGTAAACAGGAGAGATTGTAGAGCAGTAGGTAGTTGATGTATGCTGTAAACAGGAGAGATTGTAGAGCAGTAGGTAGTTGATATATGCTGTAAAGAGGAGAGATTGTAGAGCAGAAGGTAGTTGATGTATGCTGTAAAGAGGCGAGATTGTAGAGCAGAAGGTAGTTGATGTAAGCTGTAAACAGGAGAGATTGTAGAGCAGAAGATAGTTGATGTATGCTGTAAACAGGAGAGATTGTAGAGCAGTAGGTAGTTGATGTATGCTGTAAAGAGGAGAGATTGTAGAGCAGAAGATAGTTGATGTATGCTGTAAACAGGAGAGATTGTAGAGCAGAAGGTAGTTGATGTATGCTGTAAAGAGGAGAGATCGTAGAGCAGAAAGTAGTTGATGTATGCTGTAAACAGGAGAGATTGTAGAGCAGAAGATAGTTGATGTATGCTGTAAACAGGAGAGATTGTAGAGCAGTAGGTAGTTGATGTATGCTGTAAAGAGGAGAGATTGTACAGCAGAAGATAGTTGATGTATGCTGTAAACAGGAGAGATTGTAGAGCAGTAGGTAGTTGATGTGTGCTGTAAAGAGGAGAGATTGTAGAGCAGAAGGTAGTTGATGTATGCTGTAAACAGGAGAGATTGTAGAGCAGAAGGTAGTTGATGTATGCTGTAAACAGGGGAGATTGTAGAGCAGAAGGTAGCTGATGTATGCTGTAAACAGCAGAGATTGTAGAGCAGAAGGTAGTTGATGTATGCTGTAAAGAGGGGGGATTGTAGAGCAGCAGGTAGTTGATGTATGCTGTAAACAGGAAAGATTGTAGAGCAGAAGGTAGTTGATGTATGTTGTAAACAGGAGATAGTTGGTGTATGTTGTAAACCGGAGAGATTGTAGAGCAGAAGGTAGTTGATGTATGCTGTAAACAGGAAAGATTGTAGAGCAGAAGGTAGTTGATGTATGTTGTAAACAGGAGAGGTTGTAGAGCAGAAGATAGTTGGTGTATGTTGTAAACCGGAGAGATTGTAGAGCAGAAGGAAGTTGATGTATGCTGTAAACAGGGGAGATTGTAGAGCAGAAGATAGTTGGTGTATGCTGTAAACAGGAGAGATTGTAGAGCAGAAGGTAGTTGATGTATGCTGTAAACAGGAGAGATTGTAGAGCAGAAGGTAGTTGATGTATGCTGTAAACAGGAGAGATTGTAGACCAGAAGTTAGTTGATGTATGCTGTAAACAGGAGAGATTGTAGAGCAGAAGGTAGTTGATGTATGCTGTAAACAGGGGAGATTGTAGAGCAGAAGGTAGTTGATGTATACTGTAAACAGGAGAGATTGTAGGCAGAAGGTAGTTGATGTATGCTGCAAAGAGGGGGGATTGTAGAGCAGCAGGTAGATGATGTATGCTGTAAACAGGAAAGATTGTAGAGCAGAAGGTAGTTGATGTATGTTGTAAACAGGAGTGGTTGTAGAGCAGGAGATAGTTGGTGTATGTTGTAAACCGGAGAGATTGTAGAGCAGAAGGAAGTTGATGTATGCTGTAAACAGGGGAGATTGTAGAGCAGAAGATAGTTGGTGTATGCTGTAAACAGGAGAGATTGTAGAGCAGAAGGTAGTTGATGTATGCTGTAAACAGGAGAGATTGTAGAGCAGAAGGTAGTTGATGTATGCTGTAAACAGGAGAGATTGTAGAGCAGAAGATAGTTGCTGTATGCTGTAAACAGGAGAGATTGTAGAGCAGAAGGTAGTTGATGTATGCTGTAAACAGGAGAGATTGTAGAGCAGAAGGTAGTTGATGTATGCTGTAAACAGGAGAGATTGTAGACCAGAAGTTAGTTGATGTATGCTGTAAACAGGAGAGATTGTAGAGCAGAAGGTAGTTGATGTATGCTGTAAACAGGGGAGATTGTAGAGCAGAAGGTAGTTGATGTATACTGTAAACAGGAGAGATTGTAGAGCAGAAGGTAGTTGATGTATGCTGCAAAGAGGGGGGATTGTAGAGCAGCAGGTAGATGATGTATGCTGTAAACAGGAAAGATTGTAGAGCAGAAGGTAGTTGATGTATGTTGTAAACAGGAGTGGTTGTAGAGCAGGAGATAGTTGGTGTATGTTGTAAACCGGAGAGATTGTAGAGCAGAAGGAAGTTGATGTATGCTGTAAACAGGGGAGATTGTAGAGCAGAAGATAGTTGGTGTATGCTGTAAACAGGAGAGATTGTAGAGCAGAAGGTAGTTGATGTATGCTGTAAACAGGAGAGATTGTAGAGCAGAAGGTAGTTGATGTATGCTGTAAACAGGAGAGATTGTAGAGCAGAAGATAGTTGCTGTATGCTGTAAACAGGAGAGATTGTAGAGCAGAAGGTAGTTGATGTATGTTGTAAACAGGAGAGATTGTAGAGCAGAAGATAGTTGGTGTATGCTGTAAACAGGAGAGATTGTAGAGCAGAAGGTAGTTGATGTATGCTGTAAACAGGAGAGATTGTAGAGCAGAAGGTAGTTGATGTATGCTGTAAACAGGAGAGATTGTAGAGCAGAAGATAGTTGGTGTATGCTGTAAA
Source organism: Eledone cirrhosa (assembly GCA_964016885.1). Taxonomy (NCBI): domain Eukaryota; kingdom Metazoa; phylum Mollusca; class Cephalopoda; order Octopoda; family Eledonidae; genus Eledone; species Eledone cirrhosa. The sequence continues at coordinate 98,958,941 of OZ024743.1, read as the reverse complement.
CAGGAGAGATTGTAGAGCAGAAGGTGGTTGATGTATGCTGTAAAGAGGGGGGATTGTAGAGCAGAAGGTAGTTGATGTATGCTGTAAACAGGAAAGATTGTAGAGCAGAAGGTAGTTGATGTATGTTGTAAACAGGAGATAGTTGGTGTATGTTGTAAACCGGAGAGATTGTAGAGCAGAAGGTAGTTGATGTATGCTGTAAACAGGAAAGATTGTAGAGCAGAAGGTAGTTGATGTATGCTGTAAAGAGGGGGGATTGTAGAGCAGCAGGTAGATGATGTATGCTGTAAACAGGAGAGATTGTAGACCAGACGTTAGTTGATGTATGCTGTAAACAGGAGAGATTGTAGAGCAGAAGGTAGTTGATGTATGCTGTAAACAGGAGAGATTGTAGACCAGAAGTTAGTTGATGTATGCTGTAAACAGGAGAGATTGTAGAGCAGAAGGTAGTTGATATATGCTGTAAACAGGGGAGATTGTAGAGCAGAAGGTAGTTGATGTATACTGTAAACAGGAGAGATTGTAGAGCAGAAGGTAGTTGATGTATGTTGTAAACAGGAGAGATTGTAGAGCAGAAGGTAGTTGATGTATGCTGCAAAGAGGGGGGATTGTAGAGCAGCAGGTAGATGATGTATGCTGTAAACAGGAAAGATTGTAGAGCAGAAGGTAGTTGATGTATGCTGTAAACAGGAGAGATTGTAGAGCAGAAGATAGTTGGTGTATGCTGTAAACAGGAGAGATTGTAGAGCAGAAGGTAGTTGATGTATGCTGTAAACAGGAGAGATTGTAGAGCAGAAGATAGTTGGTGTATGCTGTAAACAGGAGAGATTGTAGAGCAGAAGGTAGTTGATGTATGCTGTAAACAGGAGAGATTGTAGAGCTGAAGGTAGTTGATGTATGCTGTAAACAGGAGACATTGTAGAGCAGAAGATAGTTGGTGTATGCTGTAAACAGGAGAGATTGTAGAGCAGAAGGTAGTTGATGTATGCTGTAAACAGGAGAGATTGTAGAGCAGAAGATAGTTGGTGTATGCTGTAAACAGGAGAGATTGTAGAGCAGAAGGTAGTTGATGTATGCTGTAAAGAGGGGGGATTGTAGAGCAGAAGGTAGTTGATGTATGCTGTAAACAGGGGAGATTGTAGAGCAGAAGGTAGTTGATGTATACTGTAAACAGGAGAGATTGTAGAGCAGAAGGTAGTTGATGTATGCTGCAAAGAGGGGGGATTGTAGAGCAGCAGGTAGATGATGTATGCTGTAAACAGGAAAGATTGTAGAGCAGAAGATAGTTGGTGTATGCTGTAAACAGGAGAGATTGTAGAGCAGAAGGTAGTTGATGTATACTGTAAACAGGAGAGATTGTAGAGCAGAAGATAGTTGATGTATGCTGTAAACAGGAGAGATTGTAGAGCAGTAGGTAGTTGATGTATGCTGTAAACAGGAGAGATTGTAGAGCAGATGATAGTTGATGTATGCTGTAAACAGGAGAGATTGTAGAGCAGTAGGTAGTTGATGTATGCTGTAAACAGGAGAGATTGTAGAGCAGTAGGTAGTTGATATATGCTGTAAAGAGGAGAGATTGTAGAGCAGAAGGTAGTTGATGTATGCTGTAAAGAGGCGAGATTGTAGAGCAGAACGTAGTTGATGTAAGCTGTAAACAGGAGAGATTGTAGAGCAGAAGATAGTTGATGTATGCTGTAAACAGGAGAGATTGTAGAGCAGTAGGTAGTTGATGTATGCTGTAAAGAGGAGAGATTGTAGAGCAGAAGATAGTTGATGTATGCTGTAAACAGGAGAGATTGTAGAGCAGAAGGTAGTTGATGTATGCTGTAAAGAGGAGAGATCGTAGAGCAGAAAGTAGTTGATGTATGCTGTAAACAGGAGAGATTGTAGAGCAGAAGATAGTTGATGTATGCTGTAAACAGGAGAGATTGTAGAGCAGTAGGTAGTTGATGTATGCTGTAAAGAGGAGAGATTGTACAGCAGAAGATAGTTGATGTATGCTGTAAACAGGAGAGATTGTAGCGCAGTAGGTAGTTGATGTATGCTGTAAAGAGGAGAGATTGTAGAGCAGAAGGTAGTTGATGTATGCTGTAAACAGGAGAGATTGTAGAGCAGAAGGTAGTTGATGTATGCTGTAAACAGGGGAGATTGTAGAGCAGAAGGTAGCTGATGTATGCTGTAAACAGCAGAGATTGTAGAGCAGAAGGTAGTTGATGTATGCTGTAAAGAGGGGGGATTGTAGAGCAGCAGGTAGTTGATGTATGCTGTAAACAGGAAAGATTGTAGAGCAGAAGGTAGTTGATGTATGTTGTAAACAGGAGATAGTTGGTGTATGTTGTAAACCGGAGAGATTGTAGAGCAGAAGGTAGTTGATGTATGCTGTAAACAGGAAAGATTGTAGAGCAGAAGGTAGTTGATGTATGTTGTAAACAGGAGAGGTTGTAGAGCAGAAGATAGTTGGTGTATGTTGTAAACCGGAGAGATTGTAGAGCAGAAGGAAGTTGATGTATGCTGTAAACAGGGGAGATTGTAGAGCAGAAGATAGTTGGTGTATGCTGTAAACAGGAGAGATTGTAGAGCAGAAGGTAGTTGATGTATGCTGTAAAGAGGGGGGATTGTAGAGCAGCAGGTAGATGATGTATGCTGTAAACAGGAGAGATTGTAGACCAGAAGTTAGTTGATGTATGCTGTAAACAGGAGAGATTGTAGAGCAGAAGGTAGTTGATGTATGCTGTAAACAGGAGAGATTGTAGACCAGAAGTTAGTTGATGTATGCTGTAAACAGGAGAGATTGTAGAGCAGAAGGTAGTTGATGTATGCTGTAAACAGGGGAGATTGTAGAGCAGAAGGTAGTTGATGTATACTGTAAACAGGAGAGATTGTAGAGCAGAAGGTAGTTGATGTATGCTGCAAAGAGGGGGGATTGTAGAGCAGCAGGTAGATGATGTATGCTGTAAACAGGAAAGATTGTAGAGCAGAAGGTAGTTGATGTATGTTGTAAACAGGAGTGGTTGTAGAGCAGGAGATAGTTGGTGTATGTTGTAAACCGGAGAGATTGTAGAGCAGAAGGAAGTTGATGTATGCTGTAAACAGGGGAGATTGTAGAGCAGAAGATAGTTGGTGTATGCTGTAAACAGGAGAGATTGTAGAGCAGAAGGTAGTTGATGTATGCTGTAAACAGGAGAGATTGTAGAGCAGAAGGTAGTTGATGTATGCTGTAAACAGGAGAGATTGTAGAGCAGAAGATAGTTGCTGTATGCTGTAAACAGGAGAGATTGTAGAGCAGAAGGTAGTTGATGTATGCTGTAAACAGGAGAGATTGTAGAGCAGAAGATAGTTGGTGTATGCTGTAAACAGGAGAGATTGTAGAGCAGAAGGTAGTTGATGTATGCTGTAAACAGGAGAGATTGTAGAGCAGAAGGTAGTTGATGTATGCTGTAAACAGGAGAGATTGTAGAGCAGAAGATAGTTGGTGTATGCTGTAAACAGGAGAGATTGTAGAGCAGAAGGTGGTTGATGTATGCTGTAAAGAGGGGGGATTGTAGAGCAGAAGGTAGTTGATGTATGCTGTAAACAGGAAAGATTGTAGAGCAGAAGGTAGTTGATGTATGTTGTAAACAGGAGATAGTTGGTGTATGTTGTAAACCGGAGAGATTGTAGAGCAGAAGGTAGTTGATGTATGCTGTAAACAGGAAAGATTGTAGAGCAGAAGGTAGTTGATGTATGCTGTAAAGAGGGGGGATTGTAGAGCAGCAGGTAGATGATGTATGCTGTAAACAGGAGAGATTGTAGACCAGACGTTAGTTGATGTATGCTGTAAACAGGAGAGATTGTAGAGCAGAAGGTAGTTGATGTATGCTGTAAACAGGAGAGATTGTAGACCAGAAGTTAGTTGATGTATGCTGTAAACAGGAGAGATTGTAGAGCAGAAGGTAGTTGATATATGCTGTAAACAGGGGAGATTGTAGAGCAGAAGGTAGTTGATGTATACTGTAAACAGGAGAGATTGTAGAGCAGAAGGTAGTTGATGTATGCTGCAAAGAGGGGGGATTGTAGAGCAGCAGGTAGATGATGTATGCTGTAAACAGGAAAGATTGTAGAGCAGAAGGTAGTTGATGTATGCTGTAAACAGGAGAGATTGTAGAGCAGAAGATAGTTGGTGTATGCTGTAAACAGGAGAGATTGTAGAGCAGAAGGTAGTTGATGTATGCTGTAAACAGGAGAGATTGTAGAGCAGAAGATAGTTGGTGTATGCTGTAAACAGGAGAGATTGTAGAGCAGAAGGTAGTTGATGTATGCTGTAAACAGGAGAGATTGTAGAGCTGAAGGTAGTTGATGTATGCTGTAAACAGGAGACATTGTAGAGCAGAAGATAGTTGGTGTATGCTGTAAACAGGAGAGATTGTAGAGCAGAAGGTAGTTTATGTATGCTGTAAACAGGAGAGATTGTAGAGCAGAAGATAGTTGGTGTATGCTGTAAACAGGAGAGATTGTAGAGCAGAAGGTAGTTGATGTATGCTGTAAAGAGGGGGGATTGTAGAGCAGAAGGTAGTTGATGTATGCTGTAAACAGGGGAGATTGTAGAGCAGAAGGTAGTTGATGTATACTGTAAACAGGAGAGATTGTAGAGCAGAAGGTAGTTGATGTATGCTGCAAAGAGGGGGGATTGTAGAGCAGCAGGTAGATGATGTATGCTGTAAACAGGAAAGATTGTAGAGCAGAAGATAGTTGGTGTATGCTGTAAACAGGAGAGATTGTAGAGCAGAAGGTAGTTGATGTATGATGTAAACAGGAGAGATTGTAGAGCAGAAGGTAGTTGATGTATGCTGTGAATAGGAAAGATTGTAGAGCAGAAGGTAGTTGATGTATGCTGTAAAGAGGAGAGATTGTAGAGCAGAAGGGAGTTGATGTATGCTGTAAACAGGAGAGATTGTAGAGCAGAAGGTAGTTGATGTATGCTGTAAACAGGAGAGATTGTAGAGCAGAAGGTAGTTGATGTATGCTGTAAACCGGAGAGATTGTAGAGCAGAAGGAAGTTGATGTATGCTGTAAACAGGGGAGATTGTAGAGCAGAAGATAGTTGGTGTATGCTGTAAACAGGAGAGATTGTAGAGCAGAAGGTAGTTGATGTATGCTGTAAAGAGGGGGGATTGTAGAGCAGCAGGTAGATGATGTATGCTGTAAACAGGAGAGATTGTAGACCAGAAGTTAGTTGATGTATGCTGTAAACAGTAGAGATTGTAGAGCAGAAGGTAGTTGATGTATGCTGTAAACAGGAGAGATTGTAGACCAGAAGTTAGTTGATGTATGCTGTAAACAGGAGAGATTGTAGAGCAGAAGGTAGTTGATGTATGCTGTAAACAGGGGAGATTGTAGAGCAGAAGGTAGTTGATGTATACTGTAAACAGGAGAGATTGTAGAGCAGAAGGTAGTTGATGTATGCTGCAAAGAGGGGGGATTGTAGAGCAGCAGGTAGATGATGTATGCTGTAAACAGGAAAGATTGTAGAGAAGAAGATAGTTGGTGTATGCTGTAAACAGGAGAGATTGTAGAGCAGAAGGTAGTTGATGTATGATGTAAACAGGAGAGATTGTAGAGCAGAAGGTAGTTGATGTATGCTGTGAATAGGAAAGATTGTAGAGCAGAAGGTAGTTGATGTATGCTGTAAAGAGGAGAGATTGTAGAGCAGAAGGGAGTTGATGTATGCTGTAAACAGGAGAGGTTGTAGAGCAGAAGGGGGTTGATGTATGCTGTAAACAGGAGAGATTGTAGAGCAGAAGGTAGTTGATGTATGCTGTAAACAGGAGAGATTGTAGAGCAGAAGGTAGTTGATGTATGCTGTAAACAGGAGAGATTGTAGAGCAGAAGGTAGTTGATGTATGCTGCAAAGAGGGGGGATTGTAGAGCAGCAGGTAGATGATGTATGCTGTAAACAGGAAAGATTGTAGAGCAGAAGATAGTTGGTGTATGCTGTAAACAGGAGAGATTGTAGAGCAGAAGGTAGTTGATGTATGATGTAAACAGGAGAGATTGTAGAGCAGAAGGTAGTTTATGTATGCTGTAAACAGGAGAGATTGTAGAGCAGAAGATAGTTGGTGTATGCTGTAAACAGGAGTGATTGTAGAGCAGAAGGTAGTTGATGTATGCTGTAAACAGGAGAGATTGTAGAGCAGAAGGTAGTTGATGTATGCTGTAAACAGGAGAGATTGTAGAGCAGAAGATAGTTGGTGTATGCTGTAAACAGGAGAGATTGTAGAGCAGAAGGTAGTTGATGTATGCTGTAAACAGGAGAGATTGTAGAGCAGAAGATAGTTGATGTATGCTGTAAACAGGAGAGATTGTAGAGCAGTAGGTAGTTGATGTATGCTGTAAACAGGAGAGATTGTAGAGCAGATGATAGTTGATGTATGCTGTAAACAGGAAAGATTGTAGAGCAGTAGGTAGTTGATGTATGCTGTAAAGAGGAGAGATTGTAGAGCAGAAGATAGTTGATGTATGCTGTAAACAGGAGAGATTGTAGAGCAGTAGGTAGTTGATGTATGCTGTAAAGAGGAGAGATTGTAGAGCAGAAGGTAGTTGATGTATGCTGTAAAGAGGCAGGATTGTAGAGCAGAAGGTAGTTGATGTAAGCTGTAAACAGGAGAGATTGTAGAGCAGAAGATAGTTGATGTATGCTGTAAACAGGAGAGATTGTAGAGCAGTAGGTAGTTGATGTATGCTGTAAAGAGGAGAGATTGTAGAGCAGAAGATAGTTGATGTATGCTGTAAACAGGAGAGATTGTAGAGCAGAAGGTAGTTGATGTATGCTGTAAAGAGGAGAGATCGTAGAGCAGAAAGTAGTTGATGTATGCTGTAAACAGGAGAGATTGTAGAGCAGAAGATAGTTGATGTATGCTGTAAACAGGAGAGATTGTAGAGCAGTAGGTAGTTGATATATGCTGTAAAGAGGAGAGATTGTACAGCAGAAGATAGTTGATGTATGCTGTAAACAGGAGAGATTGTAGAGCAGTAGGTAGTTGATGTATGCTGTAAAGAGGAGAGATTGTAGAGCAGAAGGTAGTTGATGTATGCTGTAAACAGGAGAGATTGTAGAGCAGAAGGTAGTTGATGTATGCTGTAAACAGGGGAGATTGTAGAGCAGAAGGTAGCTGATGTATGCTGTAAACAGCAGAGATTGTAGAGCAGAAGGTAGTTGATGTATGCTGTAAAGAGGGGGGATTGTAGAGCAGCAGGTAGTTGATGTATGCTGTAAACAGGAAAGATTGTAGAGCAGAAGGTAGTTGATGTATGTTGTAAACAGGAGATAGTTGGTGTATGTTGTACACCGGAGAGATTGTAGAGCGGAAGGTAGTTGATGTATGCTGTAAACAGGAAAGATTGTAGAGCAGAAGGTAGTTGATGTATGTTGTAAACAGGAGAGGTTGTAGAGCAGAAGATAGTTGGTGTATGTTGTAAACCGGAGAGATTGTAGAGCAGAAGGAAGTTGATGTATGCTGTAAACAGGGGAGATTGTAGAGCAGAAGATAGTTGGTGTATGCTGTAAACAGGAGAGATTGTAGAGCAGAAGGTAGTTGATGTATGCTGTAAAGAGGGGGGATTGTAGAGCAGCAGGTAGATGATGTATGCTGTAAACAGGAGAGATTGTAGACCAGAAGTTAGTTGATGTATGCTGTAAACAGGAGAGATTGTAGAGCAGAAGGTAGTTGATGTATGCTGTAAACAGGAGAGATTGTAGACCAGAAGTTAGTTGATGTATGCTGTAAACAGGAGAGATTGTAGAGCAGAAGGTAGTTGATGTATGCTGTAAACAGGGGAGATTGTAGAGCAGAAGGTAGTTGATGTATACTGTAAACAGGAGAGATTGTAGAGCAGAAGGTAGTTGATGTATGCTGTAAACAGGAAAGATTGTAGAGCAGGAGATAGTTGGTGTATGTTGTAAACCGGAGAGATTGTAGAGCAGAAGGTAGTTGATGTATGTTGTAAACAGGAGTGGTTGTAGAGCAGGAGATAGTTGGTGTATGTTGTAAACCGGAGAGATTGTAGAGCAGAAGGAAGTTGATGTATGCTGTAAACAGGGGAGATTGTAGAGCAGAAGATAGTTGGTGTATGCTGTAAACAGGAGAGGTTGTAGAGCAGAAGGTAGTTGATGTATGCTGTAAACAGGAGAGATTGTAGAGCAGAAGGTAGTTGATGTATGCTGTAAACAGGAGAGATTGTAGAGCAGAAGATAGTTGCTGTATGCTGTAAACAGGAGAGATTGTAGAGCAGAAGGTAGTTGATGTATGCTGTAAACAGGAGAGATTGTAGAGCAGAAGATAGTTGGTGTATGCTGTAAACAGGAGAGATTGTAGAGCAGAAGGTAGTTGATGTATGCTGTAAACAGGAGAGATTGTAGAGCAGAAGGTAGTTGATGTATGCTGTAAACAGGAGAGATTGTAGAGCAGAAGATAGTTGGTGTATGCTGTAAACAGGAGAGATTGTAGAGCAGAAGGTAGTTGATGTATGCTGTAAAGAGGGGGGATTGTAGAGCAGAAGGTAGTTGATGTATGCTGTAAACAGGAAAGATTGTAGAGCAGAAGGTAGTTGATGTATGTTGTAAACAGGAGATAGTTGGTGTATGTTGTAAACCGGAGAGATTGTAGAGCAGAAGGTAGTTGATGTATGCTGTAAACAGGAAAGATTGTAGAGCAGAAGGTAGTTGATGTATGCTGTAAAGAGGGGGGATTGTAGAGCAGCAGGTAGATGATGTATGCTGTAAACAGGAGAGATTGTAGACCAGTAGTTAGTTGATGTATGCTGTAAACAGGAGAGATTGTAGAGCAGAAGGTAGTTGATGTATGCTGTAAACAGGAGAGATTGTAGACCAGAAGTTAGTTGATGTATGCTGTAAACAGGAGAGATTGTAGAGCAGAAGGTAGTTGATATATGCTGTAAACAGGGGAGATTGTAGAGCAGAAGGTAGTTGATGTATACTGTAAACAGGAGAGGTTGTAGAGCAGAAGGTAGTTGATGTATGCTGCAAAGAGGGGGGATTGTAGAGCAGCAGGTAGATGATGTATGCTGTAAACAGGAAAGATTGTAGAGCAGAAGGTAGTTGATGTATGTTGTAAACAGGAGTGGTTGTAGAGCAGGAGATAGTTGGTGTATGTTGTAAACCGGAGAGATTGTAGAGCAGAAGGAAGTTGATGTATGCTGTAAACAGGGGAGATTGTAGAGCAGAAGATAGTTGCTGTATGCTGTAAACAGGAGAGATTGTAGAGCAGAAGGTAGTTGATGTATGCTGTAAACAGGAGAGATTGTAGAGCAGAAGGTAGTTGATGTATGCTGTAAACAGGAGAGATTGTAGAGCAGAAGATAGTTGGTGTATGCTGTAAACAGGAGAGATTGTAGAGCAGAAGGTAGTTGATGTATGCTGTAAACAGGAGAGATTGTAGAGCAGAAGATAGTTGGTGTATGCTGTAAACAGGAGAGATTGTAGAGCAGAAGGTAGTTGATGTATGTTGTAAACAGGAGAGATTGTAGAGCAGAAGATAGTTGGTGTATGCTGTAAACAGGAGAGATTGTAGAGCAGAAGATAGTTGGTGTATGCTGTAAACAGGAGAGATTGTAGAGCAGAAGGTAGTTGATGTATGATGTAAACAGGAGAGATTGTGGAGCAGAAGGTAGTTGATGTATGCTGTGAATAGGAAAGATTGTAGAGCAGAAGGTAGTTGATGTATGCTGTAAAGAGGAGAGATTGTAGAGCAGAAGGGAGTTGATGTATGCTGTAAACAGGAGAGGTTGTAGACCAGAAGGGGGTTGATGTATGCTGTAAACAGGAGAGATTGTAGAGCAGAAGGTAGTTGATGTATGCTGTAAACAGGAGAGATTGTAGAGCAGAAGGTAGTTGATATATGCTGTAAACAGGAGAGGTTGTAGAGCAGAAGGTAGTTGATGTATGCTGTAAAGAGGGGAGATTGTAGAGCAGAAGATAGTTGTTGTATGTTGTAAACAGGAGAGATTGTAGAGCAGAAGGTAGTTGATGTATGTTTCAAACAGGAGAGATTGTAGAGCAGAAGGGAGTTGATGTAAGCTGTAAACAGGAGAGATAGTAGGGCAGAAGGTAGTTGATGTATGTTGTAAACAGGAGAGATTGTAGAGCAGGAGGTAGTTGATGTATGCTGTAAACAGGAGAGATTGTAGAGCAGTAGGTAGTTGATGTATGCTGTAAAGAGGAGAGATTGTAGAGCAGAAGATAGTTGATGTATGCTGTAAACAGGAGAGATTGTAGAGCAGTAGGTAGTTGATGTATGCTGTAAAGAGGAGAGATTGTAGAGCAGAAGTTACTTGATGTATGCTGTAAACAGGAGAGATTGTAGAGCAGAAGGTAGTTGATGTATGCTGTAAACAGGGGAGATTGTAGAGCAGAAGGTAGTTGATGTATGCTGTAAACAGCAGAGATTGTAGAGCAGAAGGTAGTTGATGTATGCTGTAAAGAGGGGGGATTGTAGAGCAGCAGGTAGTTGATGTATGCTGTAAACAGGAAAGATTGTAGAGCAGAAGGTAGTTGATGTATGTTGTAAACAGGAGATAGTTGGTGTATGTTGTAAACCGGAGAGATTGTAGAGCAGAAGGTAGTTGATGTATGCTGTAAACAGGAAAGATTGTAGAGCAGAAGGTAGTTGATGTATGTTGTAAACAGGAGAGGTTGTAGAGCAGAAGATAGTTGGTGTATGTTGTAAACCGGAGAGATTGTAGAGCAGAAGATAGTTGGTGTATGCTGTAAACAGGAGAGATTGTAGAGCAGAAGGTAGTTGATGTATGTTGTAAACAGGAGAGATTGTAGAACAGAAGATAGTTGGTGTATGCTGTAAACAGGAGAGATTGTAGAGCAGAAGGTAGTTGATGTATGATGTAAACAGGAGAGATTGTAGAGCAGAAGGTAGTTGATGTATGCTGTAAACAGCAGAGATTGTAGAGCAGAAGGTAGTTGATGTATGCTGTAAAGAGGAGAGATTGTAGAGCAGAAGGGAGTTGATGTATGCTGTAAACAGGAGAGATTGTAGAGCAGAAGGGAGTTGATGTATGCTGTAAACAGGAGAGATTGTAGAGCAGAAGGTAGTTGATGTATGCTGTAAACAGGAGAGATTGTAGAGCAGAAGGTAGTTGATGTATGTTGTAAACAGGAGAGATTGTAGAGCAGGAGGTAGTTGATGTATGCTGTAAACAGGAGAGATTGTAGAGCAGTAGGTAGTTGATGTATGCTGTAAAGAGGAGAGATTGTAGAGCAGGAGATAGTTGATGTATGCTGTAAACAGGAGAGATTGTAGAGCAGTAGGTAGTTGATGTATGCTGTAAAGAGTAGAGATTGTAGAGCAGAAGTTAGTTGATGTATGCTGTAAACAGGAGAGATTGTAAGGCAGAAGGTAGTTGATGTATGCTGTAAAGAGGGGGGATTGTAGAGCAGCAGGTAGTTGATGTATGTTGTAAAGAGGAGAGATTGTAGAGCAGGAGATAGTTGATGTATGCTGTAAACAGGAGAGATTGTAGAGCAGAAGGTAGTTGATGTATGCTGTAAAGAGGGGGGATTGTAGAGCAGCAGGTAGTTGATGTATGTTGTAAAGAGGAGAGATTGTAGAGCAGGAGATAGTTGATGTATGCTGTAAACAGGAGAGATTGTAGAGCAGTAGGTAGTTGATGTATGCTGTAAAGAGGAGAGATTGTAGAGCAGAAGTTAGTTGATGTATGCTGTAAACAGGAGAGATTGTAGAGCAGAAGTTAGTTGATGTATGCTGTAAACAGGAGAAATTGTAGAGCAGAAGGTAGTTGATGTATGCTGTAAACAGGGGAGATTGTAGAGCAGAAGGTAGTTGATGTATGCTGTAAAGAGGGGGGATTGTAGAGCAGCAGGTAGTTGATGTATGTTGTAAACAGGAGAGATTGTAGAACAGAAGATAGTTGGTGTATGCTGTAAACAGGAGAGATTGTAGAGCAGAAGGTAGTTGATGTATGATGTAAACAGGAGAGATTGTAGAGCAGAAGGTAGTTGATGTATGCTGTAAACAGCAGAGATTGTAGAGCAGAAGGTAGTTGATGTATGCTGTAAAGAGGAGAGATTGTAGAGCAGAAGGGAGTTGATGTATGCTGTAAACAGGAGAGATTGTAGAGCAGAAGGGAGTTGATGTATGCTGTAAACAGGAGAGATTGTAGAGCAGAAGGTAGTTGATGTATGCTGTAAACAGGAGAGATTGTAGAGCAGAAGGTAGTTGATGTATGTTGTAAACAGGAGAGATTGTAGAGCAGGAGGTAGTTGATGTATGCTGTAAACAGGAGAGATTGTAGAGCAGTAGGTAGTTGATGTATGCTGTAAAGAGGAGAGATTGTAGAGCAGGAGATAGTTGATGTATGCTGTAAACAGGAGAGATTGTAGAGCAGTAGGTAGTTGATGTATGCTGTAAAGAGTAGAGATTGTAGAGCAGAAGTTAGTTGATGTATGCTGTAAACAGGAGAGATTGTAAGGCAGAAGGTAGTTGATGTATGCTGTAAAGAGGGGGGATTGTAGAGCAGCAGGTAGTTGATGTATGTTGTAAAGAGGAGAGATTGTAGAGCAGGAGATAGTTGATGTATGCTGTAAACAGGAGAGATTGTAGAGCAGAAGGTAGTTGATGTATGCTGTAAAGAGGGGGGATTGTAGAGCAGCAGGTAGTTGATGTATGTTGTAAAGAGGAGAGATTGTAGAGCAGGAGATAGTTGATGTATGCTGTAAACAGGAGAGATTGTAGAGCAGTAGGTAGTTGATGTATGCTGTAAAGAGGAGAGATTGTAGAGCAGAAGTTAGTTGATGTATGCTGTAAACAGGAGAGATTGTAGAGCAGAAGTTAGTTGATGTATGCTGTAAACAGGAGAAATTGTAGAGCAGAAGGTAGTTGATGTATGCTGTAAACAGGGGAGATTGTAGAGCAGAAGGTAGTTGATGTATGCTGTAAAGAGGGGGGATTCTAGAGCAGCAGGTAGTTGATGTATGCTGTAAACAGGAAAGATTGTAGAGCAGAAGGTAGTTGATGTATGTTGTAAACAGGAGATAGTTGGTGTATGTTGTAAACCGGAGAGATTGTAGAGCAGAAGGTAGTTGATGTATGCTGTAAACAGGAGAGGTTGTAGAGCAGAAGATAGTTGGTGTATGCTGTAAACAGGAGAGATTGTAGAGCAGAAGGTAGTTGATGTATGTTGTAAACAGGAGAGATTGTAGAACAGAAGATAGTTGGTGTATGCTGTAAACAGGAGAGATTGTAGAGCAGAAGGTAGTTGATGTATGATGGAAACAGGAGAGATTGTAGAGCAGAAGGTAGTTGATGTATGCTGTAAACAGCAGAGATTGTAGAGCAGAAGGTAGTTGATGTATGCTGTAAAGAGGAGAGATTGTAGAGCAGAAGGGAGTTGATGTATGCTGTAAACAGGAGAGATTGTAGAGCAGAAGGGAGTTGATGTATGCTGTAAACAGGAGAGATTGTAGAGCAGAAGGTAGTTGATGTATGCTGTAAACAGGAGAGATTGTAGAGCAGAAGGTAGTTGATGTATGTTGTAAACAGGAGAGATTGTAGAGCAGGAGGTAGTTGATGTATGCTGTAAACAGGAGAGATTGTAGAGCAGTAGGTAGTTGATGTATGCTGTAAAGAGGAGAGATTGTAGAGCAGGAGATAGTTGATGTATGCTGTAAACAGGAGAGATTGTAGAGCAGTAGGTAGTTGATGTATGCTGTAAAGAGTAGAGATTGTAGAGCAGAAATTAGTTGATGTATGCTGTAAACAGGAGAGATTGTAAGGCAGAAGGTAGTTGATGTATGCTGTAAAGAGGGGGGATTGTAGAGCAGCAGGTAGTTGATGTATGCTGTAAAGAGGAGAGATTGTAGAGCAGAAGGTAGTTGATGTATGCTGTAAACAGGAGAGATTGTAGAGCAGAAGGTAGTTGATGTATGCTGTAAAGAGGGGGGATTGTGGAGCAGCAGGTAGTTGATGTATGTTGTAAAGAGGAGAGATTGTAGAGCAGAAGGTAGTTGATGTATGCTGTAAAAAGGAGAGATTGTAGAGCAGAAGGTAGTTGATGTATGCTGTAAAGAGGGGGGATTGTAGAGCAGCAGGTAGTTGATGTATGTTGTAAAGAGGAGAGATTGTAGAGCAGAAGGTAGTTGATGTATGCTATAAACAGGAGAGATTGTAGAGCAGAAGGTAGTTGATGTATGCTGTAAAGAAGAGAGATTGTAGAGCAGAAGGTAGTTGATGTATGCTGTAAAGAGGAGAGATTGTACAGCAGAAGGTAGTTTATGTATGTTGTAAACAGGAGAGATTGTAGAGCAGAAGGTAGTTGATGTATGCTGTAAACAGGAGAGATTGTAGAGCAGAAGCTAGTTGATGTATGCTGTAAACAGGAGAGATTGTAGAGCAGAAGGTAGTTGATGTATGCTGTAAAGAGGAGAGATTGTAGAACAGAAGGTAGTTGATGTATGTTGTAAACAGGAGAGATTGTAGAGCAGAAGGTAGTTGATGTATGTTGTAAACAGGAGAGATTGTAGAACAGAAGATAGTTGATGTATGTTGTAAACAGTAGAGATTGTAGAACAGAAGGTAGTTGATGTATGCTGTAAACAGGAGAGATTGTAGAACAGAAGGTAGTTGATGTATGCTGTAAACAGGAGAGGTTGTAGAGCAGAAGGTAGTTGATGTATGCTGTAAAGAGGAGAGATTGTAGAACAGAAGGTAGTTGATGTATGCTGTAAAGAGGAGAGATTGTACAGCAGAAGGTAGTTTATGTATGTTGTAAACAGGAGAGATTGTAGAGCAGAAAGTAGTTGATGTATGCTGTAAACAGGAGAGATTGTAGAGCAGAAGGTAGTTGATGTATGCTGTAAACAGGAGAGATTGTTGAGCAGAAGGTAGTTGATGTATGCTGTAAAGAGGAGAGATTGTAGAACAGAAGGTAGTTGATGTATGTTGTAAACAGGAGAGATTGTAGAGCAGAAGGTAGTTGATGTATGTTGTAAACAGGAGAGATTGTAGAACAGAAGGTAGTTGATGTATGCTGTAAACAGGAGAGGTTGTAGAGCAGCAGGTAGTTGATGTATGCTGTAAACAGGAAAGATTGTAGAGCAGAAGATAGTTGATGTATGTTGTAAACAGGAGAGATTGTAGAGCAGGAGGTAGTTGATGTATGTTGTAAAGAGGAGAGATTGTAGAGCAGAAGATAGTTGATGTATGCTGTAAAGAGGAGAGATTGTAGAGCAGTAGGTAGTTGATGTATGTTGTAAACAGGAGAGATTGTAGAGCAGAAGATAGTTGATGTATGTTGTAAACAGGAGAGATTGTGGAGCAGAAGGTAGTTGATGTATGCTGTAAACAGGAGTGATTGTAGTGCAGAAGGGAGTTGATGTATGCTGTAAAGAGGAGAGATTGTAGAGCAGAAGATAGTTGATGTATGCTGTAAAGAGGAGAGATTGTAGAGCAGAAGATAGTTGATGTAAGCTGTAAACAGGAGAGATTGTAGAACAGAAGGTAGTTGATGTATGCTGTAAACAGGAGAGATTGTAGAGCAGGAGGTAGTTGATGTATGCTGTAAAGAGGAGAGATTGTAGAGCAGGAGATAGTTGATGTAAGCTGTAAACAGGAGCGATTGTAGAGCAGTAGGTAGTTGATGTATGCTGTAAACAGGAGAGGTTGTAGAGCAGAAGGGAGTTGATGTATGCTGTAAACAGGAGAGATTGTAGAGCAGTAGGTAGTTGATGTATGCTGTAAAGAGGAGAGATTGTAGAGCAGAAGGTAGTTGATGTATGCTGTAAAGAGGGGGGATTGTAGAGCAGCAGGTAGTTGATGTATGTTGTAAAGAGGAGAGATTGTAGAGCAGAAGGTAGTTGATGTATGCTGTAAACAGGAGAGACTGTAGAGCAGAAGGGAGTTGATGTATGCTGTAAACAGGAGAGATTGTAGAGCAGTAGGTAGTTGATGTATGCTGTAAAGAGGAGAGATTGTAGAGCAGGAGATAGTTGATGTATGCTGTAAACAGGAGAGATTGTAGAGCAGTAGGTAGTTGATGTATGCTGTAAAGAGGAGAGATTGTAGAGCAGAAGTTAGTTGATGTATGCTGTAAACAGGAGAGATTGTAGAGCAGAAGTTAGTTGATGTATGCTGTAAACAGGAGAGATTGTAGAGCAGAAGGTAGTTGATGTATGCTGTAAACAGGGGAGATTGTAGAGCAGAAGGTAGTTGACGTATGCTGTAAAGAGGGGGGATTCTAGAGCAGCAGGTAGTTGATGTATGCTGTAAACAGGAAAGATTGTAGAGCAGAAGGTAGTTGATGTATGTTGTAAACAGGAGATAGTTGGTGTATGTTGTAAACCGGAGAGATTGTAGAGCAGAAGGTAGTTGATGTATGCTGTAAACAGGAGAGGTTGTAGAGCAGAAGATAGTTGGTGTATGCTGTAAACAGGAGAGATTGTAGAGCAGAAGGTAGTTGATGTATGTTGTAAACAGGAGAGATTGTAGAACAGAAGATAGTTGGTGTATGCTGTAAACAGGAGAGATTGTAGAGCAGAAGGTAGTTGATGTATGATGGAAACAGGAGAGATTGTAGAGCAGAAGGTAGTTGATGTATGCTGTAAACAGCAGAGATTGTAGAGCAGAAGGTAGTTGATGTATGCTGTAAAGAGGAGAGATTGTAGAGCAGAAGGGAGTTGATGTATGCTGTAAACAGGAGAGATTGTAGAGCAGAAGGGAGTTGATGTATGCTGTAAACAGGAGAGATTGTAGAGCAGAAGGTAGTTGATGTATGCTGTAAACAGGAGAGATTGTAGAGCAGAAGGTAGTTGATGTATGTTGTAAACAGGAGAGATTGTAGAGCAGGAGGTAGTTGATGTATGCTGTAAACAGGAGAGATTGTAGAGCAGTAGGTAGTTGATGTATGCTGTAAAGAGGAGAGATTGTAGAGCAGGAGATAGTTGATGTATGCTGTAAACAGGAGAGATTGTAGAGCAGTAGGTAGTTGATGTATGCTGTAAAGAGTAGAGATTGTAGAGCAGAAATTAGTTGATGTATGCTGTAAACAGGAGAGATTGTAAGGCAGAAGGTAGTTGATGTATGCTGTAAAGAGGGGGGATTGTAGAGCAGCAGGTAGTTGATGTATGCTGTAAAGAGGAGAGATTGTAGAGCAGAAGGTAGTTGATGTATGCTGTAAACAGGAGAGATTGTAGAGCAGAAGGTAGTTGATGTATGCTGTAAAGAGGGGGGATTGTAGAGCAGCAGGTAGTTGATGTATGTTGTAAAGAGGAGAGATTGTAGAGCAGAAGGTAGTTGATGTATGCTGTAAAGAGGGGGGATTGTAGAGCAGCAGGTAGTTGATGTATGTTGTAAAGAGGAGAGATTGTAGAGCAGAAGGTAGTTGATGTATGCTATAAACAGGAGAGATTGTAGAGCAGAAGGTAGTTGATGTATGCTGTAAAGAAGAGAGATTGTAGAGCAGAAGGTAGTTGATGTATGCTGTAAAGAGGAGAGATTGTACAGCAGAAGGTAGTTTATGTATGTTGTAAACAGGAGAGATTGTAGAGCAGAAGGTAGTTGATGTATGCTGTAAACAGGAGAGATTGTAGAGCAGAAGCTAGTTGATGTATGCTGTAAACAGGAGAGATTGTAGAGCAGAAGGTAGTTGATGTATGCTGTAAAGAGGAGAGATTGTAGAACAGAAGGTAGTTGATGTATGTTGTAAACAGGAGAGATTGTAGAGCAGAAGGTAGTTGATGTATGTTGTAAACAGGAGAGATTGTAGAACAGAAGATAGTTGATGTATGTTGTATACAGTAGAGATTGTAGAACAGAAGGTAGTTGATGTATGCTGTAAACAGGAGAGATTGTAGAACAGAAGGTAGTTGATGTATGCTGTAAACAGGAGAGGTTGTAGAGCAGAAGGTAGTTGATGTATGCTGTAAAGAGGAGAGATTGTAGAACAGAAGGTAGTTGATGTATGCTGTAAAGAGGAGAGATTGTACAGCAGAAGGTAGTTTATGTATGTTGTAAACAGGAGAGATTGGAGAGCAGAAAGTAGTTGATGTATGCTGTAAACAGGAGAGATTGTAGAGCAGAAGGTAGTTGATGTATGCTGTAAACAGGAGAGATTGTTGAGCAGAAGGTAGTTGATGTATGCTGTAAAGAGGAGAGATTGTAGAACAGAAGGTAGTTGATGTATGTTGTAAACAGGAGAGATTGTAGAGCAGAAGGTAGTTGATGTATGTTGTAAACAGGAGAGATTGTAGAGCAGAAGATAGTTGATGTATGTTGTAAACAGGAGAGATTGTAGAGCAGAAGGTAGTTGATGTATGTTGTAAACAGGAGAGATTGTAGAACAGAAGGTAGTTGATGTATGCTGTAAACAGGAGAGGTTGTAGAGCAGCAGGTAGTTGATGTATGCTGTAAACAGGAAAGATTGTAGAGCAGAAGATAGTTGATGTATGTTGTAAACAGGAGAGATTGTAGAGCAGGAGGTAGTTGATGTATGTTGTAAAGAGGAGAGATTGTAGAGCAGAAGATAGTTGATGTATGCTGTAAAGAGGAGAGATTGTAGAGCAGTAGGTAGTTGATGTATGCTGTAAAGAGGAGAGATTGTAGAGCAGAAGGTAGTTGATGTATGCTGTAAAGAGGAGAGATTGTAGAGCAGAAGGTAGTTGATGTATGTTGTAAACAGGAGAGATTGTAGAGCAGAAGATAGTTGATGTATGTTGTAAACAGGAGAGATTGTGGAGCAGAAGGTAGTTGATGTATGCTGTAAACAGGAGTGATTGTAGTGCAGAAGGGAGTTGATGTATGCTGTAAACAGGAGAGATTGTAGAACAGAAGGTAGTTGATGTATGCTGTAAAGAGGAGAGATTGTAGAGCAGGAGATAGTTGATGTAAGCTGTAAACAGGAGCGATTGTAGAGCAGTAGGTAGTTGATGTATGCTGTAAACAGGAGAGATGTAGAGCAGAAGGGAGTTGATGTATGCTGTAAACAGGAGAGATTGTAGAGCAGTAGGTAGTTGATGTATGCTGTAAAGAGGAGAGATTGTAGAGCAGTAGGTAGTTGATGTATGCTGTAAAGAGGAGAGATTGTAGAGCAGAAGTTAGTTGATGTATGCTGTAAACAGGAGAGATTGTAAGGCAGAAGGTAGTTGATGTATGCTGTAAAGAGGAGAGATTGTAGAGCAGAAGTTAGTTGATGTATGCTGTAAACAGGAGAGATTGTAAGGCAGAAGGTAGTTGATGTATGCTGTAAAGAGGGGGGATTGTAGAGCAGCAGGTAGTTGATGTATGCTGTAAAGAGGAGAGATTGTAGAGCAGAAGGTAGTTGATGTATGCTGTAAACAGGAGAGATTGTAGAGCAGAAGGTAGTTGATGTATGCTGTAAAGAGGGGGGATTGTAGAGCAGCAGGTAGTTGATGTATGTTGTAAAGAGGAGAGATTGTAGAGCAGAAGGTAGTTGATGTATGCCGTAAACATGAGAGATTGTAGAGCAGAAGGGAGTTGATGTATGCTGTAAACAGGAGAGATTGTAGAGCAGTAGGTAGTTGATGTATGCTGTAAAGAGGAGAGATTGTAGAGCAGAAGATAGTTGATGTATGCTGTAAACAGGAGAGATTGTAGAGCAGTAGGTAGTTGATGTATGCTGTAAAGAGGAGAGATTGTAGAGCAGAAGGTAGTTGATGTATGCTGTAAACAGGAGAGGTTGTAGAGCAGAAGGTAGTTGATGTATGCTGTAAACAGGAGAGGTTGTAGAGCAGAAGGTAGTTGATGTATGCTGTAAAGAGGAGAGATTGTAGAACAGAAGGTAGTTGATGTATGCTGTAAAGAGGAGAGATTGTACAGCAGAAGGTAGTTTATGTATGTTGTAAACAGGAGAGATTGGAGAGCAGAAAGTAGTTGATGTATGCTGTAAACAGGAGAGATTGTAGAGCAGAAGGTAGTTGATGTATGCTGTAAACAGGAGAGATTGTTGAGCAGAAGGTAGTTGATGTATGCTGTAAAGAGGAGAGATTGTAGAACAGAAGGTAGTTGATGTATGTTGTAAACAGGAGAGATTGTAGAGCAGAAGGTAGTTGATGTATGTTGTAAACAGGAGAGATTGTAGAGCAGAAGATAGTTGATGTATGTTGTAAACAGGAGAGATTGTAGAGCAGAAGGTAGTTGATGTATGTTGTAAACAGGAGAGATTGTAGAACAGAAGGTAGTTGATGTATGCTGTAAACAGGAGAGGTTGTAGAGCAGCAGGTAGTTGATGTATGCTGTAAACAGGAAAGATTGTAGAGCAGAAGATAGTTGATGTATGTTGTAAACAGGAGAGATTGTAGAGCAGGAGGTAGTTGATGTATGTTGTAAAGAGGAGAGATTGTAGAGCAGAAGATAGTTGATGTATGCTGTAAAGAGGAGAGATTGTAGAGCAGTAGGTAGTTGATGTATGCTGTAAAGAGGAGAGATTGTAGAGCAGAAGGTAGTTGATGTATGCTGTAAAGAGGAGAGATTGTAGAGCAGAAGGTAGTTGATGTATGTTGTAAACAGGAGAGATTGTAGAGCAGAAGATAGTTGATGTATGTTGTAAACAGGAGAGATTGTGGAGCAGAAGGTAGTTGATGTATGCTGTAAACAGGAGTGATTGTAGTGCAGAAGGGAGTTGATGTATGCTGTAAAGAGGAGAGATTGTAGAGCAGTAGGTAGTTGATGTATGCTGTAAAGAGGAGAGATGTAGAGCAGAAGGGAGTTGATGTATGCTGTAAACAGGAGAGATTGTAGAGCAGTAGGTAGTTGATGTATGCTGTAAAGAGGAGAGATTGTAGAGCAGTAGGTAGTTGATGTATGCTGTAAAGAGGAGAGATTGTAGAGCAGAAGTTAGTTGATGTATGCTGTAAACAGGAGAGATTGTAAGGCAGAAGGTAGTTGATGTATGCTGTAAAGAGGAGAGATTGTAGAGCAGAAGTTAGTTGATGTATGCTGTAAACAGGAGAGATTGTAAGGCAGAAGGTAGTTGATGTATGCTGTAAAGAGGGGGGATTGTAGAGCAGCAGGTAGTTGATGTATGCTGTAAAGAGGAGAGATTGTAGAGCAGAAGGTAGTTGATGTATGCTGTAAACAGGAGAGATTGTAGAGCAGAAGGTAGTTGATGTATGCTGTAAAGAGGGGGGATTGTAGAGCAGCAGGTAGTTGATGTATGTTGTAAAGAGGAGAGATTGTAGAGCAGAAGGTAGTTGATGTATGCCGTAAACATGAGAGATTGTAGAGCAGAAGGGAGTTGATGTATGCTGTAAACAGGAGAGATTGTAGAGCAGTAGGTAGTTGATGTATGCTGTAAAGAGGAGAGATTGTAGAGCAGAAGATAGTTGATGTATGCTGTAAACAGGAGAGATTGTAGAGCAGTAGGTAGTTGATGTATGCTGTAAAGAGGAGAGATTGTAGAGCAGAAGTTAGTTGATGTATGCTGTAAACAGGAGAGATTGTAGAGCAGAAGTTAGTTGATGTATGCTGTAAACAGGAGAGATTGTAGAGCAGAAGGTAGTTGATGTATGCTGTAAACAGGGGAGATTGTAGAGCAGAAGGTAGTTGATGTATGCTGTAAACAGCAGAGATTGTAGAGCAGAAGGTAGTTGATGTATGTTGTAAACAGGAGATAGTTGGTGTATGTTGTAAACCGGAGAGATTGTAGAGCAGAAGGTAGTTGATGTATGCTGTAAACAGGAGAGGTTGTAGAGCAGAAGATAGTTGGTGTATGTTGTAAACCGGAGAGATTGTAGAGCAGAAGGAAGTTGATGTATGCTGTAAACAGGGGAGATTGTAGAGCAGAAGATAGTTGGTGTATGCTGTAAACAGGAGAGATTGTAGAGCAGAAGGTAGTTGATGTATGTTGTAAACAGGAGAGATTGTAGAACAGAAGATAGTTGGTGTATGCTGTAAACAGGAGAGATTGTAGAGCAGAAGGTAGTTGATGTATGATGTAAACAGGAGAGATTGTAGAGCAGAAGGTAGTTGATGTATGCTGTAAATAGGAAAGATTGTAGAGCAGAAGGTAGTTGATGTATGCTGTAAAGAGGAGAGATTGTAGAGCAGAAGGGAGTTGATGTATGCTGTAAACAGGAGAGATTGTAGAGCAGAAGGGAGTTGATGAATGCTGTAAACAGGAGAGATTGTAGAGCAGAAGGTAGTTGATGTATGCTGTAAACAGGAGAGATTGTAGAGCAGAAGGTAGTTGATGTATGTTGTAAACAGGAGAGATTGTAGAGCAGGAGGTAGTTGATGTATGCTGTAAACAGGAGAGATTGTAGAGCAGTAGGTAGTTGATGTATGCTGTAAAGAGGAGAGATTGTAGAGCAGGAGATAGTTGATGTATGCTGTAAACAGGAGAGATTGTAGAGCAGTAGGTAGTTGATTTATGCTGTAAAGAGTAGAGATTGTAGAGCAGAAGTTAGTTGATGTATGCTGTAAACAGGAGTGATTGTAGTGCAGAAGGGAGTTGATGTATGCTGTAAAGAGGAGAGATTGTAGAGCAGAAGATAGTTGATGTATGCTGTAAAGAGGAGAGATTGTAGAGCAGAAGATAGTTGATGTAAGCTGTAAACAGGAGAGGTTGTAGAGCAGGAGGTAGTTGATGTATGCTGTAAAGAGGAGAGATTGTAGAGCAGGAGATAGTTGATGTAAGCTGTAAACAGGAGCGATTGTAGAGCAGTAGGTAGTTGATGTATGCTGTAAACAGGAGAGGTTGTAGAGCAGAAGGGAGTTGATGTATGCTGTAAACAGGAGAGATTGTAGAGCAGTAGGTAGTTGATGTATGCTGTAAAGAGGAGAGATTGTAGAGCAGAAGGTAGTTGATGTATGCTGTAAAGAGGGGGGATTGTAGAGCAGCAGGTAGTTGATGTATGTTGTAAAGAGGAGAGATTGTAGAGCAGAAGGTAGTTGATGTATGCTGTAAACAGGAGAGACTGTAGAGCAGAAGGGAGTTGATGTATGCTGTAAACAGGAGAGATTGTAGAGCAGTAGGTAGTTGATGTATGCTGTAAAGAGGAGAGATTGTAGAGCAGGAGATAGTTGATGTATGCTGTAAACAGGAGAGATTGTAGAGCAGTAGGTAGTTGATGTATGCTGTAAAGAGGAGAGATTGTAGAGCAGAAGTTAGTTGATGTATGCTGTAAACAGGAGAGATTGTAGAGCAGAAGTTAGTTGATGTATGCTGTAAACAGGAGAGATTGTAGAGCAGAAGGTAGTTGATGTATGCTGTAAACAGGGGAGATTGTAGAGCAGAAGGTAGTTGACGTATGCTGTAAAGAGGGGGGATTCTAGAGCAGCAGGTAGTTGATGTATGCTGTAAACAGGAAAGATTGTAGAGCAGAAGGTAGTTGATGTATGTTGTAAACAGGAGATAGTTGGTGTATGTTGTAAACCGGAGAGATTGTAGAGCAGAAGGTAGTTGATGTATGCTGTAAACAGGAGAGGTTGTAGAGCAGAAGATAGTTGGTGTATGCTGTAAACAGGAGAGATTGTAGAGCAGAAGGTAGTTGATGTATGTTGTAAACAGGAGAGATTGTAGAACAGAAGATAGTTGGTGTATGCTGTAAACAGGAGAGATTGTAGAGCAGAAGGTAGTTGATGTATGATGGAAACAGGAGAGATTGTAGAGCAGAAGGTAGTTGATGTATGCTGTAAACAGCAGAGATTGTAGAGCAGAAGGTAGTTGATGTATGCTGTAAAGAGGAGAGATTGTAGAGCAGAAGGGAGTTGATGTATGCTGTAAACAGGAGAGATTGTAGAGCAGAAGGGAGTTGATGTATGCTGTAAACAGGAGAGATTGTAGAGCAGAAGGTAGTTGATGTATGCTGTAAACAGGAGAGATTGTAGAGCAGAAGGTAGTTGATGTATGTTGTAAACAGGAGAGATTGTAGAGCAGGAGGTAGTTGATGTATGCTGTAAACAGGAGAGATTGTAGAGCAGTAGGTAGTTGATGTATGCTGTAAAGAGGAGAGATTGTAGAGCAGGAGATAGTTGATGTATGCTGTAAACAGGAGAGATTGTAGAGCAGTAGGTAGTTGATGTATGCTGTAAAGAGTAGAGATTGTAGAGCAGAAATTAGTTGATGTATGCTGTAAACAGGAGAGATTGTAAGGCAGAAGGTAGTTGATGTATGCTGTAAAGAGGGGGGATTGTAGAGCAGCAGGTAGTTGATGTATGCTGTAAAGAGGAGAGATTGTAGAGCAGAAGGTAGTTGATGTATGCTGTAAACAGGAGAGATTGTAGAGCAGAAGGTAGTTGATGTATGCTGTAAAGAGGGGGGATTGTAGAGCAGCAGGTAGTTGATGTATGTTGTAAAGAGGAGAGATTGTAGAGCAGAAGGTAGTTGATGTATGCTGTAAAGAGGGGGGATTGTAGAGCAGCAGGTAGTTGATGTATGTTGTAAAGAGGAGAGATTGTAGAGCAGAAGGTAGTTGATGTATGCTATAAACAGGAGAGATTGTAGAGCAGAAGGTAGTTGATGTATGCTGTAAAGAAGAGAGATTGTAGAGCAGAAGGTAGTTGATGTATGCTGTAAAGAGGAGAGATTGTACAGCAGAAGGTAGTTTATGTATGTTGTAAACAGGAGAGATTGTAGAGCAGAAGGTAGTTGATGTATGCTGTAAAGAGGAGAGATTGTAGAGCAGTAGGTAGTTGATGTATGCTGTAAAGAGGAGAGATTGTAGAGCAGAAGGTAGTTGATGTATGCTGTAAAGAGGAGAGATTGTAGAGCAGAAGGTAGTTGATGTATGTTGTAAACAGGAGAGATTGTAGAGCAGAAGATAGTTGATGTATGTTGTAAACAGGAGAGATTGTGGAGCAGAAGGTAGTTGATGTATGCTGTAAACAGGAGTGATTGTAGTGCAGAAGGGAGTTGATGTATGCTGTAAACAGGAGAGATTGTAGAACAGAAGGTAGTTGATGTATGCTGTAAAGAGGAGAGATTGTAGAGCAGGAGATAGTTGATGTAAGCTGTAAACAGGAGCGATTGTAGAGCAGTAGGTAGTTGATGTATGCTGTAAACAGGAGAGATGTAGAGCAGAAGGGAGTTGATGTATGCTGTAAACAGGAGAGATTGTAGAGCAGTAGGTAGTTGATGTATGCTGTAAAGAGGAGAGATTGTAGAGCAGTAGGTAGTTGATGTATGCTGTAAAGAGGAGAGATTGTAGAGCAGAAGTTAGTTGATGTATGCTGTAAACAGGAGAGATTGTAAGGCAGAAGGTAGTTGATGTATGCTGTAAAGAGGAGAGATTGTAGAGCAGAAGTTAGTTGATGTATGCTGTAAACAGGAGAGATTGTAAGGCAGAAGGTAGTTGATGTATGCTGTAAAGAGGGGGGATTGTAGAGCAGCAGGTAGTTGATGTATGCTGTAAAGAGGAGAGATTGTAGAGCAGAAGGTAGTTGATGTATGCTGTAAACAGGAGAGATTGTAGAGCAGAAGGTAGTTGATGTATGCTGTAAAGAGGGGGGATTGTAGAGCAGCAGGTAGTTGATGTATGTTGTAAAGAGGAGAGATTGTAGAGCAGAAGGTAGTTGATGTATGCCGTAAACATGAGAGATTGTAGAGCAGAAGGGAGTTGATGTATGCTGTAAACAGGAGAGATTGTAGAGCAGTAGGTAGTTGATGTATGCTGTAAAGAGGAGAGATTGTAGAGCAGAAGATAGTTGATGTATGCTGTAAACAGGAGAGATTGTAGAGCAGTAGGTAGTTGATGTATGCTGTAAAGAGGAGAGATTGTAGAGCAGAAGTTAGTTGATGTATGCTGTAAACAGGAGAGATTGTAGAGCAGAAGTTAGTTGATGTATGCTGTAAACAGGAGAGATTGTAGAGCAGAAGGTAGTTGATGTATGCTGTAAACAGGGGAGATTGTAGAGCAGAAGGTAGTTGATGTATGCTGTAAACAGCAGAGATTGTAGAGCAGAAGGTAGTTGATGTATGTTGTAAACAGGAGATAGTTGGTGTATGTTGTAAACCGGAGAGATTGTAGAGCAGAAGGTAGTTGATGTATGCTGTAAACAGGAGAGGTTGTAGAGCAGAAGATAGTTGGTGTATGTTGTAAACCGGAGAGATTGTAGAGCAGAAGGAAGTTGATGTATGCTGTAAACAGGGGAGATTGTAGAGCAGAAGATAGTTGGTGTATGCTGTAAACAGGAGAGATTGTAGAGCAGAAGGTAGTTGATGTATGTTGTAAACAGGAGAGATTGTAGAACAGAAGATAGTTGGTGTATGCTGTAAACAGGAGAGATTGTAGAGCAGAAGGTAGTTGATGTATGATGTAAACAGGAGAGATTGTAGAGCAGAAGGTAGTTGATGTATGCTGTAAATAGGAAAGATTGTAGAGCAGAAGGTAGTTGATGTATGCTGTAAAGAGGAGAGATTGTAGAGCAGAAGGGAGTTGATGTATGCTGTAAACAGGAGAGATTGTAGAGCAGAAGGGAGTTGATGAATGCTGTAAACAGGAGAGATTGTAGAGCAGAAGGTAGTTGATGTATGCTGTAAACAGGAGAGATTGTAGAGCAGAAGGTAGTTGATGTATGTTGTAAACAGGAGAGATTGTAGAGCAGGAGGTAGTTGATGTATGCTGTAAACAGGAGAGATTGTAGAGCAGTAGGTAGTTGATGTATGCTGTAAAGAGGAGAGATTGTAGAGCAGGAGATAGTTGATGTATGCTGTAAACAGGAGAGATTGTAGAGCAGTAGGTAGTTGATGTATGCTGTAAAGAGTAGAGATTGTAGAGCAGAAGTTAGTTGATGTATACTGTAAACAGGAGAGATTGTAAGGCAGAAGGTAGTTGATGTATGCTGTAAAGAGGGGGGATTGTAGAGCAGCAGGTAGTTGATGTATGCTGTAAAGAGGAGAGATTGTAGAGCAGAAGGTAGTTGATGTATGCTGTAAACAGGAGAGATTGTAGAGCAGAAGGTAGTTCATGTATGCTGTAAAGAGGGGGGATTGTAGAGCAGCAGGTAGTTGATGTATGTTGTAAAGAGGAGAGATTGTAGAGCAGAAGGTAGTTGATGTATGCTGTAAACAGGAGAGATTGTAGAGCAGAAGGTAGTTGATGTATGCTGTAAAGAGGGGGGATTGTAGAGCAGCAGGTAGTTGATGTATGTTGTAAAGAGGAGAGATTGTAGAGCAGAAGGTAGTTGATGTATGCTGTAAACAGGAGAGATTGTAGAGCAGAAGGTAGTTGATGTATGCTGTAAAGAAGAGAGATTGTAGAGCAGAAGGTACTTGATGTATGCTGTAAAGAGGAGAGATTGTAGAGCAGCAGGTAGTTGATGTATGCTGTAAACAGGAGAGATTGTAGAGCAGAAGCTAGTTGATGTATGCTGTAAACAGGAGAGATTGTAGAGCAGAAGGTAGTTGATGTATGCTGTAAAGAGGAGAGATTGTAGAACAGAAGGTAGTTGATGTATGTTGTAAACAGGAGAGATTGTAGAGCAGAAGGTAGTTGATGTATGTTGTAAACAGGAGAGATTGTAGAACAGAAGATAGTTGATGTATGTTGTAAACAGTAGAGATTGTAGAACGGAAGGTAGTTGATGTATGCTGTAAACAGGAGAGATTGTAGAACAGAAGGTAGTTGATGTATGCTGTAAACAGGAGAGGTTGTAGAGCAGAAGGTAGTTGATGTATGCTGTAAAGAGGAGAGATTGTAGAACAGAAGGTAGTTGATGTATGCTGTAAAGAGGAGAGATTGTACAGCAGAAGGTAGTTTATGTATGTTGTAAACAGGAGAGATTGTAGAGCAGAAGGTAGTTGATGTATGCTGTAAACAGGAGAGATTGTAGAGCAGAAGGTAGTTGATGTATGCTGTAAACAGGAGAGATTGTTGAGCAGAAGGTAGTTGATGTATGCTGTAAAGAGGAGAGATTGTAGAACAGAAGGTAGTTGATGTATGTTGTAAACAGGAGAGATTGTAGAACAGAATGTAGTTGATGTATGTTGTAAACAGGAGAGATTGTAGAGCAGAAGATAGTTGGTGTATGTTGTAAACAGGAGAGATTGTAGAGCAGAAGATAGTTGATGTATGTTGTAAACAGGAGAGATTGTAGAGCAGAAGATAGTTGATGTATGTTGTAAACAGTAGAGATTGTAGAGCAGAAGGTAGTTTATGTATGTTGTAAACAGGAGAGATTGTAGAACAGAAGGTAGTTGATGTATGCTGTAAATAGGAGAGGTTGTAGAGCAGAAGGTAGTTGATGTATGCTGTAAACAGGAAAGATTGTAGAGCAGAAGATAGTTGATGTATGTTGTAAACAGGAGAGATTGTAGAGCAGGAGGTAGTTGATGTATGTTGTAAAGAGGAGAGATTGTCGAGCAGAAGATAGTTGATGTATGCTGTAAAGAGGAGAGATTGTAGAGCAGTAGGTAGTTGATGTATGCTGTAAAGAGGAGAGATTGTAGAGCAGAAGGTAGTTGATGTATGCTGTAAAGAGGAGAGATTGTAGAGCAGAAGGTAGTTGATGTATGTTGTAAACAGGAGAGATTGTAGAGCAGAAGATAGTTGATGTATGTTGTAAACAGGAGAGATTGTAGAGCAGAAGGTAGTTGATGTATGTTGTAAACAGGAGAGATTGTAGAGCAGAAGGTAGTTGATGTATGTTGTAAACAGGAGAGATTGTAGAGCAGAAGGTAGTTGATGTATGTTGTAAACAGGAGAGATTGTAGAGCAGAAGATAGTTGATGTATGTTGTAAACAGGAGAGATTGTAGAGCAGAAGGTAGTTGATGTATGTTGTAAACAGGAGAGATTGTAGAACAGAAGGTAGTTGATGTATGCTGTAAACAGGAGAGGTTCTAGAGCAGAAGGTAGTTGATGTATGCTGTAAAGAGGAGAGATTGTAGAACAGAAGGTAGTTGAAGTATGCTGTAAACAGGAGAGATTGTAGAGCAGAAGGTAGTTGATGTATGTTGTAAACAGGAGAGATTGTAGAGCAGGAGATAGTTGATGTATGCTGTAAAGAGGAGAGATTGTAGAGCAGAAGGTAGTTGATGTATGCTGTAAACAGGAGAGATTGTAGAGCAGAAGGTAGTTGATGTATGCTGTAAACAGGAAAGATTGTAGAGCAGAACATAGTTGATGTATGTTGTAAACAGGAGAGATTGTAGAGCAGGAGGTAGTTGATGAATGTTGTAAAAAGGAGAGATTGTAGAGCAGAAAATAGTTGATGTATGCTGTAAAGAGGAGAGATTGTAGAGCAGTAGGTAGTTGATGTATGCTGTAAAGAGGAGAGATTGTAGAGCAGAAGGTAGTTGATGTATGCTGTAAAGAGGAGAGATTGTAGTGCAGAAGGTAGTTGATGTATGCTGTAAACAGGAGAGATTGTAGAGCAGAAGATAGTTGATGTATGCTGTAAACAGGAGAGATTGTAGAGCAGTAGGTAGTTGATGTATGCTGTAAACAGGAGAGATTGTAGAGCAGATGATAGTTGATGTATGCTGTAAACAGGAGAGATTGTAGAGCAGTAGGTAGTTGATGTATGCTGTAAAGAGGAGAGATTGTAGAGCAGAAGATAGTTGATGTATGCTGTAAACAGGAGAGATTGTAGAGCAGTAGGTAGTTGATGTATGCTGTAAAGAGGAGAGATTGTAGAGCAGAAGGTAGTTGATGTATGCTGTAAAGAGGAGAGATTGTAGAGCAGAAGATAGTTGATGTATGCTGTAAACAGGAGAGATTGTAGAGCAGTAGGTAGTTGATGTATGCTGTAAAGAGGAGAGATTGTAGAGCAGAAGGTAGTTGATGTATGCTGTAAAGAGGAGAGATTGTAGAGCAGAAGGTAGTTGATGTATGCTGTAAAGAGGAGAGATTGTAGAGCAGAAGGTAGTTGATGTATGTTGTAAACAGGAGAGATTGTAGAGCAGAAGATAGTTGATGTATGTTGTAAACGGGAGAGATTGTAGAGCAGAAGGTAGTTGATGTATGTTGTAAACAGGAGAGATTGTAGAGCAGAAGGTAGTTGATGTATGTTGTAAACAGGAGAGATTGTAGAGCAGAAGGTAGTTGATGTATGCTGTAAAGAGGAGAGATTGTAGAACAGAAGGTAGTTGATGTATGTTGTAAACAGGAGAGATTGTAGAACAGAATGTAGTTGATGTATGTTGTAAACAGGAGAGATTGTAGAGCAGAAGATAGTTGGTGTATGTTGTAAACAGGAGAGATTGTAGAGCAGAAGATAGTTGATGTATGTTGTAAACAGTAGAGATTGTAGAGCAGAAGGTAGTTTATGTATGTTGTAAACAGGAGAGATTGTAGAGCAGAAGATAGTTGATGTATGTTGTAAACAGTAGAGATTGTAGAGCAGAAGGTAGTTTATGTATGTTGTAAACAGGAGAGATTGTAGAACAGAAGGTAGTTGATGTATGCTGTAAATAGGAGAGGTTGTAGAGCAGAAGGTAGTTGATGTATGCTGTAAACAGGAAAGATTGTAGAGCAGAAGATAGTTGATGTATGTTGTAAACAGGAGAGATTGTAGAGCAGGAGGTAGTTGATCTATGTTGTAAAGAGGAGAGATTGTCGAGCAGAAGATAGTTGATGTATGCTGTAAAGAGGAGAGATTGTAGAGCAGTAGGTAGTTGATGTATGCTGTAAAGAGGAGAGATTGTAGAGCAGAAGGTAGTTGATGTATGCTGTAAAGAGGAGAGATTGTAGAGCAGAAGGTAGTTGATGTATGTTGTAAACAGGAGAGATTGTAGAGCAGAAGATAGTTGATGTATGTTGTAAACAGGAGAGATTGTAGAGCAGAAGGTAGTTGATGTATGTTGTAAACAGGAGAGATTGTAGAGCAGAAGGTAGTTGATGTATGTTGTAAACAGGAGAGATTGTAGAGCAGAAGGTAGTTGATGTATGTTGTAAACAGGAGAGATTGTAGAGCAGAAGATAGTTGATGTATGTTGTAAACAGGAGAGATTGTAGAGCAGAAGGTAGTTGATGTATGTTGTAAACAGGAGAGATTGTAGAACAGAAGGTAGTTGATGTATGCTGTAAACAGGAGAGGTTCTAGAGCAGAAGGTAGTTGATGTATGCTGTAAAGAGGAGAGATTGTAGAACAGAAGGTAGTTGATGTATGCTGTAAACAGGAGAGATTGTAGAGCAGAAGGTAGTTGATGTATGTTGTAAACAGGAGAGATTGTAGAGCAGGAGATAGTTGATGTATGCTGTAAAGAGGAGAGATTGTAGAGCAGAAGGTAGTTGATGTATGCTGTAAACAGGAGAGATTGTAGAGCAGAAGGTAGTTGATGTATGCTGTAAACAGGAAAGATTGTAGAGCAGAACATAGTTGATGTATGTTGTAAACAGGAGAGATTGTAGAGCAGGAGGTAGTTGATGAATGTTGTAAAAAGGAGAGATTGTAGAGCAGAAAATAGTTGATGTATGCTGTAAAGAGGAGAGATTGTAGAGCAGTAGGTAGTTGATGTATGCTGTAAAGAGGAGAGATTGTAGAGCAGAAGGTAGTTGATGTATGCAGTAAAGAGGAGAGATTGTAGTGCAGAAGGTAGTTGATGTATGCTGTAAACAGGAGAGATTGTAGAGCAGAAGATAGTT
This sequence comes from Eledone cirrhosa, assembly GCA_964016885.1. Taxonomy (NCBI): domain Eukaryota; kingdom Metazoa; phylum Mollusca; class Cephalopoda; order Octopoda; family Eledonidae; genus Eledone; species Eledone cirrhosa. Next base: position 98,927,378 of record OZ024743.1, on the reverse strand, counting down.
GATGTATGCTGTAAACAGGAGAGATTGTAGAGCAGTAGGTAGTTGATGTATGCTGTAAACAGGAGAGATTGTAGAGCAGATGATAGTTGATGTATGCTGTAAACAGGAGAGATTGTAGAGCAGTAGGTAGTTGATGTATGCTGTAAAGAGGAGAGATTGTAGAGCAGAAGATAGTTGATGTATGTTGTAAACAGGAGAGATTGTAGAGCAGAAGGTAGTTGATGTATGTTGTAAACAGGAGAGACTGTAGAACAGAAGGTAGTTGATGTATGCTGTAAACAGGAGAGGTTGTAGAGCAGAAGGTAGTTGATGTATGCTGTAAACAGGAAAGATTGTAGAGCAGAAGATAGTTGATGTATGTTGTAAACAGGAGAGATTGTAGAGCAGGAGGTAGTTGATGTATGTTGTGAAGAGGAGAGATTGTAGAGCAGAAGATAGTTGATGTATGCTGTAAAGAGGAGAGATTGTAGAGCAGTAGGTAGTTGATGTATGCTGTAAAGAGGAGAGATTGTAGAGCAGAAGGTAGTTGATGTATGCTGTAAAGAGGAGAGATTGTAGAGCAGAAGGTAGTTGATGTATGCTGTGAAAAGGAGAGATTGTAGAGCAGAAGATAGTTGATGTATGCTGTAAACAGGAGAGATTGTAGAGCAGTAGGTAGTTGATGTATGCTGTAAACAGGAGAGATTGTAGAGCAGATGATAGTTGATGTATGCTGTAAACAGGAGAGATTGTAGAGCAGTAGGTAGTTGATGTATGCTGTAAAGAGGAGAGATTGTAGAGCAGAAGATAGTTGATGTATGCTGTAAAGAGGAGAGATTGTAGAGCAGTAGGTAGTTGATGTATGCTGTAAAGAGGAGAGATTGTAGAGCAGAAGGTAGTTGATGTATGCTGTAAAGAGGCGAGATTGTAGAGCAGAAGGTAGTTGATGTATGCTGTAAACAAGAGAGATTGTAGAGCAGAAGATAGTTGATGTATGCTGTAAACAGGAGAGATTGTAGAGCAGTAGGTAGTTGATGTATGCTGTAAAGAGGAGAGATTGTAGAGCAGAAGATAGTTGATGTATGCTGTAAACAGTAGAGATTGTAGAGCAGTAGGTAGTTGATGTATGCTGTAAAGAGGAGAGATTGTAGAGCAGAAGGTAGTTGATGTATGCTGTAAAGAGGAGAGATTGTAGAGCAGAAGGTAGTTGATGTATGCTGTAAAGAAGAGAGATTGTAGAGCAGAAGGTAGTTGATGTATGCTGTAAACAGGAGAGATTGTAGAGCAGAAGATAGTTGATGTATGCTGTAAACAGGAGAGATTGTAGAGCAGTAGGTAGTTGATGTATGCTGTAAAGAGGAGAGATTGTAGAGCAGAAGATAGTTGATGTATGCTGTAAACAGGAGAGATTGTAGAGCAGTAGGTAGTTGATGTATGCTGTAAAGAGGAGAGATTGTAGAGCAGAAGGTAGTTGATGTATGCTGTAAACAGGAGAGATTGTAGAGCAGAAGGTAGTTGATGTATGCTGTAAACAGGGGAGATTGTAGAGCAGAAGGTAGTTGATGTATGCTGTAAACAGCAGAGATTGTAGAGCAGAAGGTAGTTGATGTATGCTGTAAAGAGGGGGGATTGTAGAGCAGCAGGTAGTTGATGTATGCTGTAAACAGGAGAGATTGTAGAGCAGAAGGTAGTTGATGTATGTTGTAAACAGGAGATAGTTGGTGTATGTTGTAAACCGGAGAGATTGTAGAGCAGAAGGTAGTTGATGTATGCTGTAAACAGGAAAGATTGTAGACCAGAAGGTAGTTGATGTATGTTGTAAACAGGAGAGGTTGTAGAGCAGAAGATAGTTGGTGTATGTTATAAACCGGAGAGATTGTAGATCAGAAGGTAATTGATGTATGATGTAAACAGGAGAGATTGTAGAGCAGAAGGTAGTTGATGTATGCTGTAAATAGGAAAGATTGTAGAGCAGAAGGTAGTTGATGTATGCTGTAAAGAGGAGAGATTGTAGAGCAGAAGGGAGTTGATGTATGCTGTAAACAGGAGAGATTGTAGAGCAGAAGGGAGTTGATGTATGCTGTAAACAGGAGAGATTGTAGAGCAGAAGGTAGTTGATGTATGCTTTAAACAGGAGAGATTGTAGAGCAGAAGGTAGTTGATGTATGTTGTAAACAGGAGAGATTGTAGAGCAGGAGGTAGTTGATGTATGCTGTAAACAGGAGAGATTGTAGAGCAGTAGGTAGTTGATGTATGCTGTAAAGAGGAGAGATTGTAGAGCAGAAGATAGTTGATGTATGCTGTAAACAGGAGAGATTGTAGAGCAGTAGGTAGTTGATGTATGCTGTAAACAGGAGAGATTGTAGAGCAGAAGTTAGTTGATGTATGCTGTAAACAGGAGAGATTGTAGAGCAGAAGGTAGTTGATGTATGCTGTAAACAGGAGAGATTGTAGAGCAGAAGGTAGATGATGTATGATGTAAAGAGGGGGGATTGTAGAGCAGCAGGTAGTTGATGTATGTTGTAAACAGGAGAGATTGTAGAGCAGAAGATAGTTGATGTATGTTGTAAACAGTAGAGATTGTAGAGCAGAAGGTAGTTTATGTATGTTGTAAACAGGAGAGATTGTAGAACAGAAGGTAGTTGATGTATGCTGTAAACAGGAGAGGTTGTAGAGCAGAAGGTAGTTGATGTATGCTGTAAACAGGAAAAATTGTAGAGCAGAAGATAGTTGATGTATGTTGTAAACAGGAGAGATTGTAGAGCAGGAGGTAGTTGATGTATGTTGTAAACAGGAGAGATTGTAGAGCAGAAGATAGTTGATGTATGCTGTAAAGAGGAGAGATTGTAGAGCAGAAGATAGTTGATGTATGCTGTAAACAGGAGAGATTGTAGAGCAGTAGGTAGTTGATGTATGCTGTAAAGAGGAGAGATTGTAGAGCAGAAGGTAGTTGATGTATGCTGTAAAGAGGCGAGATTGTAGAGCAGAAGGTAGTTGATGTATGCTGTAAACAAGAGAGATTGTAGAGCAGAAGATAGTTGATGTATGCTGTAAACAGGAGAGATTGTAGAGCAGTAGGTAGTTGATGTATGCTGTAAAGAGGAGAGATTGTAGAGCAGAAGATAGTTGATGTATGCTGTAAACAGTAGAGATTGTAGAGCAGTAGGTAGTTGATGTATGCTGTAAAGAGGAGAGATTGTAGAGCAGAAGGTAGTTGATGTATGCTGTAAACAGGAGAGATTGTAGAGCAGAAGGTAGTTGATGTATGCTGTAAAGAGGAGAGATTGTAGAGCAGAAGGTAGTTGATGTATGCTGTAAACAGGAGAGATTGTAGAGCAGAAGATAGTTGATGTATGCTGTAAACAGGAGAGATTGTAGAGCAGTAGGTAGTTGATGTATGCTGTAAAGAGGAGAGATTGTAGAGCAGAAGATAGTTGATGTATGCTGTAAACAGGAGAGATTGTAGAGCAGTAGGTAGTTGATGTATGCTGTAAAGAGGAGAGATTGTAGAGCAGAAGGTAGTTGATGTATGCTGTAAACAGGAGAGATTGTAGAGCAGAAGGTAGTTGATGTATGCTGTCAACAGGGGAGATTGTAGAGCAGAAGGTAGTTGATGTATGCTGTAAACAGCAGAGATTGTAGAGCAGAAGGTAGTTGATGTATGCTGTAAAGAGGGGGGATTGTAGAGCAGCAGGTAGTTGATGTATGCTGTAAACAGGAGAGATTGTAGAGCAGAAGGTAGTTGATGTATGTTGTAAACAGGAGAGATTGTAGAGCAGAAGATAGTTGATGTATGTTGTAAACAGTAGAGATTGTAGAGCAGAAGGTAGTTTATGTATGTTGTAAACAGGAGAGATTGTAGAACAGAAGGTAGTTGATGTATGCTGTAAACAGGAGAGGTTGTAGAGCAGAAGGTAGTTGATGTATGCTGTAAACAGGAAGGATTGTAGAGCAGAAGATAGTTGATGTATGTTGTAAACAGGAGAGATTGTAGAGCAGGAGGTAGTTGATGTATGTTGTAAACAGGAGAGATTGTAGAGCAGAAGATAGTTGATGTATGCTGTAAATAGGAAAGATTGTAGAGCAGAAGGTAGTTGATGTATGCTGTAAAGAGGAGAGATTGTAGAGCAGAAGGGAGTTGATGTATGCTGTAAACAGGAGAGATTGTAGAGCAGAAGGGAGTTGATGTATGCTGTAAACAGGAGAGATTGTAGAGCAGAAGGTAGTTGATGTATGCTTTAAACAGGAGAGATTGTAGAGCAGAAGGTAGTTGATGTATGTTGTAAACAGGAGAGATTGTAGAGCAGGAGGTAGTTGATGTATGCTGTAAACAGGAGAGATTGTAGAGCAGTAGGTAGTTGATGTATGCTGTAAAGAGGAGAGATTGTAGAGCAGAAGATAGTTGATGTATGCTGTAAACAGGAGAGATTGTAGAGCAGTAGGTAGTTGATGTATGCTGTAAAGAGGAGAGATTGTAGAGCAGAAGTTAGTTGATGTATGCTGTAAACAGGAGAGATTGTAGAGCAGAAGGTAGTTGATGTATGCTGTAAATAGGAGAGATTGTAGAGCAGAAGGTAGATGATGTATGATGTAAAGAGGGGGGATTGTAGAGCAGCAGGTAGTTGATGTATGTTGTAAACAGGAGAGATTGTAGAGCAGAAGATAGTTGATGTATGTTGTAAACAGTAGAGATTGTAGAGCAGAAGGTAGTTTATGTATGTTGTAAACAGGAGAGATTGTAGAACAGAAGGTAGTTGATGTATGCTGTAAACAGGAGAGGTTGTAGAGCAGAAGGTAGTTGATGTATGCTGTAAACAGGAAGGATTGTAGAGCAGAAGATAGTTGATGTATGTTGTAAACAGGAGAGATTGTAGAGCAGGAGGTAGTTGATGTATGTTGTAAACAGGAGAGATTGTAGAGCAGAAGATAGTTGATGTATGCTGTAAAGAGGAGAGATTGTAGAGCAGTAGGTAGTTGATGTATGCTGTAAAGAGGAGAGATTGTAGAGCAGAAGGTAGTTGATGTATGCTGTAAAGAGGAGAGATTGTAGAGCAGAAGGTAGTTGATGTATGTTGTAAACAGGAGAAATTGTAGAGCAGAAGATAGTTGATGTATGTTGTAAACAGGAGAGATTGTAGAGCAGAAGGTAGTTGATGTATGTTGTAAACAGGAGAGATTGTAGAGCAGAAGGTAGTTGATGTATGTTGTAAACAGGAGAGATTTTAGAGCAGAAGATAGTTGGTGTATGTTGTAAACCGGAGAGATTGTAGAGCAGAAGGAAGTTGATGTATGCTGTAAACAGGGGAGATTGTAGAGCAGAAGATAGTTGGTGTATGCTGTAAACAGGAGAGATTGTAAAGCAGAAGGTAGTTGATGTATGTTGTAAACAGGAGAGATTGTAGAACAGAAGATATTTGGTGTATGCTGTAAACAGGAGAGATTGTAGAGCAGAAGGTAGTTGATGTATGATGTAAACAGGAGAGATTGTAGAGCAGAAGGTAGTTGATGTATGCTGTAAATAGGAAAGATTGTAGAGCAGAAGGTAGTTGATGTATGCTGTAAAGAGGAGAGATTGTAGAGCAGAAGGGAGTTGATGTATGCTGTAAACAGGAGAGATTGTAGAGCAGAAGGGAGTTGATGTATGCTGTAAACAGGAGAGATTGTAGAGCAGAAGGTAGTTGATGTATGCTGTAAACAGGAGAGATTGTAGAGCAGAAGGTAGTTGATGTAAGTTGTAAACAGGAGAGATTGTAGAGCAGGAGGTAGTTGATGTATGCTGTAAACAGGAGAGATTGTAGAGCAGTAGGTAGTTGATGTATGCTGTAAAGAGGAGAGATTGTAGAGCAGGAGATAGTTGATGTATGCTGTAAACAGGAGAGATTGTAGAGCAGTAGGTAGTTGATGTATGCTGTAAAGAGTAGAGATTGTAGAGCAGAAGTTAGTTGATGTATGCTGTAAACAGGAGAGATTGTAAGGCAGAAGGTAGTTGATGTATGCTGTAAAGAGGGGGGATTGTAGAGCAGCAGGTAGTTGATGTATGCTGTAAAGAGGAGAGATTGTAGAGCAGACGGTAGTTGATGTATGCTGTAAACAGGAGAGATTGTAGAGCAGAAGGTAGTTCATGTATGCTGTAAAGAGGGGGGATTGTAGAGCAGCAGGTAGTTGATGTATGTTGTAAAGAGGAGAGATTGTAGAGCAGAAGGTAGTTGATGTATGTTGTAAACAGGAGAGATTGTAGAGCAGAAGATAGTTGATGTATGTTGTAAACAGTAGAGATTGTAGAGCAGAAGGTAGTTTATGTATGTTGTAAACAGGAGAGATTGTAGAACAGAAGGTAGTTGATGTATGCTGTAAAGAGGAGAGATTGTAGAGCAGAAGGTAGTTGATGTATGCTGTAAAGAGGAGAGATTGTAGAGCAGAAGGTAGTTGATGTATGCTGTAAACAGGAGAGATTGTAGAGCAGAAGATAGTTGATGTATGCTGTAAACAGGAGAGATTGTAGAGCAGTAGGTAGTTGATGTATGCTGTAAACAGGAGAGATTGTAGAGCAGATGATAGTTGATGTATGCTGTAAACAGGAGAGATTGTAGAGCAGTAGGTAGTTGATGTATGCTGTAAAGAGGAGAGATTGTAGAGCAGAAGGTAGTTGATGTATGATGTAAAGAGGGGGGATTGTAGAGCAGCAGGTAGTTGATGTATGTTGTAAACAGGAGAGATTGTAGAGCAGAAGATAGTTGATGTATGTTGTAAACAGGAGAGATTGTAGAGCAGAAGGTAGTTGATGTATGTTGTAAACAGGAGAGATTGTAGAACAGAAGGTAGTTGATGTATGCTGTAAACAGGAGAGGTTGTAGAGCAGAAGGTAGTTGATGTATGCTGTAAACAGGAAAGATTGTAGAGCAGAAGATAGTTGATGTATGTTGTAAACAGGAGAGATTGTAGAGCAGGAGGTAGTTGATGTATGTTGTAAACAGGAGATAGTTGGTGTATGTTGTAAACCGGAGAGATTGTAGAGCAGAAGGTAGTTGATGTATGCTGTAAACAGGAAAGATTGTAGAACAGAAGGTAGTTGATGTATGCTGTAAACAGGAGAGGTTGTAGAGCAGAAGGTAGTTGATGTATGCTGTAAAGAGGAGAGATTGTACAGCAGAAGGTAGTTTATGTATGTTGTAAACAGGAGAGATTGTAGAGCAGAAGGTAGTTGATGTATGCTGTAAACAGGAGAGGTTGTAGAGCAGAAGGTAGTTGATGTATGCTGTAAACAGGAAAGATTGTAGAGCAGAAGATAGTTGATGTATGTTGTAAACAGGAGAGATTGTAGAGCAGGAGGTAGTTGATGTATGTTGTAAAGAGGAGAGATTGTAGAGCAGAAGATAGTTGATGTATGCTGTAAAGAGGAGAGATTGTAGAGCAGTAGGTAGTTGATGTATGCTGTAAAGAGGAGAGATTGTAGAGCAGAAGGTAGTTGATGTATGCTGTAAAGAGGAGAGATTGTAGAGCAGAAGGTAGTTGATGTATGTTGTAAACAGGAGAGATTGTAGAGCAGAAGATAGTTGATGTATGTTGTAAACGAGAGAGATTGTAGAGCAGAAGGTAGTTGATGTATGTTGTAAACAGGAGAGATTGTAGAGCAGAAGGTAGTTGATGTATGTTGTAAACAGGAGAGATTGTAGAGCAGAAGGTAGTTGATGTATGTTGTAAACAGGAGAGATTGTAGAGCAGAAGATAGTTGATGTATGTTGTAAACAGGAGAGATTGTAGAGCAGAAGGTAGTTGATGTATGTTGTAAACAGGAGAGATTGTAGAACAGAAGGTAGTTGATGTATGCTGTAAACAGGAGAGGTTCTAGAGCAGAAGGTAGTTGATGTATGCTGTAAAGAGGAGAGATTGTAGAACAGAAGGTAGTTGATGTATGCTGTAAACAGGAGAGATTGTAGAGCAGAAGGTAGTTGATGTATGTTGTAAACAGGAGAGATTGTAGAGCAGGAGGTAGTTGATGTATGCTGTAAAGAGGAGAGATTGTAGAGCAGAAGATAGTTGATGTATGCTGTAAAGAGGAGAGATTGTAGAGCAGTAGGTAGTTGATGTATGCTGTAAAGAGGAGAGATTGTAGAGCAGAAGGTAGTTGATGTATGCTGTAAAGAGGAGAGATTGTAGAGCAGAAGGTAGTTGATGTATGCTGTAAAAAGGAGAGATTGTAGAGCAGAAGATAGTTGATGTATGCTGTAAACAGGAGAGATTGTAGAGCAGTAGGTAGTTGATGTATGCTGTAAACAGGAGAGATTGTAGAGCAGATGATAGTTGATGTATGCTGTAAACAGGAGAGATTGTAGAGCAGTAGGTAGTTGATGTATGCTGTAAAGAGGAGAGATTGTAGAGCAGAAGATAGTTGATGTATGCTGTAAACAGGAGGGATTGTAGAGCAGTAGGTAGTTGATGTATGCTGTAAAGAGGAGAGATTGTAGAGCAGAAGGTAGTTGATGTATGCTGTAAAGAGGCGAGATTGTAGAGCAGAAGGTAGTTGATGTATGCTGTAAACAGGAGAGATTGTAGAGCAGAAGATAGTTGATGTATGCTGTAAACAGGAGAGATTGTAGAGCAGTAGGTAGTTGATATATGCTGTAAAGAGGAGAGATTGTAGAGCAGAAGATAGTTGATGTATGCTGTAAACAGTAGAGATTGTAGAGCAGTAGGTAGTTGATGTATGCTGTAAAGAGGAGAGATTGTAGAGCAGAAGGTAGTTGATGTATGCTGTAAACAGGAGAGATTGTAGAGCAGAAGGTAGTTGATGTATGCTGTAAAGAGGAGAGATTGTAGAGCAGAAGGTAGTTGATGTATGCTGTAAACAGGAGGGATTGTAGAGCAGGAGATAGTTGATGTATGCTGTAAACAGGAGAGATTGTAGAGCAGTAGGTAGTTGATGTATGCTGTAAAGAGGAGAGATTGTAGAGCAGAAGATAGTTGATGTATGCTGTAAACAGGAGAGATTGTAGAGCAGTAGGTAGTTGATGTATGCTGTAAAGAGGAGAGATTGTAGAGCAGAAGGTAGTTGATGTATGCTGTAAACAGGAGAGATTGTAGAGCAGAAGGTAGTTGATGTATGCTGTAAACAGGGGAGATTGTAGAGCAGAAGGTAGTTGATGTATGCTGTAAACAGCAGAGATTGTAGAGCAGAAGGTAGTTGATGTATGCTGTAAAGAGGGGGGATTGTAGAGCAGCAGGTAGTTGATGTATGCTGTAAACAGGAAAGATTGTAGAGCAGAAGGTAGTTGATGTATGTTGTAAACAGGAGATAGTTGGTGTATGTTGTAAACCGGAGAGATTGTAGAGCAGAAGGTAGTTGATGTATGCTGTAAACAGGAAAGATTGTAGACCAGAAGGTAGTTGACGTATGTTGTAAACAGGAGAGGTTGTAGAGCAGAAGATAGTTGGTGTATGTTGTAAACCGGAGAGATTGTAGAGCAGAAGGAAGTTGATGTATGCTGTAAACAGGGGAGATTGTAGAGCAGAAGATAGTTGGTGTATGCTGTAAACAGGAGAGATTGTAGAGCAGAATGTAGTTGATGTATGCTGTAAACAGGAGAGATTGTAGAACAGAAGATAGTTGGTGTATGCTGTAAACAGGAGAGATTGTAGAGCAGAAGGTAGTTGATGTATGATGTAAACAGGAGAGATTGTAGAGCAGAAGGTAGTTGATGTATGCTGTAAATAGGAAAGATTGTAGAGCAGAAGGTAGTTGATGTATGCTGTAAAGAGAAGAGATTGTAGAGCAGAAGGGAGTTGATGTATGCTGTAAACAGGAGAGATTGTAGAGCAGAAGGGAGTTGATGTATGCTGTAAACAGGAGAGATTGTAGAGCAGAAGGTAGTTGATGTATGCTTTAAACAGGAGAGATTGTAGAGCAGAAGGTAGTTGATGTATGTTGTAAACAGGAGAGATTGTAGAGCAGGAGGTAGTTGATGTATGCTGTAAACAGGAGAGATTGTAGAGCAGTAGGTAGTTGATGTATGCTGTAAAGAGGAGAGATTGTAGAGCAGAAGATAGTTGATGTATGCTGTAAACAGGAGAGATTGTAGAGCAGTAGGTAGTTGATGTATGCTGTAAAGAGGAGAGATTGTAGAGCAGAAGTTAGTTGATGTATGCTGTAAACAGGAGAGATTGTAGAGCAGAAGGTAGTTGATGTATGCTGTAAACAGGAGAGATTGTAGAGCAGAAGGTAGATGATGTATGATGTAAAGAGGAGAGATTGTAGAGCAGAAGGTAGTTGATGTATGTTGTAAAGAGGAGAGATTGTAGAGAAGAAGGTAGTTGATGTATGCTGTAAACAGGAGAGATTGTAGAGCAGAAGGTAGATGATGTATGATGTAAAGAGGGGGGATTGTAGAGCAGCAGGTAGTTGATGTATGTTGTAAAGAGGAGAGATTGTAGAGAAGAAGGTAGTTGATGTATGCTGTAAACAGGAGAGATTGTAGAGCAGAAGTTAGTTGATGTATGCTGTAAAGAGGGGGGATTGTAGAGCAGCAGGTAGTTGATGTATGTTGTAAAGAGGAGAGATCGTAGAGCAGAAGGTAGTTGATGTATGCTGTAAACAGGAGAGATTGTAGAGCAGAAGGTAGTTGATGTATGCTGTAAAGAGGAGAGATTGTAGAGCAGAAGGTAGTTGATGTATGCTGTAAAGAGGAGAGATTGTACAGCAGAAGGTAGTTTATGTATGTTGTAAACAGGAGAGATTGTAGAGCAGAAGATAGTTGATGTATGCTGTAAACAGGAGAGATTGTAGAGCAGTAGGTAGTTGATGTATGCTGTAAAGAGGAGAGATTGTAGAGCAGAAGGTAGTTGATGTATGCTGTAAAGAGGCGAGATTGTAGAGCAGAAGGTAGTTGATGTATGCTGTAAACAGGAGAGATTGTAGAGCAGAAGATTGTTGATGTATGCTGTAAACAGGAGAGATTGTAGAGCAGTAGGTAGTTGATGTATGCTGTAAAGAGGAGAGATTGTAGAGCAGAAGATAGTTGATGTATGCTGTAAACAGGAGAGATTGTAGAGCAGAAGATAGTTGATGTATGCTGTAAACAGGAGAGATTGTAGAGCAGTAGGTAGTTGATGTATGCTGTAAAGAGGAGAGATTGTAGAGCAGAAGGTAGTTGATGTATGCTGTAAACAGGAGAGATTGTAGAGCAGAAGGTAGTTGATGTATGCTGTAAAGAGGAGAGATTGTAGAGCAGAAGGTAGTTGATGTATGCTGTAAACAGGAGAGATTGTAGAGCAGAAGATAGTTGATGTATGCTGTAAACAGGAGAGATTGTAGAGCAGTAGGTAGTTGATGTATGCTGTAAAGAGGAGAGATTGTAGAGCAGAAGATAGTTGATGTATGCTGTAAACAGGAGAGATTGTAGAGCAGTAGGTAGTTGATGCATGCTGTAAACAGGTGAGATTGTAGAGCAGAAGGTAGTTGATGTATGCTGTAAACAGGGGAGATTGTAGAGCAGAAGGTAGTTGATGTATGCTGTAAACAGCAGAGATTGTAGAGCAGAAGGTAGTTGATGTATGCTGTAAAGAGGGGGGATTGTAGAGCAGCAGGTAGTTGATGTATGCTGTAAACAGGAAAGATTGTAGAGCAGAAGGTAGTTGATGTATGTTGTAAACAGGAGATAGTTGGTGTATGTTGTAAACCAGAGAGATTGTAGAGCAGAAGGTAGTTGATGTATGCTGTAAACAGGAAAGATTTAGAGCAGAAGGTAGTTGATGTATGTTGTAAACAGGAGAGGTTGTAGAGCAGAAGATAGTTGGTGTATGTTGTAAACCGGAGAGATTGTAGAGCAGAAGGAAGTTGATGTATGCTGTAAACAGGGGAGATTGTAGAGCAGAAGATAGTTGGTGTATGCTGTAAACAGGAGAGATTGTAGAGCAGAAGGTAGTTGATGTATGCTGTAAACAGGAAAGATTGTAGAGCAGAACATAGTTGATGTATGTTGTAAACAGGAGAGATTGTAGAGCAGGAGGTAGTTGATGTATGTTGTAAACAGGAGAGATTGTAGAACAGAAGATAGTTGGTGTATGCTGTAAACAGGAGAGATTGTAGAGCAGAAGGTAGTTGATGTATGATGTAAACAGGAGAGATTGTAGAGCAGAAGGTAGTTGATGTATGCTGTAAATAGGAAAGATTGTAGAGCAGAAGGTAGTTGATGTATGCTGTAAAGAGGAGAGATTGTAGAGCAGAAGGGAGTTGATGTATGCTGTAAACAGGAGAGATTGTAGAGCAGAAGGGAGTTGATGTATGCTGTAAACAGGAGAGATTGTAGAGCAGAAGGTAGTTGATGTATGCTGTAAACAGGAGAGATTGTAGAGCAGAAGGTAGTTGATGTATGTTGTAAAGAGGAGAGATTGTAGAGCAGGAGGTAGTTGATGTATGCTGTAAACAGGAGAGATTGTAGAGCAGTAGGTAGTTGATGTATGCTGTAAAGAGGAGAGATTGTAGAGCAGAAGATAGTTGATGTATGCTGTAAACAGGAGAGATTGTAGAGCAGTAGGTAGTTGATGTATGCTGTAAAGAGGAGAGATTGTAGAGCAGAAGTTAGTTGATGTATGCTGTAAACAGGAGAGATTGTAGAGCAGAAGGTAGATGATGTATGATGTAAAGAGGGGGGATTGTAGAGCAGCAGGTAGTTGATGTATGTTGTAAAGAGGAGAGATTGTAGAGCAGAAGGTAGTTGATGTATGCCGTAAACAGGAGAGATTGTAGAGCAGAAGGTAGTTGATGTATGCTGTAAAGAGGGGGGATTGTAGAGCAGCAGGTAGTTGATGTATGTTGTAAAGAGGAGAGATTGTAGAGCAGAAGGTAGTTGATGTATGCTGTAAACAGGAAAGATTGTAGAGCAGAAGATAGTTGATGTATGTTGTAAACAGGAGAGATTGTAGAGCAGGAGGTAGTTGATGTATGTTGTAAAGAGGAGAGATTGTAGAGCAGAAGATAGTTGATGTATGCTGTAAAGAGGAGAGATTGTAGAGCAGTAGGTAGTTGATGTATGCTGTAAAGAGGAGAGATTGTAGAGCAGAAGGTAGTTGATGTATGCTGTAAAGAGGAGAGATTGTAGAGCAGAAGGTAGTTGATGTATGTTGTAAACAGGAGAGATTGTAGAGCAGAAGATAGTTGATGTATGTTGTAAACGAGAGAGATTGTAGAGCAGAAGGTAGTTGATGTATGTTGTAAACAGGAGAGATTGTAGAGCAGAAGGTAGTTGATGTATGTTGTAAACAGGAGAGATTGTAGAGCAGAAGGTAGTTGATGTATGTTGTAAACAGGAGAGATTGTAGAGCAGAAGATAGTTGATGTATGTTGTAAACAGGAGAGATTGTAGAGCAGAAGGTAGTTGATGTATGTTGTAAACAGGAGAGATTGTAGAACAGAAGGTAGTTGATGTATGCTGTAAACAGGAGAGGTTCTAGAGCAGAAGGTAGTTGATGTATGCTGTAAAGAGGAGAGATTGTAGAACAGAAGGTAGTTGATGTATGCTGTAAACAGGAGAGATTGTAGAGCAGAAGGTAGTTGATGTATGTTGTAAACAGGAGAGATTGTAGAGCAGGAGGTAGTTGATGTATGCTGTAAAGAGGAGAGATTGTAGAGCAGAAGATAGTTGATGTATGCTGTAAAGAGGAGAGATTGTAGAGCAGTAGGTAGTTGATGTATGCTGTAAAGAGGAGAGATTGTAGAGCAGAAGGTAGTTGATGTATGCTGTAAAGAGGAGAGATTGTAGAGCAGAAGGTAGTTGATGTATGCTGTAAACAGGAGAGATTGTAGAGCAGAAGATAGTTGATGTATGCTGTAAACAGGAGAGATTGTAGAGCAGTAGGTAGTTGATGTATGCTGTAAACAGGAGAGATTGTAGAGCAGATGATAGTTGATGTATGCTGTAAACAGGAGAGATTGTAGAGCAGTAGGTAGTTGATGTATGCTGTAAAGAGGAGAGATTGTAGAGCAGAAGATAGTTGATGTATGCTGTAAACAGGAGGGATTGTAGAGCAGTAGGTAGTTGATGTATGCTGTAAAGAGGAGAGATTGTAGAGCAGAAGGTAGTTGATCTATGCTGTAAAGAGGCGAGATTGTAGAGCAGAAGGTAGTTGATGTATGCTGTAAACAGGAGAGATTGTAGAGCAGAAGATAGTTGATGTATGCTGTAAACAGGAGAGATTGTAGAGCAGTAGGTAGTTGATATATGCTGTAAAGAGGAGAGATTGTAGAGCAGAAGATAGTTGATGTATGCTGTAAACAGTAGAGATTGTAGAGCAGTAGGTAGTTGATGTATGCTGTAAAGAGGAGAGATTGTAGAGCAGAAGGTAGTTGATGTATGCTGTAAACAGGAGAGATTGTAGAGCAGAAGGTAGTTGATGTATGCTGTAAAGAGGAGAGATTGTAGAGCAGAAGGTAGTTGATGTATGATGTATGCTGTAAACAGGAGGGATTGTAGAGCAGGAGATAGTTGATGTATGCTGTAAACAGGAGAGATTGTAGAGCAGTAGGTAGTTGATGTATGCTGTAAAGAGGAGAGATTGTAGAGCAGAAGATAGTTGATGTATGCTGTAAACAGGAGAGATTGTAGAGCAGTAGGTAGTTGATGTATGCTGTAAAGAGGAGAGATTGTAGAGCAGAAGGTAGTTGATGTATGCTGTAAACAGGAGAGATTGTAGAGCAGAAGGTAGTTGATGTATGCTGTAAACAGGGGAGATTGTAGAGCAGAAGGTAGTTGATGTATGCTGTAAACAGCAGAGATTGTAGAGCAGAAGGTAGTTGATGTATGCTGTAAAGAGGGGGGATTGTAGAGCAGCAGGTAGTTGATGTATGCTGTAAACAGGAAAGATTGTAGAGCAGAAGGTAGTTGATGTATGTTGTAAACAGGAGATAGTTGGTGTATGTTGTAAACCGGAGAGATTGTAGAGCAGAAGGTAGTTGATGTATGCTGTAAACAGGAAAGATTGTAGACCAGAAGGTAGTTGACGTATGTTGTAAACAGGAGAGGTTGTAGAGCAGAAGATAGTTGGTGTATGTTGTAAACCGGAGAGATTGTAGAGCAGAAGGAAGTTGATGTATGCTGTAAACAGGGGAGATTGTAGAGCAGAAGATAGTTGGTGTATGCTGTAAACAGGAGAGATTGTAGAGCAGAATGTAGTTGATGTATGCTGTAAACAGGAGAGATTGTAGAACAGAAGATAGTTGGTGTATGCTGTAAACAGGAGAGATTGTAGAGCAGAAGGTAGTTGATGTATGATGTAAACAGGAGAGATTGTAGAGCAGAAGGTAGTTGATGTATGCTGTAAATAGGAAAGATTGTAGAGCAGAAGGTAGTTGATGTATGCTGTAAAGAGAAGAGATTGTAGAGCAGAAGGGAGTTGATGTATGCTGTAAACAGGAGAGATTGTAGAGCAGAAGGGAGTTGATGTATGCTGTAAACAGGAGAGATTGTAGAGCAGAAGGTAGTTGATGTATGCTTTAAACAGGAGAGATTGTAGAGCAGAAGGTAGTTGATGTATGTTGTAAACAGGAGAGATTGTAGAGCAGGAGGTAGTTGATGTATGCTGTAAACAGGAGAGATTGTAGAGCAGTAGGTAGTTGATGTATGCTGTAAAGAGGAGAGATTGTAGAGCAGAAGATAGTTGATGTATGCTGTAAACAGGAGAGATTGTAGAGCAGTAGGTAGTTGATGTATGCTGTAAAGAGGAGAGATTGTAGAGCAGAAGTTAGTTGATGTATGCTGTAAACAGGAGAGATTGTAGAGCAGAAGGTAGTTGATGTATGCTGTAAACAGGAGAGATTGTAGAGCAGAAGGTAGATGATGTATGATGTAAAGAGGAGAGATTGTAGAGCAGAAGGTAGTTGATGTATGTTGTAAAGAGGAGAGATTGTAGAGAAGAAGGTAGTTGATGTATGCTGTAAACAGGAGAGATTGTAGAGCAGAAGGTAGATGATGTATGATGTAAAGAGGGGGGATTGTAGAGCAGCAGGTAGTTGATGTATGTTGTAAAGAGGAGAGATTGTAGAGAAGAAGGTAGTTGATGTATGCTGTAAACATGAGAGATTGTAGAGCAGAAGTTAGTTGATGTATGCTGTAAAGAAGGGGGATTGTAGAGCAGCAGGTAGTTGATGTATGTTGTAAAGAGGAGAGATCGTAGAGCAGAAGGTAGTTGATGTATGCTGTAAACAGGAGAGATTGTAGAGCAGAAGGTAGTTGATGTATGCTGTAAAGAGGAGAGATTGTAGAGCAGAAGGTAGTTGATGTATGCTGTAAAGAGGAGAGATTGTACAGCAGAAGGTAGTTTATGTATGTTGTAAACAGGAGAGATTGTAGAGCAGAAGATAGTTGATGTATGCTGTAAACAGGAGAGATTGTAGAGCAGTAGGTAGTTGATGTATGCTGTAAAGAGGAGAGATTGTAGAGCAGAAGGTAGTTGATGTATGCTGTAAAGAGGCGAGATTGTAGAGCAGAAGGTAGTTGATGTATGCTGTAAACAGGAGAGATTGTAGAGCAGAAGATTGTTGATGTATGCTGTAAACAGGAGAGATTGTAGAGCAGTAGGTAGTTGATGTATGCTGTAAAGAGGAGAGATTGTAGAGCAGAAGATAGTTGATGTATGCTGTAAACAGGAGAGATTGTAGAGCAGTAGGTAGTTGATGTATGCTGTAAAGAGGAGAGATTGTAGAGCAGAAGGTAGTTGATGTATGCTGTAAACAGGAGAGATTGTAGAGCAGAAGGTAGTTGATGTATGCTGTAAAGAGGAGAGATTGTAGAGCAGAAGGTAGTTGATGTATGCTGTAAACAGGAGAGATTGTAGAGCAGGAGATAGTTGATGTATGCTGTAAACAGGAGAGATTGTAGAGCAGTAGGTAGTTGATGTATGCTGTAAAGAGGAGAGATTGTAGAGCAGAAGGTAGTTGATGTATGCTGTAAACAGGGGAGATTGTAGAGCAGAAGGTAGTTGATGTATGCTGTAAACAGCAGAGATTGTAGAGCAGAAGGTAGTTTATGTATGCTGTAAAGAGGGGGGATTGTAGAGCAGCAGGTAGTTGATGTATGCTGTAAACAGGAAAGATTGTAGAGCAGAAGGTAGTTGATGTATGTTGTAAACAGGAGATAGTTGGTGTATGTTGTAAACCAGAGAGATTGTAGAGCAGAAGGTAGTTGATGTATGCTGTAAACAGGAAAGATTGTAGAGCAGAAGGTAGTTGATGTATGTTGTAAACAGGAGAGGTTGTAGAGCAGAAGATAGTTGGTGTATGTTGTAAACCGGAGAGATTGTAGAGCAGAAGGAAGTTGATGTATGCTGTAAACAGGGGAGATTGTAGAGCAGAAGATAGTTGGTGTATGCTGTAAACAGGAGAGATTGTAGAGCAGAAGGTAGTTGATGTATGCTGTAAACAGGAAAGATTGTAGAGCAGAACATAGTTGATGTATGTTGTAAACAGGAGAGATTGTAGAGCAGGAGGTAGTTGATGTATGTTGTAAACAGGAGAGATTGTAGAACAGAAGATAGTTGGTGTATGCTGTAAACAGGAGAGATTGTAGAGCAGAAGGTAGTTGATGTATGATGTAAACAGGAGAGATTGTAGAGCAGAAGGTAGTTGATGTATGCTGTAAATAGGAAAGATTGTAGAGCAGAAGGTAGTTGATGTATGCTGTAAAGAAGAGAGATTGTAGAGCAGAAGGGAGTTGATGTATGCTGTAAACAGGAGAGATTGTAGAGCAGAAGGGAGTTGATGTATGCTGTAAACAGGAGAGATTGTAGAGCAGAAGGTAGTTGATGTATGCTGTAAACAGGAGAGATTGTAGAGCAGAAGGTAGTTGATGTATGTTGTAAAGAGGAGAGATTGTAGAGCAGAAGATAGTTGGTGTATGCTGTAAACAGGAGAGATTGTAGAGCAGTAGGTAGTTGATGTATGCTGTAAAGAGGAGAGATTGTAGAGCAGAAGATAGTTGATGTATGCTGTAAACAGGAGAGATTGTAGAGCAGTAGGTAGTTGATGTATGCTGTAAAGAGGAGAGATTGTAGAGCAGAAGTTAGTTGATGTATGCTGTAAACAGGAGAGATTGTAGAGCAGAAGGTAGATGATGTATGATGTAAAGAGGGGGGATTGTAGAGCAGCAGGTAGTTGATGTATGTTGTAAAGAGGAGAGATTGTAGAGCAGAAGGTAGTTGATGTATGCCGTAAACAGGAGAGATTGTAGAGCAGAAGGTAGTTGATGTATGCTGTAAAGAGGGGGGATTGTAGAGCAGCAGGTAGTTGATGTATGTTGTAAAGAGGAGAGATTGTAGAGCAGAAGGTAGTTGATGTATGCTGTAAACAGGAGAGATTGTAGAGCAGAAGGTAGTTGATGTATGCTGTAAAGAGGAGAGATTGTAGAGCAGAAGGTAGTTGATGTATGCTGTAAAGAGGAGAGATTGTACAGCAGAAGGTAGTTTATGTATGTTGTAAACAGGAGAGATTGTAGAGCAGAAGGTAGTTTATGTATGCTGTAAACAGGAGAGATTGTAGAGCAGAAGGTAGTTGATGTATGCTGTAAAGAGGAGAGATTGTAGAACAGAAGATAGTTGATGTATGTTGTAAACAGTAGAGATTGTAGAACAGAAGGTAGTTGATGTATGTTGTAAACAGGAGAGATTGTAGAACAGAAGATAGTTGATGTATGTTGTAAACAGTAGAGATTGTAGAACAGAAGGTAGTTGATGTATGCTGTAAACAGGAGAGATTGTAGAACAGAAGGTAGTTGATGTATGCTGTAAACAGGAGAGGTTGTAGAGCAGAAGGTAGTTGATATATGCTGTAAAGAGGAGAGATTGTAGAAAAGAAGGTAGTTGATGTATGCTGTAAAGAGGAGAGATTGTACAGCAGAAGGTAGTTGATGTATGCTGTAAAGAGGAGAGATTGTAGAGCAGAAGGTAGTTGATGTATGCTGTAAACAGGAGAGATTGTAGAGCAGAAGATAGTTGATGTATGCTGTAAACAGGAGAGATTGTAGAGCAGTAGGTAGTTGATGTATGCTGTAAACAGGAGAGATTGTAGAGCAGATGATAGTTGATGTATGCTGTAAACAGGAGAGATTGTAGAGCAGTAGGTAGTTGATGTATGCTGTAAAGAGGAGAGATTGTAGAGCAGAAGATAGTTGATGTATGCTGTAAACAGGAGAGATTGTAGAGCAGTAGGTAGTTGATGTATGCTGTAAAGAGGAGAGATTGTAGAGCAGAAGTTAGTTGATGTATGCTGTAAACAGGAGAGATTGTAGAGCAGAAGGTAGTTGATGTATGCTGTAAACAGGAGAGATTGTAGAGCAGAAGGTAGATGATGTATGATGTAAAGAGGAGAGATTGTAGAGCAGAAGGTAGTTGATGTATGTTGTAAAGAGGAGAGATTGTAGAGAAGAAGGTAGTTGATGTATGCTGTAAACAGGAGAGATTGTAGAGCAGAAGGTAGATGATGTATGATGTAAAGAGGGGGGATTGTAGAGCAGCAGGTAGTTGATGTATGTTGTAAAGAGGAGAGATTGTAGAGAAGAAGGTAGTTGATGTATGCTGTAAACAGGAGAGATTGTAGAGCAGAAGTTAGTTGATGTATGCTGTAAAGAAGGGGGATTGTAGAGCAGCAGGTAGTTGATGTATGTTGTAAAGAGGAGAGATCGTAGAGCAGAAGGTAGTTGATGTATGCTGTAAACAGGAGAGATTGTAGAGCAGAAGGTAGTTGATGTATGCTGTAAAGAGGAGAGATTGTAGAGCAGAAGGTAGTTGATGTATGCTGTAAAGAGGAGAGATTGTACAGCAGAAGGTAGTTTATGTATGTAGTAAACAGGAGAGATTGTAGAGCAGAAGATAGTTGATGTATGCTGTAAACAGGAGAGATTGTAGAGCAGTAGGTAGTTGATGTATGCTGTAAAGAGGAGAGATTGTAGAGCAGAAGGTAGTTGATGTATGCTGTAAAGAGGCGAGATTGTAGAGCAGAAGGTAGTTGATGTATGCTGTAAACAGGAGAGATTGTAGAGCAGAAGATTGTTGATGTATGCTGTAAACAGGAGAGATTGTAGAGCAGTAGGTAGTTGATGTATGCTGTAAAGAGGAGAGATTGTAGAGCAGAAGATAGTTGATGTATGCTGTAAACAGGAGAGATTGTAGAGCAGTAGGTAGTTGATGTATGCTGTAAAGAGGAGAGATTGTAGAGCAGAAGGTAGTTGATGTATGCTGTAAACAGGAGAGATTGTAGAGCAGAAGATAGTTGATGTATGCTGTAAACAGGAGAGATTGTAGAGCAGTAGGTAGTTGATGTATGCTGTAAAGAGGAGAGATTGTAGAGCAGAAGGTAGTTGATGTATGCTGTAAACAGGGGAGATTGTAGAGCAGAAGGTAGTTGATGTATGCTGTAAACAGCAGAGATTGTAGAGCAGAAGGTAGTTGATGTATGCTGTAAAGAGGGGGGATTGTAGAGCAGCAGGTAGTTGATGTATGCTGTAAACAGGAAAGATTGTAGAGCAGAAGGTAGTTGATGTATGTTGTAAACAGGAGATAGTTGGTGTATGTTGTAAACCAGAGAGATTGTAGAGCAGAAGGTAGTTGATGTATGCTGTAAACAGGAAAGATTGTAGAGCAGAAGGTAGTTGATGTATGTTGTAAACAGGAGAGGTTGTAGAGCAGAAGATAGTTGGTGTATGTTGTAAACCGGAGAGATTGTAGAGCAGAAGGAAGTTGATGTATGCTGTAAACAGGGGAGATTGTAGAGCAGAAGATAGTTGGTGTATGCTGTAAACAGGAGAGATTGTAGAGCAGAAGGTAGTTGATGTATGCTGTAAACAGGAAAGATTGTAGAGCAGAACATAGTTGATGTATGTTGTAAACAGGAGAGATTGTAGAGCAGGAGGTAGTTGATGTATGTTGTAAACAGGAGAGATTGTAGAACAGAAGATAGTTGGTGTATGCTGTAAACAGGAGAGATTGTAGAGCAGAAGGTAGTTGATGTATGATGTAAACAGGAGAGATTGTAGAGCAGAAGGTAGTTGATGTATGCTGTAAATAGGAAAGATTGTAGAGCAGAAGGTAGTTGATGTATGCTGTAAAGAAGAGAGATTGTAGAGCAGAAGGGAGTTGATGTATGCTGTAAACAGGAGAGATTGTAGAGCAGAAGGGAGTTGATGTATGCTGTAAACAGGAGAGATTGTAGAGCAGAAGGTAGTTGATGTATGCTGTAAACAGGAGAGATTGTAGAGCAGAAGGTAGTTGATGTATGTTGTAAAGAGGAGAGATTGTAGAGCAGGAGGTAGTTGATGTATGCTGTAAACAGGAGAGATTGTAGAGCAGAAGGTAGTTGATGTATGCTGTAAAGAGGAGAGATTGTAGAGCAGAAGGTAGTTGATGTATGCTGTAAACAGGAGAGATTGTAGAGCAGAAGATAGTTGATGTATGCTGTAAACAGGAGAGATTGTAGAGCAGTAGGTAGTTGATGTATGCTGTAAAGAGGAGAGATTGTAGAGCAGAAGATAGTTGATGTATGCTGTAAACAGGAGAGATTGTAGAGCAGTAGGTAGTTGATGCATGCTGTAAACAGGTGAGATTGTAGAGCAGAAGGTAGTTGATGTATGCTGTAAACAGGGGAGATTGTAGAGCAGAAGGTAGTTGATGTATGCTGTAAACAGCAGAGATTGTAGAGCAGAAGGTAGTTGATGTATGCTGTAAAGAGGGGGGATTGTAGAGCAGCAGGTAGTTGATGTATGCTGTAAACAGGAAAGATTGTAGAGCAGAAGGTAGTTGATGTATGTTGTAAACAGGAGATAGTTGGTGTATGTTGTAAACCAGAGAGATTGTAGAGCAGAAGGTAGTTGATGTATGCTGTAAACAGGAAAGATTTAGAGCAGAAGGTAGTTGATGTATGTTGTAAACAGGAGAGGTTGTAGAGCAGAAGATAGTTGGTGTATGTTGTAAACCGGAGAGATTGTAGAGCAGAAGGAAGTTGATGTATGCTGTAAACAGGGGAGATTGTAGAGCAGAAGATAGTTGGTGTATGCTGTAAACAGGAGAGATTGTAGAGCAGAAGGTAGTTGATGTATGCTGTAAACAGGAAAGATTGTAGAGCAGAACATAGTTGATGTATGTTGTAAACAGGAGAGATTGTAGAGCAGGAGGTAGTTGATGTATGTTGTAAACAGGAGAGATTGTAGAACAGAAGATAGTTGGTGTATGCTGTAAACAGGAGAGATTGTAGAGCAGAAGGTAGTTGATGTATGATGTAAACAGGAGAGATTGTAGAGCAGAAGGTAGTTGATGTATGCTGTAAATAGGAAAGATTGTAGAGCAGAAGGTAGTTGATGTATGCTGTAAAGAGGAGAGATTGTAGAGCAGAAGGGAGTTGATGTATGCTGTAAACAGGAGAGATTGTAGAGCAGAAGGGAGTTGATGTATGCTGTAAACAGGAGAGATTGTAGAGCAGAAGGTAGTTGATGTATGCTGTAAACAGGAGAGATTGTAGAGCAGAAGGTAGTTGATGTATGTTGTAAAGAGGAGAGATTGTAGAGCAGGAGGTAGTTGATGTATGCTGTAAACAGGAGAGATTGTAGAGCAGTAGGTAGTTGATGTATGCTGTAAAGAGGAGAGATTGTAGAGCAGAAGATAGTTGATGTATGCTGTAAACAGGAGAGATTGTAGAGCAGTAGGTAGTTGATGTATGCTGTAAAGAGGAGAGATTGTAGAGCAGAAGTTAGTTGATGTATGCTGTAAACAGGAGAGATTGTAGAGCAGAAGGTAGATGATGTATGATGTAAAGAGGGGGGATTGTAGAGCAGCAGGTAGTTGATGTATGTTGTAAAGAGGAGAGATTGTAGAGCAGAAGGTAGTTGATGTATGCCGTAAACAGGAGAGATTGTAGAGCAGAAGGTAGTTGATGTATGCTGTAAAGAGGGGGGATTGTAGAGCAGCAGGTAGTTGATGTATGTTGTAAAGAGGAGAGATTGTAGAGCAGAAGGTAGTTGATGTATGCTGTAAACAGGAAAGATTGTAGAGCAGAAGATAGTTGATGTATGTTGTAAACAGGAGAGATTGTAGAGCAGGAGGTAGTTGATGTATGTTGTAAAGAGGAGAGATTGTAGAGCAGAAGATAGTTGATGTATGCTGTAAAGAGGAGAGATTGTAGAGCAGTAGGTAGTTGATGTATGCTGTAAAGAGGAGAGATTGTAGAGCAGAAGGTAGTTGATGTATGCTGTAAAGAGGAGAGATTGTAGAGCAGAAGGTAGTTGATGTATGTTGTAAACAGGAGAGATTGTAGAGCAGAAGATAGTTGATGTATGTTGTAAACGAGAGAGATTGTAGAGCAGAAGGTAGTTGATGTATGTTGTAAACAGGAGAGATTGTAGAGCAGAAGGTAGTTGATGTATGTTGTAAACAGGAGAGATTGTAGAGCAGAAGGTAGTTGATGTATGTTGTAAACAGGAGAGATTGTAGAGCAGAAGATAGTTGATGTATGTTGTAAACAGGAGAGATTGTAGAGCAGAAGGTAGTTGATGTATGTTGTAAACAGGAGAGATTGTAGAACAGAAGGTAGTTGATGTATGCTGTAAACAGGAGAGGTTCTAGAGCAGAAGGTAGTTGATGTATGCTGTAAAGAGGAGAGATTGTAGAACAGAAGGTAGTTGATGTATGCTGTAAACAGGAGAGATTGTAGAGCAGAAGGTAGTTGATGTATGTTGTAAACAGGAGAGATTGTAGAGCAGGAGGTAGTTGATGTATGCTGTAAAGAGGAGAGATTGTAGAGCAGAAGATAGTTGATGTATGCTGTAAAGAGGAGAGATTGTAGAGCAGTAGGTAGTTGATGTATGCTGTAAAGAGGAGAGATTGTAGAGCAGAAGGTAGTTGATGTATGCTGTAAAGAGGAGAGATTGTAGAGCAGAAGGTAGTTGATGTATGCTGTAAACAGGAGAGATTGTAGAGCAGAAGATAGTTGATGTATGCTGTAAACAGGAGAGATTGTAGAGCAGTAGGTAGTTGATGTATGCTGTAAACAGGAGAGATTGTAGAGCAGATGATAGTTGATGTATGCTGTAAACAGGAGAGATTGTAGAGCAGTAGGTAGTTGATGTATGCTGTAAAGAGGAGAGATTGTAGAGCAGAAGATAGTTGATGTATGCTGTAAACAGGAGGGATTGTAGAGCAGTAGGTAGTTGATGTATGCTGTAAAGAGGAGAGATTGTAGAGCAGAAGGTAGTTGATCTATGCTGTAAAGAGGCGAGATTGTAGAGCAGAAGGTAGTTGATGTATGCTGTAAACAGGAGAGATTGTAGAGCAGAAGATAGTTGATGTATGCTGTAAACAGGAGAGATTGTAGAGCAGTAGGTAGTTGATATATGCTGTAAAGAGGAGAGATTGTAGAGCAGAAGATAGTTGATGTATGCTGTAAACAGTAGAGATTGTAGAGCAGTAGGTAGTTGATGTATGCTGTAAAGAGGAGAGATTGTAGAGCAGAAGGTAGTTGATGTATGCTGTAAACAGGAGAGATTGTAGAGCAGAAGGTAGTTGATGTATGCTGTAAAGAGGAGAGATTGTAGAGCAGAAGGTAGTTGATGTATGATGTATGCTGTAAACAGGAGGGATTGTAGAGCAGGAGATAGTTGATGTATGCTGTAAACAGGAGAGATTGTAGAGCAGTAGGTAGTTGATGTATGCTGTAAAGAGGAGAGATTGTAGAGCAGAAGATAGTTGATGTATGCTGTAAACAGGAGAGATTGTAGAGCAGTAGGTAGTTGATGTATGCTGTAAAGAGGAGAGATTGTAGAGCAGAAGGTAGTTGATGTATGCTGTAAACAGGAGAGATTGTAGAGCAGAAGGTAGTTGATGTATGCTGTAAACAGGGGAGATTGTAGAGCAGAAGGTAGTTGATGTATGCTGTAAACAGCAGAGATTGTAGAGCAGAAGGTAGTTGATGTATGCTGTAAAGAGGGGGGATTGTAGAGCAGCAGGTAGTTGATGTATGCTGTAAACAGGAAAGATTGTAGAGCAGAAGGTAGTTGATGTATGTTGTAAACAGGAGATAGTTGGTGTATGTTGTAAACCGGAGAGATTGTAGAGCAGAAGGTAGTTGATGTATGCTGTAAACAGGAAAGATTGTAGACCAGAAGGTAGTTGACGTATGTTGTAAACAGGAGAGGTTGTAGAGCAGAAGATAGTTGGTGTATGTTGTAAACCGGAGAGATTGTAGAGCAGAAGGAAGTTGATGTATGCTGTAAACAGGGGAGATTGTAGAGCAGAAGATAGTTGGTGTATGCTGTAAACAGGAGAGATTGTAGAGCAGAATGTAGTTGATGTATGCTGTAAACAGGAGAGATTGTAGAACAGAAGATAGTTGGTGTATGCTGTAAACAGGAGAGATTGTAGAGCAGAAGGTAGTTGATGTATGATGTAAACAGGAGAGATTGTAGAGCAGAAGGTAGTTGATGTATGCTGTAAATAGGAAAGATTGTAGAGCAGAAGGTAGTTGATGTATGCTGTAAAGAGAAGAGATTGTAGAGCAGAAGGGAGTTGATGTATGCTGTAAACAGGAGAGATTGTAGAGCAGAAGGGAGTTGATGTATGCTGTAAACAGGAGAGATTGTAGAGCAGAAGGTAGTTGATGTATGCTTTAAACAGGAGAGATTGTAGAGCAGAAGGTAGTTGATGTATGTTGTAAACAGGAGAGATTGTAGAGCAGGAGGTAGTTGATGTATGCTGTAAACAGGAGAGATTGTAGAGCAGTAGGTAGTTGATGTATGCTGTAAAGAGGAGAGATTGTAGAGCAGAAGATAGTTGATGTATGCTGTAAACAGGAGAGATTGTAGAGCAGTAGGTAGTTGATGTATGCTGTAAAGAGGAGAGATTGTAGAGCAGAAGTTAGTTGATGTATGCTGTAAACAGGAGAGATTGTAGAGCAGAAGGTAGTTGATGTATGCTGTAAACAGGAGAGATTGTAGAGCAGAAGGTAGATGATGTATGATGTAAAGAGGAGAGATTGTAGAGCAGAAGGTAGTTGATGTATGTTGTAAAGAGGAGAGATTGTAGAGAAGAAGGTAGTTGATGTATGCTGTAAACAGGAGAGATTGTAGAGCAGAAGGTAGATGATGTATGATGTAAAGAGGGGGGATTGTAGAGCAGCAGGTAGTTGATGTATGTTGTAAAGAGGAGAGATTGTAGAGAAGAAGGTAGTTGATGTATGCTGTAAACATGAGAGATTGTAGAGCAGAAGTTAGTTGATGTATGCTGTAAAGAAGGGGGATTGTAGAGCAGCAGGTAGTTGATGTATGTTGTAAAGAGGAGAGATCGTAGAGCAGAAGGTAGTTGATGTATGCTGTAAACAGGAGAGATTGTAGAGCAGAAGGTAGTTGATGTATGCTGTAAAGAGGAGAGATTGTAGAGCAGAAGGTAGTTGATGTATGCTGTAAAGAGGAGAGATTGTACAGCAGAAGGTAGTTTATGTATGTTGTAAACAGGAGAGATTGTAGAGCAGAAGATAGTTGATGTATGCTGTAAACAGGAGAGATTGTAGAGCAGTAGGTAGTTGATGTATGCTGTAAAGAGGAGAGATTGTAGAGCAGAAGGTAGTTGATGTATGCTGTAAAGAGGCGAGATTGTAGAGCAGAAGGTAGTTGATGTATGCTGTAAACAGGAGAGATTGTAGAGCAGAAGATTGTTGATGTATGCTGTAAACAGGAGAGATTGTAGAGCAGTAGGTAGTTGATGTATGCTGTAAAGAGGAGAGATTGTAGAGCAGAAGATAGTTGATGTATGCTGTAAACAGGAGAGATTGTAGAGCAGTAGGTAGTTGATGTATGCTGTAAAGAGGAGAGATTGTAGAGCAGAAGGTAGTTGATGTATGCTGTAAACAGGAGAGATTGTAGAGCAGAAGGTAGTTGATGTATGCTGTAAAGAGGAGAGATTGTAGAGCAGAAGGTAGTTGATGTATGCTGTAAACAGGAGAGATTGTAGAGCAGGAGATAGTTGATGTATGCTGTAAACAGGAGAGATTGTAGAGCAGTAGGTAGTTGATGTATGCTGTAAAGAGGAGAGATTGTAGAGCAGAAGGTAGTTGATGTATGCTGTAAACAGGGGAGATTGTAGAGCAGAAGGTAGTTGATGTATGCTGTAAACAGCAGAGATTGTAGAGCAGAAGGTAGTTTATGTATGCTGTAAAGAGGGGGGATTGTAGAGCAGCAGGTAGTTGATGTATGCTGTAAACAGGAAAGATTGTAGAGCAGAAGGTAGTTGATGTATGTTGTAAACAGGAGATAGTTGGTGTATGTTGTAAACCAGAGAGATTGTAGAGCAGAAGGTAGTTGATGTATGCTGTAAACAGGAAAGATTGTAGAGCAGAAGGTAGTTGATGTATGTTGTAAACAGGAGAGGTTGTAGAGCAGAAGATAGTTGGTGTATGTTGTAAACCGGAGAGATTGTAGAGCAGAAGGAAGTTGATGTATGCTGTAAACAGGGGAGATTGTAGAGCAGAAGATAGTTGGTGTATGCTGTAAACAGGAGAGATTGTAGAGCAGAAGGTAGTTGATGTATGCTGTAAACAGGAAAGATTGTAGAGCAGAACATAGTTGATGTATGTTGTAAACAGGAGAGATTGTAGAGCAGGAGGTAGTTGATGTATGTTGTAAACAGGAGAGATTGTAGAACAGAAGATAGTTGGTGTATGCTGTAAACAGGAGAGATTGTAGAGCAGAAGGTAGTTGATGTATGATGTAAACAGGAGAGATTGTAGAGCAGAAGGTAGTTGATGTATGCTGTAAATAGGAAAGATTGTAGAGCAGAAGGTAGTTGATGTATGCTGTAAAGAAGAGAGATTGTAGAGCAGAAGGGAGTTGATGTATGCTGTAAACAGGAGAGATTGTAGAGCAGAAGGGAGTTGATGTATGCTGTAAACAGGAGAGATTGTAGAGCAGAAGGTAGTTGATGTATGCTGTAAACAGGAGAGATTGTAGAGCAGAAGGTAGTTGATGTATGTTGTAAAGAGGAGAGATTGTAGAGCAGAAGATAGTTGGTGTATGCTGTAAACAGGAGAGATTGTAGAGCAGTAGGTAGTTGATGTATGCTGTAAAGAGGAGAGATTGTAGAGCAGAAGATAGTTGATGTATGCTGTAAACAGGAGAGATTGTAGAGCAGTAGGTAGTTGATGTATGCTGTAAAGAGGAGAGATTGTAGAGCAGAAGTTAGTTGATGTATGCTGTAAACAGGAGAGATTGTAGAGCAGAAGGTAGATGATGTATGATGTAAAGAGGGGGGATTGTAGAGCAGCAGGTAGTTGATGTATGTTGTAAAGAGGAGAGATTGTAGAGCAGAAGGTAGTTGATGTATGCCGTAAACAGGAGAGATTGTAGAGCAGAAGGTAGTTGATGTATGCTGTAAAGAGGGGGGATTGTAGAGCAGCAGGTAGTTGATGTATGTTGTAAAGAGGAGAGATTGTAGAGCAGAAGGTAGTTGATGTATGCTGTAAACAGGAGAGATTGTAGAGCAGAAGGTAGTTGATGTATGCTGTAAAGAGGAGAGATTGTAGAGCAGAAGGTAGTTGATGTATGCTGTAAAGAGGAGAGATTGTACAGCAGAAGGTAGTTTATGTATGTTGTAAACAGGAGAGATTGTAGAGCAGAAGGTAGTTTATGTATGCTGTAAACAGGAGAGATTGTAGAGCAGAAGGTAGTTGATGTATGCTGTAAAGAGGAGAGATTGTAGAACAGAAGATAGTTGATGTATGTTGTAAACAGTAGAGATTGTAGAACAGAAGGTAGTTGATGTATGTTGTAAACAGGAGAGATTGTAGAACAGAAGATAGTTGATGTATGTTGTAAACAGTAGAGATTGTAGAACAGAAGGTAGTTGATGTATGCTGTAAACAGGAGAGATTGTAGAACAGAAGGTAGTTGATGTATGCTGTAAACAGGAGAGGTTGTAGAGCAGAAGGTAGTTGATATATGCTGTAAAGAGGAGAGATTGTAGAAAAGAAGGTAGTTGATGTATGCTGTAAAGAGGAGAGATTGTACAGCAGAAGGTAGTTGATGTATGCTGTAAAGAGGAGAGATTGTAGAGCAGAAGGTAGTTGATGTATGCTGTAAACAGGAGAGATTGTAGAGCAGAAGATAGTTGATGTATGCTGTAAACAGGAGAGATTGTAGAGCAGTAGGTAGTTGATGTATGCTGTAAACAGGAGAGATTGTAGAGCAGATGATAGTTGATGTATGCTGTAAACAGGAGAGATTGTAGAGCAGTAGGTAGTTGATGTATGCTGTAAAGAGGAGAGATTGTAGAGCAGAAGATAGTTGATGTATGCTGTAAACAGGAGAGATTGTAGAGCAGTAGGTAGTTGATGTATGCTGTAAAGAGGAGAGATTGTAGAGCAGAAGTTAGTTGATGTATGCTGTAAACAGGAGAGATTGTAGAGCAGAAGGTAGTTGATGTATGCTGTAAACAGGAGAGATTGTAGAGCAGAAGGTAGATGATGTATGATGTAAAGAGGAGAGATTGTAGAGCAGAAGGTAGTTGATGTATGTTGTAAAGAGGAGAGATTGTAGAGAAGAAGGTAGTTGATGTATGCTGTAAACAGGAGAGATTGTAGAGCAGAAGGTAGATGATGTATGATGTAAAGAGGGGGGATTGTAGAGCAGCAGGTAGTTGATGTATGTTGTAAAGAGGAGAGATTGTAGAGAAGAAGGTAGTTGATGTATGCTGTAAACAGGAGAGATTGTAGAGCAGAAGTTAGTTGATGTATGCTGTAAAGAAGGGGGATTGTAGAGCAGCAGGTAGTTGATGTATGTTGTAAAGAGGAGAGATCGTAGAGCAGAAGGTAGTTGATGTATGCTGTAAACAGGAGAGATTGTAGAGCAGAAGGTAGTTGATGTATGCTGTAAAGAGGAGAGATTGTAGAGCAGAAGGTAGTTGATGTATGCTGTAAAGAGGAGAGATTGTACAGCAGAAGGTAGTTTATGTATGTAGTAAACAGGAGAGATTGTAGAGCAGAAGATAGTTGATGTATGCTGTAAACAGGAGAGATTGTAGAGCAGTAGGTAGTTGATGTATGCTGTAAAGAGGAGAGATTGTAGAGCAGAAGGTAGTTGATGTATGCTGTAAAGAGGCGAGATTGTAGAGCAGAAGGTAGTTGATGTATGCTGTAAACAGGAGAGATTGTAGAGCAGAAGATTGTTGATGTATGCTGTAAACAGGAGAGATTGTAGAGCAGTAGGTAGTTGATGTATGCTGTAAAGAGGAGAGATTGTAGAGCAGAAGATAGTTGATGTATGCTGTAAACAGGAGAGATTGTAGAGCAGTAGGTAGTTGATGTATGCTGTAAAGAGGAGAGATTGTAGAGCAGAAGGTAGTTGATGTATGCTGTAAACAGGAGAGATTGTAGAGCAGAAGATAGTTGATGTATGCTGTAAACAGGAGAGATTGTAGAGCAGTAGGTAGTTGATGTATGCTGTAAAGAGGAGAGATTGTAGAGCAGAAGGTAGTTGATGTATGCTGTAAACAGGGGAGATTGTAGAGCAGAAGGTAGTTGATGTATGCTGTAAACAGCAGAGATTGTAGAGCAGAAGGTAGTTGATGTATGCTGTAAAGAGGGGGGATTGTAGAGCAGCAGGTAGTTGATGTATGCTGTAAACAGGAAAGATTGTAGAGCAGAAGGTAGTTGATGTATGTTGTAAACAGGAGATAGTTGGTGTATGTTGTAAACCAGAGAGATTGTAGAGCAGAAGGTAGTTGATGTATGCTGTAAACAGGAAAGATTGTAGAGCAGAAGGTAGTTGATGTATGTTGTAAACAGGAGAGGTTGTAGAGCAGAAGATAGTTGGTGTATGTTGTAAACCGGAGAGATTGTAGAGCAGAAGGAAGTTGATGTATGCTGTAAACAGGGGAGATTGTAGAGCAGAAGATAGTTGGTGTATGCTGTAAACAGGAGAGATTGTAGAGCAGAAGGTAGTTGATGTATGCTGTAAACAGGAAAGATTGTAGAGCAGAACATAGTTGATGTATGTTGTAAACAGGAGAGATTGTAGAGCAGGAGGTAGTTGATGTATGTTGTAAACAGGAGAGATTGTAGAACAGAAGATAGTTGGTGTATGCTGTAAACAGGAGAGATTGTAGAGCAGAAGGTAGTTGATGTATGATGTAAACAGGAGAGATTGTAGAGCAGAAGGTAGTTGATGTATGCTGTAAATAGGAAAGATTGTAGAGCAGAAGGTAGTTGATGTATGCTGTAAAGAAGAGAGATTGTAGAGCAGAAGGGAGTTGATGTATGCTGTAAACAGGAGAGATTGTAGAGCAGAAGGGAGTTGATGTATGCTGTAAACAGGAGAGATTGTAGAGCAGAAGGTAGTTGATGTATGCTGTAAACAGGAGAGATTGTAGAGCAGAAGGTAGTTGATGTATGTTGTAAAGAGGAGAGATTGTAGAGCAGGAGGTAGTTGATGTATGCTGTAAACAGGAGAGATTGTAGAGCAGTAGGTAGTTGATGTATGCTGTAAAGAGGAGAGATTGTAGAGCAGAAGATAGTTGATGTATGCTGTAAACAGGAGAGATTGTAGAGCAGTAGGTAGTTGATGTATGCTGTAAAGAGGAGAGATTGTAGAGCAGAAGTTAGTTGATGTATGCTGTAAACAGGAGAGATTGTAGAGCAGAAGGTAGATGATGTATGATGTAAAGAGGGGGGATTGTAGAGCAGCAGGTAGTTGATGTATGTTGTAAAGAGGAGAGATTGTAGAGCAGAAGGTAGTTGATGTATGCCGTAAACAGGAGAGATTGTAGAGCAGAAGGTAGTTGATGTATGCTGTAAAGAGGGGGGATTGTAGAGCAGCAGGTAGTTGATGTATGTTGTAAAGAGGAGAGATTGTAGAGCAGAAGGTAGTTGATGTATGCTGTAAACAGGAGAGATTGTAGAGCAGAAGGTAGTTGATGTATGCTGTAAAGAGGAGAGATTGTAGAGCAGAAGGTAGTTGATGTATGCTGTAAAGAGGAGAGATTGTACAGCAGAAGGTAGTTTATGTATGTTGTAAACAGGAGAGATTGTAGAGCAGAAGGTAGTTTATGTATGCTGTAAACAGGAGAGATTGTAGAGCAGAAGGTAGTTGATGTATGCTGTAAAGAGGAGAGATTGTAGAACAGAAGATAGTTGATGTATGTTGTAAACAGTAGAGATTGTAGAACAGAAGGTAGTTGATGTATGTTGTAAACAGGAGAGATTGTAGAACAGAAGATAGTTGATGTATGTTGTAAACAGTAGAGATTGTAGAACAGAAGGTAGTTGATGTATGCTGTAAACAGGAGAGATTGTAGAACAGAAGGTAGTTGATGTATGCTGTAAACAGGAGAGGTTGTAGAGCAGAAGGTAGTTGATATATGCTGTAAAGAGGAGAGATTGTAGAACAGAAGGTAGTTGATGTATGCTGTAAAGAGGAGAGATTGTACAGCAGAAGGTAGTTGATGTATGCTGTAAAGAGGAGAGATTGTAGAGCAGAAGGTAGTTGATGTATGCTGTAAACAGGAGAGATTGTAGAGCAGAAGATAGTTGATGTATGCTGTAAACAGGAGAGATTGTAGAGCAGTAGGTAGTTGATGTATGCTGTAAACAGGAGAGATTGTAGAGCAGATGATAGTTGATGTATGCTGTAAACAGGAGAGATTGTAGAGCAGTAGGTAGTTGATGTATGCTGTAAAGAGGAGAGATTGTAGAGCAGAAGATAGTTGATGTATGCTGTAAACAGGAGAGATTGTAGAGCAGAAGATAGTTGATGTATGCTGTAAACAGGAGAGATTGTAGAGCAGTAGGTAGTTGATGTATGCTGTAAAGAGGAGAGATTGTAGAGCAGAAGATAGTTGATGTATGCTGTAAACAGTAGAGATTGTAGAGCAGTAGGTAGTTGATGTATGCTGTAAAGAGGAGAGATTGTAGAGCAGAAGGTAGTTGATGTATGCTATAAACAGGAGAGATTGTAGAGCAGAAGGTAGTTGATGTATGCTGTAAAGAGGAGAGATTGTAGAGCAGAAGGTAGTTGATGTATGCTGTAAACAGGAGAGATTGTAGAGCAGAAGATAGTTGATGTATGCTGTAAACAGGAGAGATTGTAGAGCAGTAGGTAGTTGATGTATGCTGTAAAGAGGAGAGATTGTAGAGCAGAAGATAGTTGATGTATGCTGTAAACAGGAGAGATTGTAGAGCAGTAGGTAGTTGATGTATGCTGTAAAGACTAGAGATTGTAGAGCAGAAGGTAGTTGATGTATGCTGTAAACAGGAGAGATTGTAGAGCAGAAGGTAGTTGATGTATGTTGTAAACAGGGGAGATTGTAGAGCAGAAGGTAGTTGATGTATGCTGTAAACAGCAGAGATTGTAGAGCAGAAGGTAGTTGATGTATGCTGTAAAGAGGGGGGATTGTAGAGCAGCAGGTAGTTGATGTATGCTGTAAACAGGAAAGATTGTAGAGCAGAAGGTAGTTGATGTATGTTGTAAACAGGAGATAGTTGGTGTATGTTGTAAACCGGAGAGATTGTAGAGCAGAAGGTAGTTGATGTATGCTGTAAATAGGAAAGATTGTAGAGCAGAAGGTAGTTGATGTATGCTGTAAAGAGGAGAGATTGTAGAGCAGAAGGGAGTTGATGTATGCTGTAAACAGGAGAGATTGTAGAGCAGAAGGGAGTTGATGTATGCTGTAAACAGGAGAGATTGTAGAGCAGAAGGTAGTTGATGTATGCTTTAAACAGGAGAGATTGTAGAGCAGAAGGTAGTTGATGTATGTTGTAAACAGGAGAGATTGTAGAGCAGGAGGTAGTTGATGTATGCTGTAAACAGGAGAGATTGTAGAGCAGTAGGTAGTTGATGTATGCTGTAAAGAGGAGAGATTGTAGAGCAGAAGATAGTTGATGTATGCAGTAAACAGGAGAGATTGTAGAGCAGTAGGTAGTTGATGTATGCTGTAAAGAGGAGAGATTGTAGAGCAGAAATTAGTTGATGTATGCTGTAAACAGGAGAGATTGTAGAGCAGAAGGTATTTGATGTATGCTGTAAACAGGAGAGATTGTAGAGCAGAAGGTAGATGATGTATGATGTACAGAGGGGGGATTGTAGAGCAGCAGGTAGTTGATGTATGTTGTAAAGAGGAGAGATTGTAGAGAAGAAGGTAGTTGATGTATGCTGTAAACAGGAGAGATTGTAGAGCAGAAGTTAGTTGATGTATGCTGTAAAGAGGGGGGATTGTAGAGCAGCAGGTAGTTGATGTATGTTGTAAAGAGGAGAGATTGTAGAGCAGAAGGTAGTTGATGTATGCTGTAAACAGGAGAGATTGTAGAGCAGAAGGTAGTTGATGTATGCTGTAAAGAGGAGAGATTGTAGAGCAGAAGGTAGTTGATGTATGCTGTAAAGAGGAGAGATTGTACAGCAGAAGGTAGTTTATGTATGTTGTAAACAGGAGAGATTGTAGAGCAGAAGATAGTTGATGTATGCTGTAAACAGGAGAGATTGTAGAGCAGTAGGTAGTTGATGTATGCTGTAAAGAGGAGAGATTGTAGAGCAGAAGGTAGTTGATGTATGCTGTAAAGAGGCGAGATTGTAGAGCAGAAGGTAGTTGATGTATGCTGTAAACAGGAGAGATTGTAGAGCAGAAGATTGTTGATGTATGCTGTAAACAGGAGAGATTGTAGAGCAGTAGGTAGTTGATGTATGCTGTAAACAGGAGAGATTGTAGAGCAGTAGGTAGTTGATGTATGCTGTAAAGAGGAGAGATTGTAGAGCAGAAGTTAGTTGATGTATGCTGTAAACAGGAGAGATTGTAGAGCAGAAGGTAGTTGATGTATGCTGTAAACAGGAGAGATTGTAGAGCAGAAGGTAGATGATGTATGATGTAAAGAGGGGGGATTGTAGAGCAGCAGGTAGTTGATGTATGTTGTAAAGAGGAGAGATTGTAGAGAAGAAGGTAGTTGATGTATGCTGTAAACAGGAGAGATTGTAGAGCAGAAGTTAGTTGATGTATGCTGTAAAGAGGGGGGATTGTAGAGCAGCAGGTAGTTGATGTATGTTGTAAAGAGGAGAGATTGTAGAGCAGAAGGTAGTTGATGTATGCTGTAAACAGGAGAGATTGTAGAGCAGAAGGTAGTTGATGTATGCTGTAAAGAGGAGAGATTGTAGAGCAGAAGGTAGTTGATGTATGCTGTAAAGAGGAGAGATTGTACAGCAGAAGGTAGTTTATGTATGTTGTAAACAGGAGAGATTGTAGAGCAGAAGATAGTTGATGTATGCTGTAAACAGGAGAGATTGTAGAGCAGTAGGTAGTTGATGTATGCTGTAAAGAGGAGAGATTGTAGAGCAGAAGGTAGTTGATGTATGCTGTAAAGAGGCGAGATTGTAGAGCAGAAGGTAGTTGATGTATGCTGTAAACAGGAGAGATTGTAGAGCAGAAGATTGTTGATGTATGCTGTAAACAGGAGAGATTGTAGAGCAGTAGGTAGTTGATGTATGCTGTAAAGAGGAGAGATTGTAGAGCAGAAGTTAGTTGATGTATGCTGTAAACAGGAGAGATTGTAGAGCAGAAGGTAGTTGATGTATGCTGTAAAGAGGAGAGATTGTAGAGCAGAAGGTAGTTGATGTATGCTGTAAACAGGAGAGATTGTAGAGCAGAAGATAGTTGATGTATGCTGTAAACAGGAGAGATTGTAGAGCAGTAGGTAGTTGATGTATGCTGTAAAGAAGAGAGATTGTAGAGCAGAAGATAGTTGATGTATGCTGTAAACAGGAGAGATTGTAGAGCAGTAGGTAGTTGATGTATGCTGTAAAGAGGAGAGATTGTAGAGCAGAAGGTAGTTGATGTATGCTGTAAACAGGTGAGATTGTAGAGCAGAAGGTAGTTGATGTATGCTGTAAACAGGGGAGATTGTAGAGCAGAAGGTAGTTGATGTATGCTGTAAACAGCAGAGATTGTAGAGCAGAAGGTAGTTGATGTATGCTGTAAAGAGGGGGGATTGTAGAGCAGCAGGTAGTTGATGTATGCTGTAAACAGGAAAGATTGTAGAGCAGAAGGTAGTTGATGTATGTTGTAAACAGGAGATAGTTGGTGTATGTTGTAAACCAGAGAGATTGTAGAGCAGAAGGTAGTTGATGTATGCTGTAAACAGGAAAGATTGTAGAGCAGAAGGTAGTTGATGTATGTTGTAAACAGGAGAGGTTGTAGAGCAGAAGATAGTTGGTGTATGTTGTAAACCGGAGAGATTGTAGAGCAGAAGGAAGTTGATGTATGCTGTAAACAGGGGAGATTGTAGAGCAGAAGATAGTTGGTGTATGCTGTAAACAGGAGAGATTGTAGAGCAGAAGGTAGTTGATGTATGCTGTAAACAGGAGAGATTGTAGAACAGAAGATAGTTGGTGTATGCTGTAAACAGGAGAGATTGTAGAGCAGAAGGTAGTTGATGTATTATGTAAACAGGAGAGATTGTAGAGCAGAAGGTAGTTGATGTATGCTGTAAATAGGAAAGATTGTAGAGCAGAAGGTAGTTGATGTATGCTGTAAAGAGGAGAGATTGTAGAGCAGAAGGGAGTTGATGTATGCTGTAAACAGGAGAGATTGTAGAGCAGAAGGGAGTTGATGTATGCTGTAAACAGGAGAGATTGTAGAGCTGAAGGTAGTTGATGTATGCTGTAAACAGGAGAGATTGTAGAGCAGAAGGTAGTTGATGTATGTTGTAAACAGGAGAGATTGTAGAGCAGGAGGTAGTTGATGTATGCTGTAAACAGGAGAGATTGTAGAGCAGTAGGTAGTTGATGTATGCTGTAAAGAGGAGAGATTGTAGAGCAGAAGATAGTTGATGTATGCTGTAAACAGGAGAGATTGTAGAGCAGTAGGTAGTTGATGTATGCTGTAAAGAGGAGAGATTGTAGAGCAGAAGTTAGTTGATGTATGCTGTAAACAGGAGAGATTGTAGAGCAGAAGGTAGTTGATGTATGCTGTAAACAGGAGAGATTGTAGAGCAGAAGGTAGATGATGTATGATGTAAAGAGGGGGGATTGTAGAGCAGCAGGTAGTTGATGTATGTTGTAAACAGGAGAGATTGTAGAGCAGAAGGTAGTTGATGTATGCTGTAAACAGGAAAGATTGTAGACCAGAAGGTAGTTGATGTATGTTGTAAACAGGAGAGGTTGTAGAGCAGAAGATAGTTGGTGTATGTTGTAAACCGGAGAGATTGTAGAGCAGAAGGAAGTTGATGTATGCTGTAAACAGGGGAGATTGTAGAGCAGAAGATAGTTGGTGTATGCTGTAAACAGGAGAGATTGTAGTGCAGAAGGTAGTTGATGTATGCTGTAAACAGGAGAGATTGTAGAACAGAAGATAGTTGGTGTATGCTGTAAACAGGAGAGATTGTAGAGCAGAAGGTAGTTGATGTATGATGTAAACAGGAGAGATTGTAGAGCAGAAGGTAGTTGATGTATGCTGTAAATAGGAAAGATTGTAGAGCAGAAGGTAGTTGATGTATGCTGTAAAGATGAGAGATTGTAGAGCAGAAGGGAGTTGATGTATGCTGTAAACAGGAGAGATTGTAGAGCAGAAGGGAGTTGATGTATGCTGTAAACAGGAGAGATTGTAGAGCAGAAGGTAGTTGATGTATGCTTTAAACAGGAGAGATTGTAGAGCAGAAGGTAGTTGATGTATGTTGTAAACAGGAGAGATTGTAGAGCAGGAGGTAGTTGATGTATGCTGTAAACAGGAGAGATTGTAGAGCAGTAGGTAGTTGATGTATGCTGTAAAGAGGAGAGATTGTAGAGCAGAAGATAGTTGATGTATGCTGTAAACAGGAGAGATTGTAGAGCAGTAGGTAGTTGATGTATGCTGTAAAGAGGGGGGATCGTAGAGCAGCAGGTAGTTGATGTATGTTGTAAAGAGGAGAGATTGTAGAGAAGAAGGTAGTTGATGTATGCTGTAAACAGGAGAGATTGTAGAGCAGAAGTTAGTTGATGTATGCTGTAAAGAGGGGGGATTGTAGAGCAGCAGGTAGTTGATGTATGTTGTAAAGAGGAGAGATTGTAGAGCAGAAGGTAGTTGATGTATGCTGTAAACAGGAGAGATTGTAGAGCAGAAGGTAGTTGATGTATGCTGTAAAGAGGAGAGATTGTAGAGCAGAAGGTAGTTGATGTATGCTGTAAAGAGGAGAGATTGTACAGCAGAAGGTAGTTTATGTATGTTGTAAACAGGAGAGATTGTAGAGCAGAAGATAGTTGATGTATGCTGTAAACAGGAGAGATTGTAGAGCAGTAGGTAGTTGATGTATGCTCTAAAGAGGAGAGATTGTAGAGCAGAAGGTAGTTGATGTATGCTGTAAAGAGGCGAGATTGTAGAGCAGAAGGTAGTTGATGTATGCTGTAAACAGGAGAGATTGTAGAGCAGAAGATTGTTGATGTATGCTGTAAACAGGAGAGATTGTAGAGCAGTAGGTAGTTGATGTATGCTGTAAACAGGAGAGATTGTAGAGCAGTAGGTAGTTGATGTATGCTGTAAAGAGGAGAGATTGTAGAGCAGAAGTTAGTTGATGTATGCTGTAAACAGGAGAGATTGTAGAGCAGAAGGTAGTTGATGTATGCTGTAAACAGGAGAGATTGTAGAGCAGAAGGTAGATGATGTATGATGTAAAGAGGGGGGATTGTAGAGCAGCAGGTAGTTGATGTATGTTGTAAAGAGGAGAGATTGTAGAGAAGAAGGTAGTTGATGTATGCTGTAAACAGGAGAGATTGTAGAGCAGAAGTTAGTTGATGTATGCTGTAAAGAGGGGGGATTGTAGAGCAGCAGGTAGTTGATGTATGTTGTAAAGAGGAGAGATTGTAGAGCAGAAGGTAGTTGATGTATGCGGTAAACAGGAGAGATTGTAGAGCAGAAGGTAGTTGATGTATGCTGTAAAGAGGAGAGATTGTAGAGCAGAAGGTAGTTGATGTATGCTGTAAAGAGGAGAGATTGTACAGCAGAAGGTAGTTTATGTATGTTGTAAACAGGAGAGATTGTAGAGCAGAAGATAGTTGATGTATGCTGTAAACAGGAGAGATTGTAGAGCAGTAGGTAGTTGATGTATGCTGTAAAGAGGAGAGATTGTAGAGCAGAAGGTAGTTGATGTATGCTGTAAAGAGGCGAGATTGTAGAGCAGAAGGTAGTTGATGTATGCTGTAAACAGGAGAGATTGTAGAGCAGAAGATTGTTCATGTATGCTGTAAACAGGAGAGATTGTAGAGCAGTAGGTAGTTGATGTATGCTGTAAAGAGGAGAGATTGTAGAGCAGAAGATAGTTGATGTATGCTGTAAACAGGAGAGATTGTAGAGCAGTAGGTAGTTGATGTATGCTGTAAAGAGGAGAGATTGTAGAGCAGAAGTTAGTTGATGTATGCTGTAAACAGGAGAGATTGTAGAGCAGAAGGTAGTTGATGTATGCTGTAAACAGGAGAGATTGTAGAACAGAAGATAGTTGGTGTATGCTGTAAACAGGAGAGATTGTAGAGCAGAAGGTAGTTGATGTATGATGTAAACAGGAGAGATTGTAGAGCAGAAGGTAGTTGATGTATGCTGTAAATAGGAAAGATTGTAGAGCAGAAGGTAGTTGATGTATGCTGTAAAGATGAGAGATTGTAGAGCAGAAGGGAGTTGATGTATGCTGTAAACAGGAGAGATTGTAGAGCAGAAGGGAGTTGATGTATGCTGTAAACAGGAGAGATTGTAGAGCAGAAGGTAGTTGATGTATGCTTTAAACAGGAGAGATTGTAGAGCAGAAGGTAGTTGATGTATGTTGTAAACAGGAGAGATTGTAGAGCAGGAGGTAGTTGATGTATGCTGTAAACAGGAGAGATTGTAGAGCAGTAGGTAGTTGATGTATGCTGTAAAGAGGAGAGATTGTAGAGCAGAAGATAGTTGATGTATGCTGTAAACAGGAGAGATTGTAGAGCAGTAGGTAGTTGATGTATGCTGTAAAGAGGAGAGATTGTAGAGCAGAAGTTAGTTGATGTATGCTGTAAACAGGAGAGATTGTAGAGCAGAAGGTAGTTGATGTATGCTGTAAACAGGAGAGATTGTAGAGCAGAAGGTAGATGATGTATGATGTAAAGAGGGGGGATCGTAGAGCAGCAGGTAGTTGATGTATGTTGTAAACAGGAGAGGTTGTAGAGCAGAAGATAGTTGGTGTATGTTGTAAACCGGAGAGATTGTAGAGCAGAAGGAAGTTGATGTATGCTGTAAACAGGGGAGATTGTAGAGCAGAAGATAGTTGGTGTATGCTGTAAACAGGAGAGATTGTAGTGCAGAAGGTAGTTGATGTATGCTGTAAACAGGAGAGATTGTAGAACAGAAGATAGTTGGTGTATGCTGTAAACAGGAGAGATTGTAGAGCAGAAGGTAGTTGATGTATGATGTAAACAGGAGAGATTGTAGAGCAGAAGGTAGTTGATGTATGCTGTAAATAGGAAAGATTGTAGAGCAGAAGGTAGTTGATGTATGCTGTAAAGATGAGAGATTGTAGAGCAGAAGGGAGTTGATGTATGCTGTAAACAGGAGAGATTGTAGAGCAGAAGGGAGTTGATGTATGCTGTAAACAGGAGAGATTGTAGAGCAGAAGGTAGTTGATGTATGCTTTAAACAGGAGAGATTGTAGAGCAGAAGGTAGTTGATGTATGTTGTAAACAGGAGAGATTGTAGAGCAGGAGGTAGGTGATGTATGCTGTAAACAGGAGAGATTGTAGAGCAGTAGGTAGTTGATGTATGCTGTAAAGAGGAGAGATTGTAGAGCAGAAGATAGTTGATGTATGCTGTAAACAGGAGAGATTGTAGAGCAGTAGGTAGTTGATGTATGCTGTAAAGAGGAGAGATTGTAGAGCAGAAGTTAGTTGATGTATGCTGTAAACAGGAGAGATTGTAGAGCAGAAGGTAGTTGATGTATGCTGTAAACAGGAGAGATTGTAGAGCAGAAGGTAGATGATGTATGATGTAAAGAGGGGGGATCGTAGAGCAGCAGGTAGTTGATGTATGTTGTAAAGAGGAGAGATTGTAGAGGAGAAGGTAGTTGATGTATGCTGTAAACAGGAGAGATTGTAGAGCAGAAGTTAGTTGATGTATGCTGTAAAGAGGGGGGATTGTAGAGCAGCAGGTAGTTGATGTATGTTGTAAAGAGGAGAGATTGTAGAGCAGAAGGTAGTTGATGTATGCTGTAAACAGGAGAGATTGTAGAGCAGAAGGTAGTTGATGTATGCTGTAAAGAGGAGAGATTGTAGAGCAGAAGGTAGTTGATGTATGCTGTAAAGAGGAGAGATTGTACAGCAGAAGGTAGTTTATGTATGTTGTAAACAGGAGAGATTGTAGAGCAAAAGATAGTTGATGTATGCTGTAAACAGGAGAGATTGTAGAGCAGTAGGTAGTTGATGTATGCTCTAAAGAGGAGAGATTGTAGAGCAGAAGGTAGTTGATGTATGCTGTAAAGAGGCGAGATTGTAGAGCAGAAGGTAGTTGATGTATGCTGTAAACAGGAGAGATTGTAGAGCAGAAGATTGTTGATGTATGCTGTAAACAGGAGAGATTGTAGAGCAGTAGGTAGTTGATGTATGCTGTAAACAGGAGAGATTGTAGAGCAGTAGGTAGTTGATGTATGCTGTAAAGAGGAGAGATTGTAGAGCAGAAGTTAGTTGATGTATGCTGTAAACAGGAGAGATTGTAGAGCAGAAGGTAGTTGATGTATGCTGTAAACAGGAGAGATTGTAGAGCAGAAGGTAGATGATGTATGATGTAAAGAGGGGGGATTGTAGAGCAGCAGGTAGTTGATGTATGTTGTAAAGAGGAGAGATTGTAGAGAAGAAGGTAGTTGATGTATGCTGTAAACAGGAGAGATTGTAGAGCAGAAGTTAGTTGATGTATGCTGTAAAGAGGGGGGATTGTAGAGCAGCAGGTAGTTGATGTATGTTGTAAAGAGGAGAGATTGTAGAGCAGAAGGTAGTTGATGTATGCGGTAAACAGGAGAGATTGTAGAGCAGAAGGTAGTTGATGTATGCTGTAAAGAGGAGAGATTGTAGAGCAGAAGGTAGTTGATGTATGCTGTAAAGAGGAGAGATTGTACAGCAGAAGGTAGTTTATGTATGTTGTAAACAGGAGAGATTGTAGAGCAGAAGATAGTTGATGTATGCTGTAAACAGGAGAGATTGTAGAGAAGTAGGTAGTTGATGTATGCTGTAAAGAGGAGAGATTGTAGAGCAGAAGGTAGTTGATGTATGCTGTAAAGAGGCGAGATTGTAGAGCAGAAGGTAGTTGATGTATGCTGTAAACAGGAGAGATTGTAGAGCAGAAGATTGTTCATGTATGCTGTAAACAGGAGAGATTGTAGAGCAGTAGGTAGTTGATGTATGCTGTAAAGAGGAGAGATTGTAGAGCAGAAGATAGTTGATGTATGCTGTAAACAGGAGAGATTGTAGAGCAGTAGGTAGTTGATGTATGCTGTAAAGAGGAGAGATTGTAGAGCAGAAGTTAGTTGATGTATGCTGTAAACAGGAGAGATTGTAGAGCAGAAGGTAGTTGATGTATGCTGTAAACAGGAGAGATTGTAGAACAGAAGATAGTTGGTGTATGCTGTAAACAGGAGAGATTGTAGAGCAGAAGGTAGTTGATGTATGATGTAAACAGGAGAGATTGTAGAGCAGAAGGTAGTTGATGTATGCTGTAAATAGGAAAGATTGTAGAGCAGAAGGTAGTTGATGTATGCTGTAAAGATGAGAGATTGTAGAGCAGAAGGGAGTTGATGTATGCTGTAAACAGGAGAGATTGTAGAGCAGAAGGGAGTTGATGTATGCTGTAAACAGGAGAGATTGTAGAGCAGAAGGTAGTTGATGTATGCTTTAAACAGGAGAGATTGTAGAGCAGAAGGTAGTTGATGTATGTTGTAAACAGGAGAGATTGTAGAGCAGGAGGTAGTTGATGTATGCTGTAAACAGGAGAGATTGTAGAGCAGTAGGTAGTTGATGTATGCTGTAAAGAGGAGAGATTGTAGAGCAGAAGATAGTTGATGTATGCTGTAAACAGGAGAGATTGTAGAGCAGTAGGTAGTTGATGTATGCTGTAAAGAGGAGAGATTGTAGAGCAGAAGTTAGTTGATGTATGCTGTAAACAGGAGAGATTGTAGAGCAGAAGGTAGTTGATGTATGCTGTAAACAGGAGAGATTGTAGAGCAGAAGGTAGATGATGTATGATGTAAAGAGGGGGGATCGTAGAGCAGCAGGTAGTTGATGTATGTTGTAAAGAGGAGAGATTGTAGAGAAGAAGGTAGTTGATGTATGCTGTAAACAGGAGAGATTGTAGAGCAGAAGTTAGTTGATGTATGCTGTAAAGAGGGGGGATTGTAGAGCAGCAGGTAGTTGATGTATGTTGTAAAGAGGAGAGATTGTAGAGCAGAAGGTAGTTGATGTATGCTGTAAACAGGAGAGATTGTAGAGCAGAAGGTAGTTGATGTATGCTGTAAAGAGGAGAGATTGTAGAGCAGAAGGTAGTTGATGTATGCTGTAAAGAGGAGAGATTGTACAGCAGAAGGTAGTTTATGTATGTTGTAAACAGGAGAGATTGTAGAGCAGAAGATAGTTGATGTATGCTGTAAACAGGAGAGATTGTAGAGCAGTAGGTAGTTGATGTATGCTCTAAAGAGGAGAGATTGTAGAGCAGAAGGTAGTTGATGTATGCTGTAAAGAGGCGAGATTGTAGAGCAGAAGGTAGTTGATGTATGCTGTAAACAGGAGAGATTGTAGAGCAGAAGATTGTTGATGTATGCTGTAAACAGGAGAGATTGTAGAGCAGTAGGTAGTTGATGTATGCTGTAAACAGGAGAGATTGTAGAGCAGTAGGTAGTTGATGTATGCTGTAAAGAGGAGAGATTGTAGAGCAGAAGTTAGTTGATGTATGCTGTAAACAGGAGAGATTGTAGAGCAGAAGGTAGTTGATGTATGCTGTAAACAGGAGAGATTGTAGAGCAGAAGGTAGATGATGTATGATGTAAAGAGGGGGGATTGTAGAGCAGCAGGTAGTTGATGTATGTTGTAAAGAGGAGAGATTGTAGAGAAGAAGGTAGTTGATGTATGCTGTAAACAGGAGAGATTGTAGAGCAGAAGTTA
This sequence comes from Eledone cirrhosa, assembly GCA_964016885.1. Classification (NCBI taxonomy): domain Eukaryota; kingdom Metazoa; phylum Mollusca; class Cephalopoda; order Octopoda; family Eledonidae; genus Eledone; species Eledone cirrhosa. Next base: position 98,883,282 of record OZ024743.1, on the reverse strand, counting down.
GTTGATGTATGCTGTAAAGAGGGGGGATTGTAGAGCAGCAGGTAGTTGATGTATGTTGTAAAGAGGAGAGATTGTAGAGCAGAAGGTAGTTGATGTATGCGGTAAACAGGTGAGATTGTAGAGCAGAAGGTAGTTGATGTATGCTGTAAAGAGGAGAGATTGTAGAGCAGAAGGTAGTTGATGTATGCTGTAAAGAGGAGAGATTGTACAGCAGAAGGTAGTTTATGTATGTTGTAAACAGGAGAGATTGTAGAGCAGAAGATAGTTGATGTATGCTGTAAACAGGAGAGATTGTAGAGCAGTAGGTAGTTGATGTATGCTGTAAAGAGGAGAGATTGTAGAGCAGAAGGTAGTTGATGTATGCTGTAAAGAGGCGAGATTGTAGAGCAGAAGGTAGTTGATGTATGCTGTAAACAGGAGAGATTGTAGAGCAGAAGATTGTTCATGTATGCTGTAAACAGGAGAGATTGTAGAGCAGTAGGTAGTTGATGTATGCTGTAAAGAGGAGAGATTGTAGAGCAGAAGATAGTTGATGTATGCTGTAAACAGGAGAGATTGTAGAGCAGTAGGTAGTTGATGTATGCTGTAAAGAGGAGAGATTGTAGAGCAGAAGTTAGTTGATGTATGCTGTAAACAGGAGAGATTGTAGAGCAGAAGGTAGTTGATGTATGCTGTAAAGAGGAGAGATTGTAGAGCAGAAGGTAGTTGATGTATGCTGTAAACAGGAGAGATTGTAGAGCAGAAGATAGTTGATGTATGCTGTAAACAGGAGAGATTGTAGAGCAGTAGGTAGTTGATGTATGCTGTAAAGAGGAGAGATTGTAGAGCAGAAGATAGTTGATGTATGCTGTAAACAGGAGAGATTGTAGAGCAGTAGGTAGTTGATGTATGCTGTAAAGAGGAGATATTGTAGAGCAGAAGGTAGTTGATGTATGCTGTAAACAGGTGAGATTGTAGAGCAGAAGGTAGTTGATGTATGCTGTAAATAGGAAAGATTGTAGAGCAGAAGGTAGTTGATGTATGCTGTAAAGAGGAGAGATTGTAGAGCAGAAGGTAGTTGATGTATGCTGTAAACAGGAAAGATTGTAGAGCAGAAGGTAGTTGATGTATGTTGTAAACAGGAGAGGTTGTAGAGCAGAAGATAGTTGGTGTATGTTGTAAACCGGAGAGATTGTAGAGCAGAAGGAAGTTGATGTATGCTGTAAACAGGGGAGATTGTAGAGCAGAAGATAGTTGGTGTATGCTGTAAACAGGAGAGATTGTAGAGCAGAAGGTAGTTGATGTATGCTGTAAACAGGAGAGATTGTAGAACAGAAGATAGTTGGTGTATGCTGTAAACAGGAGAGATTGTAGAGCAGAAGGTAGTTGATGTATTATGTAAACAGGAGAGATTGTAGAGCAGAAGGTAGTTGATGTATGCTGTAAATAGGAAAGATTGTAGAGCAGAAGGTAGTTGATGTATGCTGTAAAGAGGAGAGATTGTAGAGCAGAAGGGAGTTGATGTATGCTGTAAACAGGAGAGATTGTAGAGCAGAAGGGAGTTGATGTATGCTGTAAACAGGAGAGATTGTAGAGCAGAAGGTAGTTGATGTATGCTGTAAACAGGAGAGATTGTAGAGCAGAAGGTAGTTGATGTATGTTGTAAACAGGAGAGATTGTAGAGCAGGAGGTAGTTGATGTATGCTGTAAACAGGAGAGATTGTAGAGCAGTAGGTAGTTGATGTATGCTGTAAAGAGGAGAGATTGTAGAGCAGAAGATAGTTGATGTATGCTGTAAACAGGAGAGATTGTAGAGCAGTAGGTAGTTGATGTATGCTGTAAAGAGGAGAGATTGTAGAGCAGAAGTTAGTTGATGTATGCTGTAAACAGGAGAGATTGTAGAGCAGAAGGTAGTTGATGTATGCTGTAAACAGGAGAGATTGTAGAGCAGAAGGTAGATGATGTATGATGTAAAGAGGGGGGATTGTAGAGCAGCAGGTAGTTGATGTATGTTGTAAAGAGGAGAGATTGTAGAGCAGAAGGTAGTTGATGTATGCTGTAAACAGGAGAGATTGTAGAGCAGAAGGTAGTTGATGTATGCTGTAAAGAGGGGGGATTTTAGAGCAGCAGGTAGTTGATGTATGTTGTAAAGAGGAGAGATTGTAGAGCAGAAGGTAGTTGATGTATGCTGTAAACAGGAGAGATTGTAGAGCAGAAGGGAGTTGATGTATGCTGTAAACAGGAGAGATTGTAGAGCAGAAGGTAGTTGATGTATGCTGTAAAGAGGAGAGATTGTACAGCAGAAGGTAGTTTATGTATGTTGTAAACAGGAGAGATTGTAGAGCAGAAGGTAGTTTATGTATGCTGTAAACAGGAGAGATTGTAGAGCAGAAGGTAGTTGATGTATGCTGTAAAGAGGAGAGATTGTAGAACAGAAGATAGTTGATGTATGTTGTAAACAGTAGAGATTGTAGAACAGAAGGTAGTTGATGTATGTTGTAAACAGGAGAGATTGTAGAACAGAAGATAGTTGATGTATGTTGTAAACAGTAGAGATTGTAGAACAGAAGGTAGTTGATGTATGCTGTAAACAGGAGAGATTGTAGAACAGAAGGTAGTTGATGTATGCTGTAAACAGGAGAGGTTGTAGAGCAGAAGGTAGTTGATATATGCTGTAAAGAGGAGAGATTGTAGAACAGAAGGTAGTTGATGTATGCTGTAAAGAGGAGAGATTGTACAGCAGAAGGTAGTTTATGTATGTTGTAAACAGGAGAGATTGTAGAGCAGAAGGTAGTTGATGTATGCTGTAAACAGGAGAGATTGTAGAGCAGAAGGTAGTTGATGTATGCTGTAAACATGAGAGATTGTTGAGCAGAAGGTAGTTATGTATGCTGTAAAGAGGAGAGATTGTAGAACAGAAGGTAGTTGATGTATGTTGTAAACAGGAGAGATTGTAGAACAGAAGGTAGTTGATGTATGCTGTAAACAGGAGAGATTGTAGAACAGAAGGTAGTTGATGTATGCTGTAAACAGGAGAGGTTGTAGAGCAGAAGGTAGTTGATGTATGCTGTAAAGAGGAGAGATTGTAGAGCAGAAGGTAGTTGATGTATGCTGTAAAGAGGAGAGATTGTAGAGCAGAAGGTAGTTGATGTATGTTGTAAACAGGAGAGATTGTAGAGCAGGAGGTAGTTGATGTATGCTGTAAAGAGGAGAGATTGTAGAGCCGAAGGTAGTTGATGTATGCTGTAAACAGGAAAGATTGTAGAGCAGAAGATAGTTGATGTATGTTGTAAACAGGAGAGATTGTAGAGCAGGAGGTAGTTGATGTATGTTGTAAAGAGGAGAGATTGTAGAGCAGAAGATAGTTGATGTATGCTGTAAAGAGGGGAGATTGTAGAGCAGAAGGTAGTTGATGTATGCTGTAAAGAGGAGAGATTGTAGAGCAGAAGGTAGTTGATGTATGCTGTAAACAGGAGAGATTGTAGAGCAGAAGATAGTTGATGTATGCTGTAAACAGGAGAGATTGTAGAACAGAAGGTAGTTGATGTATGCTGTAAAGAGGAGAGATTGTAGAGCAGTAGGTAGTTGAAGTATGCTGTAAACAGGAGAGATTGTAGAGCAGAAGATAGTTGATGTATGCTGTAAACAGGAGAGATTGTAGAGCAGTAGGTAGTTGATGTATGCTGTAAAGAGGAGAGATTGTAGAGCAGAAGATAGTTGATTTATGCTGTAAACAGGAGAGATTGTAGAGCAGTAGGTAGTTGATGTATGCTGTAAAGAGGAGAGATTGTAGAGCAGAAGGTAGTTGATGTATGCTGTAAACAGGAGAGATTTTAGAGCAGAAGGTAGTTGATGTATGCTGTAAAGAGGAGAGATTGTAGAGCAGAAGGTAGTTGATGTATGCTGTAAACAGGAGAGATTGTAGAGCAGAAGATAGTTGATGTATGCTGTAAACAGGAGAGATTGTAGAGCAGTAGGTAGTTGATGTATGCTGTAAAGAGGAGAGATTGTAGAGCAGAAGATAGTTGATGTATGCTGTAAACAGGAGAGATTGTAGAGCAGTAGGTAGTTGATGTATGCTGTAAAGAGGAGAGATTGTAGAGCAGAAGGTAGTTGATGTATGCTGTAAACAGGAGAGATTGTAGAGCAGAAGGTAGTTGATGTATGCTGTAAAGAGGAGAGATTGTAGAGCAGAAGGTAGTTGATGTATGCTGTAAACAGGAGAGATTGTAGAGCAGAAGATAGTTGATGTATGCTGTTAACAGGAGAGATTGTAGAGCAGTAGGTAGTTGATGTATGCTGTAAACAGGAGAGATTGTAGAGCAGAAGATAGTTGATGTATGCTGTAAACAGGAGAGATTGTAGAGCAGTAGGTAGTTGATGTATGCTGTAAAGAGGAGAGATTGTAGAGCAGAAGGTAGTTGATGTATGCTGTAAACAGGAGAGATTGTAGAGCAGAAGGTAGTTGATGTATGCTGTAAAGAGGAGAGATTGTAGAGCAGAAGGTAGTTGATGTATGCTGTAAACAGGAGAGATTGTAGAGCAGAAGATAGTTGATGTATGCTGTAAACAGGAGAGATTGTAGAGCAGTAGGTAGTTGATGTATGCTGTAAACAGGAGAGATTGTAGAGCAGAAGATAGTTGATGTATGCTGTAAACAGGAGAGATTGTAGAGCAGTAGGTAGTTGATGTATGCTGTAAAGAGGAGAGATTGTAGAGCAGAAGGTAGTTGATGTATGCTGTAAACAGGAGAGATTGTAGAGCAGAAGGTAGTTGATGTATGCTGTAAAGAGGAGAGATTGTAGAGCAGAAGGTAGTTGATGTATGCTGTAAACAGGAGAGATTGTAGAGCAGAAGATAGTTGATGTATGCTGTAAACAGGAGAGATTGTAGAGCAGTAGGTAGTTGATGTATGCTGTAAACAGGAGAGATTGTAGAGCAGATGATAGTTGATGTATGCTGTAAACAGGAGAGATTGTAGAGCAGTAGGTAGTTGATGTATGCTGTAAAGAGGAGAGATTGTAGAGCAGAAGATAGTTGATGTAAGCTGTAAACAGGAGAGATTGTAGACCAGTAGGTAGTTGATGTATGGTGTAAAGAGGAGAGATTGTAGAGCAGAAGGTAGTTGATGCATGCTGTAAACAGGAGAGATTGTAGAGCAGAAGGTAGTTGATGTATGCTGTAAAGAGGAGAGATTGTAGAGCAGTAGGTAGTTGATGTATGCTGTAAAGAGGGGAGATTGTAGAGCAGAAGATAGTTGATGTATGCTGTAAACAGGAGAGATTGTAGAGCAGTAGGTAGTTGATGTATGCTGTAAACAGGAGAGATTGTAGAGCAGAAGGTAGTTGATGTATGCTGTAAACAGGAGAGATTGTAGAGCAGAAGATAGTTGATGTATGCTGTAAAGAGGAGAGATTGTAGAGCAGTAGGTAATTGATGTATGCTGTAAAGAGGAGAGATTGTAGAGCAGAAGGTAGTTGATGTATGCTGTAAACAGGAGAGATTGTAGAGCAAGAGGTAGTTGATGTATGTTGTAAACAGGAGAGATTGTAGAACAGAAGATAGTTGATGTATGTTGTAAACAGTAGAGATTGTAGAACAGAAGGTAGTTGATGTATGCTGTAAACAGGAGAGATTGTTGAACAGAAGATAGTTGATGTATGCTGTAAACAGGAGAGGTTGTAGAGCAGAAGGTAGTTGATATATGCTGTAAAGAGGAGAGATTGTAGAACAGAAGGTAGTTGATGTATGCTGTAAAGAGGAGAGATTGTACAGCAGAAGGTAGTTTATGTATGTTGTAAACAGGAGAGATTGTAGAGCAGAAGGTAGTTGATGTATGCTGTAAACAGGAGAGATTGTAGAGCAGAAGGTAGTTGATGTATGCTGTAAACATGAGAGATTGTTGAGCAGAAGGTAGTTATGTATGCTGTAAAGAGGAGAGATTGTAGAACAGAAGGTAGTTGATGTATGTTGTAAACAGGAGAGATTGTAGAACAGAAGGTAGTTGATGTATGCTGTAAACAGGAGAGATTGTAGAACAGAAGGTAGTTGATGTATGCTGTAAACAGGAGAGGTTGTAGAGCAGAAGGTAGTTGATGTATGCTGTAAAGAGGAGAGATTGTAGAGCAGAAGGTAGTTGATGTATGCTGTAAAGAGGAGAGATTGTAGAGCAGAAGGTAGTTGATGTATGTTGTAAACAGGAGAGATTGTAGAGCAGGAGGTAGTTGATGTATGCTGTAAAGAGGAGAGATTGTAGAGCAGAAGGTAGTTGATGTATGCTGTAAACAGTAGAGATTGTAGTGCCGCAGGTAGTTGATGTATGCTGTAAACAGGAAAGATTGTAGAGCAGAAGATAGTTGATGTATGTTGTAAACAGGAGAGATTGTAGAGCAGGAGGTAGTTGATGTATGTTGTAAAGAGGAGAGATTGTAGAGCAGAAGATAGTTGATGTATGCTGTAAAGAGGGGAGATTGTAGAGCAGTAAGTAGTTGATGTATGCTGTAAAGAGGAGAGATTGTAGAGCAGAAGGTAGTTGATGTATGCTGTAAAGAGGAGAGATTGTAGAGCAGAAGGTAGTTGATGTATGCTGTAAACAGGAGAGATTGTAGAGCAGAAGATAGTTGATGTATGCTGTAAACAGGAGAGATTGTAGAGCAGAAGATAGTTGATGTATGCTGTAAAGAGGAGAGATTGTAGAGCAGAAGATAGTTGATGTAAGCTGTAAACAGGAGAGATTGTAGACCAGTAGGTAGTTGATGTATGGTGTAAAGAGGAGAGATTGTAGAGCAGAAGGTAGTTGATGCATGCTGTAAACAGGAGAGATTGTAGAGCAGAAGGTAGTTGATGTATGCTGTAAAGAGGAGAGATTGTAGAGCAGTAGGTAGTTGATGTATGCTGTAAAGAGGGGAGATTGTAGAGCAGAAGATAGTTGATGTATGCTGTAAACAGGAGAGATTGTAGAGCAGTAGGTAGTTGATGTATGCTGTAAACAGGAGAGATTGTAGAGCAGAAGGTAGTTGATGTATGCTGTAAACAGGAGAGATTGTAGAGCAGAAGATAGTTGATGTATGCTGTAAAGAGGAGAGATTGTAGAGCAGTAGGTAATTGATGTATGCTGTAAAGAGGAGAGATTGTAGAGCAGAAGGTAGTTGATGTATGCTGTAAACAGGAGAGATTGTAGAGCAAGAGGTAGTTGATGTATGTTGTAAACAGGAGAGATTGTAGAACAGAAGATAGTTGATGTATGTTGTAAACAGTAGAGATTGTAGAACAGAAGGTAGTTGATGTATGCTGTAAACAGGAGAGATTGTTGAACAGAAGATAGTTGATGTATGCTGTAAACAGGAGAGGTTGTAGAGCAGAAGGTAGTTGATATATGCTGTAAAGAGGAGAGATTGTAGAACAGAAGGTAGTTGATGTATGCTGTAAAGAGGAGAGATTGTACAGCAGAAGGTAGTTTATGTATGTTGTAAACAGGAGAGATTGTAGAGCAGAAGGTAGTTGATGTATGCTGTAAACAGGAGAGATTGTAGAGCAGAAGGTAGTTGATGTATGCTGTAAACATGAGAGATTGTTGAGCAGAAGGTAGTTATGTATGCTGTAAAGAGGAGAGATTGTAGAACAGAAGGTAGTTGATGTATGTTGTAAACAGGAGAGATTGTAGAACAGAAGGTAGTTGATGTATGCTGTAAACAGGAGAGATTGTAGAACAGAAGGTAGTTGATGTATGCTGTAAACAGGAGAGGTTGTAGAGCAGAAGGTAGTTGATGTATGCTGTAAAGAGGAGAGATTGTAGAGCAGAAGGTAGTTGATGTATGCTGTAAAGAGGAGAGATTGTAGAGCAGAAGGTAGTTGATGTATGTTGTAAACAGGAGAGATTGTAGAGCAGGAGGTAGTTGATGTATGCTGTAAAGAGGAGAGATTGTAGAGCAGAAGGTAGTTGATGTATGCTGTAAACAGTAGAGATTGTAGTGCCGCAGGTAGTTGATGTATGCTGTAAACAGGAAAGATTGTAGAGCAGAAGATAGTTGATGTATGTTGTAAACAGGAGAGATTGTAGAGCAGGAGGTAGTTGATGTATGTTGTAAAGAGGAGAGATTGTAGAGCAGAAGATAGTTGATGTATGCTGTAAAGAGGGGAGATTGTAGAGCAGTAAGTAGTTGATGTATGCTGTAAAGAGGAGAGATTGTAGAGCAGAAGGTAGTTGATGTATGCTGTAAAGAGGAGAGATTGTAGAGCAGAAGGTAGTTGATGTATGCTGTAAACAGGAGAGATTGTAGAGCAGAAGATAGTTGATGTATGCTGTAAACAGGAGAGATTGTAGAGCAGAAGATAGTTGATGTATGCTGTAAACAGGAGAGATTGTAGAGCAGTAGGTAGTTGAAGTATGCTGTAAACAGGAGAGATTGTAGAGCAGAAGATAGTTGATGTATGCTGTAAACAGGAGAGATTGTAGAGCAGTAGGTAGTTGATGTATGCTGTAAAGAGGAGAGATTGTAGAGCAGAAGATAGTTGATTTATGCTGTAAACAGGAGAGATTGTAGAGCAGAAGATAGTTGATGTATGCTGTAAACAGGAGAGATTGTAGAGCAGTAGGTAGTTGAAGTATGCTGTAAACAGGAGAGATTGTAGAGCAGAAGATAGTTGATGTATGCTGTAAACAGGAGAGATTGTAGAGCAGTAGGTAGTTGATGTATGCTGTAAAGAGGAGAGATTGTAGAGCAGAAGGTAGTTGATGTATGCTGTAAACAGGAGAGATTTTAGAGCAGAAGGTAGTTGATGTATGCTGTAAAGAGGAGAGATTGTAGAGCAGAAGGTAGTTGATGTATGCTGTAAACAGGAGAGATTGTAGAGCAGAAGATAGTTGATGTATGCTGTAAACAGGAGAGATTGTAGAGCAGTAGGTAGTTGATGTATGCTGTAAAGAGGAGAGATTGTAGAGCAGAAGATAGTTGATGTATGCTGTAAACAGGAGAGATTGTAGAGCAGTAGGTAGTTGATGTATGCTGTAAAGAGGAGAGATTGTAGAGCAGAAGGTAGTTGATGTATGCTGTAAACAGGAGAGATTGTAGAGCAGAAGGTAGTTGATGTATGCTGTAAAGAGGAGAGATTGTAGAGCAGAAGGTAGTTGATGTATGCTGTAAACAGGAGAGATTGTAGAGCAGAAGATAGTTGATGTATGCTGTAAACAGGAGAGATTGTAGAGCAGTAGGTAGTTGATGTATGCTGTAAAGAGGAGAGATTGTAGAGCAGAAGATAGTTGATGTGTGCTGTAAACAGGAGAGATTGTAGAGCAGTAGGTAGTTGATGTATGCTGTAAAGAGGAGAGATTGTAGAGCAGAAGGTAGTTGATGTATGCTGTAAACAGGAGAGATTGTAGAGCAGAAGGTAGTTGATGTATGCTGTAAAGAGGAGAGATTGTAGAGCAGAAGGTAGTTGATGCATGCTGTAAACAGGAGAGATTGTAGAGCAGAAGGTAGTTGATGTATGCTGTAAAGAGGAGAGATTGTAGAGCAGTAGGTAGTTGATGTATGCTGTAAAGAGGGGAGATTGTAGAGCAGAAGATAGTTGATGTATGCTGTAAACAGGAGAGATTGTAGAGCAGTAGGTAGTTGATGTATGCTGTGAACAGGAGAGATTGTAGAGCAGAAGGTAGTTGATGTATGCTGTAAACAGGAGAGATTGTAGAGCAGAAGATAGTTGATGTATGCTGTAAAGAGGAGAGATTGTAGAGCAGTAGGTAATTGATGTATGCTGTAAGGAGGAGAGATTGTAGAGCAGTAGGTAGTTGAAGTATGCTGTAAACAGGAGAGATTGTAGAGCAGGAGATAGTTGATGTATGCTGTAAACAGGAGAGATTGTAGAGCAGTAGGTAGTTGATGTATGCTGTAAAGAGGAGAGATTGTAGAGCAGAAGATAGTTGATTTATGCTGTAAACAGGAGAGATTGTAGAGCAGAAGATAGTTGATGTATGCTGTAAACAGGAGAGATTGTAGAGCAGTAGGTAGTTGAAGTATGCTGTAAACAGGAGAGATTGTAGAGCAGAAGATAGTTGATGTATGCTGTAAACAGGAGAGATTGTAGAGCAGTAGGTAGTTGATGTATGCTGTAAAGAGGAGAGATTGTAGAGCAGAAGGTAGTTGATGTATGCTGTAAACAGGAGAGATTTTAGAGCAGAAGGTAGTTGATGTATGCTGTAAAGAGGAGAGATTGTAGAGCAGAAGGTAGTTGATGTATGCTGTAAACAGGAGAGATTGTAGAGCAGAAGATAGTTGATGTATGCTGTAAACAGGAGAGATTGTAGAGCAGTAGGTAGTTGATGTATGCTGTAAAGAGGAGAGATTGTAGAGCAGAAGATAGTTGATGTATGCTGTAAACAGGAGAGATTGTAGAGCAGTAGGTAGTTGATGTATGCTGTAAAGAGGAGAGATTGTAGAGCAGAAGGTAGTTGATGTATGCTGTAAACAGGAGAGATTGTAGAGCAGAAGGTAGTTGATGTATGCTGTAAAGAGGAGAGATTGTAGAGCAGAAGGTAGTTGATGTATGCTGTAAACAGGAGAGATTGTAGAGCAGAAGATAGTTGATGTATGCTGTAAACAGGAGAGATTGTAGAGCAGTAGGTAGTTGATGTATGCTGTAAAGAGGAGAGATTGTAGAGCAGAAGATAGTTGATGTATGCTGTAAACAGGAGAGATTGTAGAGCAGTAGGTAGTTGATGTATGCTGTAAAGAGGAGAGATTGTAGAGCAGAAGGTAGTTGATGTATGCTGTAAACAGGAGAGATTGTAGAGCAGAAGGTAGTTGATGTATGCTGTAAAGAGGAGAGATTGTAGAGCAGAAGGTAGTTGATGCATGCTGTAAACAGGAGAGATTGTAGAGCAGAAGGTAGTTGATGTATGCTGTAAAGAGGAGAGATTGTAGAGCAGTAGGTAGTTGATGTATGCTGTAAAGAGGGGAGATTGTAGAGCAGAAGATAGTTGATGTATGCTGTAAACAGGAGAGATTGTAGAGCAGTAGGTAGTTGATGTATGCTGTGAACAGGAGAGATTGTAGAGCAGAAGGTAGTTGATGTATGCTGTAAACAGGAGAGATTGTAGAGCAGAAGATAGTTGATGTATGCTGTAAAGAGGAGAGATTGTAGAGCAGTAGGTAATTGATGTATGCTGTAAGGAGGAGAGATTGTAGAGCAGAAGGTAGTTGATGTATGCTGTAAACAGGAGAGATTGTAGAGCAGGAGATAGTTGATGTATGCTGTAAAGAGGAGAGATTGTAGAGCAGAAGGTAGTTGATGTATGCTGTAAAGAGGAGAGATTATAGAGCAGTAGGTAGTTGATGTATGCTGTAAAGAGGAGAGATTGTAGAGCAGTAGGTAGTTGATGTATGCTGTAAAGAGGAGAGATTGTAGAGCAGTAGGTAGTTGATGTATGCTGTAAGGAGGAGAGATTGTAGAGCAGGAGGTAGTTGATGTATGCTGTAAAGAGGAGAGATTGTAGAACAGAAGGTAGTTGATGTATGTTGAAAACAGGAGAGATTGTAGAACAGAAGGTAGTTGATGTATGCTGTAAACAGGAGAGATTGTAGGACAGAAGGTAGTTGATGTATGCTGTAAACAGGAGAGGTTGTAGAGCAGAAGGTAGTTGATGTATGCTGTAAAGAGGAGAGATTGTAGAGCAGAAGGTAGTTGATGTATGCTGTAAACAGGAGAGATTGTAGAGCAGAAGGTAGTTGATGTATGTTGTAAACAGGAGAGATTGTAGAGCAGGAGGTAGTTGATGTATGCTGTAAACAGGAGAGATTGTAGAGCAGAAGGTAGTTGATGTATGCTGTAAACAGGAGAGATTGTAGAGCCGAAGGTAGTTGATGTATGCTGTAAACAGGAAAGATTGTAGAGCAGAAGATAGTTGATGTATGTTGTAAACAGGAGAGATTGTAGAGCAGGAGGTAGTTGATGTATGTTGTAAAGAGGAGAGATTGTAGAGCAGAAGATAGTTGATGTATGCTGTAAAGAGGAGAGATTGTAGAGCAGTAAGTAGTTGATGTATGCTGTAAAGAGGAGAGATTGTAGAGCAGAAGGTAGTTGATGTATGCTGTAAAGAGGAGAGATTGTAGAGCAGAAGGTAGTTGATGTATGCTGTAAACAGGAGAGATTGTAGAGCAGAAGATAGTTGATGTATGCTGTAAACAGGAGAGATTGTAGAGCAGAAGATAGTTGATGTATGCTGTAAACAGGAGAGATTGTAGAGCAGTAGGTAGTTGAAGTATGCTGTAAACAGGAGAGATTGTAGAGCAGAAGATAGTTGATGTATGCTGTAAACAGGAGAGATTGTAGAGCAGTAGGTAGTTGATGTATGCTGTAAAGAGGAGAGATTGTAGAGCAGAAGATAGTTGATTTATGCTGTAAACAGGAGAGATTGTAGAGCAGTAGGTAGTTGATGTATGCTGTAAAGAGGAGAGATTGTAGAGCAGAAGGTAGTTGATGTATGCTGTAAACAGAAAAGATTTTAGAGCAGAAGGTAGTTGATGTATGCTGTAAAGAGGAGAGATTGTAGAGCAGAAGGTAGTTGATGTATGCTGTAAACAGGAGAGATTGTAGAGCAGAAGATAGTTGATGTATGCTGTAAAGAGGAGAGATTGTAGAGCAGAAGATAGTTGATGTATGCTGTAAACAGGAGAGATTGTAGAGCAGTAGGTAGTTGATGTATGCTGTAAAGAGGAGAGATTGTAGAGCAGAAGGTAGTTGATGTATGCTGTAAACAGGAGAGATTGTAGAGCAGAAGGTAGTTGATGTATGCTGTAAAGAGGAGAGATTGTAGAGCAGAAGGTAGTTGATGTATGCTGTAAACAGGAGAGATTGTAGAGCAGTAGGTAGTTGATGTATGCTGTAAACAGGAGAGATTGTAGAGCAGAAGATAGTTGATGTATGCTGTAAACAGGAGAGATTGTAGAGCAGTAGGTAGTTGATGTATGCTGTAAAGAGGAGAGATTGTAGAGCAGAAGGTAGTTGATGTATGCTGTAAACAGGAGAGATTGTAGAGCAGAAGGTAGTTGATGTATGCTGTAAAGAGGAGAGATTGTAGAGCAGAAGGTAGTTGATGTATGCTGTAAACAGGAGAGATTGTAGAGCAGAAGATAGTTGATGTATGCTGTAAACAGGAGAGATTGTAGAGCAGTAGGTAGTTGATGTATGCTGTAAAGAGGAGAGATTTTAGAGCAGAAGATAGTTGATGTATGCTGTAAACAGGAGAGATTGTAGAGCAGTAGGTAGTTGATGTATGCTGTAAAGAGGAGAGATTGTAGAGCAGAAGGTAGTTGATGTAAGCTGTAAACAGGAGAGATTGTAGAGCAGAAGGTAGTTGATGTATGCTGTAAAGAGGAGAGATTGTAGAGCAGAAGGTAGTTGATGTATGCTGTAAACAGGAGAGATTGTAGAGCAGAAGATAGTTGATGTATGCTGTAAACAGGAGAGATTGTAGAGCAGTAGGTAGTTGATGTATGCTGTAAACAGGAGAGATTGTAGAGCAGATGATAGTTGATGTATGCTGTAAACAGGAGAGATTGTAGAGCAGTAGGTAGTTGATGTATGCTGTAAAGAGGAGAGATTGTAGAGCAGAAGATAGTTGATGTAAGCTGTAAACAGGAGAGATTGTAGACCAGTAGGTAGTTGATGTATGGTGTAAAGAGGAGAGATTGTAGAGCAGAAGGTAGTTGATGTATGCTGTAAACAGGAGAGATTGTAGAGCAGAAGGTAGTTGATGTATGCTGTAAAGAGGAGAGATTGTAGAGCAGTAGGTAGTTGATGTATGCTGTAAAGAGGGGAGATTGTAGAGCAGAAGATAGTTGATGTATGCTGTAAACAGGAGAGATTGTAGAGCAGTAGGTAGTTGATGTATGCTGTAAACAGGAGAGATTGTAGAGCAGAAGGTAGTTGATGTATGCTGTAAACAGGAGAGATTGTAGAGCAGAAGGTAGTTGATGTATGCTGTAAAGAGGAGAGATTGTAGAGCAGTAGGTAGTTGATGTATGCTGTAAAGAGGAGAGATTGTAGAGCAGAAGGTAGTTGATGTATGCTGTAAACAGGAGAGATTGTAGAGCAGGAGGTAGTTGATGTATGCTGTAAAGAGGAGAGATTGTAGAGCAGAAGGTAGTTGATGTATGCTGCAAAGAGGTGAGATTGTAGAGCAGAAGGTAGTTGATGTATGCTGTAAAGAGGAGAGATTGTAGAGCAGTAGGTAGTTGATGTATGCTGTAAAGAGGAGAGATTGTAGAGCAGTAGGTAGTTGATGTATGCTGTAAAGAGGAGAGATTGTAGAGCAGGAGGTAGTTGATGTATGCTGTAAAGAGGAGAGATTGTAGAGCAGTAGGTAGTTGATGTATGCTGTAAAGAGGAGAGATTGTAGAGCAGAAGGTAGTTGATGTATGCTGTAAAGAGGAGAGATTGTAGAGCAGGAGGTAGTTGATGTATGCTGTAAAGAGGAGAGATTGTAGAGCAGTAGGTAGTTGATGTATGCTGTAAAGAGGAGAGATTGTAGAGCAGGAGGTAGTTGATGTATGCTGTAAAGAGGAGAGATTGTAGAGCAGGAGGTAGTTGATGTATGCTGTAAAGAGGAGAGATTGTAGAGCAGTAGGTAGTTGATGTATGCTGTAAAGAGGAGAGATTGTAGAGCAGAAGGTAGTTGATGTATGCTGTAAAGAGGAGAGATTGTAGAGCAGTAGGTAGTTGATGTATGCTGTAAAGAGGAGAGATTGTAGAGCAGAAGGTAGTTGATGTATGCTGTAAACAGGAGAGATTGTAGAGCAGAAGGTAGTTGATGTATGCTGTAAAGAGGAGAGATTGTAGAGCAGTAGGTAGTTGATGTATGCTGTAAAGAGGGGGGATTGTAGAGCAGCAGGTAGTTGATGTATGCTGTAAAGAGGAGAGATTGTAGAACAGAAGGTAGTTGATGTATGCTGTAAACAGGAGAGGTTGTAGAGCAGAAGGTAGTTGATGTATGTTGTAAACAGGAGAGATTGTAGAGCAGAAGGTAGTTGATGTATGCTGTAAACAGAGGAGATTGTAGAGCAGAAGATAGTTGATGTATGCTGTAAAGAGGAGAGATTGTAGAGCAGAAGGTAGTTGATGTATGCTGTAAAGAGGAGAGATTGTAGAGCAGAAGGTATTTGATGTATGCTGTAAAGAGGGGGGATTGTAGAGCAGAAGGTAGTTGATGTATGCTGTAAACAGGAGAGATTGTAGAGCAGCAGGTAGTTGATGTATGCTGTAAACAGGAGAGATTGCAGAGCAGAAGATAGTTGATGTATGCTGTAAACAGGAGAGATTGTAGAGCAGAAGGTAGTTGATGTATGCTGTAAACAGAAGAGATTGTAGAGCAGCAGGTAGTTGATGTATGCTGTAAACAGGAGAGATTGTAGAGAAGCAGGTAGTTGATGTATGCTGTAAACAGGAGAGATTGTAGAGCAGTAGGTAGTTGATGTATGCTGTAAAGAGGAGAGATTGTAGAGCAGAAGATAGTTGATGTAAGCTGTAAACAGGAGAGATTGTAGACCAGTAGGTAGTTGATGTATGCTGTAAAGAGGAGAGATTGTAGAGCAGAAGGTAGTTGATGTATGCTGTAAACAGGAGAGATTGTAGAGCAGAATGTAGTTGATGTATGCTGTAAAGAGGAGAGATTGTAGAGCAGTAGGTAGTTGATGTATGCTGTAAAGAGGGGAGATTGTAGAGCAGAAGATAGTTGATGTATGCTGTAAACAGGAGAGATTGTAGAGCAGTAGGTAGTTGATGTATGCTGTAAACAGGAGAGATTGTAGAGCAGTAGGTAGTTGATGTATGCTGTAAAGAGGAGAGATTGTAGAGCAGAAGGTAGTTGATGTATGCTGTAAACAGGAGAGATTGTAGAGCAGAAGATAGTTGATGTATGCTGTAAACAGGAGAGATTGTAGAGCAGTAGGTAGTTGATGTATGCTGTAAAGAGGAGAGATTGTAGAGCAGAAGATAGTTGATGTATGCTGTAAACAGGAGAGATTGTAGAGCAGTAGGTAGTTGATGTATGCTGTAAAGAGGAAAGATTGTAGAGCAGAAGGTAGTTGATGTATGCTGTAAACAGGAGAGATTGTAGAGCAGAAGGTAGTTGATGTATGCTGTAAAGAGGAGAGATTGTAGAGCAGAAGGTAGTTGATGTATGCTGTAAACAGGAGAGATTGTAGAGCAGAAGATAGTTGATGTATGCTGTAAACAGGAGAGATTGTAGAGCAGTAGGTAGTTGATGTATGCTGTAAACAGGAGAGATTGTAGAGCAGATGATAGTTGATGTATGCTGTAAACAGGAGAGATTGTAGAGCAGTAGGTAGTTGATGTATGCTGTAAAGAGGAGAGATTGTAGAGCAGAAGATAGTTGATGTAAGCTGTAAACAGGAGAGATTGTAGACCAGTAGGTAGTTGATGTATGGTGTAAAGAGGAGAGATTGTAGAGCAGAAGGTAGTTGATGCATGCTGTAAACAGGAGAGATTGTAGAGCAGAAGGTAGTTGATGTATGCTGTAAAGAGGAGAGATTGTAGAGCAGTAGGTAGTTGATGTATGCTGTAAAGAGGGGAGATTGTAGAGCAGAAGATAGTTGATGTATGCTGTAAACAGGAGAGATTGTAGAGCAGTAGGTAGTTGATGTATGCTGTAAACAGGAGAGATTGTAGAGCAGAAGGTAGTTGATGTATGCTGTAAACAGGAGAGATTGTAGAGCAGAAGATAGTTGATGTATGCTGTAAAGAGGAGAGATTGTAGAGCAGTAGGTAATTGATGTATGCTGTAAACAGGAGAGATTGTAGAGCAGAAGGTAGTTGATGTATGCTGTAAACAGGAGAGATTGTAGAGCAGGAGGTAGTTGATGTATGCTGTAAAGAGGAGAGATTGTAGAGCAGAAGGTAGTTGATGTATGCTGTAAAGAGGAGAGATTGTAGAGCAGTAGGTAGTTGATGTATGCTGTAAAGAGGAGAGATTGTAGAGCAGTAGGTAGTTGATGTATGCTGTAAAGAGGAGAGATTGTAGAGCAGTAGGTAGTTGATGTATGCTGTAAAGAGGAGAGATTGTAGAGCAGGAGGTAGTTGATGTATGCTGTAAAGAAGAGAGATTGTAGAGCAGTAGGTAGTTGATGTATGCTGTAAAGAGGAGAGATTGTAGAGCAGAAGGTAGTTGATGTATGCTGTAAAGAGGAGAGATTGTAGAGCAGGAGGTAGTTGATGTATGCTGTAAAGAGGAGAGATTGTAGAACAGAAGGTAGTTGATGTATGTTGTAAACAGGAGAGATTGTAGAACAGAAGGTAGTTGATGTATGCTGTAAACAGGAGAGATTGTAGAACAGAAGGTAGTTGATGTATGCTGTAAACAGGAGAGGTTGTAGAGCAGAAGGTAGTTGATGTATGCTGTAAAGAGGAGAGATTGTAGAGCAGAAGGTAGTTGATGTATGCTGTAAACAGGAGAGATTGTAGAGCAGAAGGTAGTTGATGTATGTTGTAAACAGGAGAGATTGTAGAGCAGGAGGTAGTTGATGTATGTTGTAAAGAGGAGAGATTGTAGAGCAGAAGATAGTTGATGTATGCTGTAAAGAGGAGAGATTGTAGAGCAGTAAGTAGTTGATGTATGCTGTAAAGAGGAGAGATTGTAGAGCAGAAGGTAGTTGATGTATGCTGTAAACAGGAGAGATTGTAGAGCAGAAGATAGTTGATGTATGCTGTAAAGAGGAGAGATTGTAGAGCAGAAGATAGTTGATGTATGCTGTAAACAGGAGAGATTGTAGAGCAGTAGGTAGTTGAAGTATGCTGTAAACAGGAGAGATTGTAGAGCAGAAGATATTTGATGTATGCTGTAAACAGGAGAGATTGTAGAGCAGTAGGTAGTTGATGTATGCTGTAAAGAGGAGAGATTGTAGAGCAGAAGATAGTTGATTTATGCTGTAAACAGGAGAGATTGTAGAGCAGTAGGTAGTTGATGTATGCTGTAAAGAGGAGAGATTGTAGAGCAGAAGGTAGTTGATGTATGCTGTAAACAGAAGAGATTTTAGAGCAGAAGGTAGTTGATGTATGCTGTAAAGAGGAGAGATTGTAGAGCAGAAGGTAGTTGATGTATGCTGTAAACAGGAGAGATTGTAGAGCAGAAGATAGTTGATGTATGCTGTAAAGAGGAGAGATTGTAGAGCAGAAGATAGTTGATGTATGCTGTAAACAGGAGAGATTGTAGAGCAGTAGGTAGTTGATGTATGCTGTAAAGAGGAGAGATTGTAGAGCAGAAGGTAGTTGATGTATGCTGTAAACAGGAGAGATTGTAGAGCAGAAGGTAGTTGATGTATGCTGTAAAGAGGAGAGATTGTAGAGCAGAAGGTAGTTGATGTATGCTGTAAACAGGAGAGATTGTAGAGCAGAAGATAGTTGATGTATGCTGTAAACAGGAGAGATTGTAGAGCAGTAGGTAGTTGATGTATGCTGTAAACAGGAGAGATTGTAGAGCAGAAGATTGTTGATGTATGCTGTAAACAGGAGAGATTGTAGAGCAGTAGGTAGTTGATGTATGCTGTAAAGAGGAGAGATTGTAAAGCAGAAGGTAGTTGATGTAAGCTGTAAACAGGAGAGATTGTAGAGCAGAAGGTAGTTGATGTATGCTGTAAAGAGGAGAGATTGTAGAGCAGAAGGTAGTTGATGTATGCTGTAAACAGGAGAGATTGTAGAGCAGAAGATAGTTGATGTATGCTGTAAACAGGAGAGATTGTAGAGCAGTATGTAGTTGATGTATGCTGTAAACAGGAGAGATTGTAGAGCAGATGATAGTTGATGTATGCTGTAAACAGGAGAGATTGTAGAGCAGTAGGTAGTTGATGTATGCTGTAAAGAGGAGAGATTGTAGAGCAGAAGATAGTTGATGTAAGCTGTAAACAGGAGAGATTGTAGACCAGTAGGTAGTTGATGTATGGTGTAAAGAGGAGAGATTGTAGAGCAGAAGGTAGTTGATGTATGCTGTAAACAGGAGAGATTGTAGAGCAGAAGGTAGTTGATGTATGCTGTAAAGAGGAGAGATTGTAGAGCAGTAGGTAGTTGATGTATGCTGTAAAGAGGGGAGATTGTAGAGCAGAAGATAGTTGATGTATGCTGTAAACAGGAGAGATTGTAGAGCAGTAGGTAGTTGATGTATGCTGTAAACAGGAGAGATTGTAGAGCAGAAGGAAGTTGATGTATGCTGTAAACAGGAGAGATTGTAGAGCAGAAGGTAGTTGATGTATGCTGTAAAGAGGAGAGATTGTAGAGCAGTAGGTAGTTGATGTATGCTGTAAAGAGGAGAGATTGTAGAGCAGAAGGTAGTTGATGTATGCTGTAAACAGGAGAGATTGTAGAGCAGGAGGTAGTTGATGTATGCTGTAAAGAGGAAAGATTGTAGAGCAGAAGGTAGTTGATGTATGCTGTAAAGAGGAGAGATTGTAGAGCAGAAGGTAGTTGATGTATGCTGTAAAGAGGAGAGATTGTAGAGCAGTAGGTAGTTGATGTATGCTGTAAAGAGGAGAGATTGTAGAGCAGAAGGTAGTTGATGTATGCTGTAAAGAGGAGAGATTGTAGAGCAGGAGGTAGTTGATGTATGCTGTAAAGAGGAGAGATTGTAGAGCAGGAGGTAGTTGATGTATGCTGTAAAGAGGAGAGATTGTAGAGCAGTAGGTAGTTGATGTATGCTGTAAAGAGGAGAGATTGTAGAGCAGAAGGTAGTTGATGTATGCTGTAAACAGGAGAGATTGTAGAGCAGTAGGTAGTTGATGTATGCTGTAAAGAGGAGAGATTGTAGAGCAGAAGATAGTTGATGTATGCTGTAAACAGGAGAGATTGTAGAGCAGTAGGTAGTTGATGTATTCTGTAAAGAGGAGAGATTGTAGAGCAGAAGTTAGTTGATGTATGCTGTAAAGAGGAGAGGTTGTAAAGCAGAAGGTAGTTGATGTATGCTGTAAAGAGGAGAGATCGTAGAGCAGAAGGTAGTTGATGTATGCTGTAAACAGGAGAGATTGTAGAGCAGAAGTTAGTTGATGTATGCTGTAAACAGGAGAGATTGTAGAGCAGAAGGTAGTTGATGTATGCTGTAAAGAGGGGGGATTGTAGAGCAGCAGGTAGTTGATGTATGCTGTAAAGAGGAGAGATTGTAGAACAGAAGGTAGTTGATGTATGCTGTAAACAGGAGAGGTTGTAGAGCAGAAGGTAGTTGATGTATGTTGTGAACAGGAGAGATTGTAGAGCAGAAGGTAGTTGATGTATGCTGTAAACAGAGGAGATTGTAGAGCAGAAGATAGTTGATGTATGCTGTAAAGAGGAGAGATTGTAGAGCAGAAGGTAGTTGATGTATGCTGTAAAGAGGAGAGATTGTAGAGCAGAAGGTATTTGATGTATGCTGTAAAGAGGGGGGATTGTAGAGCAGAAGGTAGTTGATGTATGCTGTAAACAGGAGAGATTGTAGAGCAGCAGGTAGTTGATGTATGCTGTAAACAGGAGAGATTGCAGAGCAGAAGATAGTTGATGTATGCTGTAAACAGGAGAGATTGTAGTGCAGAAGGTAGTTGATGTATGCTGTAAACAGAAGAGATTGTAGAACAGAAGGTAGTTGATGTATGCTGTAAACAGGAGAGATTGTAGAACAGAAGGTAGTTGATGTATGCTGTAAACAGGAGAGATTGTAGAGAAGCAGGTAGTTGATGTATGCTGTAAACAGGAGAGATTGTAGAGCAGTAGGTAGTTGATGTATGCTGTAAAGAGGAGAGATTGTAGAGCAGAAGATAGTTGATGTAAGCTGTAAACAGGAGAGATTGTAGACCAGTAGGTAGTTGATGTATGCTGTAAAGAGGAGAGATTGTAGAGCAGAAGGTAGTTGATGTATGCTGTAAACAGGAGAGATTGTAGAGCAGAAGGTAGTTGATGTATGCTGTAAAGAGGAGAGATTGTAGAGCAGTAGGTAGTTGATGTATGCTGTAAAGAGGGGAGATTGTAGAGCAGAAGATAGTTGATGTATGCTGTAAACAGGAGAGATTGTAGAGCAGCAGGTAGTTGATGTATGCTGTAAACAGGAGAGATTGCAGAGCAGAAGATAGTTGATGTATGCTGTAAACAGGAGAGATTGTAGAGCAGAAGGTAGTTGATGTATGCTGTAAACAGAAGAGATTGTAGAGCAGCAGGTAGTTGATGTATGCTGTAAACAGGAGAGATTGTAGAGAAGCAGGTAGTTGATGTATGCTGTAAACAGGAGAGATTGTAGAGCAGTAGGTAGTTGATGTATGCTGTAAAGAGGAGAGATTGTAGAGCAGAAGATAGTTGATGTAAGCTGTAAACAGGAGAGATTGTAGACCTGTAGGTAGTTGATGTATGCTGTAAAGAGGAGAGATTGTAGAGCAGAAGGTAGTTTATGTATGCTGTAAACAGGAGAGATTGTAGAGCAGAAGGTAGTTGATGTATGCTGTAAAGAGGAGAGATTGTAGAGCAGTAGGTAGTTGATGTATGCTGTAAAGAGGGGAGATTGTAGAGCAGTAGGTAGTTGATGTATGCTGTAAACAGGAGAGATTGTAGAGCAGAAGGTAGTTGATGTATGCTGTAAACAGGAGAGATTGTAGAGCAGAAGGTAGTTGATGTATGCTGTAAAGAGGAGAGATTGTAGAGCAGTAGGTAGTTGATGTATGCTGTAAAGAGGAGAGATTGTAGAGCAGAAGGTAGTTGATGTATGCTGTAAAGAGGAGAGATTGTAGAGCAGAAGGTAGTTGATGTATGCTGTAAAGAGGAGATATTGTAGAGCAGTAGGTAGTTGATGTATGCTGTAAAGAGGAGAGATTGTAGAGCAGAAGGTAGTTGATGTATGCTGTAAACAGGAGAGATTGTAGAGCAGAAGGTAGTTGATGTATGTTGTAAACAGGAGAGATTGTAGAGCAGGAGGTAGTTGATGTATGCTGTAAAGAGGAGAGATTGTAGAGCAGAAGGTAGTTGATGTATGCTGTAAACAGGAGAGGTTGTAGAGCAGAAGGTAGTTGATGTATGCTGTAAAGAGGAGAGATTGTAGAGCAGAAGGTAGTTGATGTATGCTGTAAACAGGAGAGATTGTAGAGCAGAAGGTAGTTGATGTATGTTGTAAACAGGAGAGATTGTAGAGCAGGAGGTAGTTGATGTATGCTGTAAAGAGGAGAGATTGTAGAGCAGAAGGTAGTTGATGTATGCTGTAAACAGGAGAGATTGTAGAGCCGAAGGTAGTTGATGTATGCTGTAAACAGGAACGATTGTAGAGCAGAAGATAGTTGATATATGTTGTAAACAGGAGAGATTGTAGAGCAGGAGGTAGTTGATGTATGTTGTAAAGAGGAGAGATTGTAGAGCAGAAGATAGTTGATGTATGCTGTAAAGAGGAGAGATTGTAGAGCAGTAAATAGTTGATGTATGCTGTAAAGAGGAGAGATTGTAGAGCAGAAGGTAGTTGATGTATGCTGTAAACAGAAGAGATTTTAGAGCAGAAGGTAGTTGATGTATGCTGTAAAGAGGAGAGATTGTAGAGCAGAAGGTAGTTGATGTATGCTGTAAACAGGAGAGATTGTAGAGCAGAAGATAGTTGATGTATGCTGTAAAGAGGAGAGATTGTAGAGCAGAAGATAGTTGATGTATGCTGTAAACAGGAGAGATTGTAGAGCAGTAGGTAGTTGATGTATGCTGTAAAGAGGAGAGATTGTACAGCAGAAGGTAGTTGATGTATGCTGTAAACAGGAGAGATTGTAGAGCAGAAGGTAGTTGATGTATGCTGTAAAGAGGAGAGATTGTAGAGCAGAAGGTAGTTGATGTATGCTGTAAACAGGAGAGATTGTAGAGCAGAAGATAGTTGATGTATGCTGTAAACAGGAGAGATTGTAGAGCAGTAGGTAGTTGATGTATGCTGTAAACAGGAGAGATTGTAGAGCAGAAGATTGTTGATGTATGCTGTAAACAGGAGAGATTGTAGAGCAGTAGGTAGTTGATGTATGCTGTAAAGAGGAGAGATTGTAGAGCAGAAGGTAGTTGATGTATGCTGTAAAAAGGAGAGATTGTACAGCAGAAGGTAGATGATGTATGCTGTAAAGAGGAGAGATTGTAGAGCAGAAGGTAGTTGATGTATGCTGTAAACAGGAGAGATTGTAGAGCAGAAGATAGTTGATGTATGCTGTAAACAGGAGAGATTGTAGAGCAGTAGGTAGTTGATGTATGCTGTAAAGAGGAGAGATTGTAGAGCAGAAGATAGTTGATGTATGCTGTAAACAGGAGAGATTGTAGAGCAGTAGGTAGTTGATGTATGCTGTAAAGAGGAGAGATTGTAGAGCAGAAGGTAGTTGATGTAAGCTGTAAACAGGAGAGATTGTAGAGCAGAAGGTAGTTGATGTATGCTGTAAAGAGGAGAGATTGTAGAGCAGAAGGTAGTTGATGTATGCTGTAAACAGGCGAGATTGTAGAGCAGAAGATAGTTGATGTATGCTGTAAACAGGAGAGATTGTAGAGCAGTAGGTAGTTGATGTATGCTGTAAACAGGAGAGATTGTAGAGCAGATGATAGTTGATGTATGCTGTAAACAGGAGAGATTGTAGAGCAGTAGGTAGTTGATGTATGCTGTAAAGAGGAGAGATTGTAGAGCAGAAGATAGTTGATGTAAGCTGTAAACAGGAGAGATTGTAGACCAGTAGGTAGTTGATGTATGGTGTAAAGAGGAGAGATTGTAGAGCAGAAGGTAGTTGATGTATGCTGTAAACAGGAGAGATTGTAGAGCAGAAGGTAGTTGATGTATGCTGTAAAGAGGAGAGATTGTAGAGCAGTAGGTAGTTGATGTATGCTGTAAAGAGGGGAGATTGTAGAGCAGAAGATAGTTGATGTATGCTGTAAACAGGAGAGATTGTAGAGCAGTAGGTAGTTGATGTATGCTGTAAACAGGAGAGATTGTAGAGCAGAAGGAAGTTGATGTATGCTGTAAACAGGAGAGATTGTAGAGCAGAAGGTAGTTGATGTATGCTGTAAAGAGGAGAGATTGTAGAGCAGTAGGTAGTTGATGTATGCTGTAAAGAGGAGAGATTGTAGAGCAGAAGGTAGTTGATGTATGCTGTAAACAGGAGAGATTGTAGAGCAGGAGGTAGTTGATGTATGCTGTAAAGAGGAGAGATTGTAGAGCAGAAGGTAGTTGATGTATGCTGTAAAGAGCAGAGATTGTAGAGCAGAAGGTAGTTGATGTATGCTGTAAAGAGGAGAGATTGTAGAGCAGAAGGTAGTTGATGTATGCTGTAAAGAGGAGAGATTGTAGAGCAGGAGGTAGTTGATGTATGCTGTAAAGAGGAGAGATTGTAGAGCAGGAGGTAGTTGATGTATGCTGTAAAGAGGAGAGATTGTAGAGCAGTAGGTAGTTGATGTATGCTGTAAAGAGGAGAGATTGTAGAGCAGAAGGTAGTTGATGTATGCTGTAAACAGGAGAGATTGTAGAGCAGAAGGTAGTTGATGTATGCTGTAAAGAGGAGAGATTGTAGAGCAGTAGGTAGTTGATGTATGCTGTAAAGAGGAGAGATTGTAGAGCAGAAGATAGTTGATGTATGCTGTAAACAGGAGAGATTGTAGAGCAGTAGGTAGTTGATGTATTCTGTAAAGAGGAGAGATTGTAGAGCAGAAGTTAGTTGATGTATGCTGTAAAGAGGAGAGGTTGTAAAGCAGAAGGTAGTTGATGTATGCTGTAAAGAGGAGAGATCGTAGAGCAGAAGGTAGTTGATGTATGCTGTAAACAGGAGAGATTGTAGAGCAGAAGTTAGTTGATGTATGCTGTAAACAGGAGAGATTGTAGAGCAGAAGGTAGTTGATGTATGCTGTAAAGAGGGGGGATTGTAGAGCAGCAGGTAGTTGATGTATGCTGTAAAGAGGAGAGATTGTAGAGCAGAAGATAGTTGATGTATGCTGTAAACAGGAGAGATTGTAGAGCAGTAGGTAGTTGATGTATGCTGTAAAGAGGAGAGATTGTAGAGCAGAAGATAGTTGATGTATGCTGTAAACAGGAGAGATTGTAGAGCAGTAGGTAGTTGATGTATGCTGTAAAGAGGAGAGATTGTAAAGCAGAGGGTAGTTGATGTAAGCTGTAAACAGGAGAGATTGTAGAGCAGAAGGTAGTTGATGTATGCTGTAAAGAGGAGAGATTGTAGAGCAGAAGGTAGTTGATGTATGCTGTAAACAGGAGAGATTGTAGAGCAGAAGATAGTTGATGTATGCTGTAAACAGGAGAGATTGTAGAGCAGTATGTAGTTGATGTATGCTGTAAACAGGAGAGATTGTAGAGCAGATGATAGTTGATGTATGCTGTAAACAGGAGAGATTGTAGAGCAGTAGGTAGTTGATGTATGCTGTAAAGAGGAGAGATTGTAGAGCAGAAGATAGTTGATGTAAGCTGTAAACAGGAGAGATTGTAGACCAGTAGGTAGTTGATGTATGGTGTAAAGAGGAGAGATTGTAGAGCAGAAGGTAGTTGATGTATGCTGTAAACAGGAGAGATTGTAGAGCAGAAGGTAGTTGATGTATGCTGTAAAGAGGAGAGATTGTAGAGCAGTAGGTAGTTGATGTATGCTGTAAAGAGGGGAGATTGTAGAGCAGAAGATAGTTGATGTATGCTGTAAACAGGAGAGATTGTAGAGCAGTAGGTAGTTGATGTATGCTGTAAACAGGAGAGATTGTAGAGCAGAAGGAAGTTGATGTATGCTGTAAACAGGAGAGATTGTAGAGCAGAAGGTAGTTGATGTATGCTGTAAAGAGGAGAGATTGTAGAGCAGTAGGTAGTTGATGTATGCTGTAAAGAGGAGAGATTGTAGAGCAGAAGGTAGTTGATGTATGCTGTAAACAGGAGAGATTGTAGAGCAGGAGGTAGTTGATGTATGCTGTAAAGAGGAGAGATTGTAGAGCAGAAGGTAGTTGATGTATGCTGTAAAGAGGAGAGATTGTAGAGCAGAAGGTAGTTGATGTATGCTGTAAAGAGGAGAGATTGTAGAGCAGTAGGTAGTTGATGTATGCTGTAAAGAGGAGAGATTGTAGAGCAGAAGGTAGTTGATGTATGCTGTAAAGAGGAGAGATTGTAGAGCAGGAGGTAGTTGATGTATGCTGTAAAGAGGAGAGATTGTAGAGCAGGAGGTAGTTGATGTATGCTGTAAAGAGGAGAGATTGTAGAGCAGTAGGTAGTTGATGTATGCTGTAAAGAGGAGAGATTGTAGAGCAGCAGGTAGTTGATGTATGCTGTAAACAGGAGAGATTGTAGAGCAGTAGGTAGTTGATGTATGCTGTAAAGAGGAGAGATTGTAGAGCAGAAGATAGTTGATGTATGCTGTAAACAGGAGAGATTGTAGAGCAGTAGGTAGTTGATGTATTCTGTAAAGAGGAGAGATTGTAGAGCAGAAGTTAGTTGATGTATGCTGTAAAGAGGAGAGGTTGTAAAGCAGAAGGTAGTTGATGTATGCTGTAAAGAGGAGAGATCGTAGAGCAGAAGGTAGTTGATGTATGCTGTAAACAGGAGAGATTGTAGAGCAGAAGTTAGTTGATGTATGCTGTAAACAGGAGAGATTGTAGAGCAGAAGGTAGTTGATGTATGCTGTAAAGAGGGGGGATTGTAGAGCAGCAGGTAGTTGATGTATGCTGTAAAGAGGAGAGATTGTAGAACAGAAGGTAGTTGATGTATGCTGTAAACAGGAGAGGTTGTAGAGCAGAAGGTAGTTGATGTATGTTGTGAACAGGAGAGATTGTAGAGCAGAAGGTAGTTGATGTATGCTGTAAACAGAGGAGATTGTAGAGCAGAAGATAGTTGATGTATGCTGTAAAGAGGAGAGATTGTAGAGCAGAAGGTAGTTGATGTATGCTGTAAAGAGGAGAGATTGTAGAGCAGAAGGTATTTGATGTATGCTGTAAAGAGGGGGGATTGTAGAGCAGAAGGTAGTTGATGTATGCTGTAAACAGGAGAGATTGTAGAGCAGCAGGTAGTTGATGTATGCTGTAAACAGGAGAGATTGCAGAGCAGAAGATAGTTGATGTATGCTGTAAACAGGAGAGATTGTAGTGCAGAAGGTAGTTGATGTATGCTGTAAACAGAAGAGATTGTAGAACAGAAGGTAGTTGATGTATGCTGTAAACAGGAGAGATTGTAGAACAGAAGGTAGTTGATGTATGCTGTAAACAGGAGAGATTGTAGAGAAGCAGGTAGTTGATGTATGCTGTAAACAGGAGAGATTGTAGAGCAGTAGGTAGTTGATGTATGCTGTAAAGAGGAGAGATTGTAGAGCAGAAGATAGTTGATGTAAGCTGTAAACAGGAGAGATTGTAGACCAGTAGGTAGTTGATGTATGCTGTAAAGAGGAGAGATTGTAGAGCAGAAGGTAGTTGATGTATGCTGTAAACAGGAGAGATTGTAGAGCAGAAGGTAGTTGATGTATGCTGTAAAGAGGAGAGATTGTAGAGCAGTAGGTAGTTGATGTATGCTGTAAAGAGGGGAGATTGTAGAGCAGAAGATAGTTGATGTATGCTGTAAACAGGAGAGATTGTAGAGCAGCAGGTAGTTGATGTATGCTGTAAACAGGAGAGATTGCAGAGCAGAAGATAGTTGATGTATGCTGTAAACAGGAGAGATTGTAGAGCAGAAGGTAGTTGATGTATGCTGTAAACAGAAGAGATTGTAGAGCAGCAGGTAGTTGATGTATGCTGTAAACAGGAGAGATTGTAGAGAAGCAGGTAGTTGATGTATGCTGTAAACAGGAGAGATTGTAGAGCAGTAGGTAGTTGATGTATGCTGTAAAGAGGAGAGATTGTAGAGCAGAAGATAGTTGATGTAAGCTGTAAACAGGAGAGATTGTAGACCTGTAGGTAGTTGATGTATGCTGTAAAGAGGAGAGATTGTAGAGCAGAAGGTAGTTTATGTATGCTGTAAACAGGAGAGATTGTAGAGCAGAAGGTAGTTGATGTATGCTGTAAAGAGGAGAGATTGTAGAGCAGTAGGTAGTTGATGTATGCTGTAAAGAGGGGAGATTGTAGAGCAGTAGGTAGTTGATGTATGCTGTAAACAGGAGAGATTGTAGAGCAGAAGGTAGTTGATGTATGCTGTAAACAGGAGAGATTGTAGAGCAGAAGGTAGTTGATGTATGCTGTAAAGAGGAGAGATTGTAGAGCAGTAGGTAGTTGATGTATGCTGTAAAGAGGAGAGATTGTAGAGCAGAAGGTAGTTGATGTATGCTGTAAAGAGGAGAGATTGTAGAGCAGAAGGTAGTTGATGTATGCTGTAAAGAGGAGATATTGTAGAGCAGTAGGTAGTTGATGTATGCTGTAAAGAGGAGAGATTGTAGAGCAGAAGGTAGTTGATGTATGCTGTAAACAGGAGAGATTGTAGAGCAGAAGGTAGTTGATGTATGTTGTAAACAGGAGAGATTGTAGAGCAGGAGGTAGTTGATGTATGCTGTAAAGAGGAGAGATTGTAGAGCAGAAGGTAGTTGATGTATGCTGTAAACAGGAGAGGTTGTAGAGCAGAAGGTAGTTGATGTATGCTGTAAAGAGGAGAGATTGTAGAGCAGAAGGTAGTTGATGTATGCTGTAAACAGGAGAGATTGTAGGGCAGAAGGTAGTTGATGTATGTTGTAAACAGGAGAGATTGTAGAGCAGGAGGTAGTTGATGTATGCTGTAAACAGGAGAGATTGTAGAGCAGAAGGTAGTTGATGTATGTTGTAAACAGGAGAGATTGTAGAGCAGGAGGTAGTTGATGTATGCTGTAAAGAGGAGAGATTGTAGAGCAGAAGGTAGTTGATGTATGTTGTAAACAGGAGAGATTGTAGAGCAGGAGGTAGTTGATGTATGCTGTAAAGAGGAGAGATTGTAGAGCAGAAGGTAGTTGATGTATGCTGTAAACAGGAGAGATTGTAGAGCCGAAGGTAGTTGATGTATGCTGTAAACAGGAACGATTGTAGAGCAGAAGATAGTTGATATATGTTGTAAACAGGAGAGATTGTAGAGCAGGAGGTAGTTGATGTATGTTGTAAAGAGGAGAGATTGTAGAGCAGAAGATAGTTGATGTATGCTGTAAAGAGGAGAGATTGTAGAGCAGTAAATAGTTGATGTATGCTGTAAAGAGGAGAGATTGTAGAGCAGAAGGTAGTTGATGTATGCTGTAAACAGAAGAGATTTTAGAGCAGAAGGTAGTTGATGTATGCTGTAAAGAGGAGAGATTGTAGAGCAGAAGGTAGTTGATGTATGCTGTAAACAGGAGAGATTGTAGAGCAGAAGATAGTTGATGTATGCTGTAAAGAGGAGAGATTGTAGAGCAGAAGATAGTTGATGTATGCTGTAAACAGGAGAGATTGTAGAGCAGTAGGTAGTTGATGTATGCTGTAAAGAGGAGAGATTGTACAGCAGAAGGTAGTTGATGTATGCTGTAAACAGGAGAGATTGTAGAGCAGAAGGTAGTTGATGTATGCTGTAAAGAGGAGAGATTGTAGAGCAGAAGGTAGTTGATGTATGCTGTAAACAGGAGAGATTGTAGAGCAGAAGATAGTTGATGTATGCTGTAAACAGGAGAGATTGTAGAGCAGTAGGTAGTTGATGTATGCTGTAAACAGGAGAGATTGTAGAGCAGAAGATTGTTGATGTATGCTGTAAACAGGAGAGATTGTAGAGCAGTAGGTAGTTGATGTATGCTGTAAAGAGGAGAGATTGTAGAGCAGAAGGTAGTTGATGTATGCTGTAAAAAGGAGAGATTGTACAGCAGAAGGTAGATGATGTATGCTGTAAAGAGGAGAGATTGTAGAGCAGAAGGTAGTTGATGTATGCTGTAAACAGGAGAGATTGTAGAGCAGAAGATAGTTGATGTATGCTGTAAACAGGAGAGATTGTAGAGCAGTAGGTAGTTGATGTATGCTGTAAAGAGGAGAGATTGTAGAGCAGAAGATAGTTGATGTATGCTGTAAACAGGAGAGATTGTAGAGCAGTAGGTAGTTGATGTATGCTGTAAAGAGGAGAGATTGTAGAGCAGAAGGTAGTTGATGTAAGCTGTAAACAGGAGAGATTGTAGAGCAGAAGGTAGTTGATGTATGCTGTAAAGAGGAGAGATTGTAGAGCAGAAGGTAGTTGATGTATGCTGTAAACAGGCGAGATTGTAGAGCAGAAGATAGTTGATGTATGCTGTAAACAGGAGAGATTGTAGAGCAGTAGGTAGTTGATGTATGCTGTAAACAGGAGAGATTGTAGAGCAGATGATAGTTGATGTATGCTGTAAACAGGAGAGATTGTAGAGCAGTAGGTAGTTGATGTATGCTGTAAAGAGGAGAGATTGTAGAGCAGAAGATAGTTGATGTAAGCTGTAAACAGGAGAGATTGTAGACCAGTAGGTAGTTGATGTATGGTGTAAAGAGGAGAGATTGTAGAGCAGAAGGTAGTTGATGTATGCTGTAAACAGGAGAGATTGTAGAGCAGAAGGTAGTTGATGTATGCTGTAAAGAGGAGAGATTGTAGAGCAGTAGGTAGTTGATGTATGCTGTAAAGAGGGGAGATTGTAGAGCAGAAGATAGTTGATGTATGCTGTAAACAGGAGAGATTGTAGAGCAGTAGGTAGTTGATGTATGCTGTAAACAGGAGAGATTGTAGAGCAGAAGGAAGTTGATGTATGCTGTAAACAGGAGAGATTGTAGAGCAGAAGGTAGTTGATGTATGCTGTAAAGAGGAGAGATTGTAGAGCAGTAGGTAGTTGATGTATGCTGTAAAGAGGAGAGATTGTAGAGCAGAAGGTAGTTGATGTATGCTGTAAACAGGAGAGATTGTAGAGCAGGAGGTAGTTGATGTATGCTGTAAAGAGGAGAGATTGTAGAGCAGAAGGTAGTTGATGTATGCTGTAAAGAGCAGAGATTGTAGAGCAGAAGGTAGTTGATGTATGCTGTAAAGAGGAGAGATTGTAGAGCAGAAGGTAGTTGATGTATGCTGTAAAGAGGAGAGATTGTAGAGCAGGAGGTAGTTGATGTATGCTGTAAAGAGGAGAGATTGTAGAGCAGGAGGTAGTTGATGTATGCTGTAAAGAGGAGAGATTGTAGAGCAGTAGGTAGTTGATGTATGCTGTAAAGAGGAGAGATTGTAGAGCAGAAGGTAGTTGATGTATGCTGTAAACAGGAGAGATTGTAGAGCAGAAGGTAGTTGATGTATGCTGTAAAGAGGAGAGATTGTAGAGCAGTAGGTAGTTGATGTATGCTGTAAAGAGGAGAGATTGTAGAGCAGAAGATAGTTGATGTATGCTGTAAACAGGAGAGATTGTAGAGCAGTAGGTAGTTGATGTATTCTGTAAAGAGGAGAGATTGTAGAGCAGAAGTTAGTTGATGTATGCTGTAAAGAGGAGAGGTTGTAAAGCAGAAGGTAGTTGATGTATGCTGTAAAGAGGAGAGATCGTAGAGCAGAAGGTAGTTGATGTATGCTGTAAACAGGAGAGATTGTAGAGCAGAAGTTAGTTGATGTATGCTGTAAACAGGAGAGATTGTAGAGCAGAAGGTAGTTGATGTATGCTGTAAAGAGGGGGGATTGTAGAGCAGCAGGTAGTTGATGTATGCTGTAAAGAGGAGAGATTGTAGAACAGAAGGTAGTTGATGTATGCTGTAAACAGGAGAGGTTGTAGAGCAGAAGGTAGTTGATGTATGTTGTGAACAGGAGAGATTGTAGAGCAGAAGGTAGTTGATGTATGCTGTAAACAGAGGAGATTGTAGAGCAGAAGATAGTTGATGTATGCTGTAAAGAGGAGAGATTGTAGAGCAGAAGGTAGTTGATGTATGCTGTAAAGAGGAGAGATTGTAGAGCAGAAGGTATTTGATGTATGCTGTAAAGAGGGGGGATTGTAGAGCAGAAGGTAGTTGATGTATGCTGTAAACAGGAGAGATTGTAGAGCAGCAGGTAGTTGATGTATGCTGTAAACAGGAGAGATTGCAGAGCAGAAGATAGTTGATGTATGCTGTAAACAGGAGAGATTGTAGTGCAGAAGGTAGTTGATGTATGCTGTAAACAGAAGAGATTGTAGAACAGAAGGTAGTTGATGTATGCTGTAAACAGGAGAGATTGTAGAACAGAAGGTAGTTGATGTATGCTGTAAACAGGAGAGATTGTAGAGAAGCAGGTAGTTGATGTATGCTGTAAACAGGAGAGATTGTAGAGCAGTAGGTAGTTGATGTATGCTGTAAAGAGGAGAGATTGTAGAGCAGAAGATAGTTGATGTAAGCTGTAAACAGGAGAGATTGTAGACCAGTAGGTAGTTGATGTATGCTGTAAAGAGGAGAGATTGTAGAGCAGAAGGTAGTTGATGTATGCTGTAAACAGGAGAGATTGTAGAGCAGAAGGTAGTTGATGTATGCTGTAAAGAGGAGAGATTGTAGAGCAGTAGGTAGTTGATGTATGCTGTAAAGAGGGGAGATTGTAGAGCAGAAGATAGTTGATGTATGCTGTAAACAGGAGAGATTGTAGAGCAGCAGGTAGTTGATGTATGCTGTAAACAGGAGAGATTGCAGAGCAGAAGATAGTTGATGTATGCTGTAAACAGGAGAGATTGTAGAGCAGAAGGTAGTTGATGTATGCTGTAAACAGAAGAGATTGTAGAGCAGCAGGTAGTTGATGTATGCTGTAAACAGGAGAGATTGTAGAGAAGCAGGTAGTTGATGTATGCTGTAAACAGGAGAGATTGTAGAGCAGTAGGTAGTTGATGTATGCTGTAAAGAGGAGAGATTGTAGAGCAGAAGTTAGTTGATGTAAGCTGTAAACAGGAGAGATTGTAGACCTGTAGGTAGTTGATGTATGCTGTAAAGAGGAGAGATTGTAGAGCAGAAGGTAGTTTATGTATGCTGTAAACAGGAGAGATTGTAGAGCAGAAGGTAGTTGATGTATGCTGTAAAGAGGAGAGATTGTAGAGCAGTAGGTAGTTGATGTATGCTGTAAAGAGGGGAGATTGTAGAGCAGTAGGTAGTTGATGTATGCTGTAAACAGGAGAGATTGTAGAGCAGAAGGTAGTTGATGTATGCTGTAAACAGGAGAGATTGTAGAGCAGAAGGTAGTTGATGTATGCTGTAAAGAGGAGAGATTGTAGAGCAGTAGGTAGTTGATGTATGCTGTAAAGAGGAGAGATTGTAGAGCAGAAGGTAGTTGATGTATGCTGTAAAGAGGAGAGATTGTAGAGCAGAAGGTAGTTGATGTATGCTGTAAAGGGGAGATATTGTAGAGCAGTAGGTAGTTGATGTATGCTGTAAAGAGGAGAGATTGTAGAGCAGAAGGTAGTTGATGTATGCTGTAAACAGGAGAGATTGTAGAGCAGAAGGTAGTTGATGTATGCTGTAAAGAGGAGAGATTGTAGAGCAGTAGGTAGTTGATGTATGCTGTAAAGAGGAGAGATTGGAGAGCAGAAGGTAGTTGATGTATGCTGTAAACAGGAGAGATTGTAGAGCAGGAGGTAGTTGATGTATGCTGTAAAGAGGAGAGATTGTAGAGCAGAAGGTAGTTGATGTATGCTGTAAAGAGGAGAGATTGTAGAGCAGAAGGTAGTTGATGTATGCTGTAAAGAGGAGAGATTGTAGAGCAGTAGGTAGTTGATGTATGCTGTAAAGAGGAGAGATTGTAGAGCAGTAGGTAGTTGATGTATGCTGTAAAGAGGAGAGATTGTAGAGCAGGAGGTAGTTGATGTATGCTGTAAAGAGGAGAGATTGTAGAGCAGTAGGTAGTTGATGTATGCTGTAAAGAGGAGAGATTGTAGAGCAGAAGGTAGTTGATGTATGCTGTAAAGAGGAGAGATTGTAGAGCAGGAGGTAGTTGATGTATGCTGTAAAGAGGAGAGATTGTAGAGCAGTAGGTAGTTGATGTATGCTGTAAAGAGGAGAGATTGTAGAGCAGGAGGTAGTTGATGTATGCTGTAAAGAGGAGAGATTGTAGAGCAGGAGGTAGTTGATGTATGCTGTAAAGAGGAGAGATTGTAGAGCAGTAGGTAGTTGATGTATGCTGTAAAGAGGAGAGATTGTAGAGCAGAAGGTAGTTGATGTATGCTGTAAAGAGGAGAGATTGTAGAGCAGTAGGTAGTTGATGTATGCTGTAAAGAGGAGAGATTGTAGAGCAGAAGGTAGTTGATGTATGCTGTAAACAGGAGAGATTGTAGAGCAGAAGGTAGTTGATGTATGCTGTAAAGAGGCGAGATTGTAGAGCAGTAGGTAGTTGATGTATGCTGTAAAGAGGAGAGATTGTAGAGCAGAAGATAGTTGATGTATGCTGTAAACAGGAGAGATTGTAGAGCAGTAGGTAGTTGATGTATTCTGTAAAGAGGAGAGATTGTAGAGCAGAAGTTAGTTGATGTATGCTGTAAAGAGGAGAGGTTGTAAAGCAGAAGGTAGTTGATGTATGCTGTAAACAGGAGAGATTGTAGAGCAGAAGTTAGTTGATGTATGCTGTAAACAGGAGAGATTGTAGAGCAGAAGGTAGTTAATGTATGCTGTAAAGAGGGGGGATTGTAGAGCAGCAGGTAGTTGATGTATGCTGTAAAGAGGAGAGATTGTAGAACAGAAGGTAGTTGATCTATGCTGTAAACAGGAGAGGTTGTAGAGCAGAAGGTAGCTGATGTATGTTGTAAACAGGAGAGATTGTAGAGCAGAAGGTAGTTGATGTATGCTGTAAACAGAGGAGATTGTAGAGCAGAAGATAGTTGATGTATGCTGTAAAGAGGAGAGATTGTAGAGCAGAAGGTAGTTGATGTATGCTGTAAAGAGGAGAGATTGTAGAGCAGAAGGTATTTGATGTATGCTGTAAAGAGGGGGGATTGTAGAGCAGAAGGTAGTTGATGTATGCTGTAAACAGGAGAGATTGTAGAGCAGCAGGTAGTTGATGTATGCTGTAAACAGGAGAGATTGCAGAGCAGAAGATAGTTGATGTATGCTGTAAACAGGAGAGATTGTAGAGCAGAAGGTAGTTGATGTATGCTGTAAACAGAAGAGATTGTAGAACAGAAGGTAGTTGATGTATGCTGTAAACAGGAGAGATTGTAGAACAGAAGGTAGTTGATGTATGCTGTAAACAGGAGAGATTGTAGAGAAGCAGGTAGTTGATGTATGCTGTAAACAGGAGAGATTGTAGAGCAGTAGGTAGTTGATGTATGCTGTAAAGAGGAGAGATTGTAGAGCAGAAGATAGTTGATGTAAGCTGTAAACAGGAGAGATTGTAGACCAGTAGGTAGTTGATGTATGCTGTAAAGAGGAGAGATTGTAGAGCAGAAGGTAGTTGATGTATGCTGTAAACAGGAGAGATTGTAGAGCAGAAGGTAGTTGATGTATGCTGTAAAGAGGAGAGATTGTAGAGCAGTAGGTAGTTGATGTATGCTGTAAAGAGGGGAGATTGTAGAGCAGAAGATAGTTGATGTATGCTGTAAACAGGAGAGATTGTAGAGCAGCAGGTAGTTGATGTATGCTGTAAACAGGAGAGATTGCAGAGCAGAAGATAGTTGATGTATGCTGTAAACAGGAGAGATTGTAGAGCAGAAGGTAGTTGATGTATGCTGTAAACAGAAGAGATTGTAGAGCAGCAGGTAGTTGATGTATGCTGTAAACAGGAGAGATTGTAGAGAAGCAGGTAGTTGATGTATGCTGTAAACAGGAGAGATTGTAGAGCAGTAGGTAGTTGATGTATGCTGTAAAGAGGAGAGATTGTAGAGCAGAAGGTAGTTGATGTAAGCTGTAAACAGGAGAGATTTTAGACCAGTAGGTAGTTGATGTATGCTGTAAAGAGGAGAGATTGTAGAGCAGAAGGTAGTTGATGTATGCTGTAAACAGGAGAGATTGTAGAGCAGAAGGTAGTTGATGTATGCTGTAAAGAGGAGAGATTGTAGAGCAGTAGGTAGTTGATGTATGCTGTAAAGAGGGGAGATTGTAGAGCAGTAGGTAGTTGATGTATGCTGTAAACAGGAGAGATTGTAGAGCAGAAGGTAGTTGATGTATGCTGTAAACAGGAGAGATTGTAGAGCAGAAGGTAGTTGATGTATGCTGTAAAGAGGAGAGATTGTAGAGCAGAAGGTAGTTGATGTATGCTGTAAAGAGGAGAGATTGTAGAGCAGAAGGTAGTTGATGTATGCTGTAAAGAGGAGAGATTGTAGAGCAGTAGGTAGTTGATGTATGCTGTAAAGAGGAGAGATTGTAGAGCAGAAGGTAGTTGATGTATGCTGTAAACAGGAGAGATTGTAGAGCAGAAGGTAGTTGATGTATGCTGTAAAGAGGAGAGATTGTAGAGCAGTAGGTAGTTGATGTATGCTGTAAAGAGGAGAGATTGTAGAGCAGAAGGTAGTTGATGTATGCTGTAAAGAGGAGAGATTGTAGAGCAGAAGGTAGTTGATGTATGCTGTAAAGAGGAGAGATTGTAGAGCAGAAGGTAGTTGATGTATGCTGTAAAGAGGAGAGATTGTAGAGCAGTAGGTAGTTGATGTATGCTGTAAAGAGGAGAGATTGTAGAGCAGAAGGTAGTTGATGTATGCTGTAAAGAGGAGAGATTGTAGAGCAGTAGGTAGTTGATGTATGCTGTAAAGAGGAGAGATTGTAGAGCAGAAGGTAGTTGATGTATGCTGTAAAGAGGAGAGATTGTAGAGCAGAAGGTAGTTGATGTATGCTGTAAAGAGGAGAGATTGTAGAGCAGAAGGTAGTTGATGTATGCTGTAAAGAGGAGAGATTGTAGACCAGTAGGTAGTTGATGTATGGTGTAAAGAGGAGAGATTGTAGAGCAGAAGGTAGTTGATGTATGCTGTAAACAGGAGAGATTGTAGAGCAGAAGGTAGTTGATGTATGCTGTAAAGAGGAGAGATTGTAGAGCAGTAGGTAGTTGATGTATGCTGTAAAGAGGGGAGATTGTAGAGCAGAAGATAGTTGATGTATGCTGTAAACAGGAGAGATTGTAGAGCAGTAGGTAGTTGATGTATGCTGTAAACAGGAGAGATTGTAGAGCAGAAGGAAGTTGATGTATGCTGTAAACAGGAGAGATTGTAGAGCAGAAGGTAGTTGATGTATGCTGTAAAGAGGAGAGATTGTAGAGCAGTAGGTAGTTGATGTATGCTGTAAAGAGGAGAGATTGTAGAGCAGAAGGTAGTTGATGTATGCTGTAAACAGGAGAGATTGTAGAGCAGGAGGTAGTTGATGTATGCTGTAAAGAGGAGAGATTGTAGAGCAGAAGGTAGTTGATGTATGCTGTAAAGAGCAGAGATTGTAGAGCAGAAGGTAGTTGATGTATGCTGTAAAGAGGAGAGATTGTAGAGCAGAAGGTAGTTGATGTATGCTGTAAAGAGGAGAGATTGTAGAGCAGGAGGTAGTTGATGTATGCTGTAAAGAGGAGAGATTGTAGAGCAGGAGGTAGTTGATGTATGCTGTAAAGAGGAGAGATTGTAGAGCAGTAGGTAGTTGATGTATGCTGTAAAGAGGAGAGATTGTAGAGCAGAAGGTAGTTGATGTATGCTGTAAACAGGAGAGATTGTAGAGCAGAAGGTAGTTGATGTATGCTGTAAAGAGGAGAGATTGTAGAGCAGTAGGTAGTTGATGTATGCTGTAAAGAGGAGAGATTGTAGAGCAGAAGATAGTTGATGTATGCTGTAAACAGGAGAGATTGTAGAGCAGTAGGTAGTTGATGTATTCTGTAAAGAGGAGAGATTGTAGAGCAGAAGTTAGTTGATGTATGCTGTAAAGAGGAGAGGTTGTAAAGCAGAAGGTAGTTGATGTATGCTGTAAAGAGGAGAGATCGTAGAGCAGAAGGTAGTTGATGTATGCTGTAAACAGGAGAGATTGTAGAGCAGAAGTTAGTTGATGTATGCTGTAAACAGGAGAGATTGTAGAGCAGAAGGTAGTTGATGTATGCTGTAAAGAGGGGGGATTGTAGAGCAGCAGGTAGTTGATGTATGCTGTAAAGAGGAGAGATTGTAGAACAGAAGGTAGTTGATGTATGCTGTAAACAGGAGAGGTTGTAGAGCAGAAGGTAGTTGATGTATGTTGTGAACAGGAGAGATTGTAGAGCAGAAGGTAGTTGATGTATGCTGTAAACAGAGGAGATTGTAGAGCAGAAGATAGTTGATGTATGCTGTAAAGAGGAGAGATTGTAGAGCAGAAGGTAGTTGATGTATGCTGTAAAGAGGAGAGATTGTAGAGCAGAAGGTATTTGATGTATGCTGTAAAGAGGGGGGATTGTAGAGCAGAAGGTAGTTGATGTATGCTGTAAACAGGAGAGATTGTAGAGCAGCAGGTAGTTGATGTATGCTGTAAACAGGAGAGATTGCAGAGCAGAAGATAGTTGATGTATGCTGTAAACAGGAGAGATTGTAGTGCAGAAGGTAGTTGATGTATGCTGTAAACAGAAGAGATTGTAGAACAGAAGGTAGTTGATGTATGCTGTAAACAGGAGAGATTGTAGAACAGAAGGTAGTTGATGTATGCTGTAAACAGGAGAGATTGTAGAGAAGCAGGTAGTTGATGTATGCTGTAAACAGGAGAGATTGTAGAGCAGTAGGTAGTTGATGTATGCTGTAAAGAGGAGAGATTGTAGAGCAGAAGATAGTTGATGTAAGCTGTAAACAGGAGAGATTGTAGACCAGTAGGTAGTTGATGTATGCTGTAAAGAGGAGAGATTGTAGAGCAGAAGGTAGTTGATGTATGCTGTAAACAGGAGAGATTGTAGAGCAGAAGGTAGTTGATGTATGCTGTAAAGAGGAGAGATTGTAGAGCAGTAGGTAGTTGATGTATGCTGTAAAGAGGGGAGATTGTAGAGCAGAAGATAGTTGATGTATGCTGTAAACAGGAGAGATTGTAGAGCAGCAGGTAGTTGATGTATGCTGTAAACAGGAGAGATTGCAGAGCAGAAGATAGTTGATGTATGCTGTAAACAGGAGAGATTGTAGAGCAGAAGGTAGTTGATGTATGCTGTAAACAGAAGAGATTGTAGAGCAGCAGGTAGTTGATGTATGCTGTAAACAGGAGAGATTGTAGAGAAGCAGGTAGTTGATGTATGCTGTAAACAGGAGAGATTGTAGAGCAGTAGGTAGTTGATGTATGCTGTAAAGAGGAGAGATTGTAGAGCAGAAGTTAGTTGATGTAAGCTGTAAACAGGAGAGATTGTAGACCTGTAGGTAGTTGATGTATGCTGTAAAGAGGAGAGATTGTAGAGCAGAAGGTAGTTTATGTATGCTGTAAACAGGAGAGATTGTAGAGCAGAAGGTAGTTGATGTATGCTGTAAAGAGGAGAGATTGTAGAGCAGTAGGTAGTTGATGTATGCTGTAAAGAGGGGAGATTGTAGAGCAGTAGGTAGTTGATGTATGCTGTAAACAGGAGAGATTGTAGAGCAGAAGGTAGTTGATGTATGCTGTAAACAGGAGAGATTGTAGAGCAGAAGGTAGTTGATGTATGCTGTAAAGAGGAGAGATTGTAGAGCAGTAGGTAGTTGATGTATGCTGTAAAGAGGAGAGATTGTAGAGCAGAAGGTAGTTGATGTATGCTGTAAAGAGGAGAGATTGTAGAGCAGAAGGTAGTTGATGTATGCTGTAAAGGGGAGATATTGTAGAGCAGTAGGTAGTTGATGTATGCTGTAAAGAGGAGAGATTGTAGAGCAGAAGGTAGTTGATGTATGCT
Organism: Eledone cirrhosa; assembly: GCA_964016885.1. Lineage (NCBI taxonomy): Eukaryota > Metazoa > Mollusca > Cephalopoda > Octopoda > Eledonidae > Eledone > Eledone cirrhosa. The sequence continues at coordinate 98,843,672 of OZ024743.1, read as the reverse complement.
GTAAACAGGAGAGATTGTAGAGCAGAAGGTAGTTGATGTATGCTGTAAAGAGGAGAGATTGTAGAGCAGTAGGTAGTTGATGTATGCTGTAAAGAGGAGAGATTGGAGAGCAGAAGGTAGTTGATGTATGCTGTAAACAGGAGAGATTGTAGAGCAGGAGGTAGTTGATGTATGCTGTAAAGAGGAGAGATTGTAGAGCAGAAGGTAGTTGATGTATGCTGTAAAGAGGAGAGATTGTAGAGCAGAAGGTAGTTGATGTATGCTGTAAAGAGGAGAGATTGTAGAGCAGTAGGTAGTTGATGTATGCTGTAAAGAGGAGAGATTGTAGAGCAGTAGGTAGTTGATGTATGCTGTAAAGAGGAGAGATTGTAGAGCAGGAGGTAGTTGATGTATGCTGTAAAGAGGAGAGATTGTAGAGCAGTAGGTAGTTGATGTATGCTGTAAAGAGGAGAGATTGTAGAGCAGAAGGTAGTTGATGTATGCTGTAAAGAGGAGAGATTGTAGAGCAGGAGGTAGTTGATGTATGCTGTAAAGAGGAGAGATTGTAGAGCAGTAGGTAGTTGATGTATGCTGTAAAGAGGAGAGATTGTAGAGCAGGAGGTAGTTGATGTATGCTGTAAAGAGGAGAGATTGTAGAGCAGGAGGTAGTTGATGTATGCTGTAAAGAGGAGAGATTGTAGAGCAGTAGGTAGTTGATGTATGCTGTAAAGAGGAGAGATTGTAGAGCAGAAGGTAGTTGATGTATGCTGTAAAGAGGAGAGATTGTAGAGCAGTAGGTAGTTGATGTATGCTGTAAAGAGGAGAGATTGTAGAGCAGAAGGTAGTTGATGTATGCTGTAAACAGGAGAGATTGTAGAGCAGAAGGTAGTTGATGTATGCTGTAAAGAGGCGAGATTGTAGAGCAGTAGGTAGTTGATGTATGCTGTAAAGAGGAGAGATTGTAGAGCAGAAGATAGTTGATGTATGCTGTAAACAGGAGAGATTGTAGAGCAGTAGGTAGTTGATGTATTCTGTAAAGAGGAGAGATTGTAGAGCAGAAGTTAGTTGATGTATGCTGTAAAGAGGAGAGGTTGTAAAGCAGAAGGTAGTTGATGTATGCTGTAAACAGGAGAGATTGTAGAGCAGAAGTTAGTTGATGTATGCTGTAAACAGGAGAGATTGTAGAGCAGAAGGTAGTTAATGTATGCTGTAAAGAGGGGGGATTGTAGAGCAGCAGGTAGTTGATGTATGCTGTAAAGAGGAGAGATTGTAGAACAGAAGGTAGTTGATCTATGCTGTAAACAGGAGAGGTTGTAGAGCAGAAGGTAGCTGATGTATGTTGTAAACAGGAGAGATTGTAGAGCAGAAGGTAGTTGATGTATGCTGTAAACAGAGGAGATTGTAGAGCAGAAGATAGTTGATGTATGCTGTAAAGAGGAGAGATTGTAGAGCAGAAGGTAGTTGATGTATGCTGTAAAGAGGAGAGATTGTAGAGCAGAAGGTATTTGATGTATGCTGTAAAGAGGGGGGATTGTAGAGCAGAAGGTAGTTGATGTATGCTGTAAACAGGAGAGATTGTAGAGCAGCAGGTAGTTGATGTATGCTGTAAACAGGAGAGATTGCAGAGCAGAAGATAGTTGATGTATGCTGTAAACAGGAGAGATTGTAGAGCAGAAGGTAGTTGATGTATGCTGTAAACAGAAGAGATTGTAGAACAGAAGGTAGTTGATGTATGCTGTAAACAGGAGAGATTGTAGAACAGAAGGTAGTTGATGTATGCTGTAAACAGGAGAGATTGTAGAGAAGCAGGTAGTTGATGTATGCTGTAAACAGGAGAGATTGTAGAGCAGTAGGTAGTTGATGTATGCTGTAAAGAGGAGAGATTGTAGAGCAGAAGATAGTTGATGTAAGCTGTAAACAGGAGAGATTGTAGACCAGTAGGTAGTTGATGTATGCTGTAAAGAGGAGAGATTGTAGAGCAGAAGGTAGTTGATGTATGCTGTAAACAGGAGAGATTGTAGAGCAGAAGGTAGTTGATGTATGCTGTAAAGAGGAGAGATTGTAGAGCAGTAGGTAGTTGATGTATGCTGTAAAGAGGGGAGATTGTAGAGCAGAAGATAGTTGATGTATGCTGTAAACAGGAGAGATTGTAGAGCAGCAGGTAGTTGATGTATGCTGTAAACAGGAGAGATTGCAGAGCAGAAGATAGTTGATGTATGCTGTAAACAGGAGAGATTGTAGAGCAGAAGGTAGTTGATGTATGCTGTAAACAGAAGAGATTGTAGAGCAGCAGGTAGTTGATGTATGCTGTAAACAGGAGAGATTGTAGAGAAGCAGGTAGTTGATGTATGCTGTAAACAGGAGAGATTGTAGAGCAGTAGGTAGTTGATGTATGCTGTAAAGAGGAGAGATTGTAGAGCAGAAGGTAGTTGATGTAAGCTGTAAACAGGAGAGATTTTAGACCAGTAGGTAGTTGATGTATGCTGTAAAGAGGAGAGATTGTAGAGCAGAAGGTAGTTGATGTATGCTGTAAACAGGAGAGATTGTAGAGCAGAAGGTAGTTGATGTATGCTGTAAAGAGGAGAGATTGTAGAGCAGTAGGTAGTTGATGTATGCTGTAAAGAGGGGAGATTGTAGAGCAGTAGGTAGTTGATGTATGCTGTAAACAGGAGAGATTGTAGAGCAGAAGGTAGTTGATGTATGCTGTAAACAGGAGAGATTGTAGAGCAGAAGGTAGTTGATGTATGCTGTAAAGAGGAGAGATTGTAGAGCAGAAGGTAGTTGATGTATGCTGTAAAGAGGAGAGATTGTAGAGCAGAAGGTAGTTGATGTATGCTGTAAAGAGGAGAGATTGTAGAGCAGTAGGTAGTTGATGTATGCTGTAAAGAGGAGAGATTGTAGAGCAGAAGGTAGTTGATGTATGCTGTAAACAGGAGAGATTGTAGAGCAGAAGGTAGTTGATGTATGCTGTAAAGAGGAGAGATTGTAGAGCAGTAGGTAGTTGATGTATGCTGTAAAGAGGAGAGATTGTAGAGCAGAAGGTAGTTGATGTATGCTGTAAAGAGGAGAGATTGTAGAGCAGAAGGTAGTTGATGTATGCTGTAAAGAGGAGAGATTGTAGAGCAGAAGGTAGTTGATGTATGCTGTAAAGAGGAGAGATTGTAGAGCAGTAGGTAGTTGATGTATGCTGTAAAGAGGAGAGATTGTAGAGCAGAAGGTAGTTGATGTATGCTGTAAAGAGGAGAGATTGTAGAGCAGTAGGTAGTTGATGTATGCTGTAAAGAGGAGAGATTGTAGAGCAGAAGGTAGTTGATGTATGCTGTAAAGAGGAGAGATTGTAGAGCAGAAGGTAGTTGATGTATGCTGTAAAGAGGAGAGATTGTAGAGCAGAAGGTAGTTGATGTATGCTGTAAAGAGGAGAGATTGTAGAGCAGTAGGTAGTTGATGTATGCTGTAAAGAGGAGAGATTGTAGAGCAGAAGGTAGTTGATGTATGCTGTAAACAGGAGAGATTGTAGAGCAGAAGGTAGTTGATGTATGCTGTAAAGAGGAGAGATTGTAGAGCAGTAGGTAGTTGATGTATGCTGTAAAGAAGAGAGATTGTAGAGCAGAAGGTAGTTGATGTATGCTGTAAACAGGAGAGATTGTAGAGCAGAAGGTAGTTGATGTATGCTGTAAAGAGGAGAGATTGTAGAGCAGTAGGTAGTTGATGTATGCTGTAAAGAGGAGAGATTGGAGAGCAGAAGATAGTTGATGTATGCTGTAAACAGGAGATATTGTAGAGCAGTAGGTAGTTGATGTATTCTGTAAAGAGGAGAGATTGTAGAGCAGAAGTTAGTTGATGTATGCTGTAAAGAGGAGAGGTTGTAAAGCAGAAAGTAGTTGATGTATGCTGTAAACAGGAGAGATTGTAGAGCAGAAGGTAGTTGATGTATGCTGTAAAGAGGGGGGATTGTAGAGCAGCAGGTAGTTGATGTATGCTGTAAAGAGGAGAGATTGTAGAACAGAAGGTAGTTGATGTATGCTGTAAACAGGAGAGGTTGTAGAGCAGAAGGTAGTTGATGTATGTTGTAAACAGGAGAGATTGTAGAGCAGAAGCTAGTTGATGTATGCTGTAAACAGGGGAGATTGTAGAGCAGAAGATAGTTGATGTATGCTGTAAAGAGGAGAGATTGTAGAGCAGAAGGTAGTTGATGTATGCTGTAAACAGGAGAGATTGTAGAGCAGAAGGTAGTTGATGTATGCTGTAAAGAGGGGGGATTGTAGAGCAGAAGGTAGTTGATGTATGCTGTAAACAGGAGAGATTGTAGAGCAGAAGTTAGTTGATGTATGCTGTAAACAGGAGAGATTGTAGAGCAGAAGATAGTTGATGTATGCTGTAAACAGGAGAGATTGTAGAGCAGAAGGTAGTTGATGTATGCTGTAAAGAGGAGAGATTGTAGAGCAGAAGGTAGTTGATGTATGCTGTAAAAAGGAGAGATTGTAGAGCAGAAGGTAGATGATGTATGCTGTAAAGAGGAGAGATTGTAGAGCAGAAGGTAGTTGATGTATGCTGTAAACAGGAGAGATTGTAGAGCAGAAGATAGTTGATGTATGCTGTAAACAGGAGAGATTGTAGAGCAGTAGGTAGTTGATGTATGCTGTAAAGAGGAGAGATTGTAGAGCAGAAGATAGTTGATGTATGCTGTAAACAGGAGAGATTGTAGAGCAGTAGGTAGTTGATGTATGCTGTAAAGAGGAGAGATTGTAGAGCAGAAGGTAGTTGATGTAAGCTGTAAACAGGAGAGATTGTAGAGCAGAAGGTAGTTGATGTATGCTGTAAAGAGGAGAGATTGTAGAGCAGAAGGTAGTTGATGTATGCTGTAAACAGGAGAGATTGTAGAGCAGAAGATAGTTGATGTATGCTGTAAACAGGAGAGATTGTAGAGCAGTATGTAGTTGATGTATGCTGTAAACAGGAGAGATTGTAGAGCAGATGATAGTTGATGTATGCTGTAAACAGGAGAGATTGTAGAGCAGTAGGTAGTTGATGTATGCTGTAAAGAGGAGAGATTGTAGAGCAGAAGATAGTTGATGTAAGCTGTAAACAGGAGAGATTGTAGACCAGTAGGTAGTTGATGTATGGTGTAAAGAGGAGAGATTGTAGAGCAGAAGGTAGTTGATGTATGCTGTAAACAGGAGAGATTGTAGAGCAGAAGGTAGTTGATGTATGCTGTAAAGAGGAGAGATTGTAGAGCAGTAGGTAGTTGATGTATGCTGTAAAGAGGGGAGATTGTAGAGCAGAAGATAGTTGATGTATGCTGTAAACAGGAGAGATTGTAGAGCAGTAGGTAGTTGATGTATGCTGTAAACAGGAGAGATTGTAGAGCAGAAGGAAGTTGATGTATGCTGTAAACAGGAGAGATTGTAGAGCAGAAGGTAGTTGATGTATGCTGTAAAGAGGAGAGATTGTAGAGCAGTAGGTAGTTGATGTATGCTGTAAAGAGGAGAGATTGTAGAGCAGAAGGTAGTTGATGTATGCTGTAAACAGGAGAGATTGTAGAGCAGGAGGTAGTTGATGTATGCTGTAAAGAGGAGAGATTGTAGAGCAGAAGGTAGTTGATGTATGCTGTAAAGAGGAGAGATTGTAGAGCAGAAGGTAGTTGATGTATGCTGTAAAGAGGAGAGATTGTAGAGCAGTAGGTAGTTGATGTATGCTGTAAAGAGGAGAGATTGTAGAGCAGAAGGTAGTTGATGTATGCTGTAAAGAGGAGAGATTGTAGAGCAGGAGGTAGTTGATGTATGCTGTAAAGAGGAGAGATTGTAGAGCAGGAGGTAGTTGATGTATGCTGTAAAGAGGAGAGATTGTAGAGCAGTAGGTAGTTGATGTATGCTGTAAAGAGGAGAGATTGTAGAGCAGAAGGTAGTTGATGTATGCTGTAAACAGGAGAGATTGTAGAGCAGTAGGTAGTTGATGTATGCTGTAAAGAGGAGAGATTGTAGAGCAGAAGATAGTTGATGTATGCTGTAAACAGGAGAGATTGTAGAGCAGTAGGTAGTTGATGTATTCTGTAAAGAGGAGAGATTGTAGAGCAGAAGTTAGTTGATGTATGCTGTAAAGAGGAGAGGTTGTAAAGCAGAAGGTAGTTGATGTATGCTGTAAACAGGAGAGATTGTAGAGCAGAAGGTAGTTGATGTATGCTGTAAAGAGGAGAGATTGTAGAGCAGGAGGTAGTTGATGTATGCTGTAAAGAGGAGAGATTGTAGAGCAGGAGGTAGTTGATGTATGCTGTAAAGAGGAGAGATTGTAGAGCAGTAGGTAGTTGATGTATGCTGTAAAGAGGAGAGATTGTAGAGCAGAAGGTAGTTGATGTATGCTGTAAACAGGAGAGATTGTAGAGCAGTAGGTAGTTGATGTATGCTGTAAAGAGGAGAGATTGTAGAGCAGAAGATAGTTGATGTATGCTGTAAACAGGAGAGATTGTAGAGCAGTAGGTAGTTGATGTATTCTGTAAAGAGGAGAGATTGTAGAGCAGAAGTTAGTTGATGTATGCTGTAAAGAGGAGAGGTTGTAAAGCAGAAGGTAGTTGATGTATGCTGTAAACAGGAGAGATTGTAGAGCAGAAGTTAGTTGATGTATGCTGTAAACAGGAGAGATTGTAGAGCAGAAGATAGTTGATGTATGCTGTAAACAGGAGAGATTGTAGAGCAGAAGGTAGTTGATGTATGCTGTAAAGAGGAGAGATTGTAGAGCAGAAGGTAGTTGATGTATGCTGTAAAAAGGAGAGATTGTAGAGCAGAAGGTAGATGATGTATGCTGTAAAGAGGAGAGATTGTAGAGCAGAAGGTAGTTGATGTATGCTGTAAACAGGAGAGATTGTAGAGCAGAAGATAGTTGATGTATGCTGTAAACAGGAGAGATTGTAGAGCAGTAGGTAGTTGATGTATGCTGTAAAGAGGAGAGATTGTAGAGCAGAAGATAGTTGATGTATGCTGTAAACAGGAGAGATTGTAGAGCAGTAGGTAGTTGATGTATGCTGTAAAGAGGAGAGATTGTAGAGCAGAAGGTAGTTGATGTAAGCTGTAAACAGGAGAGATTGTAGAGCAGAAGGTAGTTGATGTATGCTGTAAAGAGGAGAGATTGTAGAGCAGAAGGTAGTTGATGTATGCTGTAAACAGGAGAGATTGTAGAGCAGAAGATAGTTGATGTATGCTGTAAACAGGAGAGATTGTAGAGCAGTATGTAGTTGATGTATGCTGTAAACAGGAGAGATTGTAGAGCAGATGATAGTTGATGTATGCTGTAAACAGGAGAGATTGTAGAGCAGTAGGTAGTTGATGTATGCTGTAAAGAGGAGAGATTGTAGAGCAGAAGATAGTTGATGTAAGCTGTAAACAGGAGAGATTGTAGACCAGTAGGTAGTTGATGTATGGTGTAAAGAGGAGAGATTGTAGAGCAGAAGGTAGTTGATGTATGCTGTAAACAGGAGAGATTGTAGAGCAGAAGGTAGTTGATGTATGCTGTAAAGAGGAGAGATTGTAGAGCAGTAGGTAGTTGATGTATGCTGTAAAGAGGGGAGATTGTAGAGCAGAAGATAGTTGATGTATGCTGTAAACAGGAGAGATTGTAGAGCAGTAGGTAGTTGATGTATGCTGTAAACAGGAGAGATTGTAGAGCAGAAGGAAGTTGATGTATGCTGTAAACAGGAGAGATTGTAGAGCAGAAGGTAGTTGATGTATGCTGTAAAGAGGAGAGATTGTAGAGCAGTAGGTAGTTGATGTATGCTGTAAAGAGGAGAGATTGTAGAGCAGAAGGTAGTTGATGTATGCTGTAAACAGGAGAGATTGTAGAGCAGGAGGTAGTTGATGTATGCTGTAAAGAGGAGAGATTGTAGAGCAGAAGGTAGTTGATGTATGCTGTAAAGAGGAGAGATTGTAGAGCAGAAGGTAGTTGATGTATGCTGTAAAGAGGAGAGATTGTAGAGCAGTAGGTAGTTGATGTATGCTGTAAAGAGGAGAGATTGTAGAGCAGAAGGTAGTTGATGTATGCTGTAAAGAGGAGAGATTGTAGAGCAGGAGGTAGTTGATGTATGCTGTAAAGAGGAGAGATTGTAGAGCAGGAGGTAGTTGATGTATGCTGTAAAGAGGAGAGATTGTAGAGCAGTAGGTAGTTGATGTATGCTGTAAAGAGGAGAGATTGTAGAGCAGAAGGTAGTTGATGTATGCTGTAAACAGGAGAGATTGTAGAGCAGTAGGTAGTTGATGTATGCTGTAAAGAGGAGAGATTGTAGAGCAGAAGATAGTTGATGTATGCTGTAAACAGGAGAGATTGTAGAGCAGTAGGTAGTTGATGTATTCTGTAAAGAGGAGAGATTGTAGAGCAGAAGTTAGTTGATGTATGCTGTAAAGAGGAGAGGTTGTAAAGCAGAAGGTAGTTGATGTATGCTGTAAAGAGGAGAGATCGTAGAGCAGAAGGTAGTTGATGTATGCTGTAAACAGGAGAGATTGTAGAGCAGAAGTTAGTTGATGTATGCTGTAAACAGGAGAGATTGTAGAGCAGAAGGTAGTTGATGTATGCTGTAAAGAGGGGGGATTGTAGAGCAGCAGGTAGTTGATGTATGCTGTAAAGAGGAGAGATTGTAGAACAGAATGTAGTTGATGTATGCTGTAAACAGGAGAGGTTGTAGAGCAGAAGGTAGTTGATGTATGTTGTGAACAGGAGAGATTGTAGAGCAGAAGGTAGTTGATGTATGCTGTAAACAGAGGAGATTGTAGAGCAGAAGATAGTTGATGTATGCTGTAAAGAGGAGAGATTGTAGAGCAGAAGGTAGTTGATGTATGCTGTAAAGAGGAGAGATTGTAGAGCAGAAGGTATTTGATGTATGCTGTAAAGAGGGGGGATTGTAGAGCAGAAGGTAGTTGATGTATGCTGTAAACAGGAGAGATTGTAGAGCAGCAGGTAGTTGATGTATGCTGTAAACAGGAGAGATTGCAGAGCAGAAGATAGTTGATGTATGCTGTAAACAGGAGAGATTGTAGTGCAGAAGGTAGTTGATGTATGCTGTAAACAGAAGAGATTGTAGAACAGAAGGTAGTTGATGTATGCTGTAAACAGGAGAGATTGTAGAACAGAAGGTAGTTGATGTATGCTGTAAACAGGAGAGATTGTAGAGAAGCAGGTAGTTGATGTATGCTGTAAACAGGAGAGATTGTAGAGCAGTAGGTAGTTGATGTATGCTGTAAAGAGGAGAGATTGTAGAGCAGAAGATAGTTGATGTAAGCTGTAAACAGGAGAGATTGTAGACCAGTAGGTAGTTGATGTATGCTGTAAAGAGGAGAGATTGTAGAGCAGAAGGTAGTTGATGTATGCTGTAAACAGGAGAGATTGTAGAGCAGAAGGTAGTTGATGTATGCTGTAAAGAGGAGAGATTGTAGAGCAGTAGGTAGTTGATGTATGCTGTAAAGAGGGGAGATTGTAGAGCAGAAGATAGTTGATGTATGCTGTAAACAGGAGAGATTGTAGAGCAGCAGGTAGTTGATGTATGCTGTAAACAGGAGAGATTGCAGAGCAGAAGATAGTTGATGTATGCTGTAAACAGGAGAGATTGTAGAGCAGAAGGTAGTTGATGTATGCTGTAAACAGAAGAGATTGTAGAGCAGCAGGTAGTTGATGTATGCTGTAAACAGGAGAGATTGTAGAGAAGCAGGTAGTTGATGTATGCTGTAAACAGGAGAGATTGTAGAGCAGTAGGTAGTTGATGTATGCTGTAAAGAGGAGAGATTGTAGAGCAGAAGATAGTTGATGTAAGCTGTAAACAGGAGAGATTGTAGACCTGTAGGTAGTTGATGTATGCTGTAAAGAGGAGAGATTGTAGAGCAGAAGGTAGTTTATGTATGCTGTAAACAGGAGAGATTGTAGAGCAGAAGGTAGTTGATGTATGCTGTAAAGAGGAGAGATTGTAGAGCAGTAGGTAGTTGATGTATGCTGTAAAGAGGGGAGATTGTAGAGCAGTAGGTAGTTGATGTATGCTGTAAACAGGAGAGATTGTAGAGCAGAAGGTAGTTGATGTATGCTGTAAACAGGAGAGATTGTAGAGCAGAAGGTAGTTGATGTATGCTGTAAAGAGGAGAGATTGTAGAGCAGTAGGTAGTTGATGTATGCTGTAAAGAGGAGAGATTGTAGAGCAGAAGGTAGTTGATGTATGCTGTAAAGAGGAGAGATTGTAGAGCAGAAGGTAGTTGATGTATGCTGTAAAGAGGAGAGATTGTAGAGCAGAAGGTAGTTGATGTATGCTGTAAAGAGGGGAGATTGTAGAGCAGTAGGTAGTTGATGTATGCTGTAAACAGGAGAGATTGTAGAGCAGAAGGTAGTTGATGTATGCTGTAAACAGGAGAGATTGTAGAGCAGAAGGTAGTTGATGTATGCTGTAAAGAGGAGAGATTGTAGAGCAGTAGGTAGTTGATGTATGCTGTAAAGAGGAGAGATTGTAGAGCAGAAGGTAGTTGATGTATGCTGTAAAGAGGAGAGATTGTAGAGCAGGAGGTAGTTGATGTATGCTGTAAAGAGGAGAGATTGTAGAGCAGAAGGTAGTTGATGTATGCTGTAAAGAGGAGAGATTGTAGAGCAGAAGGTAGTTGATGTATGCTGTAAAGAGGAGAGATTGTAGAGCAGTAGGTAGTTGATGTATGCTGTAAAGAGGAGAGATTGGAGAGCAGAAGGTAGTTGATGTATGCTGTAAACAGGAGAGATTGTAGAGCAGGAGGTAGTTGATGTATGCTGTAAAGAGGAGAGATTGTAGAGCAGAAGGTAGTTGATGTATGCTGTAAAGAGGAGAGATTGTAGAGCAGAAGGTAGTTGATGTATGCTGTAAAGAGGAGAGATTGTAGAGCAGTAGGTAGTTGATGTATGCTGTAAAGAGGAGAGATTGTAGAGCAGTAGGTAGTTGATGTATGCTGTAAAGAGGAGAGATTGTAGAGCAGGAGGTAGTTGATGTATGCTGTAAAGAGGAGAGATTGTAGAGCAGTAGGTAGTTGATGTATGCTGTAAAGAGGAGAGATTGTAGAGCAGAAGGTAGTTGATGTATGCTGTAAAGAGGAGAGATTGTAGAGCAGGAGGTAGTTGATGTATGCTGTAAAGAGGAGAGATTGTAGAGCAGTAGGTAGTTGATGTATGCTGTAAAGAGGAGAGATTGTAGAGCAGGAGGTAGTTGATGTATGCTGTAAAGAGGAGAGATTGTAGAGCAGGAGGTAGTTGATGTATGCTGTAAAGAGGAGAGATTGTAGAGCAGTAGGTAGTTGATGTATGCTGTAAAGAGGAGAGATTGTAGAGCAGAAGGTAGTTGATGTATGCTGTAAAGAGGAGAGATTGTAGAGCAGTAGGTAGTTGATGTATGCTGTAAAGAGGAGAGATTGTAGAGCAGAAGGTAGTTGATGTATGCTGTAAACAGGAGAGATTGTAGAGCAGAAGGTAGTTGATGTATGCTGTAAAGAGGAGAGATTGTAGAGCAGTAGGTAGTTGATGTATGCTGTAAAGAGGAGAGATTGTAGAGCAGAAGATAGTTGATGTATGCTGTAAACAGGAGAGATTGTAGAGCAGTAGGTAGTTGATGTATTCTGTAAAGAGGAGAGATTGTAGAGCAGAAGTTAGTTGATGTATGCTGTAAAGAGGAGAGGTTGTAAAGCAGAAGGTAGTTGATGTATGCTGTAAAGAGGAGAGATCGTAGAGCAGAAGGTAGTTGATGTATGCTGTAAACAGGAGAGATTGTAGAGCAGAAGTTAGTTGATGTATGCTGTAAACAGGAGAGATTGTAGAGCAGAAGGTAGTTAATGTATGCTGTAAAGAGGGGGGATTGTAGAGCAGCAGGTAGTTGATGTATGCTGTAAAGAGGAGAGATTGTAGAACAGAAGGTAGTTGATCTATGCTGTAAACAGGAGAGGTTGTAGAGCAGAAGGTAGCTGATGTATGTTGTAAACAGGAGAGATTGTAGAGCAGAAGGTAGTTGATGTATGCTGTAAACAGAGGAGATTGTAGAGCAGAAGATAGTTGATGTATGCTGTAAAGAGGAGAGATTGTAGAGCAGAAGGTAGTTGATGTATGCTGTAAAGAGGAGAGATTGTAGAGCAGAAGGTATTTGATGTATGCTGTAAAGAGGGGGGATTGTAGAGCAGAAGGTAGTTGATGTATGCTGTAAACAGGAGAGATTGTAGAGCAGCAGGTAGTTGATGTATGCTGTAAACAGGAGAGATTGCAGAGCAGAAGATAGTTGATGTATGCTGTAAACAGGAGAGATTGTAGAGCAGAAGGTAGTTGATGTATGCTGTAAACAGAAGAGATTGTAGAACAGAAGGTAGTTGATGTATGCTGTAAACAGGAGAGATTGTAGAACAGAAGGTAGTTGATGTATGCTGTAAACAGGAGAGATTGTAGAGAAGCAGGTAGTTGATGTATGCTGTAAACAGGAGAGATTGTAGAGCAGTAGGTAGTTGATGTATGCTGTAAAGAGGAGAGATTGTAGAGCAGAAGATAGTTGATGTAAGCTGTAAACAGGAGAGATTGTAGACCAGTAGGTAGTTGATGTATGCTGTAAAGAGGAGAGATTGTAGAGCAGAAGGTAGTTGATGTATGCTGTAAACAGGAGAGATTGTAGAGCAGAAGGTAGTTGATGTATGCTGTAAAGAGGAGAGATTGTAGAGCAGTAGGTAGTTGATGTATGCTGTAAAGAGGGGAGATTGTAGAGCAGAAGATAGTTGATGTATGCTGTAAACAGGAGAGATTGTAGAGCAGCAGGTAGTTGATGTATGCTGTAAACAGGAGAGATTGCAGAGCAGAAGATAGTTGATGTATGCTGTAAACAGGAGAGATTGTAGAGCAGAAGGTAGTTGATGTATGCTGTAAACAGAAGAGATTGTAGAGCAGCAGGTAGTTGATGTATGCTGTAAACAGGAGAGATTGTAGAGAAGCAGGTAGTTGATGTATGCTGTAAACAGGAGAGATTGTAGAGCAGTAGGTAGTTGATGTATGCTGTAAAGAGGAGAGATTGTAGAGCAGAAGGTAGTTGATGTAAGCTGTAAACAGGAGAGATTTTAGACCAGTAGGTAGTTGATGTATGCTGTAAAGAGGAGAGATTGTAGAGCAGAAGGTAGTTGATGTATGCTGTAAACAGGAGAGATTGTAGAGCAGAAGGTAGTTGATGTATGCTGTAAAGAGGAGAGATTGTAGAGCAGTAGGTAGTTGATGTATGCTGTAAAGAGGGGAGATTGTAGAGCAGTAGGTAGTTGATGTATGCTGTAAACAGGAGAGATTGTAGAGCAGAAGGTAGTTGATGTATGCTGTAAACAGGAGAGATTGTAGAGCAGAAGGTAGTTGATGTATGCTGTAAAGAGGAGAGATTGTAGAGCAGAAGGTAGTTGATGTATGCTGTAAAGAGGAGAGATTGTAGAGCAGAAGGTAGTTGATGTATGCTGTAAAGAGGAGAGATTGTAGAGCAGTAGGTAGTTGATGTATGCTGTAAAGAGGAGAGATTGTAGAGCAGAAGGTAGTTGATGTATGCTGTAAACAGGAGAGATTGTAGAGCAGAAGGTAGTTGATGTATGCTGTAAAGAGGAGAGATTGTAGAGCAGTAGGTAGTTGATGTATGCTGTAAAGAGGAGAGATTGTAGAGCAGAAGGTAGTTGATGTATGCTGTAAAGAGGAGAGATTGTAGAGCAGAAGGTAGTTGATGTATGCTGTAAAGAGGAGAGATTGTAGAGCAGAAGGTAGTTGATGTATGCTGTAAAGAGGAGAGATTGTAGAGCAGTAGGTAGTTGATGTATGCTGTAAAGAGGAGAGATTGTAGAGCAGAAGGTAGTTGATGTATGCTGTAAAGAGGAGAGATTGTAGAGCAGTAGGTAGTTGATGTATGCTGTAAAGAGGAGAGATTGTAGAGCAGAAGGTAGTTGATGTATGCTGTAAAGAGGAGAGATTGTAGAGCAGAAGGTAGTTGATGTATGCTGTAAAGAGGAGAGATTGTAGAGCAGAAGGTAGTTGATGTATGCTGTAAAGAGGAGAGATTGTAGAGCAGTAGGTAGTTGATGTATGCTGTAAAGAGGAGAGATTGTAGAGCAGAAGGTAGTTGATGTATGCTGTAAACAGGAGAGATTGTAGAGCAGAAGGTAGTTGATGTATGCTGTAAAGAGGAGAGATTGTAGAGCAGTAGGTAGTTGATGTATGCTGTAAAGAAGAGAGATTGTAGAGCAGAAGGTAGTTGATGTATGCTGTAAACAGGAGAGATTGTAGAGCAGAAGGTAGTTGATGTATGCTGTAAAGAGGAGAGATTGTAGAGCAGTAGGTAGTTGATGTATGCTGTAAAGAGGAGAGATTGGAGAGCAGAAGATAGTTGATGTATGCTGTAAACAGGAGATATTGTAGAGCAGTAGGTAGTTGATGTATTCTGTAAAGAGGAGAGATTGTAGAGCAGAAGTTAGTTGATGTATGCTGTAAAGAGGAGAGGTTGTAAAGCAGAAAGTAGTTGATGTATGCTGTAAACAGGAGAGATTGTAGAGCAGAAGGTAGTTGATGTATGCTGTAAAGAGGGGGGATTGTAGAGCAGCAGGTAGTTGATGTATGCTGTAAAGAGGAGAGATTGTAGAACAGAAGGTAGTTGATGTATGCTGTAAACAGGAGAGGTTGTAGAGCAGAAGGTAGTTGATGTATGTTGTAAACAGGAGAGATTGTAGAGCAGAAGCTAGTTGATGTATGCTGTAAACAGGGGAGATTGTAGAGCAGAAGATAGTTGATGTATGCTGTAAAGAGGAGAGATTGTAGAGCAGAAGGTAGTTGATGTATGCTGTAAACAGGAGAGATTGTAGAGCAGAAGGTAGTTGATGTATGCTGTAAAGAGGGGGGATTGTAGAGCAGAAGGTAGTTGATGTATGCTGTAAACAGGAGAGATTGTAGAGCAGAAGTTAGTTGATGTATGCTGTAAACAGGAGAGATTGTAGAGCAGAAGATAGTTGATGTATGCTGTAAACAGGAGAGATTGTAGAGCAGAAGGTAGTTGATGTATGCTGTAAAGAGGAGAGATTGTAGAGCAGAAGGTAGTTGATGTATGCTGTAAACAGGAGAGATTGTAGAACAGAAGGTAGTTGATGTATGCTGTAAACAGGAGAGATTGTAGAGCAGAAGGTAGTTGATGTATGCTGTAAAGAGGAGAGATTGTAGAGCAGAAGGTAGTTGATGTATGCTGTAAACAGGAGAGATTGTAGAGCAGAAGGTAGTTGATGTATGCTGTAAACAGGAGAGATTGTAGAGCAGAAGATAGTTGATGTATGCTGTAAACAGGAGAGATTGTAGAGCAGTAGGTAGTTGATGTATGCTGTAAACAGGAGAGATTGTAGAGCAGAAGATTGTTGATGTATGCTGTAAACAGGAGAGATTGTAGAGCAGTAGGTAGTTGATGTATGCTGTAAAGAGGAGAGATTGTAGAGCAGAAGGTAGTTGATGTATGCTGTAAAAAGGAGAGATTGTAGAGCAGAAGGTAGATGATGTATGCTGTAAAGAGGAGAGATTGTAGAGCAGAAGGTAGTTGATGTATGCTGTAAACAGGAGAGATTGTAGAGCAGAAGATAGTTGATGTATGCTGTAAACAGGAGAGATTGTAGAGCAGTAGGTAGTTGATGTATGCTGTAAAGAGGAGAGATTGTAAAGCAGAAGATAGTTGATGTATGCTGTAAACAGGAGAGATTGTAGAGCAGTAGGTAGTTGATGTATGCTGTAAAGAGGAGTGATTGTAGAGCAGAAGGTAGTTGATGTAAGCTGTAAACAGGAGAGATTGTAGAGCAGAAGGTAGTTGATGTATGCTGTAAAGAGGAGAGATTGTAGAGCAGAAGGTAGTTGATGTATGCTGTAAACAGGAGAGATTGTAGAGCAGAAGATAGTTGATGTATGCTGTAAACAGGAGAGATTGTAGAGCAGTATGTAGTTGATGTATGCTGTAAACAGGAGAGATTGTAGAGCAGATGATAGTTGATGTATGCTGTAAACAGAAGAGATTGTAGAGCAGTAGGTAGTTGATGTATGCTGTAAAGAGGAGAGATTGTAGAGCAGAAGATAGTTGATGTAAGCTGTAAACAGGAGAGATTGTAGACCAGTAGGTAGTTGATGTATGGTGTAAAGAGGAGAGATTGTAGAGCAGAAGGTAGTTGATGTATGCTGTAAACAGGAGAGATTGTAGAGCAGAAGGTAGTTGATGTATGCTGTAAAGAGGAGAGATTGTAGAGCAGTAGGTAGTTGATGTATGCTGTAAAGAGGGGAGATTGTAGAGCAGAAGATAGTTGATGTATGCTGTAAACAGGAGAGATTGTAGAGCAGTAGGTAGTTGATGTATGCTGTAAACAGGAGAGATTGTAGAGCAGAAGGAAGTTGATGTATGCTGTAAACAGGAGAGATTGTAGAGCAGAAGGTAGTTGATGTATGCTGTAAAGAGGAGAGATTGTAGAGCAGTAGGTAGTTGATGTATGCTGTAAAGAGGAGAGATTGTAGAGCAGAAGGTAGTTGATGTATGCTGTAAACAGGAGAGATTGTAGAGCAGGAGGTAGTTGATGTATGCTGTAAAGAGGAGAGATTGTAGAGCAGAAGGTAGTTGATGTATGCTGTAAAGAGGAGAGATTGTAGAGCAGAAGGTAGTTGATGTATGCTGTAAAGAGGAGAGATTGTAGAGCAGTAGGTAGTTGATGTATGCTGTAAAGAGGAGAGATTGTAGAGCAGAAGGTAGTTGATGTATGCTGTAAAGAGGAGAGATTGTAGAGCAGGAGGTAGTTGATGTATGCTGTAAAGAGGAGAGATTGTAGAGCAGGAGGTAGTTGATGTATGCTGTAAAGAGGAGAGATTGTAGAGCAGAAGGTAGTTGATGTATGCTGTAAACAGGAGAGATTGTAGAGCAGTAGGTAGTTGATGTATGCTGTAAAGAGGAGAGATTGTAGAGCAGAAGATAGTTGATGTATGCTGTAAACAGGAGAGATTGTAGAGCAGTAGGTAGTTGATGTATTCTGTAAAGAGGAGAGATTGTAGAGCAGAAGTTAGTTGATGTATGCTGTAAAGAGGAGAGGTTGTAAAGCAGAAGGTAGTTGATGTATGCTGTAAAGAGGAGAGATCGTAGAGCAGAAGGTAGTTGATGTATGCTGTAAACAGGAGAGATTGTAGAGCAGAAGTTAGTTGATGTATGCTGTAAACAGGAGAGATTGTAGAGCAGAAGGTAGTTGATGTATGCTGTAAAGAGGGGGGATTGTAGAGCAGCAGGTAGTTGATGTATGCTGTAAAGAGGAGAGATTGTAGAACAGAAGGTAGTTGATGTATGCTGTAAACAGGAGAGGTTGTAGAGCAGAAGGTAGTTGATGTATGTTGTGAACAGGAGAGATTGTAGAGCAGAAGGTAGTTGATGTATGCTGTAAACAGAGGAGATTGTAGAGCAGAAGATAGTTGATGTATGCTGTAAAGAGGAGAGATTGTAGAGCAGAAGGTAGTTGATGTATGCTGTAAAGAGGAGAGATTGTAGAGCAGAAGGTATTTGATGTATGCTGTAAAGAGGGGGGATTGTAGAGCAGAAGGTAGTTGATGTATGCTGTAAACAGGAGAGATTGTAGAGCAGCAGGTAGTTGATGTATGCTGTAAACAGGAGAGATTGCAGAGCAGAAGATAGTTGATGTATGCTGTAAACAGGAGTGATTGTAGTGCAGAAGGTAGTTGATGTATGCTGTAAACAGAAGAGATTGTAGAACAGAAGGTAGTTGATGTATGCTGTAAACAGGAGAGATTGTAGAACAGAAGGTAGTTGATGTATGCTGTAAACAGGAGAGATTGTAGAGAAGCAGGTAGTTGATGTATGCTGTAAACAGGAGAGATTGTAGAGCAGTAGGTAGTTGATGTATGCTGTAAAGAGGAGAGATTGTAGAGCAGAAGATAGTTGATGTAAGCTGTAAACAGGAGAGATTGTAGACCAGTAGGTAGTTGATGTATGCTGTAAAGAGGAGAGATTGTAGAGCAGAAGGTAGTTGATGTATGCTGTAAACAGGAGAGATTGTAGAGCAGAAGGTAGTTGATGTATGCTGTAAAGAGGAGAGATTGTAGAGCAGTAGGTAGTTGATGTATGCTGTAAAGAGGGGAGATTGTAGAGCAGAAGATAGTTGATGTATGCTGTAAACAGGAGAGATTGTAGAGCAGCAGGTAGTTGATGTATGCTGTAAACAGGAGAGATTGCAGAGCAGAAGATAGTTGATGTATGCTGTAAACAGGAGAGATTGTAGAGCAGAAGGTAGTTGATGTATGCTGTAAACAGAAGAGATTGTAGAGCAGCAGGTAGTTGATGTATGCTGTAAACAGGAGAGATTGTAGAGAAGCAGGTAGTTGATGTATGCTGTAAACAGGAGAGATTGTAGAGCAGTAGGTAGTTGATGTATGCTGTAAAGAGGAGAGATTGTAGAGCAGAAGATAGTTGATGTAAGCTGTAAACAGGAGAGATTGTAGACCTGTAGGTAGTTGATGTATGCTGTAAAGAGGAGAGATTGTAGAGCAGAAGGTAGTTTATGTATGCTGTAAACAGGAGAGATTGTAGAGCAGAAGGTAGTTGATGTATGCTGTAAAGAGGAGAGATTGTAGAGCAGTAGGTAGTTGATGTATGCTGTAAAGAGGGGAGATTGTAGAGCAGTAGGTAGTTGATGTATGCTGTAAACAGGAGAGATTGTAGAGCAGAAGGTAGTTGATGTATGCTGTAAACAGGAGAGATTGTAGAGCAGAAGGTAGTTGATGTATGCTGTAAAGAGGAGAGATTGTAGAGCAGTAGGTAGTTGATGTATGCTGTAAAGAGGAGAGATTGTAGAGCAGAAGGTAGTTGATGTATGCTGTAAAGAGGAGAGATTGTAGAGCAGAAGGTAGTTGATGTATGCTGTAAAGAGGAGATATTGTAGAGCAGTAGGTAGTTGATGTATGCTGTAAAGAGGAGAGATTGTAGAGCAGAAGGTAGTTGATGTATGCTGTAAACAGGAGAGATTGTAGAGCAGAAGGTAGTTGATGTATGTTGTAAACAGGAGAGATTGTAGAGCAGGAGGTAGTTGATGTATGCTGTAAAGAGGAGAGATTGTAGAGCAGAAGGTAGTTGATGTATGCTGTAAACAGGAGAGGTTGTAGAGCAGAAGGTAGTTGATGTATGCTGTAAAGAGGAGAGATTGTAGAGCAGAAGGTAGTTGATGTATGCTGTAAACAGGAGAGATTGTAGAGCAGAAGGTAGTTGATGTATGTTGTAAACAGGAGAGATTGTAGAGCAGGAGGTAGTTGATGTATGCTGTAAAGAGGAGAGATTGTAGAGCAGAAGGTAGTTGATGTATGCTGTAAACAGGAGAGATTGTAGAGCCGAAGGTAGTTGATGTATGCTGTAAACAGGAACGATTGTAGAGCAGAAGATAGTTGATATATGTTGTAAACAGGAGAGATTGTAGAGCAGGAGGTAGTTGATGTATGTTGTAAAGAGGAGAGATTGTAGAGCAGAAGATAGTTGATGTATGCTGTAAAGAGGAGAGATTGTAGAGCAGTAAATAGTTGATGTATGCTGTAAAGAGGAGAGATTGTAGAGCAGAAGGTAGTTGATGTATGCTGTAAACAGAAGAGATTTTAGAGCAGAAGGTAGTTGATGTATGCTGTAAAGAGGAGAGATTGTAGAGCAGAAGGTAGTTGATGTATGCTGTAAACAGGAGAGATTGTAGAGCAGAAGATAGTTGATGTATGCTGTAAAGAGGAGAGATTGTAGAGCAGAAGATAGTTGATGTATGCTGTAAACAGGAGAGATTGTAGAGCAGTAGGTAGTTGATGTATGCTGTAAAGAGGAGAGATTGTACAGCAGAAGGTAGTTGATGTATGCTGTAAACAGGAGAGATTGTAGAGCAGAAGGTAGTTGATGTATGCTGTAAAGAGGAGAGATTGTAGAGCAGAAGGTAGTTGATGTATGCTGTAAACAGGAGAGATTGTAGAGCAGAAGATAGTTGATGTATGCTGTAAACAGGAGAGATTGTAGAGCAGTAGGTAGTTGATGTATGCTGTAAACAGGAGAGATTGTAGAGCAGAAGATTGTTGATGTATGCTGTAAACAGGAGAGATTGTAGAGCAGTAGGTAGTTGATGTATGCTGTAAAGAGGAGAGATTGTAGAGCAGAAGGTAGTTGATGTATGCTGTAAAAAGGAGAGATTGTACAGCAGAAGGTAGATGATGTATGCTGTAAAGAGGAGAGATTGTAGAGCAGAAGGTAGTTGATGTATGCTGTAAACAGGAGAGATTGTAGAGCAGAAGATAGTTGATGTATGCTGTAAACAGGAGAGATTGTAGAGCAGTAGGTAGTTGATGTATGCTGTAAAGAGGAGAGATTGTAGAGCAGAAGATAGTTGATGTATGCTGTAAACAGGAGAGATTGTAGAGCAGTAGGTAGTTGATGTATGCTGTAAAGAGGAGAGATTGTAGAGCAGAAGGTAGTTGATGTAAGCTGTAAACAGGAGAGATTGTAGAGCAGAAGGTAGTTGATGTATGCTGTAAAGAGGAGAGATTGTAGAGCAGAAGGTAGTTGATGTATGCTGTAAACAGGCGAGATTGTAGAGCAGAAGATAGTTGATGTATGCTGTAAACAGGAGAGATTGTAGAGCAGTAGGTAGTTGATGTATGCTGTAAACAGGAGAGATTGTAGAGCAGATGATAGTTGATGTATGCTGTAAACAGGAGAGATTGTAGAGCAGTAGGTAGTTGATGTATGCTGTAAAGAGGAGAGATTGTAGAGCAGAAGATAGTTGATGTAAGCTGTAAACAGGAGAGATTGTAGACCAGTAGGTAGTTGATGTATGGTGTAAAGAGGAGAGATTGTAGAGCAGAAGGTAGTTGATGTATGCTGTAAACAGGAGAGATTGTAGAGCAGAAGGTAGTTGATGTATGCTGTAAAGAGGAGAGATTGTAGAGCAGTAGGTAGTTGATGTATGCTGTAAAGAGGGGAGATTGTAGAGCAGAAGATAGTTGATGTATGCTGTAAACAGGAGAGATTGTAGAGCAGTAGGTAGTTGATGTATGCTGTAAACAGGAGAGATTGTAGAGCAGAAGGAAGTTGATGTATGCTGTAAACAGGAGAGATTGTAGAGCAGAAGGTAGTTGATGTATGCTGTAAAGAGGAGAGATTGTAGAGCAGTAGGTAGTTGATGTATGCTGTAAAGAGGAGAGATTGTAGAGCAGAAGGTAGTTGATGTATGCTGTAAACAGGAGAGATTGTAGAGCAGGAGGTAGTTGATGTATGCTGTAAAGAGGAGAGATTGTAGAGCAGAAGGTAGTTGATGTATGCTGTAAAGAGCAGAGATTGTAGAGCAGAAGGTAGTTGATGTATGCTGTAAAGAGGAGAGATTGTAGAGCAGAAGGTAGTTGATGTATGCTGTAAAGAGGAGAGATTGTAGAGCAGGAGGTAGTTGATGTATGCTGTAAAGAGGAGAGATTGTAGAGCAGGAGGTAGTTGATGTATGCTGTAAAGAGGAGAGATTGTAGAGCAGTAGGTAGTTGATGTATGCTGTAAAGAGGAGAGATTGTAGAGCAGAAGGTAGTTGATGTATGCTGTAAACAGGAGAGATTGTAGAGCAGAAGGTAGTTGATGTATGCTGTAAAGAGGAGAGATTGTAGAGCAGTAGGTAGTTGATGTATGCTGTAAAGAGGAGAGATTGTAGAGCAGAAGATAGTTGATGTATGCTGTAAACAGGAGAGATTGTAGAGCAGTAGGTAGTTGATGTATTCTGTAAAGAGGAGAGATTGTAGAGCAGAAGTTAGTTGATGTATGCTGTAAAGAGGAGAGGTTGTAAAGCAGAAGGTAGTTGATGTATGCTGTAAAGAGGAGAGATCGTAGAGCAGAAGGTAGTTGATGTATGCTGTAAACAGGAGAGATTGTAGAGCAGAAGTTAGTTGATGTATGCTGTAAACAGGAGAGATTGTAGAGCAGAAGGTAGTTGATGTATGCTGTAAAGAGGGGGGATTGTAGAGCAGCAGGTAGTTGATGTATGCTGTAAAGAGGAGAGATTGTAGAACAGAAGGTAGTTGATGTATGCTGTAAACAGGAGAGGTTGTAGAGCAGAAGGTAGTTGATGTATGTTGTGAACAGGAGAGATTGTAGAGCAGAAGGTAGTTGATGTATGCTGTAAACAGAGGAGATTGTAGAGCAGAAGATAGTTGATGTATGCTGTAAAGAGGAGAGATTGTAGAGCAGAAGGTAGTTGATGTATGCTGTAAAGAGGAGAGATTGTAGAGCAGAAGGTATTTGATGTATGCTGTAAAGAGGGGGGATTGTAGAGCAGAAGGTAGTTGATGTATGCTGTAAACAGGAGAGATTGTAGAGCAGCAGGTAGTTGATGTATGCTGTAAACAGGAGAGATTGCAGAGCAGAAGATAGTTGATGTATGCTGTAAACAGGAGAGATTGTAGTGCAGAAGGTAGTTGATGTATGCTGTAAACAGAAGAGATTGTAGAACAGAAGGTAGTTGATGTATGCTGTAAACAGGAGAGATTGTAGAACAGAAGGTAGTTGATGTATGCTGTAAACAGGAGAGATTGTAGAGAAGCAGGTAGTTGATGTATGCTGTAAACAGGAGAGATTGTAGAGCAGTAGGTAGTTGATGTATGCTGTAAAGAGGAGAGATTGTAGAGCAGAAGATAGTTGATGTAAGCTGTAAACAGGAGAGATTGTAGACCAGTAGGTAGTTGATGTATGCTGTAAAGAGGAGAGATTGTAGAGCAGAAGGTAGTTGATGTATGCTGTAAACAGGAGAGATTGTAGAGCAGAAGGTAGTTGATGTATGCTGTAAAGAGGAGAGATTGTAGAGCAGTAGGTAGTTGATGTATGCTGTAAAGAGGGGAGATTGTAGAGCAGAAGATAGTTGATGTATGCTGTAAACAGGAGAGATTGTAGAGCAGCAGGTAGTTGATGTATGCTGTAAACAGGAGAGATTGCAGAGCAGAAGATAGTTGATGTATGCTGTAAACAGGAGAGATTGTAGAGCAGAAGGTAGTTGATGTATGCTGTAAACAGAAGAGATTGTAGAGCAGCAGGTAGTTGATGTATGCTGTAAACAGGAGAGATTGTAGAGAAGCAGGTAGTTGATGTATGCTGTAAACAGGAGAGATTGTAGAGCAGTAGGTAGTTGATGTATGCTGTAAAGAGGAGAGATTGTAGAGCAGAAGTTAGTTGATGTAAGCTGT
This sequence comes from Eledone cirrhosa, assembly GCA_964016885.1. Taxonomy (NCBI): domain Eukaryota; kingdom Metazoa; phylum Mollusca; class Cephalopoda; order Octopoda; family Eledonidae; genus Eledone; species Eledone cirrhosa. The sequence continues at coordinate 98,820,482 of OZ024743.1, read as the reverse complement.
AAACAGGAGAGATTGTAGACCTGTAGGTAGTTGATGTATGCTGTAAAGAGGAGAGATTGTAGAGCAGAAGGTAGTTTATGTATGCTGTAAACAGGAGAGATTGTAGAGCAGAAGGTAGTTGATGTATGCTGTAAAGAGGAGAGATTGTAGAGCAGTAGGTAGTTGATGTATGCTGTAAAGAGGGGAGATTGTAGAGCAGTAGGTAGTTGATGTATGCTGTAAACAGGAGAGATTGTAGAGCAGAAGGTAGTTGATGTATGCTGTAAACAGGAGAGATTGTAGAGCAGAAGGTAGTTGATGTATGCTGTAAAGAGGAGAGATTGTAGAGCAGTAGGTAGTTGATGTATGCTGTAAAGAGGAGAGATTGTAGAGCAGAAGGTAGTTGATGTATGCTGTAAAGAGGAGAGATTGTAGAGCAGAAGGTAGTTGATGTATGCTGTAAAGGGGAGATATTGTAGAGCAGTAGGTAGTTGATGTATGCTGTAAAGAGGAGAGATTGTAGAGCAGAAGGTAGTTGATGTATGCTGTAAACAGGAGAGATTGTAGAGCAGAAGGTAGTTGATGTATGCTGTAAAGAGGAGAGATTGTAGAGCAGTAGGTAGTTGATGTATGCTGTAAAGAGGAGAGATTGGAGAGCAGAAGGTAGTTGATGTATGCTGTAAACAGGAGAGATTGTAGAGCAGGAGGTAGTTGATGTATGCTGTAAAGAGGAGAGATTGTAGAGCAGAAGGTAGTTGATGTATGCTGTAAAGAGGAGAGATTGTAGAGCAGAAGGTAGTTGATGTATGCTGTAAAGAGGAGAGATTGTAGAGCAGTAGGTAGTTGATGTATGCTGTAAAGAGGAGAGATTGTAGAGCAGTAGGTAGTTGATGTATGCTGTAAAGAGGAGAGATTGTAGAGCAGGAGGTAGTTGATGTATGCTGTAAAGAGGAGAGATTGTAGAGCAGTAGGTAGTTGATGTATGCTGTAAAGAGGAGAGATTGTAGAGCAGAAGGTAGTTGATGTATGCTGTAAAGAGGAGAGATTGTAGAGCAGGAGGTAGTTGATGTATGCTGTAAAGAGGAGAGATTGTAGAGCAGTAGGTAGTTGATGTATGCTGTAAAGAGGAGAGATTGTAGAGCAGGAGGTAGTTGATGTATGCTGTAAAGAGGAGAGATTGTAGAGCAGGAGGTAGTTGATGTATGCTGTAAAGAGGAGAGATTGTAGAGCAGAAGGTAGTTGATGTATGCTGTAAAGAGGAGAGATTGTAGAGCAGAAGGTAGTTGATGTATGCTGTAAAGAGGAGAGATTGTAGAGCAGTAGGTAGTTGATGTATGCTGTAAAGAGGAGAGATTGTAGAGCAGAAGATAGTTGATGTATGCTGTAAACAGGAGAGATTGTAGAGCAGTAGGTAGTTGATGTATTCTGTAAAGAGGAGAGATTGTAGAGCAGAAGTTAGTTGATGTATGCTGTAAAGAGGAGAGGTTGTAAAGCAGAAGGTAGTTGATGTATGCTGTAAAGAGGAGAGATCGTAGAGCAGAAGGTAGTTGATGTATGCTGTAAACAGGAGAGATTGTAGAGCAGAAGTTAGTTGATGTATGCTGTAAACAGGAGAGATTGTAGAGCAGAAGGTAGTTAATGTATGCTGTAAAGAGGGGGGATTGTAGAGCAGCAGGTAGTTGATGTATGCTGTAAAGAGGAGAGATTGTAGAACAGAAGGTAGTTGATCTATGCTGTAAACAGGAGAGGTTGTAGAGCAGAAGGTAGCTGATGTATGTTGTAAACAGGAGAGATTGTAGAGCAGAAGGTAGTTGATGTATGCTGTAAACAGAGGAGATTGTAGAGCAGAAGATAGTTGATGTATGCTGTAAAGAGGAGAGATTGTAGAGCAGAAGGTAGTTGATGTATGCTGTAAAGAGGAGAGATTGTAGAGCAGAAGGTATTTGATGTATGCTGTAAAGAGGGGGGATTGTAGAGCAGAAGGTAGTTGATGTATGCTGTAAACAGGAGAGATTGTAGAGCAGCAGGTAGTTGATGTATGCTGTAAACAGGAGAGATTGCAGAGCAGAAGATAGTTGATGTATGCTGTAAACAGGAGAGATTGTAGAGCAGAAGGTAGTTGATGTATGCTGTAAACAGAAGAGATTGTAGAACAGAAGGTAGTTGATGTATGCTGTAAACAGGAGAGATTGTAGAACAGAAGGTAGTTGATGTATGCTGTAAACAGGAGAGATTGTAGAGAAGCAGGTAGTTGATGTATGCTGTAAACAGGAGAGATTGTAGAGCAGTAGGTAGTTGATGTATGCTGTAAAGAGGAGAGATTGTAGAGCAGAAGATAGTTGATGTAAGCTGTAAACAGGAGAGATTGTAGACCAGTAGGTAGTTGATGTATGCTGTAAAGAGGAGAGATTGTAGAGCAGAAGGTAGTTGATGTATGCTGTAAACAGGAGAGATTGTAGAGCAGAAGGTAGTTGATGTATGCTGTAAAGAGGAGAGATTGTAGAGCAGTAGGTAGTTGATGTATGCTGTAAAGAGGGGAGATTGTAGAGCAGAAGATAGTTGATGTATGCTGTAAACAGGAGAGATTGTAGAGCAGCAGGTAGTTGATGTATGCTGTAAACAGGAGAGATTGCAGAGCAGAAGATAGTTGATGTATGCTGTAAACAGGAGAGATTGTAGAGCAGAAGGTAGTTGATGTATGCTGTAAACAGAAGAGATTGTAGAGCAGCAGGTAGTTGATGTATGCTGTAAACAGGAGAGATTGTAGAGAAGCAGGTAGTTGATGTATGCTGTAAACAGGAGAGATTGTAGAGCAGTAGGTAGTTGATGTATGCTGTAAAGAGGAGAGATTGTAGAGCAGAAGGTAGTTGATGTAAGCTGTAAACAGGAGAGATTTTAGACCAGTAGGTAGTTGATGTATGCTGTAAAGAGGAGAGATTGTAGAGCAGAAGGTAGTTGATGTATGCTGTAAACAGGAGAGATTGTAGAGCAGAAGGTAGTTGATGTATGCTGTAAAGAGGAGAGATTGTAGAGCAGTAGGTAGTTGATGTATGCTGTAAAGAGGGGAGATTGTAGAGCAGTAGGTAGTTGATGTATGCTGTAAACAGGAGAGATTGTAGAGCAGAAGGTAGTTGATGTATGCTGTAAACAGGAGAGATTGTAGAGCAGAAGGTAGTTGATGTATGCTGTAAAGAGGAGAGATTGTAGAGCAGAAGGTAGTTGATGTATGCTGTAAAGAGGAGAGATTGTAGAGCAGAAGGTAGTTGATGTATGCTGTAAAGAGGAGAGATTGTAGAGCAGTAGGTAGTTGATGTATGCTGTAAAGAGGAGAGATTGTAGAGCAGAAGGTAGTTGATGTATGCTGTAAACAGGAGAGATTGTAGAGCAGAAGGTAGTTGATGTATGCTGTAAAGAGGAGAGATTGTAGAGCAGTAGGTAGTTGATGTATGCTGTAAAGAGGAGAGATTGTAGAGCAGAAGGTAGTTGATGTATGCTGTAAAGAGGAGAGATTGTAGAGCAGAAGGTAGTTGATGTATGCTGTAAAGAGGAGAGATTGTAGAGCAGAAGGTAGTTGATGTATGCTGTAAAGAGGAGAGATTGTAGAGCAGTAGGTAGTTGATGTATGCTGTAAAGAGGAGAGATTGTAGAGCAGAAGGTAGTTGATGTATGCTGTAAAGAGGAGAGATTGTAGAGCAGTAGGTAGTTGATGTATGCTGTAAAGAGGAGAGATTGTAGAGCAGAAGGTAGTTGATGTATGCTGTAAAGAGGAGAGATTGTAGAGCAGAAGGTAGTTGATGTATGCTGTAAAGAGGAGAGATTGTAGAGCAGAAGGTAGTTGATGTATGCTGTAAAGAGGAGAGATTGTAGAGCAGTAGGTAGTTGATGTATGCTGTAAAGAGGAGAGATTGTAGAGCAGAAGGTAGTTGATGTATGCTGTAAACAGGAGAGATTGTAGAGCAGAAGGTAGTTGATGTATGCTGTAAAGAGGAGAGATTGTAGAGCAGTAGGTAGTTGATGTATGCTGTAAAGAAGAGAGATTGTAGAGCAGAAGGTAGTTGATGTATGCTGTAAACAGGAGAGATTGTAGAGCAGAAGGTAGTTGATGTATGCTGTAAAGAGGAGAGATTGTAGAGCAGTAGGTAGTTGATGTATGCTGTAAAGAGGAGAGATTGGAGAGCAGAAGATAGTTGATGTATGCTGTAAACAGGAGATATTGTAGAGCAGTAGGTAGTTGATGTATTCTGTAAAGAGGAGAGATTGTAGAGCAGAAGTTAGTTGATGTATGCTGTAAAGAGGAGAGGTTGTAAAGCAGAAAGTAGTTGATGTATGCTGTAAACAGGAGAGATTGTAGAGCAGAAGGTAGTTGATGTATGCTGTAAACAGAAGAGATTGTAGAACAGAAGGTAGTTGATGTATGCTGTAAACAGGAGAGATTGTAGAACAGAAGGTAGTTGATGTATGCTGTAAACAGGAGAGATTGTAGAGAAGCAGGTAGTTGATGTATGCTGTAAACAGGAGAGATTGTAGAGCAGTAGGTAGTTGATGTATGCTGTAAAGAGGAGAGATTGTAGAGCAGAAGATAGTTGATGTAAGCTGTAAACAGGAGAGATTGTAGACCAGTAGGTAGTTGATGTATGCTGTAAAGAGGAGAGATTGTAGAGCAGAAGGTAGTTGATGTATGCTGTAAACAGGAGAGATTGTAGAGCAGAAGGTAGTTGATGTATGCTGTAAAGAGGAGAGATTGTAGAGCAGTAGGTAGTTGATGTATGCTGTAAAGAGGGGAGATTGTAGAGCAGAAGATAGTTGATGTATGCTGTAAACAGGAGAGATTGTAGAGCAGCAGGTAGTTGATGTATGCTGTAAACAGGAGAGATTGCAGAGCAGAAGATAGTTGATGTATGCTGTAAACAGGAGAGATTGTAGAGCAGAAGGTAGTTGATGTATGCTGTAAACAGAAGAGATTGTAGAGCAGCAGGTAGTTGATGTATGCTGTAAACAGGAGAGATTGTAGAGAAGCAGGTAGTTGATGTATGCTGTAAACAGGAGAGATTGTAGAGCAGTAGGTAGTTGATGTATGCTGTAAAGAGGAGAGATTGTAGAGCAGAAGGTAGTTGATGTAAGCTGTAAACAGGAGAGATTTTAGACCAGTAGGTAGTTGATGTATGCTGTAAAGAGGAGAGATTGTAGAGCAGAAGGTAGTTGATGTATGCTGTAAACAGGAGAGATTGTAGAGCAGAAGGTAGTTGATGTATGCTGTAAAGAGGAGAGATTGTAGAGCAGTAGGTAGTTGATGTATGCTGTAAAGAGGGGAGATTGTAGAGCAGTAGGTAGTTGATGTATGCTGTAAACAGGAGAGATTGTAGAGCAGAAGGTAGTTGATGTATGCTGTAAACAGGAGAGATTGTAGAGCAGAAGGTAGTTGATGTATGCTGTAAAGAGGAGAGATTGTAGAGCAGAAGGTAGTTGATGTATGCTGTAAAGAGGAGAGATTGTAGAGCAGAAGGTAGTTGATGTATGCTGTAAAGAGGAGAGATTGTAGAGCAGTAGGTAGTTGATGTATGCTGTAAAGAGGAGAGATTGTAGAGCAGAAGGTAGTTGATGTATGCTGTAAACAGGAGAGATTGTAGAGCAGAAGGTAGTTGATGTATGCTGTAAAGAGGAGAGATTGTAGAGCAGTAGGTAGTTGATGTATGCTGTAAAGAGGAGAGATTGTAGAGCAGAAGGTAGTTGATGTATGCTGTAAAGAGGAGAGATTGTAGAGCAGAAGGTAGTTGATGTATGCTGTAAAGAGGAGAGATTGTAGAGCAGAAGGTAGTTGATGTATGCTGTAAAGAGGAGAGATTGTAGAGCAGTAGGTAGTTGATGTATGCTGTAAAGAGGAGAGATTGTAGAGCAGAAGGTAGTTGATGTATGCTGTAAAGAGGAGAGATTGTAGAGCAGTAGGTAGTTGATGTATGCTGTAAAGAGGAGAGATTGTAGAGCAGAAGGTAGTTGATGTATGCTGTAAAGAGGAGAGATTGTAGAGCAGAAGGTAGTTGATGTATGCTGTAAAGAGGAGAGATTGTAGAGCAGAAGGTAGTTGATGTATGCTGTAAAGAGGAGAGATTGTAGAGCAGTAGGTAGTTGATGTATGCTGTAAAGAGGAGAGATTGTAGAGCAGAAGGTAGTTGATGTATGCTGTAAACAGGAGAGATTGTAGAGCAGAAGGTAGTTGATGTATGCTGTAAAGAGGAGAGATTGTAGAGCAGTAGGTAGTTGATGTATGCTGTAAAGAAGAGAGATTGTAGAGCAGAAGGTAGTTGATGTATGCTGTAAACAGGAGAGATTGTAGAGCAGAAGGTAGTTGATGTATGCTGTAAAGAGGAGAGATTGTAGAGCAGTAGGTAGTTGATGTATGCTGTAAAGAGGAGAGATTGGAGAGCAGAAGATAGTTGATGTATGCTGTAAACAGGAGATATTGTAGAGCAGTAGGTAGTTGATGTATTCTGTAAAGAGGAGAGATTGTAGAGCAGAAGTTAGTTGATGTATGCTGTAAAGAGGAGAGGTTGTAAAGCAGAAAGTAGTTGATGTATGCTGTAAACAGGAGAGATTGTAGAGCAGAAGGTAGTTGATGTATGCTGTAAAGAGGGGGGATTGTAGAGCAGCAGGTAGTTGATGTATGCTGTAAAGAGGAGAGATTGTAGAACAGAAGGTAGTTGATGTATGCTGTAAACAGGAGAGGTTGTAGAGCAGAAGGTAGTTGATGTATGTTGTAAACAGGAGAGATTGTAGAGCAGAAGCTAGTTGATGTATGCTGTAAACAGGGGAGATTGTAGAGCAGAAGATAGTTGATGTATGCTGTAAAGAGGAGAGATTGTAGAGCAGAAGGTAGTTGATGTATGCTGTAAACAGGAGAGATTGTAGAGCAGAAGGTAGTTGATGTATGCTGTAAAGAGGGGGGATTGTAGAGCAGAAGGTAGTTGATGTATGCTGTAAACAGGAGAGATTGTAGAGCAGAAGTTAGTTGATGTATGCTGTAAACAGGAGAGATTGTAGAGCAGAAGATAGTTGATGTATGCTGTAAACAGGAGAGATTGTAGAGCAGAAGGTAGTTGATGTATGCTGTAAAGAGGAGAGATTGTAGAGCAGAAGGTAGTTGATGTATGCTGTAAACAGGAGAGATTGTAGAACAGAAGGTAGTTGATGTATGCTGTAAACAGGAGAGATTGTAGAGCAGAAGGTAGTTGATGTATGCTGTAAAGAGGAGAGATTGTAGAGCAGAAGGTAGTTGATGTATGCTGTAAACAGGAGAGATTGTAGAGCAGAAGGTAGTTGATGTATGCTGTAAACAGGAGAGATTGTAGAGAAGCAGGTAGTTGATGTATGCTGTAAACAGGAGAGATTGTAGAGCAGCAGGTAGTTGATGTATGCTGTAAACAGGAGAGATTGTAGAGCAGCAGATAGTTGATGTATGCTGTAAAGAGGAGAGATTGTAGAGCAGAAGGTAGTTGATGTATGTTGTAAACAGGAGAGATTGTAGAGCAGAAGGTAGTTGATGTATGCTGTAAACAGGAGAGATTGAAGAGCAGCAGGTAGTTGACGTATGCTGTAAACAGGAGAGATTGTAGAGAAGCAGGTAGTTGATGTATGCTGTAAACAGGAGAGATTGTAGAGCAGAAGGTTAGTTGATGTATGCTGTAAAGAGGAGAGATTGTAGAGCAGAAGGTAGTTGATGTATGTTGTAAACAGGAGAGATTGTAGAGCAGAAGGTAGTTGATGTATGCTGTAAACAGGAGAGATTGTAGAGCAGAAGATAGTTGATGTATGTTGTAAACAGGGGAGATTGTAGAGCAGAAGGGAGTTGATGTATGTCGTAAACAGGAGAGATTGTAGGGCAGAAGTTAGTTGATGTATGTCGTAAACAGGGGATATTGTAGAGCAGAAGGTAGTTGATGTATGTTGTAAACAGGAGAGATTGTAGAGCAGAAGGGAGTTGATGTATGCTGTAAACAGGAGAGATTGTAGAGCAGAAGGTAGTTGATGTATGCTGTAAGCAGGAGAGATTGTAGAGCAGAAGTTATTTGATGTATGCTTTAAAGAGGAGAGATTGTAGAGCAGAAGGGAGTTGATGTATGCTGTAAACAGGAGAGGTTGTAGAGCAGAAGGGAGTTGATGTATGCTGTAAAGAGGAGAGATTGTAGAGCAGAAGGTAGTTGATGTATGCTGTAAACAGGAGAGATTGTAGAGCAGAAGGTAGTTGATGTATGCTGTAAGCAGGAGAGATTGTAGAGCAGAAGTTAGTTGATGTATGCTTTAAAGAGGAGAGATTGTAGAGCAGAAGGGAGTTGATGTATGCTGTAAACAGGAGAGGTTGTAGAGCAGAAGGGAGTTGATGTATGCTGTAAAGAGGAGAGATTGTAGAGCAGAAGGTAGTTGATGTATGTTGTAAACAGGAGAGATTGTAGAGCAGAAGGTAGTTGATGTATGCTGTAAACAGGAGAGATTGTAGAGCAGAAGATAGTTGATGTATGCTGTAAAGAGGAGAGATTGTAGAGCAGAAGGGAGTTGATGTATGCTGTAAACAGGAGAGGTTGTAGAGCAGAAGGGAGTTGATGTATGCTGTAAAGAGGAGAGATTGTAGAGCAGAAGGTAGTTGATGTATGTTGTAAACAGGAGAGATTGTAGAGCAGAAGGTAGTTGATGTATGCTGTAAACAGGAGAGATTGTAGAGCAGAAGATAGTTGATGTATGCTGTAAAGAGGAGAGATTGTAGAACAGAAGGTAGTTGATGTATGCTGTAAACAGGAGAGGTTGTAGAGCAGAAGGTAGTTGATGTATGTTGTAAACAGGAGAGATTGTAGAGCAGAAGGTAGTTGATGTATGCTGTAAACAGGGGAGATTGTAGAGCAGAAGATAGTTGATGTATGCTGTAAAGAGGAGAGATTGTAGAGCAGAAGGTAGTTGATGTATGCTGTAAAGAGGAGAGATTGTAGAGCAGAAGGTAGTTGATGTATGCTGTAAACAGGAGAGATTGTAGAGCAGAAGGGAGTTGATGTATGCTGTAAACAGGAGAGATTGTAGAGCAGAAGTTAGTTAATGTATGCTGTGTGCAAGAAACTTGACGGAGTGGAGATTCAGTGAGACAACTTGTTGGCTAAAAACAGGCTACAAAATTTTCTGGTTGAAAAATGACAATGGGCTGGTTGTAGTCGATATCTGATTATCTAACAAATGGAGAGATAAGGTAATCTCTGTAGATAGAGTAACCGCATTAAACTCAGACTAGTCGTAAATAGCATAATGGCTACAATATATCTGCATACGTACCCCAATCTTGGTTGTCAGACAAACACAAATATAGGTTTTTATGAATGCCTAATGCACACTACTACACTAACAAATGACTGCGACTTACTAATCAAGCGCAGGGGACTTTAATGGACACATTGGAGAACACTGTGATGGCTTCCATGGAGTCTATGGAGGATATGGGTTTGGCACACAAAAAAATGAAGTTTTCAGGCTCCTAGAATTCTGCAATGCCAATAACCTATCGATATGTAACACAAACTTCAAAAGAACCTGACAACCACCTGATCACCTATGTATCTGGTGAATATGCTAGTTAGATAGATTTTATCCTTACCAGACGATGAGACATATATATCATCAGTGGCAGCATTTTACATCTGTTGTTCCATTCTTGCATAATATACAGAGTGTGGACGATATATGTTCGCAATTTTCAACTGCTAATTTGCAAATTTTTGCAAATTTTTTTTACTTCCGTTGTCACTCTTGTCTTCATAAAAACAGTGACTATATTTTATTATTTATTTTCAGAATAATTGATTATGAATAATTTTGAACCTCCAAATTTGTGGAAGAGACACGGAGTTCTTCTTTGAATCCGCGCTGGGAGGACAAATAAGGAAATTTCAGACTTTCTCAGCGTCAGCAGGAGAATGGTGGAAAAGGTCAGAAAGTAATTGGAAGATTCAGGATTCAACTACGAAGCAACATCAGAGAGGAAAACACATGATCGACGATCTGACGCCTTCAGAACGCCCGAGTTTGTCGCTGAAGTTCAGGATATCATCAACAATGAACCTAGCAAGTCGATGCGTGCCATTGCAAGGGAGAAAGACGTGGATGAAAAGCTCATTAGGCTGGAGGTACATGAAGACATTCGCTACGTTTCATACAAGATTTGGAAAGGACAATTTCTGTCAAAGGCGATGCAAGAAAAGCGACTGAAGCACGCAAAGAAGCTGCTCAACAAGTTGAAACACCCACTGGAGCCAGACATGCTGTGGTGTTTCTCCGATGAGAAAAACTTCTGCTAAGACCAGAAGATCAACTCCCAGAACAATAGGTGGCTCGCTGTCTCATCCAAAGATGTGCCCAGAGTCATGCAGACAAAGTTTCCAACATTGGTCTTAGGTGTCGTCAGCAGTCAAGGTGACGTCATGCCACCTCACTTCTTCCCTGAGGGCCTCAAGCTGAACACCGATGGCTACATCCGCATTCTGAGTGAGGTAGTAAAGCCCTGGATCGACCAGGTAGCTGCAGGTAGGCCGTACGTGTGACAGCAAGACTCAGCGCCCTGTCATACCAGCCAAAAGACCCAAGCCTGGCTGTCAGAGAACTTCGTCGACCACACTTCACCTAACATCTGGCCTCCCAGCTCGCCTGACTGCAACCCCCTCGATTTCTTTGTGTGGGGCGCAGTGGAATGAGACACCAACAGATCTAGCTGCAATACGAAAGACGATCTGAAGGCCAGGATCACAATTGCCTTTAGGGGCCTAAGTCGGGGGACAGTGACGAAGGCCTGTAGCCGGTTCCGAGGCTGTCATCAAAGCCAATAGCGGGTTTATCAAGTGAGATCGAAAGAACAAATAATGAAGACAAACTGACCCAAGTTTGATAAATATATCTTAAAAAATAAAACTGTTATTTTTCCTCTTGCGAACAAATATCGTCCGCACCCTGTATATATTCTTAATATATATTTTAATTAACTACCAACCATTTCAAAATACTACTAAGAGCAAATGGGTATATAAGCTCCTCAAATACATGTTTCCTTGTGGTTGTTTTATTGTATACCCAACTTTTAATGAGTACCCAAAGAGGTCCAAAAATTGATTAACGGTGTTTATCGTTTTTTTTTTATTTTCTGGAAAAATTTGTATTTTCTAGCATGTTTACTTGCTATAAATAGCACAAAGCCTATCTACTGATTGTGTCAATCCATTGATTTTTGTCAACCCTGGAAAGATGAAAGGCAAAGTTACCCTTGGCAGGATTTGACATCAAAGTACAATGATTTTGTATATGGATAAGGACAAAAATAAGTACCATATACTCTCAAGGACAAAACTAAGTACCATATACTCACAAGGACAAAACTAAATACCATATACTCACAAGAACAAAACTAAGTACCATATATTCTCATGTAAAAGTCAAACTTTTAGACTACTTTTTTTAGGCAGAATCCAAAATGGACTTTAAACGAATAGAAGTAGAACAGTAAATTGGTGTAATAATATTGATATTTCTACACATCAAAAACACACTTCATACTACCAAAACTCAAATAAGGGCATGTAGTTTTTATAAATATTTTTCCTTTCATACATTAGAACATAATAGCACAGAAATATTAATTTCCTCATCATAACATTTATGTACATTGATTCACAAATATTGATCTGTTGTCCATCAAAAACTAGGGTCGACTTTTACATGAAATACATGGAAAAATCAAATTCTTTTAGTCAAAAATAGGAAGCTGACTTTTTCTCAAATATAGACAGTACGATTTCAGATAGAAAGAAAATCCCACATGCTACATTAATTATAACATTCATTATATAAATATGATTTTGATTTAGTTTTTCTCAGATTTTACACAGATACTCGTGGAAATGAAGATTAAACTCATTGATTAAAATGAAAAACAGAATATAATATGAAATATTTTTAATCTGAAAAAATCTTTCATTAAAATTTTTCTAACATTTAAATAATAAATTAAAATCAAAACCATCTAACTCTCATAATATTGATTTATTTTGACAAAACACGAAGTTTAAATTTTGTTGGCAACATTGTGGATTAAATCAAGCTCAGTAAAATTTGCAGCATTTTCTTATGCTTGAAAAGATGAAGTGCAAAATTAACAAAGACAGGATGTGTGACTTGATATTTAGTCACTTAATCTGTTGACTGCCGTGTATATTTTACACAGCTAAAGTTGCTGTGCCAGGATTTTTTTCAGTAAATGACAAACCTTTATTAACAACACATATCTGAATGATTGACAAACATCACATCAATAAAGTAGTAACCTCATCTAACTTTGAAGTTATGAACTGTTGGAAAGGAGTTCAAACATGTTAGGACAAGTTATCTCGTCCATGGCACTGGAATGCATACATGTTAGGATGAGTTATCTCATCTCCGGCACTGAAGAAGTTAAAGGAATGTGACTAAATAACTAGATGCTTTGTACCAACTTTCCACTCTACTAATTCTAAGTGATTGCAATAATGGTGTTTACATGCATTCTTCCACTTTATTTAACCCTGTAAGAAATTGTGTGCATAGAATGGTGAAGGAGGAAAAGCATTTGATGAACATTTATGAAGTTCAACTACTGCTACAACTATTAAAAAATTGCCATTGTGCCAGAAGAAGTAAATGACAACCTCCATCTTAAAGCAAAATTGATTACATCGAGAGGAAATTATCTTTAAATTTGAGACCTTTCCACAATAAAATGAACACTATAAATGGCAATCCAGAGACCAGATTAGATTAAAGTTATAGCCAAAAAAACTCATAACAGAAAGAACTGAAACAAATACTACACCTCATTCAATGCTTTAACATTTACACAATTCTACCAATCCACCATCTTCAAATTGTACTTTATTTTATCAGCCCTGAAAGGTTAAGTTGGCATCAGCAGGATTTGAGTACAGGGAAAAGAGAGCTGAAACAAATATTGCAATTCTTTTTCTTTCTTTTTTTTTTCCTTACACTCTAATGATTCAATTTGCTGCCGATGTAATTCTCAGAATGGTATTTCTAACATTTCTGTTAACATATTTCTAATGAAAGACACTGCCTATGATTTTTTGAAAATAATCAATAATTTGAAATAATTTAATATAACTTATTTTCTCATTGAGCTGGTTTTTTAAACAAAGGTTCTTACATAAAATTATAATTGTTTCTACTTTAGGCACAAGGCCAGCAATTATCCAGTGCATTACTGGTACTTTATTTTATCGACCCCGTAAGGATGAAAGGCAAAGTTAACCTCGGCGGGATTTGAACTCAGATCGTAAAGGGACGTAACTATGCTTGAGAGCATGGCGTCCAACCCTCTACCGATACTGCCAATCCACCGCTTACATAAAATTATAATGAAAGGTTTTTAGATAAAGATATGCACTTTAAAATAAACAGTTTCATTTCATAGAACCAATGGTGATTTTAGATGTGGCATCAAAAGGTTTAAAGAAAGTTTTATATTTCCTATAAGTTTCCATTGTAGAGAGTTCCCTTACCTTTGCTTCTTTCTTCAGTTCACCAAGAAGTGGAATTTGTAATTTTATTCTCAATCTAAGAGTCACAGGTGGTCAGTTCAGAGTGGTAGTCATTTTAATCAGGTCATATGCCTGCATCAGATACAATCTATCGATTGTATCTAATTGGCTTACAAAGATCAATTATTTATAAGCATCTTCGATTGAATCTTTCATAAAATGTTAAAGATACAAATGCAAAAAGAAAAAAATAGATAATATTTGAAAATTTCCAATTTGAACAATGAATAAAATACTTGTTCATATAATTGTTCTTTTTTAATTAAACACAGGATTAAATTTTGTTATGGAAGGATATAATCATTTTAATTGGTCACCAATCCCGCACCCATGACTGGTATTTAATGTTATCGACCCTGAAAAAATGAAATGTAAAGTTGGCTTTGGCAGTCTCTTAAACCATTTAATTATGGGGCCCCAAAATGATCAATATTGACTTCAGGGATCAATGGGACTACCCAGGGCATCAATTAGGCTTTTGGGTTAAAATCTGACATTTGTATAGATGAAAATATATTAAATGATACAATAAAATACAATTTGCCATCTCTATGTATCCGCCCTCACTGAGACTACCTAAACTCTAGATAAATGAAATGGAATGGACCTCCATCAGTTTTAACGATGATTGTTCCAGTTGTTAAATCAATTGAAAAGACTGTTGATGACATTTATGTGTAAGAATCTGAACATACTACTGACATGTATACCCTTAATGTAATTCACAGGAAGATTCAGCCTTTTAGTGTGCTGCTAGACCCGGAGTTATTCACTCAAGTAAATACCACCGGAATCTAACTACTAAGTTTTTTAAGGAAAGATAAGAGATTTCACTTAACACCATGTCGAGTGAGAGTTAATTTCTCAACACAAAGGTAATGATAAAAACGCAGGCAGTATCTCAAAACGAGTATCAAATTTAAATCTTCATTATATTGGTGCTTCATGTTACAATTGTGGTTAGTAAATATTCTTCTGCATATTAAGTATTCCAGGTCCATAGTGTGTGATTAGAGAGAAGATAACATGCTCGTGTCCTGTGTTGTCAATCCGAAAGAAAAGCGCCAAAAAGAGAGTATACCTTTGGCGTAACCACGCCTGGCCCAAGGCCAGGCAGCCAAAGGTGAAAAGAGGAAAATTGATTTTGGTTGACACTATTTATATCCTTTTACCGGAAGTTACAAGAAGGTTCTAGAATTTCGATGGGAAGTAACTCTAGCTACTTCCCTTGTCTAGAGAGCGCTACAGCCTCATAGAGTTTGTGACATATCTGGCCCTTTGAATTAAAAGTGTATTCCATCAAATAGGCTTCCAAACTGTTTACGTCTACCCAATTTCATTCACAAAGATTGGGTAGACTTAAGGCTGTGATAAATGACACTTGCCCAACATATTATGCACACCATTCTGCCAAGTTCTGTACATACCTGATGAATAGATTTGCTAAATAACTAGCTACTCTTCTCAGTAATGCTATGTGGTACCTATATCAATACATGAAATCATGATTCATTATCCAGGAAATTAGTATCTTATCCATTCAACCATTGAATCTTCATGAACTTCTTTATTATACAACAGAACTGTAGGAAACAGTATGTGTGAATCTGTTAGTTTTCAAATTACTAAAAATGAAGAAAATAGTTTGTTAGTTTGCTTGAATAATTTAGTTAAATACATTTCTGTCTGACTGTTTTTTAAATTCTTTTGTTTTTATGCATACATACATACATATATACATACACACATATACACACACACATACACACTCTGCTGTTCACTCACACTGCAAATAATATTGAAGCTCTACCTTTTCATTTCACTACACATTGTAATTTTGAAAACTACTGAATATTCTTAAAGATTACTTGAAGGCCAGTGATACTTGTTACTTATTTTACCAATGTACAATGGATTTAAACCAAACTAAAAATAAAAAATAAATAAGGTTTTTGTTCTTGTTTTTTTTTGGGGGGGGGGCATTTTTTTTTTTTTTAATCTATATTTATTTTGTTTTTGACAAAACTGAATTTTTTTTCAATTTTTGTTTTTAAATCTATTTCAGTTCCACTTATCGACATCAATTGCAACTGTAAACATATCATTTGACACAGAGAAAATAAAATTAGTTTCGCAGTGAAGTTTTATATGGAGAGATGTAAAAATAAATAAATAAATAAATAGAAAGAAAATAACAACAACAAAAGAAGGAATTGGAAAAAGAAAAAAACGACCGATTTAGTAATACAACGAACTGTTTAATTCATAAGTTTGTGTTTGGAAAATAAATTAACAAACGTTCTTACAAAAAATGATGATGGAAAGTTTTTAGATAAATCTGAATACTTTAAAATGTACTGTGTAATATTGTAGAAGCAGGACTGGTTTCGAGGAGTTTGGTATCAAAAAGGTTAGGGTTTAACCACTAGTTACTAAAAAGGTTGGACAAAATATGTGTTAACCTATAGAGCTGCATGTGCTGTGGATGTTAGATCAGGGTTTACCAAACTTTTTCAAATGTGGAACCCTTTTTGGTTCAGAAACTTCTGGAAGAACCCCAAAGTCTAATACTGTTATGTGGTTATAATATAAATATACTCCTCTACTTTTTTCATGGAATACCAGGCACTGTTTTCCGGAACCTTTGGGCTCCACAGAACCCACTTTGGGAACCACTGTACTACATTGTCTAATTAGAAGAACCATGTACCTGAAGTGAGAACTTCTGAGGTAAGGATTACAAAATCTGGGGATGCCAAGGATGTCAAGCAGTGTTACAAGAAAGTGCAACTGAACTTGATAAAGTTGAACTGACTTGGCTGCTAAACACAGCTCACAAACCAAGCCTATCAAGAGAGAGAAGAAATCTCTTCATGGCTATTAGACCTGCTAGAAATTGTATCCAAGTCTCCCTCAGATTATATCAACTTTCCCCTACTGGAAGTCCTAATGCCAACTAGTACATATTTCCTACTATGCTACAAGACATTATAAATGTGGGATATACACAAACATCACTGGGTGCTTTAAGAAGATGCATGCAATAAATTGTCACATCCGTGTGCCCCTCCCTCCCAAACACACAACAGCCTTCATTACAGTTTCCATCTATCAATTTCACTTGCAAGGTCAACTATAGACATTAGTGGAAGACATTTGCCCTAGGTATCACACAGTGGGATAGAGCCCCAAACCACGAGGCTAGAAAGGAAAGCAAACTTCTTGTTATGCCTATATATAAACATATATATATATCATCATCATCATCGTTTAGCATCCATTTTTCAATACTTGCATGATATACATATATATATATATATATATATAGGCCTGAAGAGGCATGGGCTCCGCCAGGCTTAAAGTACCCAAGAAACACCATATGTCAATATGCTGGTTATAGTATTAGCCGTAATCTTGTTTGCTTATATTCCCTCACTCAATGAGATATGGTTTGAACTTGTATCAAGCAAAACCTGTTTCAGAGTGCTAACAAAGTGTATATTCGTAATGTAGTGTTTGCATGGAATAAACTACCTGCATCAGTTATTAGCTGTCAAGACACTGCATCCTTTAAAACCTCCATGGAATAAACTACCTGCATCAGTTGTTAGCTGTCGAGACACTGCATCCTTTAAAACCTCCATGGAATAAACTACCTGCATCAGTTGTTAGCTGTTGAGACACTGCATCCTTTAAAACCTCCATGGAATAAACTACCTGCATCAGTTGTTAGCTGTCGAGACACTGCATCCTTTAAAACCTCCATGGAATAAACTACCTGCATCAGTTGTTAGCTGTCGAGACACTGTATCCTTTAAAACTTCCATGGAATAAACTACCTGCATCAGTTATTAGCTGTCGAGACACTGCATCCTTTAAAACCTCCATGGAATAAACTACCTGCATCAGTTATTAGCTGTCGAGACACTGCATCCTTTAAAACCTTCATGGAATAAACTACCTGCATCAGTTATTAGCTGTCGAGACACTGTATCCTTTAAAACTTCCATGGAATAAACTACCTGCATCAGTTATTAGCTGTCGAGACACTGCATCCTTTAAAACCTCCATGGAATAAACTACCTGCATCAGTTGTTAGCTGTCAAGATACTGCATCCTTTAAAACCTCCATGGAATAAACTACCTGCATCAGTTATTAGCTGTCGAGACACTGCATCCTTTAAAACCTCCATGGAATAAACTACCTGCATCAGTTGTTAGCTGTCAAGATACTGCATCCTTTAAAACCTCCATGGAATAAACTACCTGCATCAGTTATTAGCTGTCAAGACACTGCATCCTTTAAAACCTCCATGGAATAAACTACCTGCATCAGTTATTAGCTGTCAAGACACTGCATCCTTTAAAACCTCCATGGAATAAACTACCTGCATCAGTTATTAGCTGTCGAGACACTGCATCCTTTAAAACCTCCATGGAATAAACTACCTGCATCAGTTATTAGCTGTCAAGACACTGCATCCTTTAAAACCTCCATGGAATTAACTACCTGCATCAGTTGTTAGCTGTCAAGACACTGCATCCTTTAAAACCTCCATGGAATAAACTACCTGCATCAGTTGTTAGCTGTCGAGACACTGCATCCTTTAAAACCTCCATGGAATAAACTACCTGCATCAGTTGTTAGCTGTCGAGACACTGCATCCTTTAAAACCTCCATGGAATAAACTACCTGCATCAGTTATTAGCTGTCGAGACACTGCATCCTTTAAAACTTCCATGGAATAAACTACCTGCATCAGTTATTAGCTGTCGAGACACTGCATCCTTTAAAACCTCCATGGAATAAACTACCTGCATCAGTTATTAGCTGTCGAGACACTGCATCCTTTAAAACCTCCATGGAATTAACTACCTGCATCAGTTGTTAGCTGTCAAGACACTGCATCCTTTAAAACCTCCATGGAATAAACTACCTGCATCAGTTGTTAGCTGTCAAGACACTGCATCCTTTAAAACCTCCATGGAATAAACTACCTCCATCAGTTATTAGCTGTCGAGACACTGAATCCTTTAAAACCTTCATGGAATAAACTACCTGCATCAGTTATTAGCTGTCGAGACACTGCATCCTTTAAAACCTCCATGGAATAAACTACCTGCATCAGTTATTAGCTGTCAAGACACTGCATCCTTTAAAACCTCCATGGAATAAACTACCTGCATCGGTTGTTAGCTGTTGAGACACTGCATCCTTTAAAACCTCCATGCTTCCCGAGATTCGCCAACACTACACCTAATATTCCCCCTCTATACACATGCACACATGTATATCATGATTCATACACTATTCATTTCCCTGACATTTGTATATTATTCTATGTACTATACATACCTTTGATGAGTTGTAGTGCACCTGAGCACTGTACACAATAATTTCATTATTATTATTACATACATATATATATATATATATATATATATATATATCATCATCATCATCATCATCATCATCATCATCATCATTTTACGTCCGCTTTTCCCTGCTTGCAAGGGTGGGACGGGTCTTATTCAGCACAGCATCTCTCCATTCGTCACGGTCCTTCGTCATCTCCACCGTGAGCTTCAATGATCTGGGGTCTGTTCTCACCACCTCCGCCCATGTTTTTCGTAGTCTACCTCTAACACGTCTTCCTTCAACTGGCATTTCCTGGCACTTCTTCACCCATCGGTCATCCTCCATGCGCATCACATGTCCATACCACCTCAGTCTCCTCTCCCGTACACTACATTCTATCCCTCTCAGACACAGTTTCTTTCTCAACACATTTATGCTGGGTCGTTAACGCACATTTACACTGCACATCCAACGGAGCATGCTTGCCTCATTTCTCTCCAGCCGTCGCATATCCTCTGCAGTTGCTGCCCATGTCTCACTACCATGCAGCATCGCGCTCCTCACACAGGCATCATACAACCGGCCTTTTGTACGCAGGGAGAAACCCTTCTTCATCACGATAAATTAACGGAGGCATAGGCCCTCGCTATTCCCTGTAAATAATGTGCTCAAAGGAGAAGAAATCCTGAGCTCTTTAAAATACAATATGTTGAAAAGGTAACACACTGGACAGTCACTTTTAAAATTCTCTTAGTGTTGTCTGAAATGTATAGCCTTATACACGCTGATGAACCGAGGCTAACCCATTTCTTTCAACAAATTACTGGTGAAACATATCTTTGGATTAGTATCTTTGGATTTGTACGTGTGTTATATAGTTATAGAGGTATTTATTTACGCTTTAATTTATATTTTTAATTATCATGTCTATAGTCTGCCTTTCATAGGTTATAGATTCCATACACCGGTGGGTTTTTTCCCTGTTTTATTGATAGCGTACTGTATATCTCTCTCTGGTGTGTTACCTTTTCAACAGATTGTATATATATATATATATATATATATATATATATATATATATATTCTTTTCAGAATTGGTCTTGTGCTAATGTAGGAAATCAATATTGTTTCATGAAAGTTCCAATTAAATTTACATTGAATCGCTCTTTAATTCTTCTTTGATGCAACTATTTAAAAGGAAGTATAGACTTTAATTACACATCTCTCAGAAATAGCTTTAAATCAATGACAGCAAACTTTTAAACATATCTTCCATGTAAGCTGTTACAACTGCTTTCAAGAACATCTACAATACCAAACACTGCTACCAAACACAACACTGCTACCAACACTGCTACCAAACACAACACTGCTACCAACACTGCTACCAAACACAACACTACTACCAACACTGATACCAAACACAACACTGCTACCAAACACAACACTGCTACCAACACTGCTACCAAACACAACACTGCTACCAACACTGCTACCAAACACAACACTGCTACCAACACTGCTACCAAACACAACACTGCTACCAAACACAACACTGTTACCAAACACAACACTGCTACCAAACACAACACTGCTACCAAACACAACACTGCCACCAAACACAACACTGCTACCAAACACAACACTGCTACCAAACACAACACTGCTACCAAACACAACACTGCTACCAAACACAACACTACTACCAAACACAACACTGCTACCAAACACAACACTGCTACCAAACAGAACACTGCTACCAAACACAACACTGCTACCAAACACAACACTGCTACCAAACACAACACTGCTACCAAACACTGCTACCAAACACAACACTGCTACCAAACACAACACTGCTACCAAACACAACACTGCTACCAAACACTGCTACCAAACACAACACTGTTACCAAACACAACACTGCTACCAAACACAACACTGCTACCAAACACAACACTGCTACCAAACACAACACTGCTACCAAACACAACACTACTAACAAACACAACACTGCTACCAAACACAACACTACTACCAAACACAACACTACTGCCAAACACAACACTGCTACCAAACACAACACTGCTACCAAACACAACACTGCTACCAAACACAACACTGCTACCAAACACAACACTGCTACCAAACACAACACTGCTACCAAACACAACACTGCTACCAAACACAACGCTGCCTCCAAACACAACACTGCTACCAAACACAACACTACTACCAAACACAACACTGCTACCAAACACAACACTGCTACCAAACACAACACTGCAACCAAACACAACACTGCTACCAAACACAACACTGCTACCAAACACTGCTACCAAACACATCACTGTTACCAAACACAACACTGCTACCAAACACAACACTGCTTCCAAACACTGCTACCAAACACAACACTGCTACCAAACACAACACTACTACCAAACACAACACTGCTACCAAACACAACACTACTACCAAACACAACACTGCTACCAAACACAACACTGCTACCAAACACTGCTACCAAACACAACACTGCTACCAAACACAACACTACTACCAAACACAACACTGCTACCAAACACAACACTGCTACCAAACACAACACTGTTACCAAACACAACACTGCTACCAAACACAACACTGCTACCAAACACAACACTGCTACCAAACACAACACTGCTACCAAACACAACACTGCTACCAAACACAACACTACTACCAAACACAACACTGATACCAAACACAACACTACTACCAAACACAACACTGCTACCAAACACAACACTGCTACCAAACACAACACTACTACCAAACACTGCTACCAAACACTGCTACCAAACACAACACTGCTACCAAACACAACACTTTTACCAAACACAACACTGCTACCAAACACAACACTGCTACCAAACACAACACTGCTATCAAACACAATACTGTTACCAAACACAACACTGCTACCAAACACAACACTGCTACCAAACACAACACTGCTACCAAACACAACACTGCTACCAAACACAACACTGCTACCAAACACAACACTGCTACCAAACACAACACTGCTACCAAACACAACACTACTACCAAACACTGCTACCAAACACTTCTACCAAACACAACACTGCTACCAAACACAACACTGTTACCAAACACAACACTGCTACCAAACACAACACTGCTACCAAACACAACCCTGCTACCAAACACAATACTGCTACCAAACACAACACTGTTACCAAACACAACACTGCTACCAAACACAACACTGCTACCAAACACATCATTGCTACCACACACAACACTGCTACCAAACACTGCTACCAAACACAACACTGCTACCACACACAACACTGCTACCAAACACTGCTACCAAACACAACACTGCAACCACATACAACACTGCTACCACACACAACACTGCTACCACACACAACACTGTTACCAAACACAACACTGCTACCAAACACAACACTGCTACCAACACTGCTACCAAACACAACACTGCTACCAAACACTGCTACCAAACACAACACTGCTACCAAACACAACACTGCTACCAAACACTGCTACCAAACACAACACTGTTACCAAACACAACACTGCTACCAAACACAACACTGTTACCAAACACAACACTGCTACCAAACACAACACTGCTACCAAACACAACACTGCTACCAAACACAATACTGCTACCAAACATAACACTGTTACCAAACACAACACTGCTACCAAACACAACACTGCTACCAAACACAACACTGCTACCACACACAACACTGCTACCAAACACTGCTACCAAACACAACACTGCTACCACACACAACACTGCTACCAAACACTGCTACCAAACACAACACTGCTACCACACACAACACTGCTACCACACACAACACTGCTACCAAACACAACACTGCTACCACACACAACATTGTTACCAAACACAACACTGCTACCAAACACTGCTACCAAACACAACACTGCTACCAATCACAACACTGCTACCACACACAACATTGTTACCAAACACAACACTGCTACCAAACACAACACTGCTACCAAACACAACACTGCTACCACACACAACACTGCTACCAAACACTGCTACCAAACACAACACTGCTACCAAACGCTGCTACCAAACACAACACTGCTACCAAACACTGCTACCAAACACAACACTGCTACCAAACACAACACTGCTACCAAACACAACACTGCTACCAAACACAACACTGCTACCAAACACAACACTGCTACCAAAACTGCTACCAAACACAACACTGTTACCAAACACAACACTGCTACCAAACACAACACTACTACCAAACACAACACTGCTACCAAACACAACACTGCTACCAAACACAACACTGCTACCAAACACAACACTGCTACCAAACACAACACTGCTACCAAACACTGCTACCAAACACAACACTGCTACCAAACACAACACTATTACCAAACACAACACTGCTACCAACACTGCTACCAAACACAACACTGCTACCAAACACAACACTGCTACCAAACACAACACTACTGCCAAACACAACACTGCTACCAAACACAACACTGCTACCAAACACAACACTGCTACCAAACACAACACTGCTACCAAACACAACACTGCTACCAAACACAACACTGCTACCAAACACAACACTGCTACCAAACACAACACTACTACCAAACACAACACTACTACCATGACCAACATTTTCACCTGATCCAGAAAGACCTGACATATATATGACAAGCATCACTTCCTCTTAAAAAAATCTTCTCTTAGCAACATCTACCATCCAACACACGGAAACTTTCTCTCTCTGCAACAAACAAGTAGCTACCATTGCTCCTGTCACAGGGACCTTTCCATTATATTCTTGTCTCGTCTCCCATTACTGCTTCCACTTTCACTGCTGAAGACACAAAGTCCTCTCTAGTGTTGGTGCCATGATAAAATGCACTCAATGCACTCTGTTAAGTGCTAATACTAGTTCCACAATACAATCCACTCATTACATTCTATGAAGTACTAGTACCGCAATAACATGCACCCAGAACAACTTGTAAAGTGGTAGTGCTGGTGCCATGTAATATGCACCTAGCACACACTCTAAAGTGTTTGGAGTTAGGAAGGGCATCCTGCTGCAGAAACCATGCCAAAATTGGTTGCAATAGAAACATATAGTTTTCTAACCTGTCTAATCTTGGTCCATGCAATTGATCAAATCTATGCTAGCGTGGAAATTGGATGTAAAACAGTGATGGTGATGATGATGATGCATAAGCAAAGGATGGCAGCAGTATTGACAGTTATGTTGGGTTCAAATTTGGTGCTGGGTAGTGATTCCAGAGAATCCTCTCTTTTTTCTTTATCACCCTCTTTCATCTCAGGACTGTAGTATGTTTGATAAAATCTCATCCTTCTACGAATATCTTTGTGCTAGGTGATTTCAATGTTTATCATGTTAACTGGCTTACTCATTTTAACACTACTCATGTTGCTGGCATGTGCACTTTCAATTTTTCGGTCATTCAATCTCTCACAAAAATTGTCAATTTCCCTCCTCGTTTTCTTGATAATTCCAATCAATATGCCTCACTCTTTGATCTGTTTCTTATCTGTTCACTTGGCTCTTATCAAGTATCGCAACTTAGTACCCTTGGCAATTCTGATCAAGTTGTGGTGCCTGTCGATATTCCCCTTCACTCTTCTCTTAGTCATCAGCCTCCAATTCACAAGACATTTTTTATTACCATTGAGCTGACTGGGATTTATTCCATGATCTCCTTCGAGATGTCCCTTGGAGTGATATCTTTAATCTTCCCACTGAAAATTGTGAAAGCTAACATTGATACTTTTGTACCATCTCAAAAGTACCAGTTGAAATCTCAATCATTTCCTGGTTTACACAGGCCTGCTCAGTTGCTAATTTGAAAGTATTGAGTAATATAACTTATTCATTACTTATTCGGTCTTTGGAGCATAACTTAATAAAGTTATTTACATAAAATTATAATTGTTTCTACTTTTGACACAAGGCCAGCAATTATCTCAGTACATTACTGGTACTTTATTTTATCGACCCCGTAAGGATGAAAGGCAAAGTTAACCTTGGTGGGATTTGAACTCAGTAAAGAGTTAAAAATAGACAGTTTTGTATCATAGAAGCAAGGTCGGTGTCAAAAATGTTAATCATAACATTAATGAATGAAAACAAATGAATATTTATCTGTACATATGGAGTTAGAATCTGAATGTATTTTGCATTACTATCAACCATCATAGGCTGACAATATCTGATAGAAATTATGTTGCGTAGCAACTATATATGTGTGTGAAAGAATTTCTATTATATTTCATTTTCATTGTTTTTCCTTTAATCTGTAGCTTGTTTAGCATACAACATATTGAATAGAGCTGCACATCTTCTTAACATTTAAATTAATTAATTAACAAACATAATTAAAAACAAAATGTATTTTACAGAGAAATCATCATCATCATCATCATCATTTAATGATCACTACAGGTCATCACTGACCAAGTCAGTATTTAATCAAAGCTACTGACCTCTCAGATGGGCCAGAGACAACATTTTTCTGTTGTAAACTGTTGTAAAAGAAGCTTGCAATTGTTAGCTTCAGTTTTGTTTGGGTTACCAGAACAGACAATCAAGTAATCAAACAAGTGTAGTAAAGACAATAGCACTTAATTTTTAATAGGAAACAGAGGACATAAACAAGTAGTCACATAAACATAGACAAACACACACATAAACATAAACAAACACACACATAAACATAGACAAACACACACATAAACATAGACACACACACATATATACAACAGATGTCTGTAGTTTCTATCTACCAAATATCACTTACAAGACATTGGTTATACTAAGACTCTAGAAGAAAATACTCAAGAGGTTATGTAGTTGGATTAACCATTTAGTATTTACATTACTATCATCATCATCATCATCATTGTTTAACGTCCATCTTCCACGCTTGCATGGGTTTGGATGGGAGTTTTCCCACCTGAGGCAAAATTGGTTGTCCTGCTCGTATAGGACTGTCTATGGGTTTTCTACGGCTGGATACCCTTCCTAACACCAACCACGTTTACAGTGTGGACTGGGAGGTTTTTACCGTGTTACCTACACGGCCACATTACAGCGTGGACTGTGTGTTTTTTGTTGTGACACCTACACGTCTGGCGGGTTTTCTACGGCTGGATGCCCTTCCCAACACCAACCACGTTTACAGTGTGTACTGGGAGATTTTTACCGTGTTACCTACACGGCCACATTACAGCGTGGACTGTGTGTTGTTTTTTTTGTCGTGACACCTACATGACCTCATTTGTTTCGGACTGGATGTTGTGGTACCAACATAACTTCACATTTAAGGGGGTGGTGTGGATGGGGTGGGGGTAGTGGGATGGGGGTGTATTTCGTTAGAGGTGCCTACTGACTGTAGGTTTCGCTTTGTACTTAGGCAAGGCGGGTCTTCTGTATAACTGTGTAGCACCAAAGCTCTCGGTCCAGTGACATTGTCTTGGAGAGGTGTAAGTGTGTGAGGTCGGAATTTATCAAGTCGTCCCAGGTTTTTCTGGGTCTGCCTACTCCGTGGCTACCGTCTATTTTTATCGCCGTTCACTTTTTTATACAGCTGTCGTCTTTCATGCGCATCACGTGACCGTACCAACGTAGTCTTCTCTCGAGTAAACAACATCTGATCCCTCTTATTCCTAATTTCTCCCTTAGTTCGTTTATGCTTTGCCGTTCACGTATATTACTATTACACATCCAGCGGAGCATGCAAGCTTCGTTCCTCTCCAGTCTGCGTATATCCTCTGCACACAATGCCCAGGTCTCACTGCCATGTAACATTGCTGTTCGTATGCAGGCATCATACAGCCTGCCTTTCATTTTTAGAGAGAACCCTTTAGCGGCCAATAGTGGTATAGCTCTCTGAACTTTTTCCATCCCGTTCTGACTCTAGCTACTGTACTTTCAGAGCACCCTCCCCCACTGCTGATTTTGTCACCCAGGTAACGGAAGCTGTCCACTATTTTTATAGAATCATCTGTGCAATGAAATGAGTTAGTATTCTGTGGTCACTTGCTGCTACTTATTGCACCAGAGCACTGGCTACATATAAAATCTATATTCTTAGTAAGCTTACCTGTGATCCCACTACATCTTTTATGTACCCATACTTTGCATTTGCGACATAAAATGGAGTTTCTGCCTACTCCTTTCCTACACACTGAGCACGGCCATTTCCCAGATGGGACTGGTGCCCTACTTTCCTTCCTACAAACTAGAACTTTAGTCTTAGACAAGTTAACTTTAAGGCCTTTTGATTCTAGGCCATGCTTCCATGTTTGGAATTTCTTCTCTAGTTCAGCCATTGATTCAGCTATGAGCGTTAGATCATCTGCATATAGGAGTTCCCATGGGCAGCCGGTCTTGAACTCCTCTGTTATAGCCTGAAGGGCAATAATAAATAGTAGGGGGCTAAGGACGGAGCCCTAATAAACACCAACTTTTACACTAAACTCTTCACTATATTCGTTGTTAATTCTAACCTTGCTGACTGTTTCTTTATACATGGTTTGTATAGCTCTCACAAGCCATTCATCAACACCTAGTTTTCTAAGGGCCCACCAGATAATCGAGCGGGGTACTCTGTCAAAGGCTTTCTCCAAGTCAACAAAAGCTAAGTATAGGGGTTTACTTTTAGCTAGGTACTTCTCCTGTAGTTGTCGTACAATGAAAAGAGCATCTGTTGTACTTTTACCTGACACAAACCCGAACTGCATTTCGTCTAGATCAATATTTATACTATTATATTTACTATTGTAATATCATGGTAAAGGCTCTATCTCACATAATATCGAATCAATGAGATTTTGATATTATTTATTTTGAGAACAATACCTTAACATCAGTATGAGTGAACCGGTTACAGCCGGTTTGGACATGAAAGAGGTGGGAGAATTCTGTCCAGATATGTTTGGTTTAAATACTAAAGGATTAAATGTGAAACCACATGGTTGCTAAGTTAACTTGTTGAACACACAGCCACACCTATGACTAGGGTAAATATTGTAACTGATAACTCATTCAATTGGCTTTTTGTCCCTTATGTTGTGTGTTTAAATCCTGACAAGTTTTTCATTACTTTGAAGGGAATGAGAGTCAATAA
This sequence comes from Eledone cirrhosa, assembly GCA_964016885.1. Classification (NCBI taxonomy): domain Eukaryota; kingdom Metazoa; phylum Mollusca; class Cephalopoda; order Octopoda; family Eledonidae; genus Eledone; species Eledone cirrhosa. Next base: position 98,792,303 of record OZ024743.1, on the reverse strand, counting down.
AATATGTGTCTGTATGATACAGGTGTCAATTCAATCAAACCTGCCACATCGATATTAAAAAAAGTATAGGAAAAAAAGAAAAGAGCTGATCATAAGATCATACCAAGGAAAGGCACATGGTTGAGTGGTTAGGATGTTGAACTCATGATCATAAGTTAATGAGTTCATTCCCTAGAATAGGTGATATGTTGTGTTTTTAAGCAAGGTGTTTCAGTTTACATTGAATTTCATGATAGGACTGGGTCCCCTATCATTAAAACACCTGAGAAACCTCCTGTGAGATACAACCTCATAGGAAGCCACCTGACCCTACATAGTTGTGAACAGTAAATTTCACTTCATTTTCATATCATTTCATTCCATTTTAGACCATGGAAAGTATGTTTTCATTGGTCTTTTCATTGCTGATACCATATGTCAGTCTTAACAACTCCAGACAGAAGTCATCTAAACTCAGAATACACAGAGGCAGACCACATACTGTAAAGTATACTGTCAGAACTGTTTAACCCCAGCCAAAATTCTCCCACCTCTTTCTGTTCAAACTGGCTGTAACAGGCCACTCATACTTATGTTAAGGTATTGTTCTCAAAATAAATAATATCAAAATTTCATAGATTCGATATTATATGAGATAATTATGTAAGATAAATTGTCTACAGTGAAAATACAATAGTATATATAGAGTAATGTAAATGATAAAGGGTTAACAATTCTGTCAATCCTCTAAGTTGGTCTTGGCAATATTTGAACTCAGAGCACACAGGAGCAAAACATTTAATCCAACACTCTAAACAACTTTGCCAATTTGGCACCTAAAATACAGAACATGTGACAAAATGGTGTGTTGCTTTTTTCGTTGTTTATTTGTTTTTTCATCTTTTTTTATTGTTTTCATCTTTTTGCATGTTTTTTCAATAAAGAAGCAAAGATATCAATGGTTGAAACAAAATATTTGTTTTACTTTAACTTTCAGAGCAGGTAGGGCAAATATGTCAATATAGATTTGTTATTCTTTCAGGTTTTATTTCTTCATCTTTTCCTCTTTTCTCTCTTTCTATTAGGAATGTGAGAAGCAATTATCTACAGCATTATTGAACCCTGCCCCACCCCTTCATATGATTTCATGCATGATTTGTTATTGATGCTGTGAAGGCTAAACAACCCCCATGATTCGTACTAATAATCCCTACATCTAATATAGACCACTTAAATAATTGTTTCTACATTTGGCACAAGGCCAGCAATTATCCAGTGTATTACTGGTATTTTATTTTATCGACCCCAAAAGGATGAAAAGCAAAGTTAACCTCGGCAGGATTTGAACTCAGAATGGCAAGGACTGTAACTCTATGCGTCAAAGCATCCGACCCTCTACCAATACTGCCAATCCTCTTAAACAATGAATTCACTTTACACCACATAAAAATTACCATCCTCACTACAATGAAAATATTTTATCTTACGGTCAGCAAACCTACAGTAAGGTAAATGGTCCATTGTTTCAAGCCCCAGGTTATCTCTACACTATATATAATGAACCCCACGACAGCTGTCACATGACAATTTCATACATCTGTTTCGTATCAGTTCATTTTACATGCTAAAGTCATCAGTATACACTATTTCTTACTTAGATTGATGTTGCGATTGTTTTAACTATTTACTATCTAGCTAATTTAATTGAGTATTGTTATTATTGTTCTGATTTAATGCCACTACAAAATATAGAAGCCATGCCTGTGTATGTCCTTCATTCTCGCATGCTCTGATGAATAGACTGTTTATAACAAAGTATTGGTGACGCAAAACAGGTGGGTAGCGATCTCTAGACCTACCAGTTCAGAGAAACAATTGTCAGCAATGTGAATAAAGCCCTTATTGTATAGCAAACCATGTCACTCTTTTTTCTTGATTTATTATTACTCCAAGTGTAAACTACATAGAAATCACTGCGTACTCGCAGCATCACTATGGAAACGTCTTGTTGAGTCAAACTTAGCCAAGCGTTAATACTATCCACTACTCGGAGTACCCTAACTGGACTACATCTAAGTGGACTACCTATAACAATTTGTTATCCCGTATATATATATATACATATATATATATATACATATATATATATATATATATATATATATATATATATATATATATATATAGAGAGAGAGAGAGAGAGAGAGAGAGAGAGAGAGAAAAACTATGTATATATCATCATCATCACCGTTTTACGTTCGTTCTTCCACGCTAGCATGGGTTAGACGGGTTGTCCTGTTGTGGGCAGTGTCTGGTCGGCTGACCATGCCTTGCTCATACAGGAACTGATTTGGCTTGATTTCTACAGCTCGATGCCCTTCCTAACACCAACCTCATTTACAGTGGGTGCTTTTTCGTGGCACCTACACGTCCACTTTACAGTGTGGGCTGGGTGCTTTTTTGCCGTGGCACCTCCACGACCACCTTGCGGTGGGGTGTGTGGGGGCATATTGTCTATATGCTTCAGCTTGTACCCATGGGAGGTCGGGTACTCTGTATTACTGTGTGACGCCAGAAGTCACGTATATATATACATATATATATAGATAGATAACTTTCTTTCCACTTTTCCATACAAAGCATGAAACTAATAAAACTGTTTGTACTTCTGTTTGTTGTTTCCTTGAACTATATATATATATATATATATATATATATATATATCCAAAAAGCAAACATAAATAACAAACCAAACAACAGTACAATGAAGAAATATATTATTAGTTTTATGCTTGATATAGTAGGAAAACAGTTTTGAACCTTGGTCCTTCATCAGAAAATAGAATGAGAAATTAAAGAAGAAATAGAATGATAGAGGAAACTGGGCAGTGGCAGGATTGAAGAAAACTTTCTAGAGAAAAACAGATCTATTCACATCACCATCTAATACATATATATATATATATATATATAAGTGAAATAAAAAAATAGAGCAAGAAACCAGGACTATCCATCATCAGTGATCTTCTGGCTATCATCAGTATTTCTTCGCATTTAGCCAAAAGATCACTGATGATGGATAGTCCTGGTTTGTTGCTCTATTTTTAATTTCACTTGTATCACATTCGCAACAACACAGCACGCCATTTTTCATTTATATATATATATATATATATATATATATATATATATATATAAGTGGTTACACAACAGTTAGCTCACCATACCGAGAACAATTGTTTCACCTTAGCGGATCCTCAGCTCATAATGGACATGGTTATACGTATAACCATGTCCATTATGAGCTGAGGATCCGCTAAGGTGAAACAATTGTTCTCGGTATGGTGAACTAACTGTTGAGTAACCACTTCTACCTAACTCGTCCCATGGACTGAGTGCTCTACCACTATGGATATTACCTTCCAGTGTTCTACCACTATATATATATATATATATATATAGGAAAAGAGTCCGGCCGTTTCGACAGCTAGAATATGTAAATAAAGTGTCATCTCAAAATTTGAGTTGAAGCGCAAGTGTATTAGAATTCATAGAATAATGAGAGACTCACTGCAAAGAAAACTGCCAAAGCAGTAAAATGTCGTCAAAGGACAGGAATAATGGCTAGAATTGTATTGGTCCAGAGAAGTGGTAGAGAAGAAGCAGGGAGAGAAGATGGAAGATTGGAAATGAATGAGATAAAGAGCACACAACATCATATTACGTCATTACTGCATATAAATTCGGGCTCATGCATCAGAAATTGAATATTTCTGCTCATATTATGTGTGGCTGCCAAAATGAACAAATAAATGGGTAGACAGATAGATTGGAGGGAGAGAGATGAGATACGTCTGCTCGGTACCAAATCAAAACTAGAAAGGACAACCGGAAGTAGTAGCAAATGGAAGCCACACAAAAAAGTGACAGGTGAAAAGAGGCCATTCACTTTCTCTCTTCCCTTTGCACCCATTATATGATGGTTATCCACAGTTTCTTTCTAGCAATAATATTTCAGTCTCGAGGCATTGTTTTCCTAATAGACATTGTCTATCCTAATGGACACTTTTCCCAGATGTTATGCAATGGTACTCAACTTGAAAGCATACAGTTACAAAGCAAAGTTGTTAACCATACAACCACATCATACTGGAGGCATTTCTTTGTTCTTTATAAATTCTCACTCTGAAACAATTTATTTTCATTTAATATTTTATTAAAATTAGGGTGATTGAAGTTTTTCATAAAATATAGACATGGATACTTTGAATTTTAAAAAATGATATGAGAGTTTAATAACAAAATAAGTTTTATAACCACTGCTCTATAGAGTGGTTCAAACTTCTAGAACCACTGCTCTATAGTGGTTCAACCTTCTAGAACCACTGATCTATATGCTCCAACCTTCTAGAACCACTGCTCTATAGAGTGGTTTAAACTTCTAGAACCACTGCTCTATACAGTAGTTCAACCTTCTTGAACCACTGATTTATACAGTGGTTCAACCTTCTTGAACCACTGCTCTATATGGTTCAACCTTCTAGAACCACTGCTCTATACAGTGGTTCAACCTTCTTGGACCACTGCTCTATAGATTGGTTCAAACTTCTAGAAACACTGCTCTATAGTGGTTCAACCTTCTAGAACCACTGCTCTATATGGTACAACATTCTAGAACCACTGGTCTATAGAGTGATTTAACCTTCTAGAAACACTGCTCTATATAGTGGTTCAATCTTCTAGAACCACTGCTCTATAGAGTGGTTTAAACTTCTAGAACCACTGCTCTATACAGTAGTTCAACCTTCTTGAACCACTGATTTATACAGTGGTTCAACCTTCTTGAACCACTGCTCTATATGGTTCAACCTTCTAGAACCACTGCTCTATGCAGTGGTTCAACCTTCTTCGACCACTGCTCTATAGATTGGTTCAAACTTCTAGAACCACTGCTCTATAATAGTTCAAATTTCTAGAACCACTGCTCTATATGGTACAACATTCTAGAACCACTGGTCTATAGAGTGATTTAACCTTCTAGAACCACTGCTCTATACAGTGGTTCAATCTTCTAGAACCACTGCTCTATAGAGTGGTTCAAACTTCTAGAACCACTGCTCTATACAGTAGTTCAACCTTCTTGAACCACTGATTTATACAGTGGTTCAACCTCCTTGAACCACTGCTCTATATGGTTCAACCTTCTAGAACCATTGCTCTATACAGTGGTTCAACCTTCTTGGACCATTGCTCTATAGATTGGTTCAAACTTCTAGAACCACTGCTCTATAGTGGTTCAACCTTCTAGAACCACTGCTCTATATGGTACAACATTCTAGAACCACTGGTCTATAGAGTGATTTAACCTTCTAGAACCACTGCTCTATACAGTGGTTCAATCTTCTAGAACCACTGCTCAATAGAGTGGTTCAAACTTCTAGAACCACTGATCTATACAGTGGTTCAACCTTCTAGGAACCACTGCACTATAGAGTGGTTCAACCTTCTAGAACCACTGCTCTGTAGTGGTTCGACCTTCTAGAACCACTGCTCTATATGGTACAACCTTCTAGAACCACTACACTATAGAGTGGTTCAACCTTCTAGAACCACTGCTCTATAGAGTGGTTCACCCTTCTAGAAACACTGCCTATAGTGGTTCAACCTTCTAGAACCACTGATCTATATGGTTCAACCTTCTAGAATAACTGCTCTATACAGTGGTTCAAACTTCTAGAACCACTGATCTATATGGTTCAACCTTCTAGAACCACTATTTTATACAGTGGTTCAACCTTCTAGAACCACTGCTTTCTATACAGTTGTTCAAACTTCTAGAACCATTGCTCTATATGGTTCAACCTTCTATAACCACTGCTCTATATGGTTCAACCTTCTAGAACCACTGCACTATATGGTTCAACCTTCTAGAACCACTGATCTATACAGTGGTTCAACCTTCTAGAATCACAGCTCTATAGAGTGGTTCAACCTTCTAGAACCACTGATCTATATGGTTCAACCTTCTAAAACCACTGTTCTATACAGTGGTCCAACCTTCTTGAACCACTGCTCTATACAGTGGTTCAAACTTCTAGAACCAATGCTCTACACAGTGGTTCAACCTTCTAGAACCACTGCTCTATACGGTGGTTCAACCTTCTTAAACCACTGCTCTATAGAGTGGTTCAACCTTCTATAACTACTGCTCTATATGGTTCAACATTCTAGAACCACTGATCTATACAGTGGTCCAAACTTCTAGAATCACTGCTCTCTATACAGTGGTTCAACCTACTAGAACCACTGATCTATATGGTTCAACCTTCTAGAACCACTGCTCTATAGAGTGGTTCAACCTTCTAGAACCACTGTTCTATAGAGTGATTCAACCTTCTAGAACCACTGATCTATATGGCTCAACCTTCTAAAACGACTGATCTACACAGTGGTTCAACCTTCTTGAACCACTGCTCTATATGGTTAAACCTTCTACAACAGCTACTCTATAAAGTGGTTCAACCTTGTAGAACCACTGATCTATATGGTTCAACATTCTAGAACCACTGCTCTATACAGTGGTTCAACCTTCTAGAACCACTGCTCTATATGGTTCAACCTTCTAGAACCAATCCTCTATACGGTGGTTCAACCTTCTAGAACCACTGCCCTATATGGTTCAACCTTCTAGATCCACTGATCTATACAGTGGTTCAATCTTCTAGAACCACTGATCAATAGAGTGGTTCAAACTTCTAGAACCACTGATCTATACAGTGGTTCAACCTTGTAGGAACCACTGCACTATAGAGTGGTTCAACCTTCTAGAACCACTGCTCTGTAGTGGTTCGACCTTCTAGAACCACTGCTCTATATGGCACAACCTTCTAGAACCACTGCACTATAGAGTGGTTCAACCTTCTAGAACCACTGCCTATAGTGGTTCAACCTTCTAGAACCACTATTTTATACAGTGGTTCAACCTTCTTGAACCACTGCTCTCTATACAGTTGTTCAACCTTCTAGAACCATTGCTCTATATGGTTCAACCTTCTATAACCACTGCTCTATATAGTTCAACCTTCTAGAACCACTGCACTATATGGTTCAACCTTCTAGAACCACTGCTCTATACGGTGGTTCAACCTTCTTAAAACACTGCTCTATAGAGTGGTTCAACCTTCTATAACTACTGCTCTATATGGTTCAACATTCTAGAACCACTGATCTATACAGTGGTTCAAACTTCTAGAATCACTGCTCTCTATACAGTGGTTCAACCTACTAGAACCACTAATCTATATGGTTCAACCTTCTAGAACCACTGCTCTATAGAGTGGTTCAACCTTCTAGAACCACTGTTCTATAGAGTGATTCAACCTTCTAGAACCACTGATCTATATGGTTCAACCTTCTAAAACCACTGATCTACACAGTGGTTCAAACTTCTTGAACCACTGCTCTATATGGTTCAAGCCTCTAGAACCACTAATCTATAGAGTGGTTCAACCTTCTACAACCCCTGCTCTATAAAGTGGTTCAAGCTTCTAGAACCACTGATCTATACAGTGGTTCAAGCTTCTACAACCACTGTTCTAAAGAGTGGTTCAACCTTCTAGAATCACTGATCTATATGGTTCAACCTTCTAAAACCACTGATCTACACAGTGGTTCAACCTTCTTGAACCACTGCTCTATATGGTTAAACCTTCTACAACAACTACTCTATAAAGTGGTTCAACCTTCTAGAACCACTGCCCTATATGGTTCAACCTTCTAGATCCACTGATCTATACAGTGGTTCAACCTTCTAGAACCACTGTTCTATATGGTTCAACGTTCTAGAACCACTGCTCTATAGAGTGTTTCACCCTTCTAGAACCACTGCTCTATACAGTGGTTCAACCTTCTTGAACCACTACTCTATACAGTGGTTCAACCTTCTTGAACCACTGTTCTATACAGTGGTTCAACTTTCTAGAAGCACTGCTCTATACAGTGGTTCAACCTTCTAGAACCACTGCTCTATACAGTGGTTCAACCTTCTAAAACCACTGCTCTATAGAGTGGTTCAAACTTCTAGAACCACAGATCTATATGGTTCAACATTCTAGAACCACTGATCTATACAGTGGTTCAAACGTCTAGAACCACTGCTCTCTATACAGTGGTTCAACCTTCTATAACCACTGATATATATGGATCAACCTTCTAGAAGCACTGCTCTATAGAGTGGTTCAACCTTCTAGAACCACTGCTCTAAACAGTGGTTCAAACATCTAGAACCACTGCACTATATGGTTCAACCTTCTAGAACCACTGCTCTATACAGTGGTTAAACCATCTTGAACCACTGATCTATACAGTGGTTCAACCTTCTAGAACCACTGCACTATAGAGTGGTTCAACCTTCTAGAACCACTGATCTATATGGTTCAACCTTCTAGAACCAATACTTTATACAGTTGTTCAACCTTCTAGAATCATTGCTCTATATGGTTCAACCTTCTATAACCACTGCTCTATAAGGTTCAACCTTCTAGAACAACTGCAATATATGGTTCAACCTTCTAGAACCACTGCTCTATACAGTGGTTCAACCTTCTAGAACCACTGCACTATATGGTACAACCTTCTAGAACGACTGCTCTATATAGTGGTTCAACCTTCTAGAACCACTGCTCTATAGTGGTTCAACTTTCTAGAACCACTAATCTATATGGTTCAACCTTCTAGAACAACTGCTCTACACAGTGGTTCAACCATCTTGACCCACTGCTCTATACAGTGGTTCAACCTTCTTGAACCACTGCTCTGTACAGTGGTTCAACCTTCTAAAACCATGGTTCTATAGAGTGGTTCAAACTTCTAGAACCACAGATCTATATAGTTCAACATTCTAGAACCACTGATCTATACAGTGGTTCAATCGTCTAGAACCACTGCTCTCTATACAGTGGTTCAACCTTCTAGAACCACTGATCTATATGGATCAACCTTCTAGAAGCATTGCTCTATAGAGTGGTTCAACCTTCTAGAACCACTGCTCTATACAGTGGTTCAAACTTCTAGAACCACTGCACTATATGGTTCAACCTTCTAGAACCACTGCTCTATACAGTGGTTTAACCTTCTTTAACCACTGATCTATACAGTGGTTCAACCTTCTAGAACCACTGCACTATAGAGTGGTTCAACCTTCTAGAACCACTGATCTATATAGTTCAAACTTCTAGAACCACTACTCTATACAGTGGTTCAACCTTCTAGAACCATTGCTCTATGTGGTTCAACCTTCTATAACCACTGCTCTATATGGTTCAACCTTCTAGAACCACTGCAATATATGGTTCAACCTTCTAGAACCACTGATCTATACCGTGGTTCAAACTTCTAGAAACACTGCTCTATACAGTGGTTCAACCTTCTAGAACCACTGATCTGTATGGTTCAAACTTCTAGAACCACTACTCTATACAGTTGTTCAACCTTATAGAACCATTGCTCTATATGGTTCAACCTTCTATAACCACTGCTCTATATGGTTCAACCTTCTAGAACCACTGATCTATATAGTGGTTCAAACTTCTAGAACAACTGCTCTATACAGTGGTTCAACCTTCTAGAACCACTGCACTATATGGTACAACCTTCTAGAACCACTGCTCTATACAGTGGTTCAACCTTCTAGAACCACTGCACTATAGAGTGGTTCAACCTTCTAGAACCACTGCTCTATAGAGTGGTTCACCCTTCTAGAACCACTGCTCTATAGTGGTTCAAACTTCTAGAATAACTGCTCTATACAGTGGTTCAACCTTCTTGAACCACTGCTATATACAGTGGTTCAAACTTCTAGAACCACTGCTCTATATGGTTCAACCTTCTAGAACCACTGCTCTATACATTGGTTCAACCTTCTTGAACCACTGATCTATATGGTTCAACCTTCTAAAACCACTACTCTATAGAGTGGTTCAAACTTCTAGAACCACTGATCTATACAGTGGTTCAAACGTCTAGAACCACTGCTCTCTATACAGTGGTTCAACCTTCTAGAACCACTGATCTATATGGATCAACCTTCTAGAAGCACTGCTCTATAGAGTTGTTCAAACTTCTAGAACCACTGCTCTATACAGTGGTTCAACCTTCGTGAATCACTGATCTATACAGTGGGTCAACCTTCTAGAACCACTGCACTATATAGTGGATCAACTTTCTAGAACCACTGATCTATATGGTTCAACCTTCTAGAACCACTACTCTATACAGTTGTTCAACCTTCTAGAACCATTGCAATATATGGTTCAACCTTCTAGAACCACTGATCTATACAGTGGTTCAAACTTCTAGAACCACTGCTCTATACAGTGGTTCAACCTTCTAGAACCACTGCACTATAGAGTGGTTCAACCTTCTTGAACCACTGCTCTATATGGTACAACATTCTAGAAGCACTGGTCTATAAAGTGATTTAACCTTCTAGAACCACTGCTCTATACAGTGGATCAATCTTCTAGGACCACTGCTCTATAGAGTCGTTCAACCTTCTAGAACCACTACTCTATACAGTTGTTCAACCTTATAGAACCATTGCTCTATATGGTTCAACCTTCTATAACCACTGCTCTATATGGTTCAACCTTCTAGAACCACTGCAATATATGGTTCAACCTTCTGGAATAACTGCTCTATACAGTGGTTCAACCTTCTTGAACCACTGCTATATACAGTGGTTCAAACTTCTAGAACCACTGCTCTATATGGTTCAACCTTCTAGAACCACTGCTCTATACAGTGGTTCAACCTTCTTGAACCACTGATCTATACAGTGGTTAAACCTTCTAGAACCACTGCACGATAGAGTGAATCAACCTTCTAGAACCAGTGATCTATATGGTTCAACCTTCTAGAACCACTACTCTATAGAGTTGTTCAACCTTCTAGAACCACTGCTCTATAGAGTGGTTCAACCTTCTAAAACCACTGCTCTATAGTGGTTCAACCTTCTAGAACCACTGATCTATATGGTTCAACCTTCTAAAACAACTGCTCTATACAGTGGTTCAACCTTCTTGAACCACTGCTCTATACAGTAGTTCAACCTTCTCGAACCACTGATTTATACAGTGGTTCAACCATCTAGAACCACTGCTCTATACAGTGGTTCCACCTTCTTGAACCACTGCTCTATATGGTACAACATTCTAGAACCACTGATCTATATGGTTCAACCTTCTAGAACCACTACTCTATACAGTTGTTCAACCTTCTAGAAACATTGCTCTATATGGTTCAACCTTCTATAACCACTGCTCTATATGATTCAACCTTCTAGAACCACTGCAATATATGGTTATACCTTCTAGAACCACTGATCTATACAGTGATTCAAACTTCTAGAACCACTGCACTATATGGTTCAAAATTCTAGAACCACTGCTCTATAGAGTGGTTCAACCTTCTGGAACCATTGCTCTATATGGTTCAACCTTCTATAACCACTGCTCTATATGGTTCAACCTTCTAGAACCACTGCACTATATGGTTCAACCTTCTTGAACCACTGCTCTATACATTGGTTCAATCATCTTGAATCACTGTTCTTTAATAGTGGTTCAACCTCCTAGAACCACTGCTCTATACAGTCGTTCAACCTTCTAGAACTACTGCTCTATACAGTGGTTCAACCTTCTAAAACCTCTGCTCTATAGAGTGGTTCAACCTTCTAGAACCATTGATCTATATGGTTCAACACTCTAGAACCACTGATCTATACAGTGGTTGAAACTTCTTGAACCACTGCTCGATAGAGTGGTTCAACCTTCTAGAATCACTGATCTATACAGTGGTTCAAGCTTCTACAACCACTTTTCTATAGAGTGGTTCAACCTTCTAGAACCACTGATCTATATGGTTCAACCTTCTAGACCCACTGCACTATAGAGTGGTTCACCCTTCTAGAACCACTGCTCTATAGTGCTTCAACCTTCTAGAACCACGGATCTATACAGTGGTTCAAGCTTCTACAACCACTGTTCTATAGGGTGGTTTAACCTTCTAGAACCACTGATCTGTATGGTTCAACCTTCTAAAACCACTGCTCTATATGGTGCAACATTCTAGAACCACTACACTATACAGTGGTTCAACCTTCTAGAACCACTGCTCTCTATACCGTTGTTCAACCTTCTAGAACCACTGATCTATATTGTTCAACATTCTAGAACCACTGCTCTATACAGTGGTTCAACCTAGAACCACTGCTCTATATGGTTCAACCTTCTAGAACCACTGATCTATACAGTGGTTCAAACTTCTAGAACCACTGCTCTATACAGTGGTTCAACCTTCTAGAACCACTGCACTATAGAGTGGTTCAACCTTCTTGAACCACTGCTCTATATGGTACAACATTCTAGAAGCACTGGTCTATAAAGTGATTTAACCTTCTAGAACCACTGCTCTATACAGTGGATCAATCTTCTAGGACCACTGCTCTATAGAGTCGTTCAACCTTCTAGAACCACTACTCTATACAGTTGTTCAACCTTATAGAACCATTGCTCTATATGGTTCAACCTTCTATAACCACTGCTCTATATGGTTCAACCTTCTAGAACCACTGCAATATATGGTTCAACCTTCTGGAATAACTGCTCTATACAGTGGTTCAACCTTCTTGAACCACTGCTATATACAGTGGTTCAAACTTCTAGAACCACTGCTCTATATGGTTCAACCTTCTAGAACCACTGCTCTATACAGTGGTTCAACCTTCTTGAACCACTGATCTATACAGTGGTTAAACCTTCTAGAACCACTGCACGATAGAGTGAATCAACCTTCTAGAACCAGTGATCTATATGGTTCAACCTTCTAGAACCACTACTCTATAGAGTTGTTCAACCTTCTAGAACCACTGCTCTATAGAGTGGTTCAACCTTCTAAAACCACTGCTCTATAGTGGTTCAACCTTCTAGAACCACTGATCTATATGGTTCAACCTTCTAAAACAACTGCTCTATACAGTGGTTCAACCTTCTTGAACCACTGCTCTATACAGTAGTTCAACCTTCTCGAACCACTGATTTATACAGTGGTTCAACCATCTAGAACCACTGCTCTATACAGTGGTTCAACCTTCTTGAACCACTGCTCTATATGGTACAACATTCTAGAACCACTGATCTATATGGTTCAACCTTCTAGAACCACTACTCTATACAGTTGTTCAACCTTCTAGAAACATTGCTCTATATGGTTCAACCTTCTATAACCACTGCTCTATATGATTCAACCTTCTAGAACCACTGCAATATATGGTTATACCTTCTAGAACCACTGATCTATACAGTGATTCAAACTTCTAGAACCACTGCACTATATGGTTCAAAATTCTAGAACCACTGCTCTATAGAGTGGTTCAACCTTCTGGAACCATTGCTCTATATGGTTCAACCTTCTATAACCACTGCTCTATATGGTTCAACCTTCTAGAACCACTGCACTATATGGTTCAACCTTCTTGAACCACTGCTCTATACATTGGTTCAATCATCTTGAATCACTGTTCTTTAATAGTGGTTCAACCTCCTAGAACCACTGCTCTATACAGTCGTTCAACCTTCTAGAACTACTGCTCTATACAGTGGTTCAACCTTCTAAAACCTCTGCTCTATAGAGTGGTTCAACCTTCTAGAACCATTGATCTATATGGTTCAACACTCTAGAACCACTGATCTATACAGTGGTTGAAACTTCTTGAACCACTGCTCGATAGAGTGGTTCAACCTTCTAGAATCACTGATCTATACAGTGGTTCAAGCTTCTACAACCACTTTTCTATAGAGTGGTTCAACCTTCTAGAACCACTGATCTATATGGTTCAACCTTCTAGACCCACTGCACTATAGAGTGGTTCACCCTTCTAGAACCACTGCTCTATAGTGCTTCAACCTTCTAGAACCACGGATCTATACAGTGGTTCAAGCTTCTACAACCACTGTTCTATAGGGTGGTTTAACCTTCTAGAACCACTGATCTGTATGGTTCAACCTTCTAAAACCACTGCTCTATATGGTGCAACATTCTAGAACCACTACACTATACAGTGGTTCAACCTTCTAGAACCACTGCTCTCTATACCGTTGTTCAACCTTCTAGAACCACTGATCTATATTGTTCAACATTCTAGAACCACTGCTCTATACAGTGGTTCAACCTAGAACCACTGCTCTATATGGTTCAACCTTCTAGAACCACTGATCTATACAGTGGTTCAAACTTCTAGAACCACTGCTCTATACAGTGGTTCAACCTTCTAGAACCACTGCACTATAGAGTGGTTCAACCTTCTTGAACCACTGCTCTATATGGTACAACATTCTAGAAGCACTGGTCTATAAAGTGATTTAACCTTCTAGAACCACTGCTCTATACAGTGGATCAATCTTCTAGGACCACTGCTCTATAGAGTCGTTCAACCTTCTAGAACCACTTATGTATACAGTGGTTCAACCTTCTATAACCACTGCTCTATATGGCTCAACTTTCTAGAACCACTGCAATATATGGATCAACCTTCTAGAACCACTGAACTATACAGTGGTTCAAACTTCTAGAACCACTGCTCTATACAGTGGTTCAACCTTCTAGAACCACTGCACTATATGGTACAACATTCTAGAACCACTGCTCTATAGAGTGGTTCAACCTTCTAGAACCACTTCACTATACAGTGGTTCAACCTTCTAGAACCACTGCTCTATAGAGTGGTTTAAGCTTCTAGAACCACTGCTCTATAGTGGTTCAACCTTCTAGAACCACTGATCTATATGGTTCATCCTTCTAGAACAACTGCTCTATACAGTGGTTCAACCTTCTTGAACCACTGCTCTATACAGTGGTTCACACTTCTAGAACCACTGCTCTATACAGTAGTTCAACCTTCTCGAACCCCTGATTTATACAGTGGTTCAACCTTCTTGAACCACTGCTCTATATGGTTCAACCTTCTAGAACCACTGCTCTATACAGTGGTTCAACCTTCTTGAACCACTGCTCTATATGGTACAACATTCTAGAACCACTGCTCTATAGAGTGGTTCAACCTTCTAGAACCACTGATCTATACAGTGGTTCAACCTTCTAGAACCACTGCACGATAGAGTGGATCAACCTTCTAGAACCAGTGATCTATATGGTTCAACCTTCTAGAACCACTACTCTATACAGTTGTTCAACCTTCTAGAACAACTGCTCTATAGAGTGGTTCAACCTTCTAGAACCACTGCTCTATAGTGGTTCAAACTTCTAGAACCACTGATCTATATTGTTCAACCTTCTAGAACAACTGCTCTATACAGTGGTTCAACCTTCTTGAACCACTGCTCTATACAGTGGTTCAAACTTCTAGAACCACTGCTCTATACAGTAGTTCAACCTTCTCGAACCACTGATTTATACAGTGGTTCAACCTTCTAGAACCACTGCTCTATACAGTGGTTCAACCTTCTTGAACCACTGCTCTATATGGTACAACATTCTAGAACCACTGCTCTATAGAGTGGTTCAACCTTCTAGAACCACTGATCTATACAGTGGTTCCACCTTCTAGAACAACTGCACGATAGAGTGGATCAACCTTCTAGAACCACTGATCTATATGGTTCAACCTTCTAGAAACACTACTCTATACAGTTGTTCAACCTTCTAGAACGATTGCTCTATATGGTTCAACCTTCTATAACCACTGCTCTATATGATTCAACCTTCTAGAACCACTGCAATATATGGTTATACCTTCTAGAACCACTGATCTATACAGTGATTCAAACTTCTAGAACCACTGCACTATATGGTTCAAAATTCTAGAACCACTACTCTAAAAAGTTGTTCAACCTTCTGGAACCATTGCTCTATATGGTTCAACCTTCTATAACCACTGCTCTATATGGTTCAACCTTCTAGAACCACTACACTATATGGTTCAACCTTCCAGAAACACTGATCTATACAGTGGTTCAACCTTCTAGAATCACTGCTCTATAGAGTGGTTCAACCTTCTAGAATCACTGATCTATATGGTTCAACCTTTACAACCACTGTTCTATACCGTTGTTCAACCTTCTAGAACCACTGATCTATATTGTTCAACATTCTAGAACCACTGCTCTATACAGTGGTTCAACCTAGAACCACTGCTCTATATGGTTCAACCTTCTAGAACCACTGCTCTATACAGTGGTTCAACCTTCTAAAACCACTGCCCTATATGGTTCAAACTTCTAGATCCACTGATCTATACAGTGGTTCAACCTTCTAGAACCACTGTTCTATATGGTTCAACCTTCTAGAACCACTGCTCTTTACAGTGGTTCAACCTTCTAGAACCACTGCTCTTTAGAATGGTTCAACCTTCTAGAACCACTGCCCTATATGGTTCAACCACTGTTCTATATGGTTCAACGTTCTAGAACCACTGCTCTATAGAGTGTTTCACCCTTCTTGAACCACTGTTCTATACAGTGCTTCAACCTTCTAGAACTACTGCTCAATACAGTGGTTCAAACTTCTAGCACCACTTCTCTATACAGTGGTTCAACCTTCTAGAACCACTGATCTATACAGTGGTTCAACCTTCTTGAACCACTGCCCTATATGGTTCAACCTTCTAGAACCACTGCTCTATACAGTGGTTCACTCTTCTAGAACCACTGCTCTATACAGCGGATCAACCTTCTAGAACCACTGATCTATATGGTTCAACCTCCTAGAAGCACTGATCTCTACGGTGGTTCAACCTTCTAGAACCACTGATCTATACAGTGGTTCAAGTTTCTACAACCACTGTTCTATAGAGTGGTTCAACCTTCTAGAACCACAGATCTATATGGTTCAACCTTCTAAAACCACTGCTCTATATGCTTCAACATTCTAGAACCACTACTCTATACAGTGGTTCAACCTTCTAGAACCACTGTTCTCTATACAGTTGTTCAACCTTCTAGAACCACTGATCTATATTGTTCAATATTCTCGAACCACTGCTCTATACAGTGGTTCAACCTTCTAGAACCACTGCTCTATATGGTTCAAACTTCTAGAACCACTGCTCTTTACAGTAGTTCAACCTTCTAGAACCACTGCCCTATATGGTTCAACCTTCTAGATCCACTGATCTATACAGTGGTTCAAACTTCTTGAACCACTGTTCTATATGGTTCAACGTTCTAGAACCACTGCTCTATAGATTGTTTCACGCTTCTAGAATCACTGCTCTATACAGTTGTTCAACCTTCTAAAACCACTGCTCTATATAGTGGTTCAACCTTCTTGAACCACTGCCCTATATGGTTCAACCTGCTAGAACCACTGCTCTATACGGTGGTTCACCCTTCTAGAACCACTGCCCTATATGGTTCAAACTTGTAGAACCACTGTTCTATATGGTTCAACGTTCTAGAACCACTGATCCCTACGGTGGTTCAACCTTCTAAAACCACTGCTCTATACAGTGTTTCAAACTTCTTGAACCACTGCTCTATAGATTGGTTCAACCTTCTAGAACCACTGCTCTGTATGGGTCAACCTTCTAGAACGACTGATCTATAGAGTGGTTCAACCTTCTAGAACCACTGATCTATATGGTTCAACCTGCTAGAACAACTGTTCTATACAGTGGTTCAGATTTCTAGAACCACTGATCTATATGGTTCAACCTTCTAAAACCACTGATCTACACAGTGGTTGAAAATTCTTGAACCTCTGCTTTATATCGTTTAACCTTCTAGAACCACTACTCTATACAGTGGTTCAAACTTCCAGAACCACTGCTCTCTAAACAGTTGTTCAACCATCTAGAACCACTGATCTATATGGTTCAACATTCTAGAACCACTGCTCTATAGAGGGGTTCAACCTTCTAGAACCACCGCTCTATATCGTTCAACCTTCTAGAACCACTGCTCTATACAATGTTTCAACCTTCTAGAACCACTGCCCTATATGGTTTAAACTTGTAGAACCACTGTTCTATATGGTTCAACGTTCTAGAACCACTGATCTATACAGTGGTTCAACCTTCTAGAACCACTGCTCTCTATACAGGTGTTCAAACTTCTAGAACCACTGATCTATATTGTTCAACATTGTCGAACCATTACTCTATACAGTGGTTCAACCTTCTAGAACCACTGCTCTATATGGTTCAACCTTCTAGAACCACTGCTCTTTACAGTGGTTCAACCTTCTAGAACCACTGCTCTATACACTGGTTCAATCTTCTAGAAACAATGCTCTATACAGTGTTTCAAACTTCTTGAACCACTGCTCTATAGAGTGGTTCAACCTTCTAGAACCACTGATCTATAGAATGGTTCAACCTTCTAGAACCACTGATCTATAGGTTTCATCCTTCTAGAACAACTGCTCTATACAGTGGTTCAACCTTCTAGAACCACTGATCTATATAGTGGTTCAATCTTCTAGAAACAATGCTCTATACAGTGGTTCAACCTTCTTGAACCACTGTTCTATACAGTGATTCAAACTTCTTGAACAACTGCTCTGTACAGTGTTTCAACCTTCTTGAACCACTGTTCTATACAGTGGTTCAACCTTATAGAACCACTGCTCTATAGAGTAGTTCAAAATTCTAGAATCACAGATCTATATGGTTCAACATTCTAGAACCACTGATCTATACAGTGGTTCTAACGTCTAGAACCACTGCTCTCTACACAGTGGTTCAACGTTCTAGAACCAATGATCTATATGGTTCAACCTTCTAGAAGCACTGCTTTATATAGAGTGGTTCAACCTTCTAGAACCACTGCTCTATAGAGTGGCTCAACCTTCTAGAAACACCGATCTATACACTGGTTCAACCTTCTACAACCACTGTTCTATAGAGTGGTTCAACCTTCTAGAACCACTGATCTATATGGTTCAACCTTCTAAAACCACTGATCTACACAGTGGTTCAAATTTCTTGAACCACTGCTCTATATCGTTCAAGCTTCAAGAACCACTACTCTATACAGTGGTTTAACCTTCTAGAACCACTGCCCTATATGGTTCCACCTTCTAGATCCACTGATCTATACAGTGGTTCAACGTTCTAGAACAACTGATCTATACAGTGGTTCAACGTTCTAGAACCATTGCTCTATATGGTTCAACCTTCTAGAACCACTGCTCTATAGAGTAGTTCACCCTTCTAGAAACACTGCTCTATACTGTGGATCAACCTTCGAGAACCACTGATCTATATGGTTAAACCTCCTAGAACCACTGATCTATACAGTGGTTCAACCTTCTAAACCACTGCTCTATACAGAGTTTCAAACTTCTAGAACCACTGATCTATAGAGTGGTTCAACCTTCTAGAACCACTAATCTATATAGTGGTTCAAAAAATGCTCTATACAGTGGTTCAACCTTCTTGAACCACTGCTCTATAGAGTGGTTCAAACTTCTAGAAGTACTGATCTATACAGTGGTTCAACCTTCTAGAACCACTGTTCTATAGAATGGTTCAACCTTCTAGAACCACTGATCTATATGGTTCAAACTTATTGAACCACTGATCTATATGGTTCAACCTTCTAGAACCACTGTTCTATGCAGTGGTTCAACCTTCTTGAACCACTGTTCTATACAGTAGTTCAATCTTCTAGAACCACTGCTCTATACAGTGGTTCAACCATCTAGAACCACTGCTCTATACAGTGGTTCAACCTTCTTAAACCACTGCTCTATAGAGTAGTTCAAACTTCTAGATCCACAGATCTATATGGTTCAACATTCTAGAACCACTGATCTATACAGTGGTTCAAACGTGTAGAACCACTGCTCTCTATACAGTGGTTCAACCTTCTAGAACCAATGATCTATATGGTTCAACCTTCTAGAAGTACTGCTCTATAAAGTGGTTCAACCGTCTAGAACCACTGCTCTATAGAGTGGTTCAACCTTCTTGAACCACTGATATATACAATGGTTCAACCTTCTACAACCACTGTTCTATAGAGTGGTTCAACCTTCTAGAACCACTGATCTATATGGTTCAACCTTCTAAAACCACTGATCTACACAGTGGTTCAAAATTCTTGAACCACTGCTCTATATCGTTCAACCATCTAGAACCACTACTCTATACAGTGGTTCAATCTTCTAGAACCACTGCTCTCTATACAGTTGTTCAACCTTCTAGAACCACTGCTCTACAGACTGGTTCAAACTTCTAGAAGCACTGATCTATACAGTGGTTCAACCTTCAAGAACCACAGTTCTATAGAGTGGTTCAACCTTCTAGAACCACTGATCTATATGGTTCAAACTTCTTGAACCGCTGCTCTATATGGTTGACCCTTCTAGAACAACTGCTCTATAAAGTGGTTCACCCTTCTAGAATCACTGCACTATAGAGTGGTTCAACTTTCTAGAACCACTGATCTATCTGGTTTAACCTTCTAGAACCACTGTTCTATGCAGTGGTTCAACCTTCGTGAACCACTGTTCTATACAGTGGTTCAACCTTCTAGAACCACTGCTCTATACAGTGGTTCAACCTTCTAAAACCATTACTCTATAGAGTAGTTCAAACTTCTAGAACCACAGATCTTTATGGCTTAACATTCTAGAACCACTGATCTATACAGTGCTTCAAACGTCTAGAACCACTGCTCTCTATACAGTGGTTCAACCTTCTAGAACCAATGATCTATGTGGTTCAACCTTCTAGAAGCACTACTCTATAGAGTGGTTCAACCTTCTAGAACCACTGCTCTATACAGTGGTTCAACCTTCTAGAACCACTGCTCTATACAGTGGTTCAATCTTCTAAAACCACTGCTCTATAGAGTGGTTCAAACTTCTAGAAACACTGATCTATATAGTTCAACATTCTAGAACCACTGATCTATACAGTGGTTCAAACTTCTTGAACCACTGCTCTATAGAGTGGTTCAACCTTCTGGAACCACTGATCTATACAGTTGTTCAAGTTTCTACAACCACTGTTCTATAGAGTGGTTCAACCTTCTAGAGCCACTGCCCTATATGGTTCTACATTCTAGATCCACTGATCTATAGAGTGGTTCAACCTTCTGGAAACACTGTTCTATATGGTTCAACGTTCTTGAACCACTGCTCTATAGAGTGTTTCACTCTTCTAGAATCACTGCTCTATACAGTGTTTCAACCTATTAAAACCACTGCTCTATACAGTGGTTCAACCTTCTTGAACCACTGTTCTATACAGTGGTTCGACCTTCTAGAACCACTGCTCTATACAGTGGTTCAAACTTCTAGAACCACTGCTCTCTGCAGTGGTTCACCCTTCTAGAACCACTGATCTATATGGTTCAACCTCCTAGAACCACTGATCTATACGGTGGTTCAACCTTCTAGAACCACTGCTCTTTACAGTATTTCAACCTTCTAGAACCACTGCCCTATATGGTTCAACCTTCTAAATACACTGATCTATATGGTTCAACCTTCTAGAACAACTGCTCTATACAGTGGTTCAACCTTATTGAACCACTGCTCTATAGAGTGGTTAATACTTCTAGAAGCACTGATCTATACAGTGGTTCAACCTTCTAGAACCACTGATCTATATGGTTCAAACTTCTTGAACCACTGCTCTATATGGTTGACCCTTCTAGAACCACTGCTCTAAAGAGTGGTTCACCCTTCTAGAATCACTGCTCTATAGAGTGTTTCAACCTTCTAGAACCACTGATCTATATTGTTCAACCTTCTAGAACCACTGTTCTATACAGTGGTTCAACCTTCTTGAACAACTGCTCTATACAGTGGTTCAACCTTCTTGAACCACTCTTCTATACAGTGGTTCAACCTTCTAGAACCACTGCACTATACGGTGGTTCAACCATCTAGAACAACTGCCCTATACAGTGGTTCAACCTTCTAGAACCACTGCTCTATACAGTGGTTCAAACTTCTTGAACCACTGCTCTATATGGTTCAACCTTCTAGAACCACTGCTCTGTATGGTTCAACGTTCTAGAACCACTGCTCTATAGAGTCGTTCACCCTTCTAGAAACACTGTTCTATACAGTGGTTCAAGCTTCTACAACAACTGATGTATACAGTGGTTCAAACTTCTATAACCACTGATCTATATCGTTCAACCTTCTAGAACCACTGATCTATACAGTGGTTCAACCTTCTAGATCCACTGCTCTATAGAGTGGTTCACCCTTCTAGAACCACTGCTCTATGGAGTGGTTCACCCTTCTAGAACCACTGTTCTATACAGTGGTTCAACCTTCTAGAACCACTGATCTATATGGTTCAACCTTCTAGAATAACTGCTCTATACAGTGGTTCAACCTTCTTGGACCATTGCTCTATAGATTGGTTCAAACTTCTAGAACCACTGCTCTATAGTGGTTCAAACTTCTAGAACCACTGCTCTATATGGTACAACATTCTAGAACCACTGGTCTATAGACTGATTTAAACTTCTAGAACCACTGCTCTATACAGTGGCTCAATCTTCTAGAACCACTGCTCTATAGAGTGGTTCAAACTTCTAGAACCACTGCTCTATACAGTAGTTCAACCTTCTTGAAACACGGATGTATACAGTGTTTCAACCTTCTTGAACCACTGCTCTATATGTTTCAACCTTCTAGAACCACTGCTCTATAGATTGGTTCAAACTTCTAGAACCACTGCTCTGTAGTGGTTCACCCTTCTAGAACCACTGCTCTATATGGTACAACCTTTTAGAACCACTGTACTATAGAGTGGTTCAACCTTCTAGAACCAATGCTCGATATAGTGGTTCACCCTTCTAGAACCACTGCCTATAGTGGTTCAACCTTCTAGAACCACTGATCTATATGGTTCAACCTTCTAGAACAACTGCTCTATACAGTGGTTCAAACTTCTAGAACCACTGAGCTATATGGTTCAACCTTCTAGAACCACTATTTTATACAGTGGTTCAACCTTCTAGAACCACTGCTCTCTATACAGTGGTTCAACCTTCTATAACCACTGCTCTATATGGTTCAACCTTCTAGAACCACTGCACTATATGGTTCAACCTTCTAGAACCACTGATCTATACAGTGGTACAACCTTCTAGAATCACGGCTCTATAGAGTGGTTCAACCTTCTAGAACCACTGATCTATATGGTTCAACCTTCTAAAACCACTGTTCTATACAGTGGTTCAACCTTCTTGAACCACTGTTCTATACAGTGGTTCAACCCTCTAGAACCACTGCTCTACACAGTGGTTCAACCTTCTAGAATAACTGCTCTATACAGTGGTTCAACCTTCTTAAACCACTGCTCTATAGAGTGGTTCAACCTTCTAGAACCACTTATCTATATGGTTCAACATACTAGAACCACTGATCTATACAGTGGTTCAAACTTCTAGAATCACTGCTCTCTATACAGTGGTTCAACCTTCGTGAACCACTGATCTATATGGTTCAACCTTCTAGAACCACTGTCTCTATAGAGTGGTTCAACCTTCTAGAACCACTGCTCTATACAGTGGTTCAACCTTCTACAACCACTGTTCTATAGAGTGATTCAACCTTCTAGAACCACTGATCTATATGGTTCAACCTTCTAAAATCACTGATCTACACAGTGGTTCAAACTTCTTGAACCACTGCTCTATATGGTTCAAGCTTCTAGAACCACTACTCTATAGAGTGGTTCAACCTTCTAGAACCCCTGCTCTATAGAGTGGTTCAAGCTTCTAGAATCACTGATCTATACAGTGGTTCAAGCTTCTACAACCACTGTTCTATAGAGTGGTTCAACCTTCTAGAACCACTGATCTATATGGTTTAACCTTCTAAAACCACTGATCTACAGAGTGGTTCAACCTACTTGAACCACTGCTCTATATGGTTAAACCTTCTACAACTACTCTATAAAGTGGTTCAACCTTCTAGAAACACTGCTCTATATGGTTCAACCTTCTAGAACCAATCCTCTATACAGTGGTTCAACCTTCTAGAACCACTGCCCTATGTGGTTCAACCTTCTAGAACCACTGATCTATACAGTGGATCAAACGTCTAGAACCACTGCTCTTTATACAGTGGTTCAACCTCCTAGAACCACTGATCTATATGGATCAACCTTCTATAAGCACTGCTCTATAGTGTGGTTCAACCTTCTAGAACCACTGCTCTATACAGTGGTTTAAACATCTAGAACCACTGCACTATATGGTTCAACCTTCTAGAACCACTGCTCTATACAGTGGTTCAACCTTCTTGAACCACTGATCTATACAGTGGTTCAACCTTCTAGAACCATTGCTCTATATGGTTCAACCTTCTATAACCACTGCTCTATATGGTTCAACCTTCTAGAACAACTGCAATATATGGTTCAACCTTCTAGAACCACTGCTCTATACAGTGGTTCAACCTTATAGAACGACTGCACTATAGAGTGGTTCAACCTTCTAGAACCACTGCTCTATAGAGTGGTTCACCCTTCTAGAACCACTGCTCTATAATGCTTCAACCTTCTAAAACAACTAATCTATATGGTTCAACCTGCTAGAACAACTGCTCTATAGAGAGGTTCAAACTTCTTGAACCACTGCTCTATACAGTGGTTCAACCTTCTAAAACCACTGTTCTATAGAGTGGTTCAAACTTCTAGAACCACATATCTATATGGTTCAACATTCTAGGACCACTGCTCTATACAGTGGTTCAACCTAGAACCACTGCTCTATATGGTTCAACCTTCTAGAACCACTGCTCTATACAGTGGTTCAACCTTCTAAAACCACTGCCCTATATGGTTCAACCTTCTAGATCCACTGATCTATACAATGGTTCAACCTTCTAGAACCACTGTTCTATATGGTTCAACATTCTAGAAACACTGCTCTATAGAGTGTTTCACCCCTCTAGAATCACTGCTCTATATAGTGGTTCAACATTCTAGAACCACTGCACTATACAGTGGTTCAACCTTCTTAATGCACTGTTCTATACAGTGGTTCAACCTTCTAGAACCACTGCTCTATACGGTGGTTCAAACTTCTAGAACCACAGCTCTATACAGTGGTTCAAACTTCTAGAACCACTGCACTATATGGTTCAACCTTCTAGAACCACTGCTCTATAGGGTGGTTCAACCTTCTAGAACCACTGCTCTATAGAGTGGTTCACCCTTCTAGAACCACTGATCTATAGAGTTCAACCTTCTAGAACAACTGCTCCATACAGTGCTTCAAACTTCTAGAACCACTGATCTATATAGTGGTTCAAACTTCTAGAAGCACTGATCTATAGAGTGGTTCAACCTTCTAGAACCACTGTTCTATAGAGTGGTTCAACCTTCTACAACCACTGATCTATATGGTTGAGCCTTCTAGAACCACTGCTCTATGCAGTGGTTCAACCTTCTAGAACCACTGCTCTATAGAGTGGTTGATCCTTCTAGAACCACTGCTCTATAGAGTGGTTCAAACTTCTAGAACCACTAATCTATATGGTTCAACCTTCTAGAACCACTGTTCTATACAGTGGTTCGACCTTCTTGAACCACTGCTCTATACAGTGGTTCAACCTTCTTGAACCACTGTTCTATACAGTGGTTCAACCTTCTAGAACCACTGCTCTATACAGTGGTTCAACCTTCTAGAACCACTGCTCTATACAGTGGTTCAACCTTATTGAACCACTGTTCTATACAGTGGTTCAACCTTCTATAACCACTGCTCTATACAGTGGTTCAAACGTCTAGAACCACTGCTCTCTATACACTGGTTCAATCTTCTAGAACTACTGATCTGTATGGATCAACCTTCTAGAAGCACTGCTCTATAGAGTGGTTCAACCTTCTAGAACCACTGCTCTATACAGTGGTTCAAACATCTAGAACCACTGCACTATATGGTTCAACCTTCTAGAACCACTGCTCTATACAGTGGTTCAACCTTCTTGAACCACTGATCTATACAGTGGTTCAACCTTCTAGAACCATTGCACTATAGAGTGGTTCAACCTTCTAGAACCACTGATCTATACGGTTCAACCTTCTATAACCACTACTCTATACAGTTGTTCAACCTTCTAGAACCATTGCTCTATATGGTTCAACCTTCTATAACCACTGCTCTATATGGTTCAACCTTCTAGAACTGCAATATATGGTTCAACCTTCTAGAACCACTGCTCTATACAGTGGTTCACCCTTCTAGAACCACTGCTCTATAGTGGTTCAACCTTCTAGAACAACTAATCTATATGGTTCAACCTTCTCGAACCACTGATCTATATGGTTCAACCTTCTAAAACCACTGTTCTATACAGTGGTTCAACCTTCTTGAACCACTGCTCTATAGAGAGGTTCAACCTTCTTGAACCACTGCTCTATACAGTGGTTCAACCTTCTAAAACCACTGTTCTATAGAGTGGTTCAAACTTCTAGAACCACATATCTATATGGTTCAACATTCTAGAACCACTGATCTATAGATTTCAACCTTCTAGAACAACTGCTCCATTCAGTGCTTCAAACTTCTAGAACCACTGATCTATATAGTGGTTCAACCTTCTAGAACCAGTGATCTATACAGTGGTTCAAGCTTCTACAGCCACTGTTCTATAGAGTGGTTTAACCTTCTAGAACCACTGATCTGTATGGTTCAACCTTCTAAAACCACTGCTCTATATGGTTCAACATTCTAGAACCACTACTCTATAGTGGTTTAACCTTCTAGAACCACTGATCTGTATGGTTCAACCTTCTAAAACCACTGATCTGTATGGTTCAACCTTCTAGAACCACAGATCTATATGGTTCAACATTCTAGAACCACTGCTCAATATGGTTCAACCTTCTAGAACCACTGCTCTATATGGTTCAACCTTCTAGAACCATTGATCTATACGGTTCAACCTCCTAGAACCACTGTTCTATACAGTGGTTCAACCTTCTAGAACCACTGCTCTAAACAGTGGTTCAACCTTCTAGAACCACTGATCTATATGGTTCAACCTTCTAGAGCCACTGATCTATACAGTGGTTCAACCATCTAGAACCACTGCTCTATACAGTTGTTCAACCTTCTAGAACCACTGCTCTATACAGTGATTCAACCTTCTTGAACCACTGCTCTGTATGGTTCAACCTTCTAGAACCACTGCTCTATAGAGTGCTTCACACTTCTTGAATGACTGCTCTATACAGTGGTTCAAGCTTCTAGAACCACTGATCTATACAGTGGTTCAACCTTCTATAACCACAGATCTATATGGTTCATCCTTCTAGGACCATTGATCTATACAGTGGTTCAACCTTCTAGAAGCACTGCTCTATAGAGTGGTTCACCCTTCTAGAACCACTGCTCTATGGAGTGGTTCACCCTTCTAGAACCACTGTTCTATACAGTGGTTCAACCTTCTAGAACCACTGATGTATATAGTTCAACCTTCAAGAACCAATGATCTATACAGTGGTTCAAGCTTCTAAAACCACTGCTCTATACGGTGGTTCAACCTTCTAGAACCATTGCTCTATAAAGTGGTTCAACCTTCTTGAACCACTGCTCTATTCAGTGGTTCAACCTTCTAGAACAACTGCTCTATATGGTTCAACCTTCTTGAACCACTGCTCTATATAATTCAACCTTCAAAACCACTGCTCTATACAGTGGTTCAACCTTCTAGAATCACTGATCTATACAGTGGTTCAACCTTCTAGAACCACTGCTCTATATAGTTCAACCTTCTACAACCACTGCTCTATACGGTGGTTCAACCTTCTGGTACCACTGCTCAATATGGTTCAACCTTCTAGAACCACTGTTCTATATGGTTCAACCTTCTAGAACCATTGATCTATACGGTTCAACCTCCTAGAACCACTGTTCTATACAGTGGTTCAACCTTCTAGAACCACTGATCTATACAGTGGTTCAACCTTCTAGAACCACTGATCTATATGGTTCAACCTTCTAGACCCACTCATCTATACAGTGGTTCAAACATTTAGAACCACTGCTCTATACAGTTGTTCAACCATCTAGAACCACTGCTCTATACAGTGGTTCAACCTTCTTGAACCACTGCACTATATGGTTCAACCTTCTAGAACCACTGCTCTATAGAGTGGTTCACCCTTCTAGAATGACTGCTCTATACAGTGGTTCAAGCTTCTAGAACCACTGATCTATACAGTGGTTCAACCTTCTATAACTACAGATCTATATGGTTCATCCTTCTAGGACCATTGATCTATACAGTGGTTCAACCTTCTAGAAGCACTGCTCTATAGAGTGGTTCACCCTTCTAGAACCACTGCTCTATGGAGTGGTTCACCCTTCTAGAACCACTGCTCTATGGAGTGGTTCACCCTTCTAGAACCACTGTTCTATACAGTGGTTCAAACTTCTAGAACCACTGATGTATATAGTTCAACCTTCAAGAACCACTGATCTATACAGTGGTTCAAGCTTCTAAAACCACTGCTCTATACGGTGGTTCAACCTTCTAGAACCACTGCTCTATACAGTGGTTCAACCTTCTTGAACCACTGCTCTATTCAGTGGTTCAACCTTCTAGAACAACTGCTCTATATGGTTCAACCTTCTAGAACCACTGCTCTATATAATTCAACCTTCAAAACCACTGCTCTATACAGTGGTTCAACCTTCTAGAATCACTGATCTATACAGTGGTTCAACCTTCTAGAACCACTGCTCTATAGAGTGGTTCACCCTTCTAGAACCACTGCTCTATACAGTGGTTCACCCTTTGAAAACCACTGATATATATAGGTCAACCTTCTAGAACCACTGATCTATACAGTGGTTCAACCTTCTAAAACCACTGCTCTATACGGTGGTTTAAACGGCTTGAACCACTGCTCTATGCAGTGGTTCAACCTTCTAGAACCACTGCTCTATACAGTGGTTCAACCTTCTTGAACCACTGCTCTATAGAGTGGTTCAACCTTCTAAAACCACTGATCTATATGATTCAACCTTCTAGAACCACTGATCTATACAGTGGTTCAACCTTCTAAAACCACTGTTCTATACAGTGGTTCAACCTTCTTGAACCACTGCTCTATACAGTGGTTCAACATTCTAGAACCACTACTCTATACAGTTGTTCAACCTTCTAGAACCACTGCTTTATATGGGTCTACCTCCTAGAACCACTGCTCTATATGGTTCAACCTTCTAGAACCATTGATCTATACGGTTCCACCTTCTAGAACCACCGATCTATACAGTGGTTCAACCTTCTAGAACCACTGTTCTATAGAGTCGTTTAACCTTCTAGAACCACTGATCTATATGGTTAAACATTCTAGAACCACTCATCTATAGATAGGTTCAACCTTCCAGAACCACTGTTCTATATGGTTCAACATTCTCGAACCACTGATCTATACAGTGGTTCAACCTTCTAGAACCACTGCTCTATACAGTTGTTCAACCTTCTAGACCACCTGCTCTATAGAGTGGTTGAAACTTCTAAAACCACTGCTCTATATAGTTCAGCCTTCTAGAACCCCTGATCTATATCGTTCAACCTTCTAGAACCACTGCTCTATAGAGTGGTTCACCCTTCTAGTACCACTGCTCTATACAGTCTTTCAACCTTCTTGAACCACTGCTCTATATGATTCAACCTTCTAGAACCACTGCTCTATAGAGTGGTTCAACCTTCCAGAACCACTGCTCTATAGAGTGGTTCAACTTTCTAGAACCACTGCTCTATACGGGGGTTCAACCTTCTTGAATCACTGCTCTATACAGTGGTTCAATCTTCTTGAACCACTGCTCTATATGGTTCAACCTTCTAGAACCACTGCTCTATAGAGTGGTTCAACCTTCTAGAACCACTTATCTATATGGTTCAACATACTAGAACCACTGATCTATACAGTGGTTCAAACTTCTAGAATCACTGCTCTCTATACAGTGGTTCAACCTTCGTGAACCACTGATCTATATGGTTCAACCTTCTAGAACCACTGTCTCTATAGAGTGGTTCAACCTTCTAGAACCACTGCTCTATACAGTGGTTCAACCTTCTACAACCACTGTTCTATAGAGTGATTCAACCTTCTAGAACCACTGATCTATATGGTTCAACCTTCTAAAATCACTGATCTACACAGTGGTTCAAACTTCTTGAACCACTGCTCTATATGGTTCAAGCTTCTAGAACCACTACTCTATAGAGTGGTTCAACCTTCTAGAACCCCTGCTCTATAGAGTGGTTCAAGCTTCTAGAATCACTGATCTATACAGTGGTTCAAGCTTCTACAACCACTGTTCTATAGAGTGGTTCAACCTTCTAGAACCACTGATCTATATGGTTTAACCTTCTAAAACCACTGATCTACAGAGTGGTTCAACCTACTTGAACCACTGCTCTATATGGTTAAACCTTCTACAACTACTCTATAAAGTGGTTCAACCTTCTAGAAACACTGCTCTATATGGTTCAACCTTCTAGAACCAATCCTCTATACAGTGGTTCAACCTTCTAGAACCACTGCCCTATGTGGTTCAACCTTCTAGAACCACTGATCTATACAGTGGATCAAACGTCTAGAACCACTGCTCTTTATACAGTGGTTCAACCTCCTAGAACCACTGATCTATATGGATCAACCTTCTATAAGCACTGCTCTATAGAGTGGTTCAACCTTCTAGAACCACTGCTCTATACAGTGGTTTAAACATCTAGAACCACTGCACTATATGGTTCAACCTTCTAGAACCACTGCTCTATACAGTGGTTCAACCTTCTTGAACCACTGATCTATACAGTGGTTCAACCTTCTAGAACCATTGCTCTATATGGTTCAACCTTCTATAACCACTGCTCTATATGGTTCAACCTTCTAGAACAACTGCAATATATGGTTCAACCTTCTAGAACCACTGCTCTATACAGTGGTTCAACCTTATAGAACGACTGCACTATAGAGTGGTTCAACCTTCTAGAACCACTGCTCTATAGAGTGGTTCACCCTTCTAGAACCACTGCTCTATAATGGTTCAACCTTCTAAAACAACTAATCTATATGGTTCAACCTGCTAGAACAACTGCTCTATAGAGAGGTTCAAACTTCTTGAACCACTGCTCTATACAGTGGTTCAACCTTCTAAAACCACTGTTCTATAGAGTGGTTCAAACTTCTAGAACCACATATCTATATGGTTCAACATTCTAGGACCACTGCTCTATACAGTGGTTCAACCTAGAACCACTGCTCTATATGGTTCAACCTTCTAGAACCACTGCTCTATACAGTGGTTCAACCTTCTAAAACCACTGCCCTATATGGTTCAACCTTCTAGATCCACTGATCTATACAATGGTTCAACCTTCTAGAACCACTGTTCTATATGGTTCAACATTCTAGAAACACTGCTCTATAGAGTGTTTCACCCCTCTAGAATCACTGCTCTATATAGTGGTTCAACATTCTAGAACCACTGCACTATACAGTGGTTCAACCTTCTTAATGCACTGTTCTATACAGTGGTTCAACCTTCTAGAACCACTGCTCTATACGGTGGTTCAAACTTCTAGAACCACAGCTCTATACAGTGGTTCAAACTTCTAGAACCACTGCACTATATGGTTCAACCTTCTAGAACCACTGCTCTATAGGGTGGTTCAACCTTCTAGAACCACTGCTCTATAGAGTGGTTCACCCTTCTAGAACCACTGATCTATAGAGTTCAACCTTCTAGAACAACTGCTCCATACAGTGCTTCAAACTTCTATAACCACTGATCTATATAGTGGTTCAAACTTCTAGAAGCACTGATCTATAGAGTGGTTCAACCTTCTAGAACCACTGTTCTATAGAGTGGTTCAACCTTCTACAACCACTGATCTATATGGTTGAGCCTTCTAGAACCACTGCTCTATGCAGTGGTTCAACCTTCTAGAACCACTGCTCTATAGAGTGGTTGATCCTTCTAGAACCACTGCTCTATAGAGTGGTTCAAACTTCTAGAACCACTAATCTATATGGTTCAACCTTCTAGAACCACTGTTCTATACAGTGGTTCGACCTTCTTGAACCACTGCTCTATACAGTGGTTCAACCTTCTTGAACCACTGTTCTATACAGTGGTTCAACCTTCTAGAACCACTGCTCTATACAGTGGTTCAACCTTCTAGAACCACTGCTCTATACAGTGGTTCAACCTTATTGAACCACTGTTCTATACAGTGGTTCAACCTTCTATAACCACTGCTCTATACAGTGGTTCAAACGTCTAGAACCACTGCTCTCTATACACTGGTTCAATCTTCTAGAACTACTGATCTGTATGGATCAACCTTCTAGAAGCACTGCTCTATAGAGTGGTTCAACCTTCTAGAACCACTGCTCTATACAGTGGTTCAAACATCTAGAACCACTGCACTATATGGTTCAACCTTCTAGAACCACTGCTCTATACAGTGGTTCAACCTTCTTGAACCACTGATCTATACAGTGGTTCAACCTTCTAGAACCATTGCACTATAGAGTGGTTCAACCTTCTAGAACCACTGATCTATACGGTTCAACCTTCTATAACCACTACTCTATACAGTTGTTCAACCTTCTAGAACCATTGCTCTATATGGTTCAACCTTCTCTAACCACTGCTCTATATGGTTCAACCTTCTAGAACTGCAATATATGGTTCAACCTACTAGAACCACTGCTCTATACAGTGGTTCACCCTTCTAGAACCACTGCTCTATAGTGGTTCAACCTTCTAGAACAACTAATCTATATGGTTCAACCTTCTCGAACCACTGATCTATATGGTTCAACCTTCTAAAACCACTGTTCTATACAGTGGTTCAACCTTCTTGAACCACTGCTCTATAGAGAGGTTCAACCTTCTTGAACCACTGCTCTATACAGTGGTTCAACCTTCTAAAACCACTGTTCTATAGAGTGGTTCAAACTTCTAGAACCACATATCTATATGGTTCAACATTCTAGAACCACTGATCTATAGATTTCAACCTTCTAGAACAACTGCTCCATTCAGTGCTTCAAACTTCTAGAACCACTGATCTATATAGTGGTTCAACCTTCTAGAACCACTGATCTATACAGTGGTTCAAGCTTCTACAGCCACTGTTCTATAGAGTGGTTTAACCTTCTAGAACCACTGATCTGTATGGTTCAACCTTCTAAAACCACTGCTCTATATGGTTCAACATTCTAGAACCACTACTCTATAGTGGTTTAACCTTCTAGAACCACTGATCTGTATGGTTCAACCTTCTAAAACCACTGATCTGTATGGTTCACCCTTCTAGAACTACAGATCTATATGGTTCAACATTCTAGAACCACTGCTCAATATGGTTCAACCTTCTAGAACCACTGCTCTATATGGTTCAACCTTCTAGAACCATTGATCTATACGGTTCAACCTCCTAGAACCACTGTTCTATACAGTGGTTCAACCTTCTAGAACCACTGCTCTAAACAGTGGTTCAACCTTCTAGAACCACTGATCTATATGGTTCAACCTTCTAGAGCCACTGATCTATACAGTGGTTCAACCATCTAGAACCACTGCTCTATACAGTTGTTCAACCTTCTAGAACCACTGCTCTATACAGTGATTCAACCTTCTTGAACCACTGCTCTGTATGGTTCAACCTTCTAGAACCACTGCTCTATAGAGTGCTTCACACTTCTTGAATGACTGCTCTATACAGTGGTTCAAGCTTCTAGAACCACTGATCTATACAGTGGTTCAACCTTCTATAACCACAGATCTATATGGTTCATCCTTCTAGGACCATTGATCTATACAGTGGTTCAACCTTCTAGAAGCACTGCTCTATAGAGTGGTTCACCCTTCTAGAACCACTGCTCTATGGAGTGGTTCACCCTTCTAGAACCACTGTTCTATACAGTGGTTCAACCTTCTAGAACCACTGATGTATATAGTTCAACCTTCAAGAACCAATGATCTATACAGTGGTTCAAGCTTCTAAAACCACTGCTCTATACGGTGGTTCAACCTTCTAGAACCATTGCTCTATAAAGTGGTTCAACCTTCTTGAACCACTGCTCTATTCAGTGGTTCAACCTTCTAGAACAACTGCTCTATATGGTTCAACCTTCTTGAACCACTGCTCTATATAATTCAACCTTCAAAACCACTGCTCTATACAGTGGTTCAACCTTCTAGAATCACTGATCTATACAGTGGTTCAACCTTCTAGAACCACTGCTCTATATAGTTCAACCTTCTACAACCACTGCTCTATACGGTGGTTCAACCTTCTGGTACCACTGCTCAATATGGTTCAACCTTCTAGAACCACTGTTCTATATGGTTCAACCTTCTAGAACCATTGATCTATACGGTTCAACCTCCTAGAACCACTGTTCTATACAGTGGTTCAACCTTCTAGAACCACTGATCTATACAGTGGTTCAACCTTCTAGAACCACTGATCTATATGGTTCAACCTTCTAGACCCACTCATCTATACAGTGGTTCAAACATTTAGAACCACTGCTCTATACAGTTGTTCAACCATCTAGAACCACTGCTCTATACAGTGGTTCAACCTTCTTGAACCACTGCACTATATGGTTCAACCTTCTAGAACCACTGCTCTATAGAGTGGTTCACCCTTCTAGAATGACTGCGCTATACAGTGGTTCAAGCTTCTAGAACCACTGATCTATACAGTGGTTCAACCTTCTATAACTACAGATCTATATGGTTCATCCTTCTAGGACCATTGATCTATACAGTGGTTCAACCTTCTAGAAGCACTGCTCTATAGAGTGGTTCACCCTTCTAGAACCACTGCTCTATGAAGTGGTTCACCCTTCTAGAACCACTGCTCTATGGAGTGGTTCACCCTTCTAGAACCACTGTTCTATACAGTGGTTCAAACTTCTAGAACCACTGATGTATATAGTTCAACCTTCAAGAACCACTGATCTATACAGTGGTTCAAGCTTCTAAAACCACTGCTCTATACGGTGGTTCAACCTTCTAGAACCACTGCTCTATACAGTGGTTCAACCTTCTTGAACCACTGCTCTATTCAGTGGTTCAACCTTCTAGAACAACTGCTCTATATGGTTCAACCTTCTAGAACCACTGCTCTATATAATTCAACCTTCAAAACCACTGCTCTATACAGTGGTTCAACCTTCTAGAATCACTGATCTATACAGTGGTTCAACCTTCTAGAACCACTGCTCTATAGAGTGGTTCACCCTTCTAGAACCACTGCTCTATACAGTGGTTCACCCTTTGAAAACCACTGATATATATAGGTCAACCTTCTAGAACCACTGATCTATACAGTGGTTCAACCTTCTAAAACCACTGCTCTATACGGTGGTTTAAACGGCTTGAACCACTGCTCTATGCAGTGGTTCAACCTTCTAGAACCACTGCTCTATACAGTGGTTCAACCTTCTTGAAGCACTGCTCTATAGAGTGGTTCAACCTTCTAAAACCACTGATCTATATGATTCAACCTTCTAGAACCACTGATCTAAGCAGTGGTTCAAACTTCTGGATTCACTGCTCTATATGGTTCAACTTTCTAGAACCACTGCTCTATACAGTGGTTCACCCTTTGAAAACCACTGATATATATAGGTCAACCTTCTAGAACCACTGATCTATACAGTGGTTCAACCTTCTAAAACCACTGTTCTATACAGTGGTTCAACCTTCTTGAACCACTGCTCTATACAGTGGTTCAACATTCTAGAACCACTACTCTATACAGTTGTTCAACCTTCTAGAACCACTGCTTTATATGGGTCTACCTCCTAGAACCACTGCTCTATATGGTTCAACCTTCTAGAACCATTGATCTATACGGTTCCACCTTCTACAACCACCGATCTATACAGTGGTTCAACCTTCTAGAACCACTGTTCTATAGAGTCGTTTAACCTTCTAGAACCACTGATCTATATGGTTAAACATTCTAGAACCACTCATCTATAGATAGGTTCAACCTTCCAGAACCACTGTTCTATATGGTTCAACATTCTCGAACCACTGATCTATACAGTGGTTCAACCTTCTAGAACCACTGCTCTATACAGTTGTTCAACCTTCTAGACCAACTGCTCTATAGAGTGGTTGAAACTTCTAAAACCACTGCTCTATATAGTTCAGCCTTCTAGAACCCCTGATCTATATCGTTCAACCTTCTAGAACCACTGCTCTATAGAGTGGTTCACCCTTCTAGTACCACTGCTCTATACAGTCTTTCAACCTTCTTGAACCACTGCTCTATATGATTCAACCTTCTAGAACCACTGCTCTATAGAGTGGTTCAACCTTCTAGAACCACTGCTCTATAGAGTGGTTCAACTTTCTAGAACCACTGCTCTATACGGGGGTTCAACCTTCTTGAATCACTGCTCTATACAGTGGTTCAATCTTCTTGAACCACTGCTCTATATGGTTCAACTTTCTAGAACCACTGCTCTATACAGTGGTTCAACCTTCTAGAGAAGTTGCTCTATATGGCTAAACATTCTAGAACCACTGCTCTATACAGTGGTTCAACCTTCTAGAACCACTGCTTCATAGAGTGGTTCAACCTTATAGACCCACTGCTCTATACAGTTGTTTAACCTTCTAGAACCACTGATCTATACAGTGGTTCAAGCTTCTATAACCACTGATCTATATTGTTCAACCTTCTAGAACCACTGATGTATATAGTCTTTCAACCTTCTAGAACCACTGCTCTATATCGTTCAACGTTCTAGAACCACTGCTCTATAAAGTGGTTCAACCTTCTTGAACCACTGCTCTATATGGTTCAACCTTCTAGATCCACTGCTCTATACAGTGGTTCAACCTTCTAGAACCACTGCTCTATATGGTTCAACCTTCTAAAACCACTGCTCTATACAGTGGTTGAACTTTATAGAACCACTAATCTATATGTTTCAACCTTCTAGAACCACTGATCTATATGGTTCAACCTTCTAGAACCACTGCTCTATACAGTGGTTCAACCGTCTAGAACCACTGATCTCTACAGTGGTTCAACCTTCTTTAACCACTGCTCTATACAGCGGTTCAAACTTCTAGAACTACTGCTCTATACAGTGGTTCAACCTTCTAGAACCACTGATCTATATGGTTCAACCTTCTAGACCCATTGATCTATACAGTGGTTCAACCATCTAGAACCACTGCTCTATACAGTTGTTCAACCTTCTAGAACCACTGCTCAATATGGTTCAACCTTCTAGAACCACTGCTCTATATGGTTCAACCTTCTAGAACCATTGATCTATACGGTTCAACCTCCTAGAACCACTGTTCTATGCAGTGGTTCAACCTTCTAGAACCACTGCTCTAAACAGTGGTTCAACCTTCTAGAACCACTGATCTATATGGTTCAACCTTCTAGACCCACTGCTCTATACAGTGGTTCAAACTTCTTGAACCACTGCTCTATATGGTTCAACCTTCTAGAACCACTGCTCTATAGAGTGGTTCACCCTTCTAGAATGACTGCTCTATACAGTGGTTCAAGCTTCTAGAACCACTGATCTATACAGTGGTTCAACCTTCTATAACCACTGTTCTATACAGTGCTTCAACCTTCTAGAACCACTGATGTATATAGTTCAACCTTCAAGAACCACTGATCTATACAGTGGTTCAAGCTTCTAAAACCACTGCTCTATACGGTGGTTCAACCTTCTAGAACCACTGCCCTATACAGTGGTTCAACCTTCTTGAACCACTGCTCTATTCAGTGGTTCAACCTTCTAGAACAACAGCTCTATATGGTTCAACCTTCTAGAACCACTGCTCTATATAATTCAACCTTCAAAACCACTGCTCTATACAGTGGTTCAACCTTCTAGAATCACTGATCTATACAGTGGTTCAACCTTCTAGAACCACTGCCCTATAGAGTGGTTCACCCTTCTCGAACCACTGCTCTATACAGTGGTTCAACCTTCTAGAACCACTAATCTATATGGTTCAACCTTCTAGAACCAGTGATCTATAGAGTGGTTCAACCTTTTAAAACCACTGCTCTATACGGTGGTTTAAACTGCTTGAACCACTGCTCTATGCAGTGGTTCAACCTTCTAGAACCACTGCTCTATACAGTGGTTCAACCTTCTTGAACCACTGCTGTGTAGAGTGGTTCAACCTTCTAAAACCACTGATCTATATGATTCAACCTTCTAGAACCACTGATCTATGTAGTGGTTCAAACTTCTGGAATCACTGCTCTATATGGTTCAACTGTCTAGAACCACTGCTCTATACAGTGGTTCACCCTTTGGAAACCACTGCTCTATACAGTGGTTCACCCTTTGAAAACCACTGCTCTATATGGTTCAACTTTCAAGAACCACTGATCTATACAGTGGTTCACCCTTTGAAAACCACTGATATATATAGGTCAACCTTCTAGATCACTGCTCTATACAGTGGTTCAACATACTAGAACCACTGCTCTATACAGTGGTTCAACATTCTAGAACCACTACTCTATACAGTTGTTAAACCTTCTAGAACCACTGCTTTATATGGTTCTAGCTTCTAGAACCACTGCTCTATAGAGTAGTTTAACCTTCTAGAACCACTGCTTTATACAGTGGTTCCACCTTCTAGAACCACCGATCTATACAGTGGTTCGACCTTCTAGTACCACTGCTCTATAGAGTGGTTCAACCTTCTAGAACCACTGTTCTATAGAGTGGTTCAACCTTCTTGAACCACTGCTCTATATAGTTCAGCATTCTAGAAACCCTGATCTATATGGTTCAACCTTCTAGAACCACTGCTCTATAGAGTGGTTCACCCTTGTAGTACCACTGCTCTATAGAGTGGTTCAACCTTCTAGAACCACTGCTCTATACGGGGGTTCAACCTTCTTGAATCACTGCTCTATACAGTGGTTCAATCTTCTTGAACCACTGCTCTATATGGTTCAACCTTCTAGAACCACTGTTCTATACAGTGCTTCAACCTTCTAGAACCACTGATGTATATAGTTCAACCTTCAAGAACCACTGATCTATACAGTGGTTCAAGCTTCTAAAACCACTGCTCTATACGGTGGTTCCAAATCTAGAACCACTGCTCTATACAGTGGTTCAACCTTCTTTAACCACTGCTCTATTCAGTGGTTCAACCTTCTAGAACAACTGCTCTATATGGTTCAACCTTCTAGAACCACTGCTCTATATAATTCAACCTTCAAAACCACTGCTCTATACAGTGGTTCAACCTTCTAGAATCACTGATCTATACAGTGGTTCAACCTTCTAGAACCACTGCCCTATAGAGTGGTTCACCCTTCTCGAACCACTGCTCTATACAGTGGTTCAACCTTCTAGAACCACTAATCTATATGGTTCAACCTTCTAGAACCAATGATCTATAGAGTGGTTCAACCTTCTAAAACCACTGCTCTATACGGTGGTTTAAACTGCTTGAACCACTGCTCTATGCAGTGGTTCAACCTTCTAGAACCACTGCTCTATACAGTGGTTCAACCTTCTTGAACCACTGCTCTGTAGAGTGGTTCAACCTTCTAAAACCACTGATCTATATGATTCAACCTTCTAGAACCACTGATCTATGCAGTGGTTCAAACTTCTGGAATCACTGCTCTATATGGTTCAACTTTCTAGAACCACTGCTCTATACAGTGGTTCACCCTTTGGAAACCACTGCTCTATACAGTGGTTCACCCTTTGAAAACCACTGCGCTAAATGGTTCAACTTTCAAGAACCACTGATCTATACAGTGGTTCACCCTTTGAAAACCACTGATATATATAGGTCAACCTTCTAGAACCACTGCTCTATACAGTGGTTCAACATACTAGAACCACTGCTCTATACAGTGGTTCAACATTCTAGAACCACTACTCTATACAGTTGTTAAACCTTCTAGAACCACTGCTTTATATGGTTCTAGCTTCTAGAACCACTGCTCTATAGAGTAGTTTAACCTTCTAGAACCACTGCTTTATACAGTGGTTCCACCTTCTAGAACCACCAATCTATACAGTGGTTCGAACTTCTAGTACCACTGCTCTATAGAGTGGTTCAACCTTCTAGAACCACTGTTCTATAGAGTGGTTCAACCTTCTTGAACCACTGCTCTATACAGTGGTTCACCCTTCTAGAACCACTGCTCTATGCAGTGGTTCAACCTTCTAGAACCACTGATCTATACAGTGGTTCAAGCTTCTATAACCACTGATCTATATTGTTCAACCTTCTAGAAACACTGATGTATATAGTCTTTCAACCTTCTAGAACCACTGCTCTATATGGTTCAACATTCTAGAACCACTGATCTATAGATAGGTTCAACCTTCCAGAACCACTGTTCTATATGCTTCAACATTCTCGAACCACTGATCTATACAGTGGTTCAACCTTCTAGAACCACTGCTCTATACAGTTGTTCAACCTTCTATAACCACTGCTCTATACAGTGGTTCAAACGTCTAGAACCACTGCTCTCTATACACTGGTTCAATCTTCTAGAACTACTGATCTGTATGGATCAACCTTCTTGAATCACTGCTCTATACAGTGGTTCAATCTTCTTGAACCACTGCTCTATATGGTTCAACCTTCTAGAACCACTGCTCTATACAGTGGTTCAACCTTCTAGAGAAGCTGCTCTATATGGTTAAACATTCTAGAACCACTGCTCTATACAGTGGTTCAACCTTCTAGAACCACTGCTCCATAGAGTGGTTCAACCTTATAGACCCACTGCTCTATACAGTTGTTCAACCTTCTAGAACCACTGATCTATACAGTGGTTCAAGCTTCTATAACCACTGATCTATATTGTTCAACCTTCTAGAAACACTGATGTATATAGTCTTTCAACCTTCTAGAACCACTGCTCTATATGGTTCAACGTTCTAGAACCACTGCTCTATAAATTGGTTAAACCTTCTAAAACCACCACTCTATACGGTGGTTCAACCTTCTTGAACCACTGCTCTATACAGTTGTACAACCTTCTAGAACCACTGCTCTATACAGTGATTCATCCTTCTTTAACCACTGCTCTATATGGTTCAACCTTCTAGAACCACTGCTCTATAAGTTCCAACCTTCTAGATCTACTGCTCTATACAGTTGTTCAACCTTCTAGAACAACTGCTCTATAGAGTGGTTCAACTTTCTTAAACCACTGCTCTTTACCGTGGTTCAACCTTCTTGAACCACTCCTCTATATGGTTCAACCTTCTAGATCCACTGCTCTATACACTGGTTCAACCTTTAGAACCACTGCTCTATATGGTTCAACCTTCTAAAACCACTGCTCTATACAGTGGTTCAACCTTATAGAACCACTAATCTATATGTTTCAACCTTCTAGAACCACTGATCTATATGGTTCAACCTTCTAGAACCACTGCTCTATACAGTGGTTCAACCGTCTAGAACCACTGATCTATACAGTGGTTCAACCTTCTGGAACCACTGATCTATATGGTTCAACCTTCTAGAACCACTGTACTATATGGTTCAACCTTCTAGAACCACTGCTCTATATGGTTCAACCTTCTAGAACCATTGATCTATATGGTTCAACCTCCTAGAACCGCTGTTCTATACAGTGGTTCAACCTTCTAGAACCTCTGATCTATAGAGTGGTTAAACAATCTAGAACCACTTCTCTATACAGTTGTTCAACATTTTAGAACCACTGATCTATATGGTTCAACCTTCTAGAACCACTGCTCTATACAGTGGTTCAATTTTCTAGAACCACTGATCTATATGGTTCAACCTTCTAGAACCACTGATCTATGTAGTGGTTCTACCATCTAGAACCACTGCTCTATACAGTTGTTCAACCTTCTAGAACCACTGCTCTATATGGTTCAACCTTCTAGAACCACTGCTCTATACAGTGGTTCAACCTTCTAGAGAAGCTGCTCTATATGTTTTAACATTCTAGAACCACTGCTCTATACAGTGGTTCAACCTTCTAGAACCACTGCTCCATAGAGTGGTTCAACCTTATAGACCCACTGCTCTATACAGTTGTTCAACCTTCTAGAACCACTGATCTATACAGTGGTTCAAGCTTCTATAACCACTGATCTATATTGTTCAACCTTCTAGAAACACTGATGTATATAGTCTTTCAAACTTCTAGAACCACTGCTCTATATGGTTCAACGTTCTAGAACCACTGCTCTATAAAGTGGTTCAACCTTCTAAAACCACCACTCTATACGGTGGTTCAACCTTCTTGAACCACTGCTCTATACAGTGGTTCAACCATCTAGAACGACTGCTCTATACAGTTGTACAACCTTCTAGAACCACTGCTCTATACAGTGATTCATCCTTCTTTAACCACTGCTCTATATGGTTCAACCTTCTAGAACCACTGCTCTATAAGTTCCAACCTTCTAGATCTACTGCTCTATACAGTGGTTCAACCGTCTAGAACCACTGATCTATACAGTGGTTCAAACTTCTGGAACCACTGATCTATATGGTTCAACCTTCTAGAACCACTATACTATATGGTTCAACCTTCTAGAACCACTGCTCTATATGGTTCAACCTTCTAGAACCATTGATCTATATGGTTCAACCTCCTAGAACCACTGTTCTATACAGTGGTTCAACCTTCTAGAACCTCTGATCTATAGAGTGGTTAAACAATCTAGAACCACTTCTCTATACAGTTGTTCAACATTTTAGAACCAGTGATCTATATGGTTCAACCTTCTAGAACCACTGATCTATACAGTGTTTCAACCTTCTAGAACCACTGCTCTATACAGTGGTTCAATTATCTAGAACCACTGATCTATATGGTTCAACCTTCTAGAACCACTGATCTATATAGTGGTTCTACCATCTAGAACCACTGCTCTATACAGTTGTTCAACCTTCTAGAACTACTGCTCTAAATGGTTCAACCTTCTAGAACCACTGCTCTATATGGTTCAACGTTTTAGAACCACTGCTCTATACAGTGGTTCAACCTTCTAGAACCACTGATCTATACAGTGGTTCAACCTTCTATAACCACTGATCTATATGGTTCAACCTTCTAGAACCACTGATCTATACAGTGTTTCAACCTTCTAGAACCACTGCTCTATATGGTTCAACGTTCTGGAACCACTGCTCTATACAGTGGCTCAACCTTCTAAAACCACTGCTCTATACGGTGGTTCAACCTTCTTGAACCACTGCTCTATACAGTTGTTCAACTATCTAGAACCACTGCTCTATACAGTTGTTCAACCTTCTAGAACCACTGCTCTGTACAGTGGTTCAACCTTCTTGAACCACTGCTCTATATGGTTCAACTTTCTAGAACCACTGATCTATATGTTTCAACCTTCTAAAACCACTGCTCTATACAGTTGTTCAACCTTCTAAAACCATTGCTCTATACAGTGGTTCAACCTTCTTGAACCACTGCTCTATATGGTGCAACCTTCTAGAACCACTGATCTATATGTTTCAACCTTCTAGAACCACTGCTCTATACAGCGGTTCAACCTTCTAGAACCACTGCTCTATAAGTTCCAACCTTCTAGATCTACTGCTCTATACAGTTGTTCAACCTTCTAGAACAACTGCTCTATAGAATGGTTCAACTTTCTTAAACCACTGCTCTATACCGTGGTTCAACCTTCTTGAACCACTCCTCTATATGGTTCAACCTTCTAGATCCACTGCTCTATACACTGGTTCAACCTTTAGAACCACTGCTCTATATGGTTCAACCTTCTAGAACCACTGCTCTATACAGTGGTTCAACCGTCTAGAACCACTGATCTATACAGTGGTTCAACCTTCTGGAACCACTGATCTATATGGTTCAACCTTCTAGAACCACTATACTATATGGTTCAACCTTCTAGAACCACTGCTCTATATGGTTCAACCTTCTAGAACCATTGATCTATATGGTTCAACCTCCTAGAACCACTGTTCTATACAGTGGTTCAACCTTCTAGAACCTCTGATCTATAGAGTGGTTAAACAATCTAGAACCACTTCTCTATACAGTTGTTCAACATTTTAGAACCACTGATCTATATGGTTCAACCTTCTAGAACCACTGCTCTATACAGTGGTTCAATTTTCTAGAACCACTGATCTATATGGTTCAACCTTCTAGAACCAATGATCTATATAGTGGTTCTACCATCTAGAACCACTGCTCTATACAGTTGTTCAACCTTCTAGAACCACTGCTCTATATGGTTCAACCTTCTAGAACCACTGCTCTATACAGTGGTTCAACCTTCTAGAGAAGCTGCTCTATATGTTTTAACATTCTAGAACCACTGCTCTATACAGTGGTTCAACCTTCTAGAACCACTGCTCCATAGAGTGGTTCAACCTTATAGACCCACTGCTCTATACAGTTGTTCAACCTTCTAGAACCACTGATCTATACAGTGGTTCAAGCTTCTATAACCACTGATCTATATTGTTCAACCTTCTAGAAACACTGATGTATATAGTCTTTCAACCTTCTAGAACCACTGCTCTATATGGTTCAACGTTCTAGAACCACTGCTCTATAAAGTGGTTCAACCTTCTAAAACCACCACTCTATACGGTGGTTCAACCTTCTTGAACCACTGCTCTATACAGTGGTTCAACCATCTAGAACGACTGCTCTATACAGTTGTACAACCTTCTAGAACCACTGCTCTATACAGTGATTCATCCTTCTTTAACCACTGCTCTATATGGTTCAACCTTCTAGAACCA
The DNA here is from genome assembly GCA_964016885.1 of Eledone cirrhosa. Taxonomy (NCBI): domain Eukaryota; kingdom Metazoa; phylum Mollusca; class Cephalopoda; order Octopoda; family Eledonidae; genus Eledone; species Eledone cirrhosa. Next base: position 98,747,511 of record OZ024743.1, on the reverse strand, counting down.
CTGCTCTATAAGTTCCAACCTTCTAGATCTACTGCTCTATACAGTTGTTCAACCTTCTAGAACAACTGCTCTATAGAGTGGTTCAACTTTCTTAAACCACTGCTCTATACCGTGGTTCAACCTTCTTGAACCACTCCTCTATATGGTTCAACCTTCTAGATCCACTGCTCTATACACTGGTTCAACCTTTAGAACCACTGCTCTATATGGTTCAACCTTCTAGAACCACTGCTCTATACAGTGGTTCAAATATCTAGAACCACTGATCTATATGGTTCAACCTTCTAGAACCACTGATCTATATAGTGGTTCTACCATCTAGAACCACTGCTCTATACAGTTGTTCAACCTTCTAGAACCACTGCTCTAAATGGTTCAACCTTCTAGAACCACTGCTCTATATGGTTCAACGTTTTAGAACCACTGCTCTATACAGTGGTTCAACCTTCTAGAACCACTGATCTATACAGTGGTTCAACCTTCTATAACCACTGATCTATATGGTTCAACCTTCTAGAACCACTGATCTATACAGTGTTTCAACCTTCTAGAACCACTGCTCTATATGGTTCAACGTTCTGGAACCACTGCTCTATACAGTGGCTCAACCTTCTAAAACCACTGCTCTATACGGTGGTTCAACCTTCTTGAACCACTGCTCTATACAGTTGTTCAACCATCTAGAACCACTGCTCTATACAGTTGTTCAACCTTCTAGAACCACTGCTCTGTACAGTGGTTCAACCTTCTTGAACCACTGCTCTATATGGTTCAACTTTCTAGAACCACTGATCTATATGTTTCAACCTTCTAAAACCACTGCTCTATACAGTTGTTCAACCTTCTAAAACCATTGCTCTATACAGTGGTTCAACCTTCTTGAACCACTGCTCTATATGGTTCAACCTTCTAGAACCACTGATCTATATGTTTCAACCTTCTAGAACCACTGCTCTATACAGCGGTTCAACCTTCTAGAACCACTGGTCTATACAGTGGTTCAACCTTCTACAACCATTGATCTATATGGTTCAACACTTCTAGAACCACTGCTCTATATGGTTCAACCTTCTAGAACCATTGATCTATATGGTTCAACCTTCTAGAACCACTGTTCTATACAGTGATTCAACCATCTAGAACCACTGATCTATAGAGTGGTTCAACCGTCTAGAACCTCTGCTCTATACAGTTGTTCAACATTTTAGAACCTCTGATCTATATGGTTCAACCTTCTAGAACCACTGCTCTATATGGCTCAACCTTCTAGGACCACTGCTCTATACAGTTGTTCAACCTTCCAGAACCACTGCTCTATACAGTTTGTTCAACCTTCTAGAACCACTGATCTATATGGTTCAACCTTCTAGAACCACTGCTCTATAGAGCAGTTCAACCTTCTAGAACCACTGATCTATATGGTTAAACCTTCTAGAACCACTGCTCTATACAGTGGTTCAACCGTCTAGATCTACTGATCTACACAGTGGTTCAACCTTCTTTAACCACTGCTCTATATAGCGGTTCAACCTTCTAGAACCACTGCTCTATACGGTGGTTTAAAGTGCTTGAACCACTGCTCTATGCAGTGGTTCAACCTTCTAGAACCACTGCTCTATACAGTGGTTCAACCTTCTTGAACCACTGCTCTATAGAATGGATCAACCTTCTAAAACCACTGATCTATATGATTCAACCTTCTAGAACCACTGCTCTATACAGTGGTTCACCCTTCTAGAACCAATGCTCTATATGGTTCAACATTCTAGAACCACTGATCTATAGATAGGTTCAACCTTCCAGAACCACTGTTCTATATGGTTCAACATTCTCGAACCACTGATCTATACAGTGGTTCAACCTTCTAGAACCACTGCTCTATACAGTTGTTCAACCTTCTAGACCAACTGCTCTATAGAGTGGTTGAAACTTCTAAAACCACTTCTCTATATAGTTCAGCCTTCTAGAACCCCTGATCTATATGGTTCAACCTTCTAGAACCACTGCTCTATAGAGTGGTTCACCCTTCTAGAACCACTGCTCTATGGAGTGGTTCACCCTTCTAGAACCACTGTTCTATACAGTGGTTCAACCTTCTACAACCACTGATGTATATAGTTCAACCTTCAAGAACCACTGATCTATACAGTGGTCCAAGCTTCTAAAACCACTGCTCTATACCGTGGTTCAACCTTCTAGAACAACTGCTCTATATGGTTCAACCTTCTAGAACCACTGCTCTATATAATTCAACCTTCAAAACCACTGCTCTATACAGTGGTTCAACCTTCTAGAATCACTGATCTATACAGTGGTTCAACCTTCTAGAACCACTGCCCTATAGAGTGGTACACCCTTCTCGAACCACTGCTCTATACAGTGGTTCAACCTTCTAGAACCACTAATCTATATGGTTCAACCTTCTAGAACCAGTGATCTATAGAGTGGTTCAACCTTCTAAAACCACTGCTCTATACGGTGGTTTAAACTGCTTGAAGCACTGCTCTATGCAGTGGTTCAACCTTCTAGAACCACTGCTCTATACAGTGGTTCAACCTTCTTGAACCACTGCTCTGTAGAGTGGTTCAACCTTCTAAAACCACTGATCTATATGATTCAACCTTCTAGAACCACTGATCTATGCAGTGGTTCAAACTTCTGGAATCACTGCTCTATATGTTTCAACTTTCTAGAACCACTGCTCTATACAGTGGTTCACCCTTTGGAAACCACTGCTCTATACAGTGGTTCAACCCTTTGAAAACCACTGCTCTATATGGTTCAACTTTCAAGAACCACTGCTCTATACAGTGGTTCACCCTTTGAAAACCACTGATATATATAGGTCAACCTTCTAGAACCACTGCTCTATACAGTTGTTCAATATTCTAGAACCACTGCTCTATACAGTGGTTCAACATTCAAGAACCACTACTCTATACAGTTGTTCAACCTTCTAGAACCACTGCTTTATATGGTTCTACCTTCTAGAACCACTGCTCTATAGAGTAGTTTAACCTTCTAGAACCACTGCTCTATACAGTGGTTCCACCTTCTAGAACCACCAATCTATACAGTGGTTCAACCTTCTAGAACCACTGTTCTATAGAGTGGTTCACCCTTCTAGTACCACTGCTCTATACAGTCTTTCAACCTTCTTGAACCACTGCTCTATATGATTCAACCTTCTAGAACCACTGCTCTATAGAGTGGTTCAACCTTCTAGAACCACTGCTCTATACGGGGGTTCAACCTTCTTGAATCACTGCTCTATACAGTGGTTCAATCTTCTTGAACCACTGCTCTATATGGTTCAACCTTCTAGAACCACTGCTCCATACAGTGGTTCAACCTTCTAGAACCACTGCTCCATAGAGTGGTTCAACCTTATAGACCTACTGCTCTATACAGTTGTTCAACCTTCTAGAACCACTGATCTATACAGTGGTTCAAGCTTCTATAACCACTGATCTATATTGTTCAACCTTCTAGAAACACTGATGTATATAGTCTTTCAACCTTCTAGAACTACTGCTCTATATGGTTCAACGTTCTAGAACCACTGCTCTATAAAGTGGTACAACCTTCTAAAACCTCCACTCTATACGGTGGTTCAACCTTCTTGAACCACTGCTCTATACAGTGGTTCAACCATCTAGAACGACTGCTCTATACAGTTGTACAACCTTCTAGAACCACTGCTCTATACAGTGGTTCATCCTTCTTTAACAACTGCGCTATATGGTTCAACCTTCTAGAACCACTGCTCTATATGGTCCAACCTTCTAGATCTACTGCTCTATACAGTTGTTCAACCTTCTAGAACAACTGCTCTATAGAGTGGTTCAACTTTCTTAAACCACTGCTCTATACCGTGGTTCAACCTTCTTGAACCACTCCTCTATATGGTTCAACCTTCTAGATCCACTGCTCTATACAGTGGTTCAACCTTTAGAACCACTGCTCTATATGGTTCAACCTTCTAAAACCACTGCTCTATAGAGTGGTTCAACCTTATAGAACCACTAATCTATATGTTTCAACCTTCTAGAACCACTGATCTATATGGTTCAACCTTCTAGAACCACTGCTCTATACAGTGGTTCAACCGTCTAGAACCACTGATCTATACAGTGGTTCAACCTTCTGGAACCACTGATCTATATGGTTCAACCCTCTAGAACCACTATACTATATGGTTCAACCTTCTAGAACCACTGCTCTATATGGTTCAACCTTCTAGAACCATTGATCTATATGGTTCAACCTCCTAGAACCACTGTTCTATACAGTGGTTCAACCTTCTAGAACCTCTGATCTATAGAGTGGTTAAACAATCTAGAACCACTTCTCTATACAGTTGTTCAACATTTTAGAACCACTGATCTATATGGTTCAACGTTCTAGAACCACTGATCTATACAGTGTTTCAACCTTCTAGAACCACTGCTCTATACAGTGGTTCAATTTTCTAGAACCACTGATCTATATGGTCCAACCTTCTAGATCTACTGCTCTATACAGTTGTTCAACCTTCTAGAACAACTGCTCTATAGAGTGGTTCAACTTTCTTAAACCACTGCTCTATACCGTGGTTCAACCTTCTTGAACCACTCCTCTATATGGTTCAACCTTCTAGATCCACTGCTCTATACAGTGGTTCAACCTTTAGAACCACTGCTCTATATGGTTCAACCTTCTAAAACCACTGCTCTATACAGTGGTTCAACCTAATAGAACCACTAATCTATATGTTTCAACCTTCTAGAACCACTGATCTATATGGTTCAACCTTCTAGAACCACTGCTCTATACAGTGGTTCAACCGTCTAGAACCACTGCTCTATACAGTGGTTCAATTTTCTAGAACCACTGATCTATATGGTTCAACCTTCTAGAACCACTGATCTATATAGTGGTTCTACCATCTAGAACCACTGCTCTATACAGTTGTTCAACCTTCTAGAACCACTGCTCTATATGGTTCAACCTTCTAGAACCACTGCTCTATATGGTTCAACCTTCTAGAACCATTGATCTATATGGTTAAACCTCCTAGAACCACGGTTCTATACAGTGGTTCAACCTTCTAGAACCTCTGATCTATAGAGTGGTTAAACCGTCTAGAACCACTTCTCTATACAGTTGTTCAACATATTAGAACCACTGATCTATATGGTTCAACCTTCTAGAACCACTGCTCTATACAGTGGTTCAACCTTCTAGAACCACTGCTCTATACAGTGGTTAAACCTTCTAGAACCACTGATCTATATGGTTCAACCTTCTAGAACCACTGCTCTATATGGTTCAACGTTTTAGAACCACTGCTCTATACAGTGGTTCAACCTTCTAGAACCACTGATCTATACAGTGGTTCAACCTTCTATAACCACTGATCTATATGGTTCAACCTTCTAGAACCACTGATCTATACAGTGTTTCAACCTTCTAGAACCACTGCTCTATATGGTTCAACGTTCTAGAACCACTGCTCTATACAGTGGCTCAACCTTCTAAAACCACTGCTCTATACGGTGGTTCAACCTTCTTGAACCACTGCTCTATACAGTTGTTCAACCATCTAGAACCACTGCTCTATACAGTTGTTCAACCTTCTAGAACCACTGCTCTGTACAGAGGTTCAACCTTCTTGAACCACTGATATATATGGTTCAACTTTCTAGAACCACTGATCTATATGTTTCAACCTTCTAGAACCACTGCTCTATACAGTTGTTCAACCTTCTAAAACCACTGCTCTATACAGTGGTTCAACCTTCTTGAACCACTGCTCTATATGGTTCAACCTTCTAGAACCACTGATCTATATGTTTCATCCTTCTAGAACCACTGCTCTATACAGCGGTTCAACCTTCTAGAACCACTGATCTATACGGGGGTTCAACCTTCTTGAATCACTGCTCTATACAGTGGTTCAATCTTCTTGAACCACTGCTCTATATGGTTCAACCTTCTAGAACCACTGCTCTATACAGTGGTTCAACCTTCTAGAGAAGCTGCTCTATATGGTTAAACATTCTAGAACCACTGCTCTATACAGTGGTTCAACCTTCTAGAATCACTGCTCCATAGAGTGGTTCAACCTTATAGACCCACTGCTCTATACAGTTGTTCAACCTTCTAGAACCACTGATCTATACAGTGGTTCAAGCTTCTATAACCACTGATCTATATTGTTCAACCTTCTAGAAACACTGATGTATATAGTCTTTCAACCTTCTAGAACCACTGCTCTATATGGTTCAACGTTCTAGAACCACTGCTCTATAAAGTGGTTCAACCTTCTAAAACCACCACTCTATACGGTGGTTCAACCTTCTTGAACCACTGCTCTATACAGTGGTTCAACCATCTAGAACGACTGCTCTATACAGTTGTACAACCTTCTAGAACCACTGCTCTATACAGTGGCTCAACCTTCTAAAACCACTGCTCTATACGGTGGTTCAACCTTCTTGAACCACTGCTCTATACAGTTGTTCAACCATCTAGAACCACTGCTCTATACAGTTGTTCAACCTTCTAGAACCACTGCTCTGTACAGGGGTTCAACCTTCTTGAACCACTGCTATATATGGTTCAACTTTCTAGAACCACTGATCTATATGTTTCAACCTTCTAGAACCACTGCTCTATACAGTTGTTCAACCTTCTAAAACCACTGCTCTATACAGTGGTTCAACCATCTAGAACGACTGCTCTATACAGTTGTACAACCTTCTAGAACCCCTGCCCTATACAGTGATTCATCCTTCTTTAACCACTGCTCTATATGGTTCAACCTTCTAGAACCACTGCTCTATATGGTCCAACCTTCTAGATCTACTGCTCTATACAGTTGTTCAACCTTCTAGAACAACTGCTCTATAGAGTGGTTCAACTTTCTTAAACCACTGCTCTATACCGTGGTTCAACCTTCTTGAACCACTCCTCTATATGGTTCAACCTTCTAGATCCACTGCTCTATACAGTGGTTCAACCTTTAGAACCACTGCTCTATATGGTTCAACCTTCTAAAACCACTGCTCTATACAGTGGTTCAACCTAATAGAACCACTAATCTATATGTTTCAACCTTCTAGAACCACTGATCTATATGGTTCAACCTTCTAGAACCACTGCTCTATACAGTGGTTCAACCGTCTAGAACCACTGCTCTATACAGTGGTTCAATTTTCTAGAACCACTGATCTATATGGTTCAACCTTCTAGAACCACTGATCTATATAGTGGTTCTACCATCTAGAACCACTGCTCTATACAGTTGTTCAACCTTCTAGAACCACTGCTCTATATGGTTCAACCTTCTAGAACCACTGCTCTATATGGTTCAACCTTCTAGAACCATTGATCTATATGGTTAAACCTCCTAGAACCACGGTTCTATACAGTGGTTCAACCTTCTAGAACCTCTGATCTATAGAGTGGTTAAACCGTCTAGAACCACTTCTCTATACAGTTGTTCAACATATTAGAACCACTGATCTATATGGTTCAACCTTCTAGAACCACTGCTCTATACAGTGGTTCAACCTTCTAGAACCACTGCTCTATACAGTGGTTAAACCTTCTAGAACCACTGATCTATATGGTTCAACCTTCTAGAACCACTGATCTAAACGGTGGTTCTACCATCTAGAACCACTGCTCTATACAGTTGTTCAACCTTCTAGAACCACTGCTCTATACAGTGGTTCAACCTTCTTGAACCACTGCTCTATATGGTTCAACCTTCTAGAACCACTGCTCTATATGGTTCAACGTTTTAGAACCACTGCTCTATACAGTGGTTCAACCTTCTAGAACCACTGATCTATACAGTGGTTCAACCTTCTATAACCACTGATCTATATGGTTCAACCTTCTAGAACCACTGATCTATACAGTGTTTCAACCTTCTAGAACCACTGCTCTATATGGTTCAACGTTCTAGAACCACTGCTCTATAAAGTGGTTCAACCTTCTAAAACCACTGCTCTATACGGTGGTTCAACCTTCTTGAACCACTGCTCTATACAGTTGTTCAACCATCTAGAACCACTGCTCTATACAGTTGTTCAACCTTCTAGAACCACTGCTCTGTACAGGGGTTCAACCTTCTTGAACCACTGATATATATGGTTCAACTTTCTAGAACCACTGATTTATATGTTTCAACCTTCTAGAACCACTGCTCTATACAGTTGTTCAACCTTCTAAAACCACTGCTCTATACAGTGGTTCAACCTTCTTGAACCACTGCTCTATATGGTTCAACCTTCTAGAACCACTGATCTATATGTTTCAACCTTCTAGAACCACTGCTCTATACAGCGGTTCAACCTTCTAGAACCACTGCTCTATACAGTGGTTCAACCTTCTAGAATCATTGATCTATATGGTTCAACACTTCTAGAACCACTGCTCTATATGGTTCAACCTTCTAGAACCATTGATCTATATGGTTCAACCTTCTAGAACCACTGTTCTATACAGTGATTCAACCATCTAGAACCACTGATCTATAGATTGGTTCAACCGTCTAGAACCTCTGCTCTATACAGTTGTTCAACATTTTAGAACCTCTCATCTATATGGTTCAACCTTCTAGAACCACTGCTCTATATGGCTCAAACTTCTAGGACCACTGCTCTATACAGTTGTTCAACCTTCCAGAACCAATGCTCTATACAGTTTGTTCAACCTTCTAGAACCACTGATCTATATGGTTCAACCTTCTAGAACCACTGCTCTATAGAGCAGTTCAACCTTCTAGAACCACTGATCTATATGGTTCAACCTTCTAGAACCACTGCTTTATACAGTGGTTCAACCGTCTAGATCTACTGATCTATACAGTGGTTCAACCTTCTTTAACCACTGCTCTATATAGCGGTTCAACCTTCTAGAACCACTGCTCTATACGGTGGTTTAAAGTGCTTGAACCACTGCTCTATGCAGTGGTTCAACCTTCTTGAACCACTGCTCTATAGAATGGATCAACCTTCTAAAACCACTGATCTATATGATTCAACCTTCTAAAACCACTGATCTATATGATTCAACCTTCTAGAACCACTGCTCTATACAGTGGTTCACCCTTCTAGAACCAATGCTCTATATGGTTCAACATTCTAGAACCACTGATCTATAGATAGGTTCAACCTTCCAGAACCACTGTTCTATATGGTTCAACATTCTCGAACCACTGATCTATACAGTGGTTCAACCTTCTAGAACCACTGCTCTATACAGTTGTTCAACCTTCTAGACCAACTGCTCTATAGAGTGGTTGAAACTTCTAAAACCACTGCTCTATATAGTTCAGCCTTCTAGAACCCCTGATCTATAAGGTTCAACCTTCTAGAACCACTGCTCTATAGAGTGGTTCACCCTTCTAGAACCACTGCTCTATGGAGTGGTTCACCCTTCTAGAACCACTGTTCTATACAGTGGTTCAACCTTCTAGAACCACTGATGTATATAGTTCAACCTTCAAGAACCACTGATCTATACAGTGGTTCAAGCTTCTAAAACCACTGCTCTATACCGTGGTTCAACCTTCTAGAACCACTGCTCTATACAGTGGTTCAACCTTCTTGAACCACTGCTCTATTCAGTGGTTCAACCTTCTAGAACAACTGCTCTATATGGTTCAACCTTCTAGAACCACTGCTCTATATAATTCAACCTTCAAAACCACTGCTCTATACAGTGGTTCAACCTTCTAGAATCACTGATCTATACAGTGGTTCAACCTTCTAGAACCACTGCCCTATAGAGTGGTACACCCTTCTCGAACCACTGCTCTATACAGTGGTTCAACCTTCTAGAACCACTAATCTATATGGTTCAACCTTCTAGAACCAGTGATCTATAGAGTGGTTCAACCTTCTAAAACCACTGCTCTATACGGTGGTTTAAACTGCTTGAAGCACTGCTCTATGCAGTGGTTCAACCTTCTAGAACCACTGCTCTATACAGTGGTTCAACCTTCTAAAACCACTGATCTATATGATTCAACCTTCTAGAACCACTGATCTATGCAGTAGTTCAAACTTCTGGAATCACTGCTCTATATGGTTCAACTTTCTAGAACCACTGCTTTATACAGTGGTTCACCCTTTGGAAACCACTGCTCTATACAGTGGTTCACCCTTTGAAAACCACTGCTCTATATGGTTCAACTTTCAAGAACCACTGCTCTATACAGTGGTTCACCCTTTGAAAACCACTGATATATATATAGGTCAACCTTCTAGAACCACTGCTCTATACAGTGGTTCAACCTTCTAGAGAAGCTGCTCTATATGGTTAAACATTCTAGAACCACTGCTCTATACTGTGGTTCAACCTTCTAGAACCACTGCTCCATAGAGTGGTTCAACCTTATAGACCCACTGCTCTATACAGTTGTTCAACCTTCTAGAACCACTGATCTATACAGTGGTTCAAGCTTCTATAACCACTGATCTATATTGTTCAACCTACTAGAAACACTGATGTATATAGTCTTTCAACCTTCTAGAACCACTGCTCTATATGGTTCAACGTTCTAGAACCACTGCTCTATAAAGTGGTTCAACCTTCTAAAACCACCACTCTATACGGTGGTTCAACCTTCTTGAACCACTGCTCTATACAGTGGTTCAACCATCTAGAACGACTGCTCTATACGGTTGTACAACCTTCTAGAACCACTGCTCTATACAGTGATTCATCCTTCTTTAACCAGTACTCTATATAGTTCAACCTTCTAGAACCACTGCTCTATATGGTCCAACCTTCTAGATCTACTGCTCTATACAGTTGTTCAACCTTCTAGAACAACTGCTCTATAGAGTAGTTCAACTTTCTTAAACCACTGCTCTATACCGTGGTTCAACCTTCTTGAACCACTCCTCTATATGGTTCAACCTTCTAGATCCACTGCTCTATACAGTGGTTCAACCTTTAGAACCACTGCTCTATACAGTGGTTCAACCGTCTAGAACCACTGCTCTATACAGTGGTTCAATTTTCTAGAACCACTGATCTATATGGTTCAACCTTCTAGAACCACTGATCTATATAGTGGTTCTACCATCTAGAACCACTGCTCTATACAGTTGTTCAACCTTCTAGAACCACTGCTCTATATGGTTCAACCTTCTAGAACCACTGCTCTATATGGTTCAACCTTCTAGAACCATTGATCTATATGGTTAAACCTCCTAGAACCACGGTTCTATACAGTGGTTCAACCTTCTAGAACCTCTGATCTATAGAGTGGTTAAACCGTCTAGAACCACTTCTCTATACAGTTGTTCAACATATTAGAACCACTGATCTATATGGTTCAACCTTCTAGAACCACTGCTCTATACAGTGGTTCAACCTTCTAGAACCACTGCTCTATACAGTGGTTAAACCTTCTAGAACCACTGATCTATATGGTTCAACCTTCTAGAACCACTGATCTAAACGGTGGTTCTACCATCTAGAACCACTGCTCTATACAGTTGTTCAACATTCTAGAACCACTGCTCTATACAGTGGTTCAACCTTCTTGAACCACTGCTCTATATGGTTCAACCTTCTAGAACCACTGCTCTATATGGTTCAACATTTTAGAACCACTGCTCTATACAGTGGTTCAACCTTCTAGAACCACTGATCTATACAGTGGTTCAAGCTTCTATAACCACTGATCTATATTGTTCAACCTTCTAGAAACACTGATGTATATAGTCTTTCAACCTTCTAGAACCACTGCTCTATATGGTTCAACGTTCTAGAACCACTGCTCTATAAAGTGGTTCAACCTTCTAAAACCACTGCTCTATACGGTGGTTCAACCTTCTTGAACCACTGCTCTATACAGTTGTTCAACCATCTAGAACCACTGCTCTATACAGTTGTTCAACCTTCTAGAACCACTGCTCTGTACAGGGGTTCAACCTTCTTGAACCACTGATATATATGGTTCAACTTTCTAGAACCACTGATCTATATGTTTCAACCTTCTAGAACCACTGCTCTATACAGTTGTTCAACCTTCTAAAACCACTGCTCTATACAGTGGTTCAACCTTCTAGAACCACTGCTCTATACAGTGGTTCAACCTTCTTGAACCACTGCTCTATAGAATGGATCAACCTTCTAAAACCACTGATCTATATGATTCAACCTTCTAGAACCACTGCTCTATACAGTGGTTCACCCTTCTAGAACCAATGCTCTATATGGTTCAACATTCTAGAACCACTGATCTATAGATAGGTTCAACCTTCCAGAACCACTGTTCTATATGGTTCAACATTCTCGAACCACTGATCTATACAGTGGTTCAACCTTCTAGAACCACTGCTCTATACAGTTGTTCAACCTTCTAGACCAACTGCTCTATAGAGTGGTTGAAACTTCTAAAACCACTGCTCTATATAGTTCAGCCTTCTAGAACCCCTGATCTATAAGGTTCAACCTTCTAGAACCACTGCTCTATAGAGTGGTTCACCCTTCTAGAACCACTGCTCTATGGAGTGGTTCACCCTTCTAGAACCACTGTTCTATACAGTGGTTCAACCTTCTAGAACCACTGATGTATATAGTTCAACCTTCAAGAACCACTGATCTATACAGTGGTTCAAGCTTCTAAAACCACTGCTCTATACCGTGGTTCAACCTTCTAGAACCACTGCTCTGTACAGTGGTTCAACCTTCTTGAACCACTGCTCTATTCAGTGGTTCAACCTTCTAGAACAACTGCTCTATATGGTTCAACCTTCTAGAACCACTGCTCTATATAATTCAACCTTCAAAACCACTGCTCTATACAGTGGTTCAACCTTCTAGAATCACTGATCTATACAGTGGTTCAACCTTCTAGAACCACTGCCCTATAGAGTGGTACACCCTTCTCGAACCACTGCTCTATACAGTGGTTCAACCTTCTAGAACCACTAATCTATATGGTTCAACCTTCTAGAACCAGTGATCTATAGAGTGGTTCAACCTTCTAAAACCACTGCTCTATACGGTGGTTTAAACTGCTTGAAGCACTGCTCTATGCAGTGGTTCAACCTTCTAGAACCACTGCTCTATACAGTGGTTCAACCTTCTAAAACCACTGATCTATATGATTCAACCTTCTAGAACCACTGATCTATGCAGTAGTTCAAACTTCTGGAATCACTGCTCTATATGGTTCAACTTTCTAGAACCACTGCTCTATACAGTGGTTCACCCTTTGGAAACCACTGTTCTATACAGTGGTTCACACTTTGAAAACCACTGCTCTATATGGTTCAACTTTCAAGAACCACTGCTCTATACAGTGGTTCACCCTTTGAAAACCACTGATATATATATAGGTCAACCTTCTAGAACCACTGCTCTATACAGTGGTTCAACCTTCTAGAGAAGCTGCTCTATATGGTTAAACATTCTAGAACCACTGCTCTATACTGTGGTTCAACCTTCTAGAACCACTGCTCCATAGAGTGGTTCAACCTTATAGACCCACTGCTCTATACAGTTGTTCAACCTTCTAGAACCACTGATCTATACAGTGGTTCAAGCTTCTATAACCACTGATCTATATTGTTCAACCTTCTAGAAACACTGATGTATATAGTCTTTCAACCTTCTAGAACCACTGCTCTATATGGTTCAACGTTCTAGAACCACTGCTCTATAAAGTGGTTCAACCTTCTAAAACCACCACTCTATACGGTGGTTCAACCTTCTTGAACCACTGCTCTATACAGTGGTTCAACCATCTAGAACGACTGCTCTATACGGTTGTACAACCTTCTAGAACCACTGCTCTATACAGTGATTCATCCTTCTTTAACCACTGCTCTATATGGTTCAACCTTCTAGAACCACTGCTCTATATGGTCCAACCTTCTAGATCTACTGCTCTATACAGTTGTTCAACCTTCTAGAACAACTGCTCTATAGAGTAGTTCAACTTTCTTAAACCACTGCTCTATACCGTGGTTCAACCTTCTTGAACCACTCCTCTATATGGTTCAACCTTCTAGATCCACTGCTCTATACAGTGGTTCAACCTTTAGAACCACTGCTCTATACAGTGGTTCAACCGTCTAGAACCACTGCTCTATACAGTGGTTCAATTTTCTAGAACCACTGATCTATATGGTTCAACCTTCTAGAACCACTGATCTATATAGTGGTTCTACCATCTAGAACCACTGCTCTATACAGTTGTTCAACCTTCTAGAACCACTGCTCTATATGGTTCAACCTTCTAGAACCACTGCTCTATATGGTTCAACCTTCTAGAACCATTGATCTATATGGTTAAACCTCCTAGAACCACGGTTCTATACAGTGGTTCAACCTTCTAGAACCTCTGATCTATAGAGTGGTTAAACCGTCTAGAACCACTTCTCTATACAGTTGTTCAACATATTAGAACCACTGATCTATATGGTTCAACCTTCTAGAACCACTGCTCTATACAGTGGTTCAACCTTCTAGAACCACTGCTCTATACAGTGGTTAAACCTTCTAGAACCACTGATCTATATGGTTCAACCTTCTAGAACCACTGATCTAAACGGTGGTTCTACCATCTAGAACCACTGCTCTATACAGTTGTTCAACATTCTAGAACCACTGCTCTATACAGTGGTTCAACCTTCTTGAACCACTGCTCTATATGGTTCAACCTTCTAGAACCACTGCTCTATATGGTTCAACGTTTTAGAACCACTGCTCTATACAGTGGTTCAACCTTCTAGAACCACTGATCTATACAGTGGTTCAAGCTTCTATAACCACTGATCTATATTGTTCAACCTTCTAGAAACACTGATGTATATAGTCTTTCAACCTTCTAGAACCACTGCTCTATATGGTTCAACGTTCTAGAACCACTGCTCTATAAAGTGGTTCAACCTTCTAAAACCACTGCTCTATACGGTGGTTCAACCTTCTTGAACCACTGCTCTATACAGTTGTTCAACCATCTAGAACCACTGCTCTATACAGTTGTTCAACCTTCTAGAACCACTGCTCTGTACAGGGGTTCAACCTTCTTGAACCACTGATATATATGGTTCAACTTTCTAGAACCACTGATTTATATGTTTCAACCTTCTAGAACCACTGCTCTATACAGTTGTTCAACCTTCTAAAACCACTGCTCTATACAGTGGTTCAACCTTCTTGAACCACTGCTCTATATGGTTCAACCTTCTAGAACCACTGATCTATATGTTTCAACCTTCTAGAACCACTGCTCTATACAGCGGTTCAACCTTCTAGAACCACTGCTCTATACAGTGGTTCAACCTTCTAGAATCATTGATCTATATGGTTCAACACTTCTAGAACCACTGCTCTATATGGTTCAACCTTCTAGAACCATTGATCTATATGGTTCAACCTTCTAGAACCACTGTTCTATACAGTGATTCAACCATCTAGAACCACTGATCTATAGATTGGTTCAACCGTCTAGAACCTCTGCTCTATACAGTTGTTCAACATTTTAGAACCTCTCATCTATATGGTTCAACCTTCTAGAACCACTGCTCTATATGGCTCAAACTTCTAGGACCACTGCTCTATACAGTTGTTCAACCTTCCAGAACCAATGCTCTATACAGTTTGTTCAACCTTCTAGAACCACTGATCTATATGGTTCAACCTTCTAGAACCACTGCTCTATAGAGCAGTTCAACCTTCTAGAACCACTGATCTATATGGTTCAACCTTCTAGAACCACTGCTTTATACAGTGGTTCAACCGTCTAGATCTACTGATCTATACAGTGGTTCAACCTTCTTTAACCACTGCTCTATATAGCGGTTCAACCTTCTAGAACCACTGCTCTATACGGTGGTTTAAAGTGCTTGAACCACTGCTCTATGCAGTGGTTCAACCTTCTTGAACCACTCCTCTATAGAATGGATCAACCTTCTAAAACCACTGATCTATATGATTCAACCTTCTAGAACCACTGCTCTATGCAGTGGGTCAAACTTCTAGAACCACTGATGTATATGGTTCAACATTCTAGAACCACTGAACTATAGATAGGTTCAACCTTCCAGAACCACTGTTCTATATGGTTCAACATTCTCGAACCACTGATCTATACAGTGGTTCAACCTTCTAGAACCACTGCTCTATACAGTTGTTCAACCTTCTAGACCAACTGCTCTATAGAGTGGTTGAAAATTCTAAAACCACTGCTCTATATAGTTCAGCCTTCTAGAACCCCTGATCTATATGGTTCAACCTTCTAGAACCACTGCTCTATAGAGTGGTTCACCCTTCTAGTACCACTGCTCTATACAGTCTTTCAACCTTCTTGAACCACTGCTCTATATGATTCAACCTTCTAGAACCACTGCTCTATAGAGTGGTTCAACCTTCTAGAACCACTGCTCTATAGAGTGGTTCAACCTTCTAGAACCACTGCTCTATACGGGGTTCAACCTTCTTGAATCACTGCTCTATACAGTGGTTCAATCTTCTTGAACCACTGCTCTATATGGTTCAACCTTCTAGAACCACTGCTCTATACAGTGGTTCAACCTTCTAGAGAAGTTGCTCTATATGGTTAAACATTCTAGAACCACTGCTCTATACAGTGGTTCAACCTTCTATAACCACTGTTCGATAGAGTGGTTCACCCTTATAGACCCACTGCTCTATACAGTTGTTCAACCTTCTAGAACCACTGATCTATACAGTGGTTCAAGCTTCTATAACCACTGATCTATATTGTTCAACCTTCTAGAACCACTGATGTATATAGTCTTTCAACCTTCTAGAACCACTGCTCTATATCGTTCAACGTTCTAGAACCACTGCTCTATAAAGTGGTTCAACCTTCTTGAACCACTGCTCTATATGGTTCAACCTTCTAGATCCACTGCTCTATACAGTGGTTCAACCTTCTAGGACCACTGCTCTATATGGTTCAACCTTCTAAAACCACTGCTCTATACAGTGGTTCAAACTTATAGAACCACTAATCTATATGTTTCAACCTTCTAGAACCACTGATCTATACAGTGGTTCAACCTTCTTTAACCACTGCTCTATACAGCGGTTCAAACTTCTAGAACTACTGCTCTATACAGTGGTTCAACCTTCTAGAACCACTGATCTATATGGTTCAACCTTCTAGACCCACTGATCTATACAGTGGTTCAACCATCTAGAACCACTGCTCTATACAGTTGTTCAACCTTCTAGACCCACTGCTCAATATGGTTCAACCTTCTAGAACCACTGCTCTATATGGTTCAACCTTCTAGAACCATTGATCTATATGGTTCAACCTCCTAGAACCACTGTTCTATACAGTGGTTCAACCTTCTAGAACCACTGCTCTATGCAGTTGTTCAACCTTCTAGAACAACTGCTCTATAGAGTGGTTGAACCTTCTAAACCACTGCTCTATATAGTTCAGCCTTCTAGAACCCCTGATCTATATGGTTCAACCTTTTAGAACCACTGCTCTATAGATTGGTTCACCCCTCTAGTACCACTGCTCTATACAGTCTTTCAACCTTCTTGAACCACTGCTCTATATGATTCAACCTTCTAGAACCACTGCTCTATAGAGTGGTTCATCCTTCTAGAACCACTGCTCTATAGAGTGGTTCAACCTTCTAGAACCACTGCTCTATACGGGGGTTCAACCTTCTTGAATCACTGCTCTATACAGTGGTTCAATCTTCTTGAACCACTGCTCTATATGGTTCAACCTTCTAGAACCACTGTTCTATACAGTGGTTCAACCTTCTAGAGAAGCTGCTCTATATGGTTAAACATTCTAGAACCACTGCTCTATAGAGTGGTTCACCCTTATAGACCCACTGCTCTATACAGTTGTTCAACCTTCTAGAACCACTGATCTATACAGTGGTTCAAGCTTCTATAACCACTGATCTATATTGTTCAACCTTCTAGAACCACTGATGTATATAGTCTTTCAACCTTCTAGAACCACTGCTCTATATCGTTCAACGTTCTAGAACCACTGCTCTATAAAGTGGTTCAACCTTCTTGAACCACTGCTCTATATGGTTCAACCTTCTAGATCCACTGCTCTATACAGTGGTTCAACCTTTAGAACCACTGCTCTATACAGTGGTTCAACCGTCTAGAACCACTGCTCTATACAGTGGTTCAATTTTCTAGAACCACTGATCTATATGGTTCAACCTTCTAGAACCACTGATCTATATAGTGGTTCTACCATCTAGAACCACTGCTCTATACAGTTGTTCAACCTTCTAGAACCACTGCTCTATATGGTTCAACCTTCTAGAACCACTGCTCTATATGGTTCAACCTTCTAGAACCATTGATCTATATGGTTAAACCTCCTAGAACCACGGTTCTATACAGTGGTTCAACCTTCTAGAACCTCTGATCTATAGAGTGGTTAAACCGTCTAGAACCACTTCTCTATACAGTTGTTCAACATATTAGAACCACTGATCTATATGGTTCAACCTTCTAGAACCACTGCTCTATACAGTGGTTCAACCTTCTAGAACCACTGCTCTATACAGTGGTTAAACCTTCTAGAACCACTGATCTATATGGTTCAACCTTCTAGAACCACTGATCTAAACGGTGGTTCTACCATCTAGAACCACTGCTCTATACAGTTGTTCAACATTCTAGAACCACTGCTCTATACAGTGGTTCAACCTTCTTGAACCACTGCTCTATATGGTTCAACCTTCTAGAACCACTGCTCTATATGGTTCAACGTTTTAGAACCACTGCTCTATACAGTGGTTCAACCTTCTAGAACCACTGATCTATACAGTGGTTCAAGCTTCTATAACCACTGATCTATATTGTTCAACCTTCTAGAAACACTGATGTATATAGTCTTTCAACCTTCTAGAACCACTGCTCTATATGGTTCAACGTTCTAGAACCACTGCTCTATAAAGTGGTTCAACCTTCTAAAACCACTGCTCTATACGGTGGTTCAACCTTCTTGAACCACTGCTCTATACAGTTGTTCAACCATCTAGAACCACTGCTCTATACAGTTGTTCAACCTTCTAGAACCACTGCTCTGTACAGGGGTTCAACCTTCTTGAACCACTGATATATATGGTTCAACTTTCTAGAACCACTGATTTATATGTTTCAACCTTCTAGAACCACTGCTCTATACAGTTGTTCAACCTTCTAAAACCACTGCTCTATACAGTGGTTCAACCTTCTTGAACCACTGCTCTATATGGTTCAACCTTCTAGAACCACTGATCTATATGTTTCAACCTTCTAGAACCACTGCTCTATACAGCGGTTCAACCTTCTAGAACCACTGCTCTATACAGTGGTTCAACCTTCTAGAATCATTGATCTATATGGTTCAACACTTCTAGAACCACTGCTCTATATGGTTCAACCTTCTAGAACCATTGATCTATATGGTTCAACCTTCTAGAACCACTGTTCTATACAGTGATTCAACCATCTAGAACCACTGATCTATAGATTGGTTCAACCGTCTAGAACCTCTGCTCTATACAGTTGTTCAACATTTTAGAACCTCTCATCTATATGGTTCAACCTTCTAGAACCACTGCTCTATATGGCTCAAACTTCTAGGACCACTGCTCTATACAGTTGTTCAACCTTCCAGAACCAATGCTCTATACAGTTTGTTCAACCTTCTAGAACCACTGATCTATATGGTTCAACCTTCTAGAACCACTGCTCTATAGAGCAGTTCAACCTTCTAGAACCACTGATCTATATGGTTCAACCTTCTAGAACCACTGCTTTATACAGTGGTTCAACCGTCTAGATCTACTGATCTATACAGTGGTTCAACCTTCTTTAACCACTGCTCTATATAGCGGTTCAACCTTCTAGAACCACTGCTCTATACGGTGGTTTAAAGTGCTTGAACCACTGCTCTATGCAGTGGTTCAACCTTCTTGAACCACTGCTCTATAGAATGGATCAACCTTCTAAAACCACTGATCTATATGATTCAACCTTCTAGAACCACTGCTCTATGCAGTGGGTCAAACTTCTAGAACCACTGATGTATATGGTTCAACATTCTAGAACCACTGAACTATAGATAGGTTCAACCTTCCAGAACCACTGTTCTATATGGTTCAACATTCTCGAACCACTGATCTATACAGTGGTTCAACCTTCTAGAACCACTGCTCTATACAGTTGTTCAACCTTCTAGACCAACTGCTCTATAGAGTGGTTGAAAATTCTAAAACCACTGCTCTATATAGTTCAGCCTTCTAGAACCCCTGATCTATATGGTTCAACCTTCTAGAACCACTGCTCTATAGAGTGGTTCACCCTTCTAGTACCACTGCTCTATACAGTCTTTCAACCTTCTTGAACCACTGCTCTATATGATTCAACCTTCTAGAACCACTGCTCTATAGAGTGGTTCAACCTTCTAGAACCACTGCTCTATAGAGTGGTTCAACCTTCTAGAACCACTGCTCTATACGGGGTTCAACCTTCTTGAATCACTGCTCTATACAGTGGTTCAATCTTCTTGAACCACTGCTCTATATGGTTCAACCTTCTAGAACCACTGCTCTATACAGTGGTTCAACCTTCTAGAGAAGTTGCTCTATATGGTTAAACATTCTAGAACCACTGCTCTATACAGTGGTTCAACCTTCTATAACCACTGTTCGATAGAGTGGTTCACCCTTATAGACCCACTGCTCTATACAGTTGTTCAACCTTCTAGAACCACTGATCTATACAGTGGTTCAAGCTTCTATAACCACTGATCTATATTGTTCAACCTTCTAGAACCACTGATGTATATAGTCTTTCAACCTTCTAGAACCACTGCTCTATATCGTTCAACGTTCTAGAACCACTGCTCTATAAAGTGGTTCAACCTTCTTGAACCACTGCTCTATATGGTTCAACCTTCTAGATCCACTGCTCTATACAGTGGTTCAACCTTCTAGGACCACTGCTCTATATGGTTCAACCTTCTAAAACCACTGCTCTATACAGTGGTTCAAACTTATAGAACCACTAATCTATATGTTTCAACCTTCTAGAACCACTGATCTATACAGTGGTTCAACCTTCTTTAACCACTGCTCTATACAGCGGTTCAAACTTCTAGAACTACTGCTCTATACAGTGGTTCAAACTTCTAGAACCACTGATCTATATGGTTCAACCTTCTAGACCCACTGATCTATACAGTGGTTCAACCATCTAGAACCACTGCTCTATACAGTTGTTCAACCTTCTAGACCCACTGCTCAATATGGTTCAACCTTCTAGAACCACTGCTCTATATGGTTCAACCTTCTAGAACCATTGATCTATATGGTTCAACCTCCTAGAACCACTGTTCTATACAGTGGTTCAACCTTCTAGAACCACTGCTCTATGCAGTTGTTCAACCTTCTAGAACAACTGCTCTATAGAGTGGTTGAACCTTCTAAACCACTGCTCTATATAGTTCAGCCTTCTAGAACCCCTGATCTATATGGTTCAACCTTTTAGAACCACTGCTCTATAGATTGGTTCACCCCTCTAGTACCACTGCTCTATACAGTCTTTCAACCTTCTTGAACCACTGCTCTATATGATTCAACCTTCTAGAACCACTGCTCTATAGAGTGGTTCATCCTTCTAGAACCACTGCTCTATAGAGTGGTTCAACCTTCTAGAACCACTGCTCTATACGGGGGTTCAACCTTCTTGAATCACTGCTCTATACAGTGGTTCAATCTTCTTGAACCACTGCTCTATATGGTTCAACCTTCTAGAACCACTGTTCTATACAGTGGTTCAACCTTCTAGAGAAGCTGCTCTATATGGTTAAACATTCTAGAACCACTGCTCTATAGAGTGGTTCACCCTTATAGACCCACTGCTCTATACAGTTGTTCAACCTTCTAGAACCACTGATCTATACAGTGGTTCAAGCTTCTATAACCACTGATCTATATTGTTCAACCTTCTAGAACCACTGATGTATATAGTCTTTCAACCTTCTAGAACCACTGCTCTATATCGTTCAACGTTCTAGAACCACTGCTCTATAAAGTGGTTCAACCTTCTTGAACCACTGCTCTATATGGTTCAACCTTCTAGATCCACTGCTCTATACAGTGGTTCAACCTTCTAGAACCACTGCTCTATATGGTTCATCCTTCTAAAACCACTGCTCTATACAGTGGTTCAACCTTATAGAACCACTAATCTATATGTTTCAACCTTCTAGAACCACTGATCTATATGGTTCAACCTTCTAGAACCACTGCTCTATACAGTGGTTAAACCGTCTAGAACCACTGATCTATACAGTGGTTCAACCTTCTTTAATCACTGCTCTATACAGCGGTTCAACCTTGTAGAACTACTGCTCTATACAGTGGTTCAACCTTCTAGAACCACTGATCTATATGGTTCAACCTTCTAGATCCACTGATCTATACAGTGGTTCAACCATCTAGAACCACTGCTCTATACAGTTGTTGAACCTTCTAGAACCACTGCTCAATATGGTTCAACCTTCTAGAACCACTGCTCTATATGGTTCAACCTTCTAGAACCATTGATCTATACGGTTCAACCTCCTAGAACCACTGTTCTATACAGTGGTTCAACCTTCTAGAACCACTGATCTATACAGTGGTTCAACCTTCTAGAACCATTGCTCTAAACAGTGGTTCAACCTTCTAGAACCACTGATCTATATGGTTCAACCTTCTAGACCCACTGCTCTATACAGTGGTTCAACCTTCTTGAACCACTGCTCTATATGGTTCAACCTTCTAGAACCACTGCTCTATAGAGTGTTTCACCCTTCTAGAATGACTGCTCTATACAGTGGTTCAAGCTTCTAGAACCACTGATCTATACAGTGGTTCAACCTTCTATAACCACAGATCTATATGGTTCATCCTTCTAGGACCATTGATCTATACAGTGGTTCAACCTTCTAGAACCACTGCTCCATAGAGTGGTTCACCCTTCTAGAACCACTGCTCTATGGAGTGGTTCACCCTTCTAGAACCACTGTTCTATACAGTAGTTCAATCTTCTAGAACCACTGATGTATATAGTTCAACCTTCAAGAACCACTGATCTATACAGTGGTTCAAGCTTCTAAAACCACTGCTCTATACGGTGGTTCAACCTTCTAGAACCACTGCTCTATACAGTGGTTCAACCTTCTTGAACCACTGCTCTATTCAGTGGTTCAACCTTCTAGAACAACTGCTCTATATGGTTCAACCTTCTAGAACCACTGCTCTATATAATTCAACCTTCAGAACCACTGCTCTATACAGTGGTTCAACCTTCTAGAATCACTGATCTATACAGTGGTTCAACCTTCTAGAACCACTGCCCTATAGAGTGGTTCACCCTTCTCGAACCACTGCTCTATACAGTGGTTCAACCTTCTAGAACCACTAATCTATATGGTTCAACCTTCTAGAACCAGTGATCTATAGAGTGGTTCAACCTTTTAAACCCACTGCTCTATACGGTGGTTTAAACTGCTTGAACCACTGCTCTATGCAGTGGTTCAACCTTCTAGAACCACTGCTCTATACAGTGGTTCAACCTTCTTGAACCACTGCTCTGTAGAGTGGTTCAACCTTCTAAAACCACTGATCTATATGATTCAACCTTCTAGAACCACTGATCTATGCAGTGGTTCAAACTTCTGGAATCACTGCTCTATATGGTTCAACTTTCTAGAACCACTGCTCTATACAGTGGTTCACCCTTTGAAAACCACTGCTCTATACAGTGGTTCACCCTTTGAAAACCACTGCTCTATATGGTTCAACTTTCTAGAACCACTGCTCTATACAGTGGTTCACCCTTTGAAAACCACTGATATATATAGGTCAACCTTCTAGAACCACTGCTCTATACAGTTGTTCAACATTCTAGAACCACTGCTCTATACAGTGGTTCAACATTCTAGAACCACTACTCTATACAGTTGTTCAACCTTCTAGAACCACTGCTTTATATGGTTCTACCTTCTAGAACCACTGCTCTATAGAGTAGTTTAACCTTCTAGAACCACTGCTCTATACAGTGGTTCCACCTTCTAGAACCACCGATCTATACAGTGGTTCGACCTTCTAGTACCACTGCTCTATATAGTGGTTCAACCTTCTAGAACCACTGTTCTATAGAGTGGTTCAACCTTCTTGAACCACTGCTCTATACAGTGGTTCACCCTTCTAGAACCACTGCTCTATGCAGTGGGTCAACCTTCTAGAACCAGTGATCTATATGATTCAACATTCTAGAACCACTGATCTATAGATAGGTTCAACCTTCCAGAACCACTGTTCTATATGCTTCAACATTCTCGAACCACTTATCTATACAGTGGTTCAACCTTCTAGAACCACTGCTCTATACAGTTGTTCAACCTTCTAGAACAACTGCTCTATAGAGTGGTTGAACCTTCTAAAACCACTGCTCTATATAGTTCAGCCTTCTAGAAACCCTGATCTATATGGTTCAACCTTCTAGAACCACTGCTCTATAGTGGTTCACCCTTCTAGTAGCACTGCTCTATACAGTCTTTCAACCTTCTTGAACCACTGCTCTATATGATTCAACCTTCTAGAACCACTGCTCTATAGAGTGGTTCAACCTTCTAGAACCACTGCTCTATAGAGTAGTTCAACCTTCTAGAACCACTGCTCTATACTGGGGTTCAACCTTCTTGAATCACTGCTGTATACAGTGGTTCAATCTTCTTGAACCACTGCTCTATATGGTTCAACCTTCTAGAACCACTGCTCTATACAGTGGTTCAACCTTCTAGAGAAGCTGCTCTATATGGTTAAACATTCTAGAACCACTGCTCTATACAGTGGTTCAACCTTCTAGAACCACTGCTCCATAGAGTGGTTCACCATTATAGACCCACTGCTCTATACAGTTGTTCAACCTTCTAGAACCACTGATCTATACAGTGGTTCAAGCTTCTATAACCACTGATCTATATTGTTCAACCTTCTAGAAACACTGATGTATATAGTCTTTCAACCTTCTAGAACCACTACTCTATATGGTTCAACGTTCTAGAACCACTGCTCTATAAAGTGGTTCAACCTTCTAAAACCACTACTCTATACGGTGGTTCAACCTTCTAGAGAAGCTGCTCTATACAGTGGTTCAACCATCTAGAACGACTGCTCTATACAGTTGTACAACCTTCTAGAACCACTGCTCTATACAGTGGTTCATCCTTCTTTAACCACTGCTCTATATGGTTCAACCTTCTAGAACCACTGCTCTATATGGTCCAACCTTCTAGATCTACTGCTCTATACAGTTGTTCAACCTTCTAGAACAACTGCTCTATAGAGTGGTTCAACTTTCTTAAACCACTGCTCTATACCGTGGTTCAACCTTCTTGAACCACTCCTCTATATGGTTCAACCTTCTAGATCCACTGCTCTATACAGTGGTTCAACCTTTAGAACCACTGCTCTATATGGTTCAACCTTCTAAAACCACTGCTCTATACAGTGGTTCAACCTTATAGAACCACTAATCTATATGTTTCAACCTTCTAGAACCACTGATCTATATGGTTCAACGTTCTAGAACCACTGCTCTATACAGTGGTTCAACCGTCTAGAACCACTGATCTATACAGTGGTTCAACCTTCTTTAACCACTGCTCTATATAGCGGTTCAACCTTCTAGAACCACTGCTCTATACAATGGTTCAACCTTCTGGAACCACTGCTCTATATGTTTCAACCTTCTAGAACCATTGATCTATATGGTTCAACCTCCTAGAACCACTGTTCTATACAGTGGTTCAACCTTCTAGAACCTCTGATCTGTAGAGTGGTTAAACCTTCTAGAACCACTTCTCTATACAGTTGTTCAACATTTTAGAACCACTGATCTATATGGTTCAAGCTTCTAGAACCACTGCTCTATACAGTGGTTCAAACTTCTTGAACCACTGCTCTATATGGTTCAACCTTCTAGAACCACTGCTCTATATGGTTCAACGTTCTAGAACCACTGCTCTATACAGTGGTTCAACCTTCTAGAACCACTGATCTATACAGTGGTTCAACCTTCTATAACCACTGATCTATATGGTTCAACCTTCTAGAACCACTGATCTATACAGTGTTTCAACCTTCTAGAACCACTGCTCTATATGGTTCAACGTTCTAGAACCACTGCTCTATACAGTGGCTCAACCTTCTAAAACCACTGCTCTATACGGTGGTTCAACCTTCTTGAACCACTGCTCTATACAGTGGTTCAACCATCTAGAACCACTGCTCTATACAGTTGTTCAACCTTCTAGAACCACTGCTCTATACAGTGGTTCAACATTCTTGAACCACTGCTCTATATGGTTCAACCTTCTAGAACCACTGATCTATATGTTTCAACCTTCTAGAACCACTGCTCTATACAGTTGTTCAACCTTTTTGAACCACTGCTCTATACAATGGTTCAACCTTCTAGAACCACTGATCTATATGGTTTAACTTTCTAGAACTACTGCTCTATAGAGTGGTTCACCCTTCTAGTACCACTGCTCTATTCAGTGGTTCACCCTTTTGGAATCACTGCTCTATATGGTTCAACCTTCTAGAACTACTGCTCTATATTGTGGTTCAACCTTCTAGAACCACTGCTCTATATGGTTCAACCTTCTAGAACCACTGATCTATACAGTGGTTCAACCTGGCAGAACCACTGCTCTATACACTGGTTCAACTTTCTAAGACCACTGCTCTATAAAAATGGTTCAACCTCCTTGTACCACTGCTCTATACAATGGTTCATCCATCTAGAACCACTGCTCTATACAGTGGTTCAACATTCTTGAACCACTGCTCTATATGGTTCAACCTTCTAGAACCACTGCTCTCTACAGTGGTTCAACTTTCTTGAACCACTGCTCTATACAGTGGTTCAACCTTCTTGAACCACTGCTCTATACAGTGGTTCAACCTTCTTGAACCACTGCTCTATACAGTGGTTCAACCTTCTAGAACCACTGCTCTATAGTGATTCAACTTTCTAGAACCACTGCTTTATATGTCTCACCCATCTAGAACCACTGCTCTATATGGTTCAACCTTCTAGAACCACTTCTCTATACAGTTGTTCAACCTTATAGCACCACTGATCTATATGTTTCAACCTTCTAGAACCACTGATCTATATGGTTCAACCTTCTAGAACCACTGCTCTATACAGTGGTTCAACCGTCTAGAACCACTGATCTATACAGTGGTTCAACCTTCTAGAACCACTGCTCTATACAGCCGTTCAACCTTCTAGAACCACTGCTCTATACAGTGGTTCAACCTTCTAGAACCACTGATCTATATGGTTCAACCTTCTAGAACCACTGCTCTATATGGTTCAACCTTCTAGAACCATTGATCTATATGGTTCAACCTTCTAGAACCACTGTTCTACACAGTGGTTCAACCTTCTAGAACCACTGATCTATATGGTTCAACATTCTAGAATCACTGATCTATACAGTGGTTGAAACTTCTTGAACCACTGCTCGATAGAGTGGTTCAACCTTCTAGAACCACTGATCTATAGAGTGGTTCAACCTTCTAGAACCTCTGCTCTATACAGTTGTTCAACATTTTAGAACCTCTGATCTATATGGTTCAACCTTCTAGAACCACTGCTCTATATGGTTCAACCTTCTAGGACCACTGCTCTATACATTTGTTCAACCTTCCAGAACCACTGCTCTATACAGTTGTTCAACCTTCTAGAACCACTGATCTATATGGTTCAACCTTCTAGAACCACTGCTCTATATGGTTCAACCTTCTAGAACCACTGATCTATACAGTGGTTCAACCTTCTAGAATTAATAGCAAATTCTCACCTCAATCACATCATGTCATCAAACAAGGACATATTGGATGATGCATACATAAAAAGAAGAAATGATGGTAACTAGCTTTGGTTCATTTCAGTTAGTATTGTGGATGCAGTACCAGTAGTTATGACAGACATTCTTTTAATTATATATTATATAAAGATACAGGGTGTCCCCAAATTATATATACACACTCCGATTACCTTTACAGGCAATATTTGTTAGAATGCTGTTGAAGTGTGTATACATTTTTTTGGACAACCTGTATATGTGTGTGTACATATACATGTACAAATATATGTGTTTGTGTATCCATGTACATATATATGTGTATGTGTGTATCGATGTGCGATAGCAAAATCAATGTGTTTAACAAAGTAATTTGTGGTATCTCATTTCAACTCAGTTACCTGAGAAAGCACTGATGATCAATATAATCAACTAAAACCATTGTAAAGAGTGCCTCAGTATGGCCACAGTCCAATGACTGAAACCTATAGGAGGAGTATAATTGAATAAAAGTTGTCATAATTATGGGGAGAAGAGAAATTAAATTGTATTACATTTCTCCCTTTTCTCAAGATGATTTCAAGAAAACATTAATGTAATGGCTACAAGGAATTAAGTTGAGGGTTAAAACATAGATTTGTCGACACTAATGTGTTCATCACTACCAAAGTTCTAAACATAAATCAATAAAAGATTCTTATAAACCATTTTATACGATTCCCATGAAAGAAATACATAGTAAAATTCCTTTTTGCTATTATCTGTACCTCAACTTGATTTTTCTCTTTTTGTTTATCTCACCAATTGAAATAATGCTGACACCATGAAAGTCTGATAAATGTGATTATAATATAAAAGGTAAATAAATAACTGTTAGAATATATATCTAGGAAACACTACACAGAATCTAATATATATATATATATATATTAGATTATATATATATATATATATATATATATATATATATATATATATATATATATATATATATATATATATATATATATATATATATATATATATATATATATATATATATATATATATATATATATATATACATATATATATATATTAGATTCTGTGTAGTGTTTCTTAGATATATATATATGTGGTGGAGGCACATGGCTTAGTGGTTAGAACATTGGCCTTGCAATCGAAAGGTTGTGAGTTCAATTCCCAGACTGGGTGATGTGTTGTTTCCTTGAGCAAGACTCTTTATTTCACATTGCTCCAGTTAACTCAGCTGTAGAAATGAGATGATAGGACTGGGATCCTTATCATTCCACAGCAAAGTGGTCGTGGAGGTGCCACGGCAAAAAAGCACCCAGCACTCACTGTAAATGAGGTTGGTGTTAGAAAGGGCATCCAGCTGTAGAAATCAAGCCAGAATCAGTTCCCATCCCACCCTTGCAAGCAGGGAAAAGCGGACGTAAAATGATGATGATGATGATGATGATATTTATAATATTGAAACAAAAACCAAAGACTGTTAATTATATATATGTATGTATGTGTATATATATATATAGATATACATATATGTGTATATATATATATTTATATCATCATCATCATCATCATTTTACGTCCGCTCTTCCCTGCTCGCAAGGGTGGGACGGGTTTATTCAGCACAGCATCTCTCCACTTGTCACAGTCTTTCATCATCTCCACCGTGAGCTTCAACGATCTGAGGTCTGTTCTCACCACCTCCGCCCATGTTTTTCGTGGTCTACCTCTACCACGTCTTCCTTCAACTGGCATTTCCTGGCACTTCTTCACCCTTCGGTCATCCTCCATGCGCATCACATGTCCATACCACCTCAGTCTCCTCTCCCGTACACTACATTCTATCCCCCTCAGACACAGTTTCTCTCTCAACACATTCATGCTGGGTTGTTCACGCACATTTACACTGCACATCCAATGGAGCATGCTTGCCTCATTTCTCTCCAGCCATCACATATCCTCTGCAGTTGCTGCCCATGTCTCATTACCATGCAGCATCGTGCTCCTCACACAGGCATCATACAACTGGCCTTTCGTACGCAGGGAGAAACCCTTCTTCGTCAGCAGAGGAAGCAGCTCCCTAAAGTTCTTCCAACCCATCCTTATTCTAGATACTATGGCCTCGGAACACCCTCCTCCCATGCTAATCTGATCTCCTAGGTATCGGAAGCTATCCACCACTTCTGTAGCACCCTCCTGCATTTGAAAAATGTGTCTATCAATGCGACTTCTACTGTCTAATTTCCCTGTACATCTACTGCATACATATTTCTCGCTACCTGTTAGTTTGCCTGCTATCCTGCTACATCTCTTGTGTACCCAGGATCTGCATTGTGTGCATTTTATAGAATTTATGCCAGTTCCTTTTCTGCAATCGAACATGGCCATTTCCCTGACGGAATCAGAGTTTTGTCCTCTTTTCTACTCATCAACACCTTTGTCTTAGCTAGGTTCACTCTCAGTCCTCTTGCTTCCAACTGCTGTTTCCATAGCCAGAATTTATTCTCTAGCTCCTCTACTGATTCTGCTATAAGAACCAGATCGTCAGCATAGAGAAGTTCCCATGGACAGCCAGTCTTAAACTCCTCTGTTATGGCTTGGAGGACTATAATGAACAAGAGTGGGCTGATGTACTCCTACTTGTATCTGGAATTCCTCACTAAACTCCATTCCTACCCTGACTTTACTGACAGTACCTCTGTACAAAGTTTGCACTGTCCTCACAAGCCATTCCTCAACACCTAGTTTCCTTAGGGACCACCAGATGACAGATCAGCGTACCCTATCAAAGGTCTTCTTTAGGTCAACAAAGGCTAAGTATAGTGGCTTATTTTTCTCTAAGAACCTCTCTTGCAATTGTCTCACCAAGAAGAGGGCATCTGTTGTATTCTTCCCAGGCACAAAACCAAACTGCATCTCATCTAGTTTGACCCTTTCTCTAATTAGTTGTGCTAATATCCTTTCTGCCACTTTCATAACCTGATCCATCAGTTTTATGCCCCTATAATTGCTCCTCTCCAGAGCATCCCCTTTACCTTTGTAGCAATTTATGAGAATACTGCTGCACCAGTCTTTGGGTATGACACCACCATATATAGCCTGATTGATGATGCGTGCAACCAGTTTAGTGCCTACGTCCCCTGATGCCTTCAGCATCTCAGCAACTATTCCCGATGGTCCAGCAGCCTTACCATTTTTCATTTCCTTAATCGCCTCTTGGACCCTATATTTGTCAATCTTAATAGCTGGTCCCTCTGTCGGATCTACTGAGGGTAATTTCTCTCTCTCCCATTCGTTCTCCACATTCATCAGTCTCTCATAATGACATTTCCAGGCCTTCTTTTTTCTGATCATTCGTGACACTAAGTACACCGGCATCATCCCAGACACATTTATCTCCAACAACATCCTGATTTGCATTGACACACTGCCTTGCAATGTGGAAGACTGCATGCCTCTGATCTTCCCGTCGCAGAACATTGGCAAACCTCCTACTCTCAGCCTCCCTGCGTGCTAAGTACACCTGATGTCTAGCTTCTCTCTTAGTGGCTGTATATTCTTCCCTACTCCCACCCTTTTTCCAAGCCTTCCATGCTAGTCTTTTGTCTCTAATGGCCTTATCTACTGTGCTGTTCCACCACCAGGTCACTCTCTGTCTGGTTGGAGCTCTGCTCCAGCCACAAGTTTCATCAGTAGCCTGCAGAAAGTTGTCACGTAAGAAATTCCAGTTATTATCTATGTCATACGTCTCTAAATCGCCTTCTTTTTCGTCATATACATCTTGAAGAGCTTTCCTAAATTTGTATTTTAGTGAAAGGTCTTTTAGCTTCCAGACCTTTCTTCTCCACACCTTCTTGTATGTCTCATTCCATCTCTTGCTTACTGAGATATCACTAACAACTAACCTATGCTGTGGGGTACATTCCTCCCCAGGGTATGCCTTGGTATTAGCCTGTACCGCTGCCTAACTAGTAAGAAGTCAATCTGGCTTATGTGCTCGCCAGATTTGTAGGTTATTAGGTGATTGGCAGGTTTCTGGAAGTTTGTGTTGCAAATAGTCAGTGTACTTGCATCACAAAATTCAAGAAGTCTCACTCCTTCTTCATTTCTTGATCCGTAACCATGCCCACCATGAACCCCAGTGTAACCATTCTGGAGCTGTCCAACATGACCATTGAAGTCCCCTGCTAGTATAACGATGTCTCCGTCCTCTGTCATTGCGGTTGTTTGTATTTGTAAAAGTTGCTCGTAAAAGCAGTCTTTCTCATCTTTGCCTAGGCCTGCTGGGGGAGCATAGGCAGAGATGATTGTCAGTAGTCAATCTAAGCTTAATTATTCGATTACTAACTCGAACTACCTCTATTATCTTATTGATCCATCTCTCAGCCAGGAAAATGCCTACTTCCCCTAACCCATCATCCTTACCTACTCAGAAAAGCTTATAGCTAAGATGTTTGCCTATGACTAGTCTTGCAGAGGCACCTCTCCATCTCACCTCTTGCACGCAGCACACATGCACATGCCTTCTCTCCAGCATCTCCGCTATATCAGCAGATCTACCTCTGAGAGAGCCAACATTACGTGTTGCAACTTTGAGATGCGACGTCTTCATATTTTGTTGTCCTATCTACTTGTTGCTGTGCTGATAATTGTTTTGGCATTGATACACTGGTTGGATGCCCTTCCTAACACCAGTGCCATTTTACAGCATGGACTGGGTGCTTTTATTTGTGCCACCAGCACTAGAGAGGATGTTTTACTGGACTCAAGGGCCCTCTCTACCCCTCCATTTTACAGCATGGTCATAAAAAAAAAACACTTATTGACACGACACGCACACACACACTCACACACCAACACTCATGCATACAAACTACAAACGCACACGCCACTCACACACCAACACTCATTCATGCATACAAACACACACACCACTCACACACACACATATATATATATATTACCGGCAGTACTGATACAAAATCAAAATCATGTCAACTGTTGACTTTTCCCAGTCCAGTTCAGTTTTTATATAATAATTGTTTCTACGTTTGGCACAAGGCCAGCAATTACCCAGTGCATTATATAATAATTGTTTGCTTTACGTTGGTAATGGTGGTGGTGGTGGTGAATGGTGGTGGTGATGATGGTGGATGGTGCCAGTGATGGTGGTGGTGGTGGATGGTGTCAGTGATGGTGGTGGTGGATGGTGTCAGTCATGGTGATGGTGGTGGATGGTGTCAGTGATGGTGGTGGTGGTGGTGGATGGTGTCAGTGATGGTGATGGTGGTGGTGGTGGATGGTGACTGATGGTGGCGATGGTGGTGGTGGTGGATAGTGCTAGTGATGGTGGTGGTGGTGGTAGTAGTGGTGGTGGTGAAGGTGGTGGATGGTGTCGGTGGATGGTGGTGATGGCGGTGGTGGTGATGGTGGTGGTTGTGGTGGTGGATGGCGGTGGTGGTGGATGGCGCCAGTGGTGGTGATTAAGGTGATGGATGGTGTCAGTATGGTGATGGTGGTGGTGGTGGATGGTCAGTGATGGTGGTGGCAGTTGTTGTTGCTGTCGTTATTGTAGTTGCTGTTGTTGTTGCTGCTGTTGTTGTTGTTCTTCATTTCACTTGATGCTGTAGACAATGGTGTTGATGCTGTTATTGTAGTCGCATATATATAAATACATACATACACACACATTCGACACAGACAATGGTGTTGTTGCTGTTGTTGTTGTTGTTGTCGCTGTTGTAGTTGTAGAATATATATATGTATATATATATGTATATGTATATATATGTATATCTTTTGATATATGTATGTCTTTTGATAATTTGAATGAAACACAATTAATGGTACGTTGGTTACACTTACCTCAGAGGGAAATTAATTTTCAAAGTATTCTAATATTTGTGATATATCTAGTTAGGTCTCTACATTCAATCATATATGCTCCATATATTTACTTATACATATATAATATATTCAGATACTACATGCTGATACATCTAGTATGTATGTTAACTCGTATATATATATATATATATATAATGTAGGAGGTGAGTTTTATTGTAGTACAATAAAGCAATGCAGATATCGGATAAGAAGCACTCTACAGTTTGTAGGACTGGAGTATACATAATATATAAGATCAAAAGATGGTTAAAGGAGTTCCATGTATTTTATTATGCGCATTTCAAAAACAAATATCATCATGCAATAATATTTGTGTTTTCATCAGATAAAACAGGAGAACATGATATGAAGGCTATGTTGATTTAAAACTGCACTATCCACAAGTGTTTTTTAGCCTTCATATCATGTTCTCCTGTTTTATCTGATGAAAACACAAATATTATTGCATGATGATATTTGTTTTTGAAATGCGCATAATAAAATACATGGAACTCCTTTAACCATCTTTTGATCTTATATATATATATATATATATATATATATATATATATATATATATATATATATATAAATATATACATATATATATATATATAAAGGACGTAAAATAAGAAAATATTTTTTTAAAAAAAATTTAAAAAAAATTTTTTTCTTACTTAAATTTTCACTCCAACTAATTAGTTTCTGCAATGGGATAAAGACAGTTATGTAATCCAACTGTCGAGAATTCATTGCGTCATCAGGAAGTCTATTCTCAGTTAAGTCTCCAGGCAATGCGCGGACACTGGCGGCTCATATAAAAATAATAATAATTCGGTAGATCGAACAGCTTGCGAGGACTGGATTCCATGTACCGAAATTCTCACTGCTTCAAGTCAAATGGCCGATTCTAAAGAATCAATCACGTGACACAGAGGCTAGTTAGAAGGAATGGGATGGTAAGATGACTGACGCCTACTAACACCCCAAAAAAAAAAAAAAATTTTTTTAGAAGTGGTTTTGACAAGTTTGCTCGACAAATCAGTGATTTGGAGATAAATATAGATAATTTAATATATCAACTAACATAAGCGCACAGATGCACGCCCATGCCAGCAAATACACAGGTTATGTCATAGTACCTAGGTGGTTCAATGCAGGAGAATGCAGAACAATAATATAAAGGACGTAAAATAAGAAAATATTTTTTTTTTTAAAATTTAAAAAAAATTTTTTTCTTACTTAAATTTTCACTCCAACTAATTAGTTTCTGCAATGGGATAAAGACAGTTATGTAATCCAACTGTCGAGAATTCATTGCGTCATCAGGAAGTCTATTCTCAGTTAAGTCTCCAGGCAATGCGCGGACACTGGCGGCTCATATAAAAATAATAATAATTCGGTAGATCGAACAGCTTGCGAGGACTGGATTCCATGTACCGAAATTCTCACTGCTTCAAGTCAAATGGCCGATTCTAAAGAATCAATCACGTGACACAGAGGCTAGTTAGAAGGAATGGGATGGTAAGATGACTGACGCCTACTAACACCCCAAAAAAAAAAAAAATTTTTTTAGAAGTGGTTTTGACAAGTTTGCTCGACAAATCAGTGATTTGGAGATAAATATAGATAATTTAATATATCAACTAACATAAGCGCACAGATGCACGCCCATGCCAGCAAATACACAGGTTATGTCATAGTACCTAGGTGGTTCAATGCAGGAGAATGCAGAACAATAATATAAAGGACGTAAAATAAGAAAATATTTTTTTAAAAAAAATTTAAAAAAAATTTTTTTCTTACTTAAATTTTCACTCCAACTAATTAGTTTCTGCAATGGGATAAAGACAGTTATGTAATCCAACTGTCGAGAATTCATTGCGTCATCAGGAAGTCTATTCTCAGTTAAGTCTCCAGGCAATGCGCGGACACTGGCGGCTCATATAAAAATAATAATAATTCGGTAGATCGAACAGCTTGCGAGGACTGGATTCCATGTACCGAAATTCTCACTGCTTCAAGTCAAATGGCCGATTCTAAAGAATCAATCACGTGACACAGAGGCTAGTTAGAAGGAATGGGATGGTAAGATGACTGACGCCTACTAACACCCCAAAAAAAAAAAAAAAAAATTTTTTTAGAAGTGGTTTTGACAAGTTTGCTCGACAAATCAGTGATTTGGAGATAAATATAGATAATTTAATATATCAACTAACATAAGCGCACAGATGCACGCCCATGCCAGCAAATACACAGGTTATGTCATAGTACCTAGGTGGTTCAATGCAGGAGAATGCAGAACAATAATATAAAGGACGTAAAATAAGAAAATATTTTTTTTTAAAAAATTTAAAAAAAATTTTTTTCTTACTTAAATTTTCACTCCAACTAATTAGTTTCTGCAATGGGATAAAGACAGTTATGTAATCCAACTGTCGAGAATTCATTGCGTCATCAGGAAGTCTATTCTCAGTTAAGTCTCCAGGCAATGCGCGGACACTGGCGGCTCATATAAAAATAATAATAATTCGGTAGATCGAACAGCTTGCGAGGACTGGATTCCATGTACCGAAATTCTCACTGCTTCAAGTCAAATGGCCGATTCTAAAGAATCAATCACGTGACACAGAGGCTAGTTAGAAGGAATGGGATGGTAAGATGACTGACGCCTACTAACACCCCAAAAAAAAAAAAATTTTTTTAGAAGTGGTTTTGACAAGTTTGCTCGACAAATCAGTGATTTGGAGATAAATATAGATAATTTAATATATCAACTAACATAAGCGCACAGATGCACGCCCATGCCAGCAAATACACAGGTTATGTCATAGTACCTAGGTGGTTCAATGCAGGAGAATGCAGAACAATAATATAAAGGACGTAAAATAAGAAAATATTTTTTTAAAAAAAATTTAAAAAAAATTTTTTTCTTACTTAAATTTTCACTCCAACTAATTAGTTTCTGCAATGGGATAAAGACAGTTATGTAATCCAACTGTCGAGAATTCATTGCGTCATCAGGAAGTCTATTCTCAGTTAAGTCTCCAGGCAATGCGCGGACACTGGCGGCTCATATAAAAATAATAATAATTCGGTAGATCGAACAGCTTGCGAGGACTGGATTCCATGTACCGAAATTCTCACTGCTTCAAGTCAAATGGCCGATTCTAAAGAATCAATCACGTGACACAGAGGCTAGTTAGAAGGAATGGGATGGTAAGATGACTGACGCCTACTAACACCCCAAAAAAAAAAAAATTTTTTTAGAAGTGGTTTTGACAAGTTTGCTCGACAAATCAGTGATTTGGAGATAAATATAGATAATTTAATATATCAACTAACATAAGCGCACAGATGCACGCCCATGCCAGCAAATACACAGGTTATGTCATAGTACCTAGGTGGTTCAATGCAGGAGAATGCAGAACAATAATATAAAGGACGTAAAATAAGAAAATATTTTTTTTTTAAAAATTTAAAAAAAATTTTTTTCTTACTTAAATTTTCACTCCAACTAATTAGTTTCTGCAATGGGATAAAGACAGTTATGTAATCCAACTGTCGAGAATTCATTGCGTCATCAGGAAGTCTATTCTCAGTTAAGTCTCCAGGCAATGCGCGGACACTGGCGGCTCATATAAAAATAATAATAATTCGGTAGATCGAACAGCTTGCGAGGACTGGATTCCATGTACCGAAATTCTCACTGCTTCAAGTCAAATGGCCGATTCTAAAGAATCAATCACGTGACACAGAGGCTAGTTAGAAGGAATGGGATGGTAAGATGACTGACGCCTACTAACACCCCAAAAAAAAAAAAAAAAAATTTTTTTAGAAGTGGTTTTGACAAGTTTGCTCGACAAATCAGTGATTTGGAGATAAATATAGATAATTTAATATATCAACTAACATAAGCGCACAGATGCACGCCCATGCCAGCAAATACACAGGTTATGTCATAGTACCTAGGTGGTTCAATGCAGGAGAATGCAGAACAATAATATAAAGGACGTAAAATAAGAAAATATTTTTTTAAAAAAAATTTAAAAAAAATTTTTTTCTTACTTAAATTTTCACTCCAACTAATTAGTTTCTGCAATGGGATAAAGACAGTTATGTAATCCAACTGTCGAGAATTCATTGCGTCATCAGGAAGTCTATTCTCAGTTAAGTCTCCAGGCAATGCGCGGACACTGGCGGCTCATATAAAAATAATAATAATTCGGTAGATCGAACAGCTTGCGAGGACTGGATTCCATGTACCGAAATTCTCACTGCTTCAAGTCAAATGGCCGATTCTAAAGAATCAATCACGTGACACAGAGGCTAGTTAGAAGGAATGGGATGGTAAGATGACTGACGCCTACTAACACCCCAAAAAAAAAAAAAAATTTTTTTAGAAGTGGTTTTGACAAGTTTGCTCGACAAATCAGTGATTTGGATTACATAACTGTCTTTATCCCATTGCAGAAACTAATTAGTTGGAGTGAAAATTTAAGTAAGAAAAAAATTTTTTTTTAATTTTTTTTAAAAAAATATTTTCTTATTTTACGTCCTTTATATTATTGTTCTGCATTCTCCTGCATTGAACCACCTAGGTACTATGACATAACCTGTGTATTTGCTGGCATGGGCGTGCATCTGTGCGCTTATGTTAGTTGATATATTAAATTATCTATATTTATCTCCAAATCACTGATTTGTCGAGCAAACTTGTCAAAACCACTTCTAAAAAAATTTTTTTTTTTTGGGGGTGTTAGTAGGCGTCAGTCATCTTACCATCCCATTCCTTCTAACTAGCCTCTGTGTCACGTGATTGATTCTTTAGAATCGGCCATTTGACTTGAAGCAGTGAGAATTTCGGTACATGGAATCCAGTCCTCGCAAGCTGTTCGATCTACCGAATTATTATTATTTTTATATGAGCCGCCAGTGTCCGCGCATTGCCTGGAGACTTAACTGAGAATAGACTTCCTGATGACGCAATGAATTCTCGACAGTTGGATTACATAACTGTCTTTATCCCATTGCAGAAACT
Source organism: Eledone cirrhosa (assembly GCA_964016885.1). Classification (NCBI taxonomy): domain Eukaryota; kingdom Metazoa; phylum Mollusca; class Cephalopoda; order Octopoda; family Eledonidae; genus Eledone; species Eledone cirrhosa. Next base: position 98,708,665 of record OZ024743.1, on the reverse strand, counting down.
AATTAGTTGGAGTGAAAATTTAAGTAAGAAAAAAATTTTTTTTAAATTTTTTTTAAAAAAATATTTTCTTATTTTACGTCCTTTATATTATTGTTCTGCATTCTCCTGCATTGAACCACCTAGGTACTATGACATAACCTGTGTATTTGCTGGCATGGGCGTGCATCTGTGCGCTTATGTTAGTTGATATATTAAATTATCTATATTTATCTCCAAATCACTGATTTGTCGAGCAAACTTGTCAAAACCACTTCTAAAAAAATTTTTTTTTTTTTTTGGGGTGTTAGTAGGCGTCAGTCATCTTACCATCCCATTCCTTCTAACTAGCCTCTGTGTCACGTGATTGATTCTTTAGAATCGGCCATTTGACTTGAAGCAGTGAGAATTTCGGTACATGGAATCCAGTCCTCGCAAGCTGTTCGATCTACCGAATTATTATTATTTTTATATGAGCCGCCAGTGTCCGCGCATTGCCTGGAGACTTAACTGAGAATAGACTTCCTGATGACGCAATGAATTCTCGACAGTTGGATTACATAACTGTCTTTATCCCATTGCAGAAACTAATTAGTTGGAGTGAAAATTTAAGTAAGAAAAAAATTTTTTTTTTATTTTTTTTTAAAAAATATTTTCTTATTTTACGTCCTTTATATTATTGTTCTGCATTCTCCTGCATTGAACCACCTAGGTACTATGACATAACCTGTGTATTTGCTGGCATGGGCGTGCATCTGTGCGCTTATGTTAGTTGATATATTAAATTATCTATATTTATCTCCAAATCACTGATTTGTCGAGCAAACTTGTCAAAACCACTTCTAAAAAAATTTTTTTTTTTTTTTTTTTTGGGGTGTTAGTAGGCGTCAGTCATCTTACCATCCCATTCCTTCTAACTAGCCTCTGTGTCACGTGATTGATTCTTTAGAATCGGCCATTTGACTTGAAGCAGTGAGAATTTCGGTACATGGAATCCAGTCCTCGCAAGCTGTTCGATCTACCGAATTATTATTATTTTTATATGAGCCGCCAGTGTCCGCGCATTGCCTGGAGACTTAACTGAGAATAGACTTCCTGATGACGCAATGAATTCTCGACAGTTGGATTACATAACTGTCTTTATCCCATTGCAGAAACTAATTAGTTGGAGTGAAAATTTAAGTAAGAAAAAAATTTTTTTTTAATTTTTTTTAAAAAAATATTTTCTTATTTTACGTCCTTTATATTATTGTTCTGCATTCTCCTGCATTGAACCACCTAGGTACTATGACATAACCTGTGTATTTGCTGGCATGGGCGTGCATCTGTGCGCTTATGTTAGTTGATATATTAAATTATCTATATTTATCTCCAAATCACTGATTTGTCGAGCAAACTTGTCAAAACCACTTCTAAAAAAATTTTTTTTTTTGGGGTGTTAGTAGGCGTCAGTCATCTTACCATCCCATTCCTTCTAACTAGCCTCTGTGTCACGTGATTGATTCTTTAGAATCGGCCATTTGACTTGAAGCAGTGAGAATTTCGGTACATGGAATCCAGTCCTCGCAAGCTGTTCGATCTACCGAATTATTATTATTTTTATATGAGCCGCCAGTGTCCGCGCATTGCCTGGAGACTTAACTGAGAATAGACTTCCTGATGACGCAATGAATTCTCGACAGTTGGATTACATAACTGTCTTTATCCCATTGCAGAAACTAATTAGTTGGAGTGAAAATTTAAGTAAGAAAAAAATTTTTTTTAAATTTTTTTTAAAAAAATATTTTCTTATTTTACGTCCTTTATATTATTGTTCTGCATTCTCCTGCATTGAACCACCTAGGTACTATGACATAACCTGTGTATTTGCTGGCATGGGCGTGCATCTGTGCGCTTATGTTAGTTGATATATTAAATTATCTATATTTATCTCCAAATCACTGATTTGTCGAGCAAACTTGTCAAAACCACTTCTAAAAAAATTTTTTTTTTTTTGGGGTGTTAGTAGGCGTCAGTCATCTTACCATCCCATTCCTTCTAACTAGCCTCTGTGTCACGTGATTGATTCTTTAGAATCGGCCATTTGACTTGAAGCAGTGAGAATTTCGGTACATGGAATCCAGTCCTCGCAAGCTGTTCGATCTACCGAATTATTATTATTTTTATATGAGCCGCCAGTGTCCGCGCATTGCCTGGAGACTTAACTGAGAATAGACTTCCTGATGACGCAATGAATTCTCGACAGTTGGATTACATAACTGTCTTTATCCCATTGCAGAAACTAATTAGTTGGAGTGAAAATTTAAGTAAGAAAAAAATTTTTTTTAAATTTTTTTTAAAAAAATATTTTCTTATTTTACGTCCTTTATATTATTGTTCTGCATTCTCCTGCATTGAACCACCTAGGTACTATGACATAACCTGTGTATTTGCTGGCATGGGCGTGCATCTGTGCGCTTATGTTAGTTGATATATTAAATTATCTATATATATATATATATATATACATATATATATATATATATATATATATATATATAAATATATACATATATATATATATATATATATATATATATATATATATATATATATATATATATATATATATATATAAATATATATATATATATATATATATATATATATATATATATATGTGTGTAGCTGAGTGTGTGTGTATTTTCAAGATAGCTAATTAACCATATGTTCTTTCTCTCCTATCTTTTCCTTATCTTTCATTTCTTATTCTTGTCTGTCTTCCTATTTCTTCTTCTCTCTCCCAAACAGTCTCTCTTCTCTCATTCTTTTTCTGATGAAGGACTAGCATCTCAAATGTTTAGGGTCTTATCCTACTATATTTATCAAGCATTAAACTAATGTCATCTCCTGTGTTATTTTTTTGTTGACTTTTCTTATATATACGTGTGTGTGTGTGTGTGTGTGTGTGTGTGTGTGTGTGTGTGTGTGTGTGTGTGTGTGTGTGTGTGTGTGTGGGTGTGTGTGTGTGTGTGTGTGTGTGTGTGTGTGTGTGTGTGAGTGCGTGTGTGCGTGTGTGTGCGTGTACATGGGATGAGTCATGAGTAACTGAGCCATGAGTGCATTTTTATTGCAAGGTCCACAGATAACATTTTCAACATCCACTTATTTGTATGATCAGTAATACTTTGTACATTTTCTATTCCATGTTTTCATTGTAAAAAGATTTTTACCAAATGTTCAATAAGAGTGAGACATGTCGTCAATTCCAAGAAACTTTGAACAGTCTGTAAAATATCCAGTCTCATTCAGTGCTTTGAATCAACAGGTGCATGTGAAGATCTTCTAAGAACAGGAAGACCAAGGTATGTTTGTACCTTTGAAAACAAGCAGATTTTTAAAGTTACTTTTGCTTGTAGTCCATGAAAGTCAACTAGACGAGCTTCACAAGAAATTGGTATCTCACAAAGATCAATTATAAAAATGTTACACAATGCTAAGACCGTATCGTCTGCACTCCACTCGTTGAATGAAGATGATTATGACTGCCGTATGGAGTTTTGTCAGGTATTCCAGCAACTCTGTATGGAGGATGTCACTGTCCCAGAAAAGATCATTTGGTGTAATGAGGCAACTTTTAAATTGAATGGCCAAGTCAACTAACATAATTCTATTTACTGGGCAAGTGAAAATCCACATCTAATCCTCAAGAAGGAAGTCAACACTATCGGTGTCAATCAGGATTTATACTTCAGGTCTGATCAGGAACTGTGATGGGTAACAACTGTTTAGCAATGCTCAACAATGATTTACTATCAAGTTTTATGAAATGGTCACATGCTCTCATGAGATGTGATTCCAGGAAGATGGTGCACCTCCTCATTACAGCATTCTTGCATGCAACTGGCTTCATGAACAGTTCCCATGCAGATGGATCAGATGCCAAGGTCCTATCAAATCTCTTCCCTGTTCTCCTGATCTGACACCTGTTGACTTTTTTTTTTAGGTATACTGAAGAATTCAGTCTATTCTGAAAACCCAAGAAGTGTTCAGCAGCTTAAAGCAAGGATAGTGAATTCTTGTGCAGGAATCAATGTGAACATGTGTCAACATGTATGTTATTCTGTTCTAGACAGAGCTTCAAAATATATTGAGGAATCGAGTCAGCTTTTAATTATATTTTTTTAACTACTTTTGTTTGATGTAATTATAATTTCCTACTGACCGTCTAACCCATGCTAGCGTGAAAGAACGGATGTAAAACGGTGATGATGATGATGACGACTGTATGACCAGAATTTTAGTAAATATTTTCATTTGAAATATAAATGTTTGACTGCCTAGTTACTTATGACTCACCCTACATATTTATATATATATATGCAAGGACTCCTCTTCTTTATTTCGGCCGCGGATGGCTAACTTAACCCCATCTCCCTCACCCCTCCCTGTGCCCCACCATTCCCACCCACCAAACGCAATCCAAAACTTCAGAGTTAGTACCATGAATGTAGGCACCTTAAAAGGTCGCTCTAACGAGGTTGTAGAAATGCTTGAACGTAAGGAGGTTGATGTTTGCTGTATTCAAGAGACCAGGTGGAGGGGTGGGTCTGCTAGATTCATTGTGGGTAAAAAACGATGCTATAAGCTTTTCTGGGTGGGAAATGACAATGGGCTGGGTGGAGTAGGAATCATGCTAGCAGAAAAATGGGTAGATCAGGTAATAGACGTAAATAGAGTGAACGACAGAATAATTAAAATAAGACTTGTCCTAAATAGAACTACTGTGACAATAATATCTGCGTATGCACCCCAATCTGGACTGCCTGGCATTTAAAAGACAGATTCTATGAGTCGTTAATGCTCACTACCTCCCAAATAACTGACAGTGACTACATAATTATCGCTGGTGACCTAAATGGTCACGTTGGACAACATTGTGACGGCTATGACGAAATCCATAGAGGCTATGGGTTTGGTACTAGAAATGAGGAAGGCTCCAGAATCCTGGAATTCTGTGACGCAAATTACCTAACTATCTGTAACACTAACTTCAAAAAACAAGACAATCACTTGATCACCTATAGATCAGGGGAACACGCCAGTCAGATAGATTATATCCTTGCCAGAAGATGTGACAAAGTGTCTGTTGTAAACACTAAATCCCTCCCCCATGAAGAATGCACCTCCCAACATACTCATAGTCAGCGACCTCATAATCAGGAAAAGACGTACTCGACAACAGAGGAGGACTATCCTCAGGAGAAAAATATGGAAGCTAAAGGACCCCACAACCAGTAATAAATTTAAAAGCATATTACTTGATGCTTTCGACAGTAAGGAAGAGCATTTAGAGTCGTACAATATAGAGGAACAGTGGGAATTACTGAAACTAACCTGCTGAAGGCGACAGATGAAATCTGTGGCTGGAGCAGGCCTATAGGCAGGATGAGAGTAACATGATGGTGGAACAGTAAGGTGGAGGAGTCAATCAAGGCCAAAAAGCAGGCTTGGAAAGCATGGCAGGATGGGGGAAGTAGAGAAGACTATCAAGTGGCCAGGAGGGAAGCTAGGAGACAAGTGTACTTCACAAGAAGGGAAGCAGAGGAAAGAAAGTTCAAGCATGTTCTACAATGTGAGGACCAAAAACATGAGGTGTTCAGGATTGCTAGGCAAAACCGTGATATTGTCGGGGAGAAGTTTGTCCATAATGATGATGGTGTACATGCCATCACTGACGCTGATAAGAAGGTAGCTTGGAAGTGTCACTACGAAAGGCTACTAAATGAGGAGAATAAATGGGAGAAAGACAGTCTCCCCCACATCGATCCAATAGAGGGACCAGCAGTGCAAGTTGAAGGTAGTATAATAAGTAAGGCAATCAAATATATGAAGACAGGCAAGGTGGCTGGGCCTTCGGAAATAGTTGCTGAAATGCTGAAAGCATCTGGAATGGTGGGACACACTATGGTCACCCGGATAGTAAACCAAGTCATACAGAATGAGGTCGTACCAAAGGTCTGGCGTAGCAGCATCATCATTAACTGCTACAAGGGTAAAGGAGTTGCCCTAGATAAGGGAAACTATAGAGGTATTATATTAATTGACCAGGTAATGAAGGTCACAGAAAAAGTAATAGCGCAACTAATCAGAGAGCGAATTAATCTAGATGAAATGCAGTTCGGGTTTGTGTCAGGTAAAAGTACCACTGACGCTCTTTTCATTGTACGACAACTACAGGAGAAGTATCTAGCTAAAAGTAAACCCCTATACTTAGCTTTTGTTGACTTGGAGAAAGCCTTTGACAGAGTCCCACGCCCCATTATCTGGTGGGCTCTCAGAAAACTAAGTGTTGATGAATGGCTTGTGAGAGCTATACAAGCCATGTATAAAGAAACAGTCAGCAAGCTTAGAATTAACAACGAATATAGTGAAGAATTTAGTGTAAAAGTTGGTGTTTATCAGGGCTCCGTTCTTAGCCCCCTCCTATTTATTATTGCCCTTCAGGTTATAACAGAGGAGTTCAAGACCGGCTGCCCATGGGAACTCCTATATGCAGATGATCTAACGTTCATAGCTGAATCAATGGCTGAACTAGAGAAGAAATTCCAAACATGGAAGCATGGCCTAGAATCAAAAGGCCTTAAAATTAACCTGTCTAAGACTAAAGTTCTAGTATGTAGGAAGGAAAATAGGGCACTGGTCCCATCTGGGAAATGGCCATGCTCAGTGTGTAGGAAAGGAGTAGGCAGAAACTCCATTTTATGTCCCAAATGCAAAGTATGGGTGCATAAAAGATGTAGTGGGATCACAGGTAAGCTAACTAAGAATATAGATTTTATAAGTGGCCGGTGCTCAGGTGCACTAAGTAGCAGCAAGTGCCCACAGAATACTAGCTCATTCCATTGAACAGATGGTTCTATAGAAATAGTGGACAGCTCTGAAAGTACAGAAGCTAGAGTCAGAACGGGATGGAAAAAGTTCAGAGAGCTTATACCACTATTGGCCGCTAAAGGGTTGTCTCTAAAAATGTAAGGCAGGCTGTATGATGCCTGCATACGAACAGCAATGTTACATGGCAGTGAGACTTGGGCATTGTGTGCAGAGGATCTATGCAGACTGGAGAAGAACGAAGCTTGCATGCTCCGCTGGATGTGTAATAGTAATATACGTGAACGGCAAAGCATAAACGAACTAAGGGAGAAATTAGGAATAAGAGGGATCAGATGCTGTTTACTCGAGAGAAGACTACGATGGTATGGTCACGTGATGCGGATGAAAGATGACATCTGTATAAAAAAGTGCAGGGCGATCAAAATAGACGGTAGCCACAGAGTAGGCAGACCCAGAAAAACCTGGGACGACTTGATAAATTCCGACCTCACACACTTACACCTCTCCAAGACAATGTCACTGGACTGAGATCTTTGGAGCTACGCAGTAATACAGAAAACCCGCCTTGCCTAAGTACAAAGCGAAACCTACAGTCAGTAGGCACCTCTTAACCAAAATACACCCCGTCCCACTACCCCCACCCCATCCACACCACCCCTTTCGATGTAAAGTTATGTTGGTACCACAACATCCAGTCCTAAATAAATGAGGTCGTGTAGGTGTCACGACAAAAAAACACACAGTCCACGCTGTAATGTGGCCGTGTAGGTAACACGGTAAAAACCTCCCAGTCCCCACTGTAAACGTGGTTGCTGTTAGGAAGGGCATCCAGCCGTAGAAAACCCGCCAGACAGTCCTATACGAGCAAGACAACCAATCTTGCCTCAAGTGAGAAAATTCCCGTCCAAACCCATGCTAGCGTGGAAGATGGATGTTAAACGATGATGATGATGATGATATAAGAACCGTAGAGCAAATATTTATTAAAATAACAGATTAAAGTTTAAGCAAAGAATCACTGCTTTCACTCTTAACGGGATCTTCTGGGTGAAAGCAGCAATTCTTTGCTTAAACTTTAATCTGTTATGTCATATATACATATATATATATATATATACATATATATACATATATATACACACACACACACACACACATATATATATATATAAGCAGGGAAAAGCGGACGTAAAATGATGATGATGATGATGATGATATATAATTATATATATGTATATGAATATATTAACCTCTTCCCTATTAATGTTCACTAGACATGTATACATAATTGCCTATACTATATGCATATAAAGATAGAAGTGCATGTATAAACATTCGTATTTGTGTATATATAAAACTAGAAAGAAAACTTCAACCAAGATAGATAAATACACTTCAAATTATATAAATTAAAAAATTTTGGTTACAAGGGAAAAAATTTGAGATAGATAGAAAAAAAAAACAACGTTTGTGTACTCAAATGACAGTCATGAGGCAGAAATCTTACTACAAAGATATATTTTGTTTATCAGAATCAAATATTGAGAGTTTTTTCTCTAGGGATAGAAATAAGATTACAAGAAACAGAAGATTACAAGCAATGTAAGAGTTTTTTTGGCTTTTTGAAATTCACTGATATCAAAGAAGAATATTTGATTGTTAAACATTTGATTGTTTGGGAAAGATAAACTGATATATTTGAAGGACATCTAGTCAAAGTACATTGTAAATATGTTTCTTGGTTTCAGTCATGGGAGTACGGTCATGCTGGGGCATTGAAGGGGTTTAGTTGATCATATCAAGATCATGACTTTGTTTTTTCCAGATCTGGTACTTAATTAAGTAATTATAATCACACACAAACATTCACACACAAACAATCAGACACACACACACACACTCACACACATACACACACTCATACACATACACACAAACACTCGCACACATACACACACATGCTCATACGTGCACACATATACATACACACACACACATATAAAAGGCCAATTGGCAGAGTTGTTAAGACGTTGGCTAGAATGCTTTATGGTACTCGTCCTACCACATTATGCATTCTGAGTTCAAATCCCACTATAATCAACTTTGCCTTTCATCCTTTCGAGGTCGATAAAAAAAGTACCAGTTCTGTACTGGAGTCGATGCTACCTTTATAGAAAAAATTGTGTGTGTTCAGATCAGAAGAAGGTTGGGCTCCGCCAGGTTTAAATTTGTTCTAAACACGCCGTATAATGGTGTCTCTATGGCTCCACAAGGAGTTATGGCATCTTTATCCTTTTATACATTTATATATATATATGTCTTATGGTAGCTAAGATGTGTCCATAGGTGGTTTGCCGGTTGAGCACTCTATGCTCCTACAGAGCAGAGTATGATATATATATATATATATATACATATATATAACGAAGGAAATGTGGTAAAGAACCAGATGGACCATAACGCACCAAAGTACTCAATACTTAGGGTAGTAGAGTGGGTAATAGGAACAAGTATGACCCCGACGGCAGAGCTCAAGCCGTTTCGACGGATAATTCTGGACTGCAGAATACTCGGGGTCATACTTGTTCCAACATATATATATATATGGTGATGTGTTGTTTCCTTGAGCAGGTGATGTGTTGTTTCCTTGAGCAAGACACTTTATTTCACATTGCTCCAGTTTACTCAGCTGTAGAAATGAGATGATAGGGGCTGGGGTCCCTATCATTCCACTTCAAAGTGGTCGTGGAGGTGCCACGGCAAAAAAGCACCCAGCACTCACTGTAAATGAGGTTGGTGTTAGGAAGGGCATCCAGCTGTAGAAATCAAGCCAGAACCAGTTCCCGTCCCACCTTTGCAATCAGGGAAAAGCGGACGTAAAATGATGATGATAATGATATATATATATATATATAAATATATATATATCATCCTCATCATTTAATGTCCACTTTCCCTGCTAGCAAGGGTTATATACATATTTATAGTAGTACATTGGAATTATATTTGCACATAGGCAACACAATTCGAATTATTTGAGGTAAGGTCTAAACACTCAATGATGCAAGAAATAAATTCTTGGCCTCAGAGTGGACCCAATTAGGATATTAAAGGTAAACAGCATGACTAAAAGTTTGACTGCATGGTTGCCAGTTACAGATAATAATAACAACAAATTCCAAAGGTAAATATATCATCATCATCATCACCGTTTTACGTCCGTTCTTCCATGCTAGCATGAGTTAGCCGGGTTGTCCTGTTGTGGGCAATGTCTGGTCGGCTGACCTTGCCTTGCTCATACAGGAACTGATTTTGGCTTGATTTCTACAGCTGGATGCCCTTCCTAACACCAACCTCATTTACAGTGGGTGCTTTTTTCCGTGGCGCCTACACGTCCACTTTACAGTGTGGGCTGGGTGCTTTTTTGCCGTGGCACCTCCACGACCACTTTGCAGTGGGAGGGTGTGGGGGCATATTGTCTATATGCTTCAGCTTGTACCCATGGGAGGTCGGGTACTCTGTATTATTGCGTGACGCCAGAGGTCACGGTCGTGTGTCACATCGCCTTTGAGAGGTGTAATTGGGTAAGGTCGGCTTTTATCCCCTCATCCCAGGTCTTCTTGGATCTCCTCACTCCGCGGTTTCCATTGACTACTAGTGCTCTGCACCTTTTTATGCAGCTGTCATCCTTCATATATATAACATATTATAAAGTAAGATGAAATAGTAGATACAGATATATACCTATTTTCTCTTCAATGTCCCGACTGTACAGTTTCATTGGTCACTATGCAAACATCTTATATCATAGAGATGTAACATTATTGTGAGGTAAGCCAGCTTTTCAAGGGAACACCTCAGGGAAAGAGAGCTTCAAGACACGTCTGTAGCAGGCAAGAAAATCTCAAAAAGGCGGAGGGAGATACTATCACGTGATACACCGGTCAAAAAAAGGGACCTAAATCCCTTGTAGCAGTGAAAAATATCTCAGAAGGCAGAAGGGGATATTAGTATGATACAGAGGCTACAGAGGGGTGGTAAGGTTGACTGAAAGTGTATATAGTGTTTGCTTGAAAGCATAGTGACCAGTGAAACTGTACAGTCGGGACATTGAAGAAAAAATAGGTATATATCTGTGTCTATTATTTCTTCTTACTTTATAATTTGTTACATAGCTCTGATATTGAGTCAATTTAATTATTCCCATTATCTTGTCTCTCATAATCATAGAGCAACACTGGCTAAGGTCGACAACACACAATCTCACATACTTGAGAAAATATATGTGTATATATACATGTGTATGTATGTATGCACATATGTGTGTGTACCTCTCATTATATATCGGGGTCGATAAAATAAAGTACCAGTAATGTACTGGGTAATTGCTGGCCTTGTGCCAAAAGTAGAAACAATTATATATATATATATTTATATATATATATATATATATATATATATATATATATATATATAATCACCATCATCTTATGTTCGTTTATGTCCATTTTTTCATGCTGGCATGGGTTAGATGAGTTATTCTGTTGTGAGCAATGCCAGGTCAGGTGACCAGTGACCATGTCTTGCTTGTGTATATATATATATATGATATCAAAAGCATGTATTGAGTTAGAAACTCAAAATAGTCTCATTACAGTAAAATTAGCTCTAGGAAAAAGGTTTTTCTGAGCCGTATAGTATAATTGAACAAAAAAGAAAAACGAACACAGACATATACATGTATGCATTCAAATCGTAATGGACCAGAAATGCTAAGGGGAAAAAAATACTAACTACAGACAATAGGGTTTGCTAGACTCAATTTAAGAATAAAGCAAGAAAAATAAATACAAACCAGTATTGTGGTAACTACCATTGACCCGGACGGTTTTTGATGGAACCGTTTCGCAATATTATTTGTGAAGAGGTATATCAAATTCTTGGCTCATCACATTGTACTGTGATGGTTGTGTTCTTTCTGTTTACTTTTTGCATACATATCCATTTATCAAATACTAGCAGTAAAGCCCGGCGTTGCTCGGGGTCGCTCAGTAGCTGTGTTAAAGTTACAATGTTAAGTTTCTTTTTTGGCTTAAAAACTGTAGTGTCTACTGTGCAGACTTGCATGTGGTGTTTTTGATTAATATTCCCTCAACCAACAATATGCCTTATGAAGTTAAGAAAACATAACGATAACCCGAATGTTATAACAAAAGAGGATGCTGGGGATAAAAACTGCACTGGTTATTTATTAACAAAGATCGAAAATGTAAACACTGCAACGCAGAGAAAAACATTAGCGTAACCAAATTATCAGTTATGTCTGTCTGCACGCCTATATCACCTCTCTGCACGACTATCTGTCTGCACGCCTGAAATATTTGCTTGTTTTACGTAGTCTTTAAATAGACTTGTTTTCAAGTAAAAATATTGTTTTAAAATGCTTTTAAATGGAAATGAAGCAAAACGGAAGCTTAGTGTTCGAATGTTCGTGTATTGTGTTAATGTCATTTTAAACGCTGAGAAAGCCAGCGTAATTTTTTACGTAAGATGCTCAATGTAAACAGAACAAAGGGAAATAACTGATAACTTACGCTCAAAAATCGATACATTATATTCGATTTCGTCACATAGGGTGGGTCAATTTGAAATTCTTTTTTTTCCGATGTCTTCGCTAGGGCTCAATGTACAAGTATAGCAATTTCGGTGCAATTCCGTGAGAGATTCTAAGAGGAGATGTGTGCCAAAATTCGATAGACAGACAGACAACCACAGTTTTATATATATATATATATATACTAGCAGTAAAGCCCGGCGTTGCTCGGGGTCGCTCAGTAGCTGTGTTAAAGTTACAATGTTAAGTTTCTTTCTTGGCTTAAAAACTGTAGTGTTTACTCTGCAGACTTGCATGTGGTGTTTTTGATTAATATTCCCTCAATCAACAATATGCCTTATGAAGTTAAGAAAACATAACGATAACCCGAATGTTATAACAAAAGAGGATGCTGGGGATAGAAACTGCACTGGTTATTTATTAACAAAGATCGAAAATGTAAACACTGCAACGCAGAGAAAAACATTAGCGTAACCAAATTATCAGTTATGTCTGTCTGCACGCCTATATCACCTCTCTGCACGACTATCTGTCTGCACGCCTATATCACCTCTCTGCACGACTGTCTGTCTGCACGCCTATATCACCTCTCTGCACGACTGTCTGTCTGCACGCCTAACGAAATTTACAGATACATATATTTTATATAAACTTATATAATTTTTGCTTTTTTTTACGAAATATTTGTTTGTTTTAAGTAGTTTTTAAATAGACTTGTTTTCAAGTAAAAATATTGTTTTAAAAGGCTTGTTTTACGTAGTCTTTAAATCGTGTATTGTGTTAATGTCACTTTAAACGCTGAGAAAGCCAGCGTAATTTTTTTAATTTTTGCACGCAGACGCTCAATGTAAACAGAACAAAGGGAAATAACTGATCGCTTACGCTCAAAAATCGATACATTATATTCGATTTCGTCACATAGGGTGGGTCAATTTGAAATTCTTTTTTTTCCGATGTCTTCGCTAGGGCTCAATGTACAAGTATAGCAATTTCGGTGCAATTCCGTGAGAGATTCTAAGAGGAGATGTGTGCCAAAAATCGATAGACAGACAGACAACCACAGTTTTATATATATAGATAAAAATATTGTTTTAAAAGGCTTGTTTTACGTAGTCTTTAAATCGTGTATTGTGTTAATGTCATTTTAAACGCTGAGAAAGCCAGCGTAATTTTTTTAATTTTTGCACGCAGACGCTCAATGTAAACAGAACAAAGGGAAATAACTGATCACTTACGCTCAAAAATCGATACATTATATTCGATTTCGTCACATAGGGTGGGTCAATTTGAAATTCTTTTTTTTCCGATGTCTTCGCTAGGGCTCAATGTACAAGTATAGCAATTTCGGTGCAATTCCGTGAGAGATTCTAAGAGGAGATGTGTGCCAAAAATCGATAGACAGACAGACAACCACAGTTTTATATATATAGATTTCTTTATTTACCATAAAGGCATAAAAAGAAGGGACAAATACAAAGGGGGAGTTTACATATAATCGAGTAAAAAGGGTGTAACATGAAAATAATCGAAAATAACCTCAAAAGGGAGGGGACGTGATGGGGGTTGCACACACCCCCGAAAAAGTGTGCAATCCTTTGCCCGGGGAGCACATGGAGAAGGTGCTCCCCTCTCCTTTACTTCTTTACCTACAGGATGGTATACAGAGAAGGCCCATTTACACGAGCCATTCTCGCCACTATCACCCACCTTTCATAAAACTGCCTGTGGCCAAGCACCTCTCTCTCCATTCTTATCCTTCTTCCGAAGTGATATCGGAAGAAGTAGACCAGACTATGGCCAGAGAGGAAGTTGCCTGACCTCAGACCTTTCAATCGTGTCCACCAAACAACCTCTTTCAACATGGCTATTACGCACAGAAAAACCGCCTTTGCTTCCTTTGTGAAGAGGGGAGGCGGTTTGATTGTCATCACGGACTCGGCGGTCAATTTAATCGGCGCCACCCGCGACAGCAGTTGTTCGGCGTAGCCCCACAGATCAGCCACGCCCGGACATTGCACCAATGCGTGCGCTACGGTTTCTTCGTGACGCACGCATCTAGGGCAAATCTTTTTCGAGGGATCCCTGCCCGGGCGCCCGTGTCTGTAGAGCCTCTCTCGAACGGGTAGAGCCCCTCGGTAGCACTGCCAGGCCAGTGACTTCTGGAAGTTGTCCATTGGTCCTGGGCCGAAAGTCCTACCGAACAGGCTGGCCAGTTCGTCTTCTTCCATGTCCAGCGACTCTCCAAGGGTGTCATCGCCCCTGCTAGCCACCAGCCCTCTATAGAATGATGAGGTGGATTCTCCACCGATGGCCCGGCCCGCTTGCCAGAGAGCCCTGAGCGCCTGAGCACACTCAGTGTGCCAGTCTCCCAGTTTTCCGGATCTTTGCTTGACCCAGGACTGTAGCTCGGTGAGCGAGACGAGTCTCGGAAAGGCTCGTTTCACGAACGGAGCCCACACCGGTTGACCAGTGAGGAATACCTGTAGGTGCCGTAGCCTTAATGCGTGCCTACGCATCATCAACCACGGCGTCCCCAGCCCTCCTTTCGAAGGTTGTTGGCAGCAGATGGATCTTCTCACCATAGGAGGACGCTTCTTCCAAAGAAATTGGAAGAGCATGCGTTCCATGGTGGTGAGTGTTTCCTTAGGGCAAGGCACGACAGTCAGGCGGTAGTAAGTGACGGACGCTATGTAAATGTTCGCCACCTCCGCCCGGCCTTTTAGGGACAGCTTACACTTGGCCCATTTCTGGGTTAGTGCAAACACCTTGTTCGTAACCTCGTTCCAGTTCTTTTCCACCTGGAGGTCCGGTCCAAACCAGACCCCAAGCAACTTTACCGGGCCCTCCGTCCAGTGTCCGACGACACCGTCAGGAGGCATCGGTTTGCCTCTCCACGTTCCGAGTTGCAGCCCGATGGATTTTTCCCGGTTCAGTTTCGCTCCTGACAACCTTTCGTACTCCTCCAGTAAGGTACCGATCGCCTCGATCTCCGAGTCGGTTGATACCATTACTGTTACGTCATCGGCGTAGGCCGACACCGCTTTGCTCAATCCTGGTTCCAGGGGGATACCCTGCAACAACTCCAACTTCCTCAGTAAAGGCTCGAGAGTCAATACGTACAGAAGGGAGGAGAGAGGGCACCCCTGTCGAATGGATCGTGTGATTTCGAACGGCTTCGAAAGGTAGCCGTTCACCTTGATCCTAGAACAGATGTGGTTGCTATGTAGGGCAGTGATCCAGCCTCTGAAAACAGGACCGAACCCAGCCGCCGCTAGCACCGCATCCAGGTAACCATGGTCGACCCTATCGAAGGCCTTAGACTGATCCAAGTTGATCAGGGCCCCACCGAAGCCGGGTTTGTTGCCAACCCTCTCTATGATGTATCGCATGAGGTGGAGGTTATCGTGAATGGACCTGGATGGGATAGCACATGTCTGCGCATCTCCCACCAGGCTACCCACGACAAGCGCCAACCTCTTTGCTAACACCTTGGCCAAAATCTTTAACTCTGTGTTTAGCAGGGTTATGGGCCGAAAATTATTTATACTATCCCCCTTGTTCTCGTCCTTCCTCACCAGCGTGACTACGCCCTTGGCTACAGAACAAGGAATTCTCCCGTTCTGCTGCCAATTGCAGTAGACCGCTTCGAGGAGTTCGGAGAAGAAGACCGGCATTGCTAAATAAAGTTCGTAAGGTATACCATCGAGACCTGGAGATTTGCGTCTGCTGCATTGGCTCAGCGCATCTCCGATCTCATCAGCCGAGATTGGTCCCTCGCAGGACTCTGCCTCTTTGTTCGAGAGACGCGGCAGGCCGTCGAGGTATGGACCGAAATCCACGCCCCGGCCCGGACCCTCGCCTCCCCCGAACAATCGGGCAAAGTGCTTTTGAAAGGCCTCGCACATCTGCTTAGGCTCCCGGATCACTCGTCCATCTTCGTCTTGCAACGACCGGATGGTGGATCGATTTCCACTTTTAGCTTCTGTCACGCGGGCCCATCCAACGGCTTTGGCCCCCTCATTACCTAGAGCACGTATTTTACTTCGAATGACGCAGCCTTCATGCTTTGCATCGAAAAACTGGTTCAAGGCCGTCCTCGATGCCAGCACTCTGGCCACATTTTCGCTCTTGATTGCCTCTTCTAATTTACCTGTTAATTCTTTCTCGTTTCTATTCCTATTGGCAGCTAACATCTTGCTATAACTTATTGATTCTGTTCTAATCTCTCTTTTGAGAGATGCCCACCATCGGTTATTGACGATTGCACCCGTCAACCTCTCCTTAACTAATCTGCTAATCCGGTTTCTGTAAGTCTCTTTTGCCGGTAAAGACAAATTAAGTTTCCAGTAACCGGGACCCTGTCTATGTGTTTTCTCGAGATTGACCACGCAGGTCACTAATTTGTGATCCGTGTAGCCAACCGTGCGCATTTCTGGACAGCTTAATATGTCCCTATCCTTACTTCTAACTAAGAATCTATCTAAGTACGATCTAGATTGACCACTGTGGTTTCTCCAAGTCCAGGTAGGCACAGTTGGAAAATCTAGTCGATATCTATCGACCAAGTTAAAACGGTCGAGTAACCCCTTGAGGCTGTTACACCCCCCTCTATTAGGACATGCTCCTGCATAGTCCCAACGTGCATCCAGGATGTCATTCCAATCCCCCGTTAGAAGCAGGGAACGCGACGTTCCCAGAAAAGTCTCCAAACGCTGGAAGAAGTCGGGCCGTTCAGCTCCGAAAGGGGAGTAGACGGCGACCAGTCTCAAGGCCGCACTTTCACTACTGCCAACGTCTAGCACCAACAAACGACCCTCCGGGTCCGAGTGCACAACCTGTACGGCAAGACCCAGGTGTTTTTGCAGCAGCACGACAACCCCACCCCCACCTCCAGGTTGACAGAGAGATGCATGCACCTCAAAGTCATCGAAGGTGGAGGCCAGCTGCCGCATGACGCTGATTCGAGTCTCACAGATAACCATTACATTTATACTACATGACCTGAGGTCATTTAGAAGCTTTGCTTGCTTCCAAGTTGAGCCCAGGCCACGTGCATTCAAACATCCTACTCTTAACACATCCATGTGGGCGGTAGAGCCAAAGGAGAGTGTAGAGACCTACCTTTCCGCTTCCCGGGGTTCGGGTTGCACGACTTCCATGGGGTCGGGGGTGTTGGGTGAAGGGGTGTCTTGTGGTGGTGTGGGGTCGTCAGTGTGTGGTGGGGTTGGGGTGTTTGGAGTTGTGTTGGGGAGGGGAAGGGGAGGGGGAAAGCTTTTTAGTAGGACGCGGTTTATGGGTTTGACAGAGGGTGGTCCTACGTCCTCCTTAAAATCCTTTTTTAGTTTTTGGTAGAGGTTCATTGGGATTTTTATTAGTTTTAAATGTGGGTGGTTTTCTGACGAAACAAAGTTTACACCTTCGGTTTGTACCGAAGGATTATTGTATATGAGTTCATTTAATTTATTATTGTTTCTGTTGATGTAAGTATAGTGTAATGTCTTTTTTTCCGATGGTGTGAGTGTTTCGAAGAGGGGAGGGGCAGGTTTGGTTTTGTTTGTTGCTGGAGGGGTGTTTTCTGTTTTGTTAGATTGTGTTGCGATTTGGGTGGGGGTTGTTTGTCCTTGTGTGTTTTGCACATGTTTTCTTTTTTTCCTTTTAATCTGTCTGAAGGACTCCGTTTCTTCCTCCGAATTCGTTGGGTTATCTTCAGTGTTGGAGGGAAGAGGTATGTTTGCTGGTAATGTTTCCGTGTTGGTTTTCTTTGTGGGGGAGATGGATGTCACTATGTTAGACTGTGTTGTGTGTTGTGTCTGCGGTGGTTGTGTTGTTTTATTGAGTGAGAGGTTGGGTGGGCCTGTATTTTGTTTTGGGGTAATGTGTTGTGACTGTTTGTGTTGTGGTGGTGTTGTGGTGTTACTGAGGGACGGGTTGGGTGGGACTGAGTTTTGTTGTTTGTTTATCTGTTGTGGTGGTGGTGGTGGAGCTGGTGTTGGTAGCAGGGTTTTCTTTTTGTTGAGTTGGGGACAAGCGGCCTTCAGGTGCCCTCTGCCTGCACAGATATGGCAGGACGGCCTTCTCCCCTCCACGCTAATGTTTATATACCCGTGGTCCTCTAATAGGATTCTGTCGGGTATTTGGGCGATGCGTTCAGGCTTCATTTGTACTACCAGCTCTATACCTGTTCCACTGAACGCATTGCCTGTGGTTTTCCCAATGGAAATCACGTTGTCATTCACTGGATCGATGAAGCCAGCTATGAGCCAGCAGTAGTCCACATCTGGCATCATTGCATCCAGCCATATGCGTTGAGTTTTTTTTCCCATATAAGATGGATAAAAGGTGAAATTTTTCGAACGAATCGGTGACAAAGCACATTTTTTTGCCGCCGATTCGTTCTTCATGATAATTGCTAGGCTTCCATACAGTCTGTCTTTTCTTATGAAAGTTGTTTCATTCAGTACTTCTGCGAGTACTGTTTTGATATTACAGTTTTATATATATAGATAGATAGATAGATACTCACTTGTCATTGCTCAATTTTCAGCTATAGTAGAAAATAACTTGCTCAGTGTATCACAAAACAAACTTTTAACTCTTTAGCATTCAAACCAGCCATATCCGGCCAGAATTCTCTCACATCTTTCTGTTCAAAACAGCTGTGACCAGCTATTCATACTAATGTTAAGGTATTGTTCTCAAAATAAATAATATCAAAATCTAATAGATTCGATATTATGTTAGATAGTTTTCAGAAATAAAGCCTTTACTGTGAAAATACAATAGTATATATAAAGTAATGCTAAAGGGTTAAACCACACAACTTGCAACTATTTCTCATATATTTCACATATTTTCTACTCTTATTTTTATAAACATAGTAAACTTTTATCATTTAAACACTTAATATTTACTTAATAAACAGTACTGAAGCTTATTTTGTAATAATCTTCAGCTTATCCTATTTCAGTCCCCAATAATATATCAGACTTATTTAAACTATATTCCTACTTTGCAAATTTATTGACTTTATGTCTAGTCAAAAGAAACCTATGTATATATATGGCATCAGACTACACAGCATTATATCAGACTACACAGAACTGTATCAGACTACACAGCATTATATCAGACTACACAGAACTGTATCGGACTACACAGCATTATATCAGACTACAGAGCATTGTATCAGACTACACAGCACTGTATCAGACTACACAGCATTATATCAGACTACACAGCATTATATCAGACTACACAGCATTGTATCAGACTACACAGCATTGTATCAGATTACACAGCATTATATCAGACTACACAACATTATATCAGACTACACAGCATTATATCAGACTACAGAGCATTATATCAGACTACACAGCACTACATCAGACTACACAGCACTGTATCAGACTACACAGCATTATATCAGACTACACAGCATTATATCAGACTACACAGCATTATATCAGACTACACAGCACTGTATCAGGCTACACAGCACTGTATCAGACTACACAGCACTGTATCAGACTACACAGCATTATATCAGACTACACAGCATTATATCAGACTACACAGTCTTATATCAGACTACACAGCATTATATTAGACTACAGAGCATTGTATCAGACTACACAGCACTGTATCAGACTACACAGCATTATATCAGACTACACAGCATTATATCAGACTACACAGCATTATATCAGACTACACAGCACTGTATCAGACTACACAGCATTATATCAGACTACACAGCACTGTATGAGACTACACAGCACTGTATCAGACTACACAGCATTATATCAGACTACACAGCATTATATCAGACTACACAGCATTATATCAGACTACACAGCATTATATCAGACTACAGAGCATTATATCAGACTACAGAGCATTATATCAGACTACACAGCATTATATCAGGCTACACAGCATTATATCAGACTACACAGCATTATATCAGACTACAGAAGGGTGGTGGATTGGCAGTATCGGTAGAGGGTCGGACGCCATGCTTTCCAGCATAGTTACGTCCCTTTACGATCTGAGTTCAAATCCCGCCGAGGTTGACTTTGCCTTTCATCCTTACGGGGTCGATAAAATAAAGTACCAGTAATGCACTGGGTAATTGCTGGCCTTGTGCCTAAAGTAGAAACAATTATATCAGACTACACAGCATTATATCAGACTACACAGCACTGTATCAGACTACACAGCATTATATCAGACTACACAGCATTATATCAGACTACACAGTCTTATATCAGACTACACAGCATTATAGTAGACTACAGAGCATTGTATCAGACTACACAGCACTGTATCAGACTACACAGCATTATATCAGACTACACAGCATTATATCAGACTACACAGCATTATATCAGACTACACAGCATTATATCAGACTACACAGCACTGTATCAGACTACACAGCATTATATCAGACTACACAGCACTCTATCAGACTACACAGCACTGTATCAGACTACACAGCACTATATCAGACTACACTGCATTATATCAGACTACACAGCATTATATCAGACTACACAGCATTATATCAGACTACACAGCACTGTATCAGACTACACAGCACTGTATCAGACTACACAGCATTATATCAGACTACACAGCATTATATCAGACTACACAGCATTATATCAGACTACACAGCATTATATCAGACTACACAGCATTATATCAGACTACAGAGCATTATATCAAACTACACAGCATTATATCAGGCTACACAGCATTATATCAGACTACACAGCATTATATCAGACTACACAGCATTATATCAGACTACACAGCACAGTATCAGACTACACAGCATTATATCAGACTACACAGTCTTATATCAGACTACACAGTCTTATATCAGACTACACAGCACTGTATCAGACTACAGAGCATTATATCAGACTACAGAGCATTATATCAGACTACACAGCATTATATCAGACTACACAGCATTATATCAGACTACACAACATTATATCAGACTACACAGAACTGTATCGGACTACACAGCATTATATCAGACTACACAGCACTGTATCAGACTACACAGCACTATATCAGACTACACAGTCTTATATCAGACTACACAGCATTATATCAGACTACAGAGCATTATATCAGACTACACAGCATTATATGAGACTACACAGCATTATATCAGACTACACAGCATTATATCAGACTACACAGCATTATATCAGACTACACAGCACTGTATCTTGTCACAAAATAATCTACATACATATGCTCGCTGTTAAACCAACCAGGATGGCTTTCTGCATAATGAAACACATCTAGCTGTAAATATATTGTAATCACTGCTACTACTACTACTACTAAAGAATCATCATCATCGGTGGCGGTGTCATTGTCACCACCACCACCACCACCACCACCACTGCCACCACCACTGCCACCACTACCACCACCACTGCCACCACCACCACCACCACTGCCACCACCACCACTACCACCACCACCACCACTGCCACCACCACCACCACCACCACCACCACCACCGCCACCACCACCACCAATGCCACCATCACCATCATCACCAACACCACCAGCAACACCGCCCACCACAAATATCATCACCACCATCACCATCATCACCACCACAACCATCATCACCACCATCACCATCATCACCACCACCACCACCATCACCACCACAACCACCACCACCATCACCATCACCACCACCATCACCACCATCACCACTACCACCAACACCGCCGCAACCACCACCAACATCGCCACCACAACCACCACCACAACCATCATCACCATCATCACCGCCACCACCACCACAACCATCATCACCACCACCACCACCATCACCACCACCACCACCACTACCATCATCATCAACATCACCATCACCACCACCACCATCACCACCACCATCACCACCACAACCATTATCATCACCACCATCACCATCATCACCACCACCATCACCACCACCATCACCACCACCACCACAACCATCACCACCACCATCACCACCACAACCATCATCATCATCACCACCACCACCACCACCACCACCACCACCACCACCAGCACAACCATCATCACCACCATCACCACCACCACCACAACCATCACCACCACCACCACAACCATCACCACCACCATCACCACCACCACTATCACCACCACCACCACCACCACCAAACCATCACCACCACCACCACCACCACCATCACAACCATCACCACCACCATCACCACCACCACAACCATCACCACCACCACCACAACCATCACCAGTACCACCACCACCATCACCACCACCACCACAACCATCACCACCACCACCACCACCACCACCACAACCATCACCACCACCATCACCACCACCACCACCAGCACAACCATCATCACCACCATCACCACAACCATCACCACCACCACCACCACCACAAACATCACCACCACCATCACCACCACCACCACCACAACCATCATCACCACCACCACCACCACCACCACCACCACCACCACCACCACCACCACCACCACCACCACCACCACCACCACCACCACCACCACCACCACCACCACCACCACCACCACCACCACCACCCATATGTTTAGTGCTACTGTTGCTAATACTAATGATGCTACTGTTGCTGATATGTTTATAGTAATAGATGGCTGTTGTTGTTGTTGTTGTTATTGTTGACTTTGGCATTTATTCCAATTCTTTACATTCTGAGTTCAAATCCAAAGTCAACTTTACCTCTCATCCTCCTGGGGTCTATAAAATAAAGTACCAGTCACGTACTGGGGTCTATAAAATAAAGTACCAGTCACGTACTGGGGTCTATAAAATAAAGTACCAGTCACGTACTGGTTCCTATAAAATAAAGTACCAGTCACGTAATGGAGTCTATAAAATAAAGTACCAGTCACGTACTGGGGTCTGGTCTATAAAATAAAGTACCAGTCACGTACTGGGGTCTATAAAATAAAGTACCAGTCACGTACTGGGGTCTATAAAATAAAGTACCAGTCACGTAATGACGTCAATTTAATTGACTTTCTTTCCTTAGATTTCTGGCCTTATGTCTAAATTACAAATTACCATTATTACTGTTGAGGGTGGGGGGTTGGTAGTATGGGTAGAGGGTCGGATGTCATGGGTGGGGGGTTGGTAGTATGGGTAGAGGGTCGAATGTCATGGGTGGGGTGTTGGTAGTATGGGTAGAGGGTCGGATGTCATGGGTGGGGGGTTGGTAGTATCGGTAGAGGGTCAGATGTCATGGGTGGGGGGTTGGTGGTATGGGTAGTGGGTCGGATGTCATGGGTGGGGGGTTGGTAGTATCGGTAGAGGGTCAGATGTCATGGGTGGGGGGTTGGTGGTATGGGTAGTGGGTCGGATGTCATGGGTGGGGGGTTGGTAGTATCGGTAGAGGTTCGGATGTCATGGGTGGGAGGTTGGTAGTATCGGTAGAGGGTCAGATGTCATGGGTGGGGGGTTGGTAGTATGGGTAGAAGGTCGGATGTCATGGGTGGGGGGTTGGTAGTATCGGTAGAGGGTCAGATGTCATGGGTGGGGGGTTGGTAGTATGGGTAGAGGGTCGGATGTCATGGGTGGGGGGTTGGTAGTATCGGTAGAGGGTCGGATGTCATGGGTGGGGGGTTGGTAGTATGGGTAGAGGGTCGGATGTCATGGGTGGGGGGTTGGTAGTATCGGTAGAGGGTCGGATGTCATGGGTGGGAGGTTGGTAGTATCGGTAGAGGGTCGGATGTCATGGGTGGGGGGTTGGTAGTATCGGTAGAGGGTGGGATGTCATGGGTGGGGGGTTGGTAGTATCGGTAGAGGGTCAGATGTCATGGGTGGGGGGTTGGTGGTATGGGTAGTGGGTCGGATGTCATGGGTGGGGGGTTGGTAGTATCGGTAGAGGGTCAGATGTCATGGGTGGGGGGTTGGTGGTATGGGTAGTGGGTCGGATGTCATGGGTGGGGGGTTGGTAGTATCGGTAGAGGGTCGGATGTCATGGGTGGGAGGTTGGTAGTATCGGTAGAGGGTCAGATGTCATGGGTGGGGGGTTGGTAGTATGGGTAGAAGGTCGGATGTCATGGGTGGGGGGTTGGTAGTATCGGTAGAGGGTCAGATGTCATGGGTGGGGGGTTGGTAGTATGGGTAGAGGGTCGGATGTCATGGGTGGGGGGTTGGTAGTATCGGTAGAGGGTCGGATGTCATGGGTGGGGGGTTGGTAGTATGGGTAGAGGGTCGGATGTCATGGGTGGGGGGTTGGTAGTATCGGTAGAGGGTCGGATGTCATGGGTGGGAGGTTGGTAGTATCGGTAGAGGGTCGGATGTCATGGGTGGGGGGTTGGTAGTATCGGTAGAGGGTGGGATGTCATGGGGGGGGGGGGGGGGGGGGGGGTAGTATCGGTAGAGGGCCGGATGTCATGCTTTGACGCATAGAGATGCTTTGACCCTTGCCATTCTGAGTTCAAATCGCGCCTAGGTTAACTTTGCTTTTCATCCTTACGGGGTCGATAAAATAAAGTACCAGTAATGCACTGGGTATTTGTTGGCCTTGTGCCAAAAGTAGAAACAATTATTACTGTTGTTATTATTTTTATTGTTTTGTTTTTATGATATTTTATACTTATTTCCTGTTTTTATCCAATGTTATAAATTGTATACATCCTTGCTTTAAACCCCATTTTTATAGACCTTTGTTTTGTCCATCCCCACCTGCAACTCACAGATTTATTGTATTCTGTGTGTAAACCCTTGTGGCTAGTAAATGAAAATAATAATTGTTTCTACTTTTGGCACAAGGCCAGCAATCACCAAGTACATTACTGGTACTTTATTTTATCGACTCTGTACCGATGAAAGGCAAAGTTAACCTTGGCGGGATTTGAACTCAGACTGTAAAGGGCTGTAACTCTATGCGTCAAAGCATGGCGTCCAACCCTCTACCGATACTGCCAATCTACCGCCGTATTTTTTTTTTGGGGGGGGGGGGTTATTCAGACATCCAAGAAAGGGAGGTAACCTTCATAGAATACATCTCTGGTGGAAACCGCGAACAATAAGTTCAGTCCATCATCATTATAATAATAACAGAAATAACATTGAAGAGATCTAGACAGTTCCTAAAGAGAAAAAGAGTAAAAGCAAGAATGAATTATATAAATCTTTTCATTACCATATTTCTGATGATAAATATTACTTTTGATTTCCAATTTACTTAGAAAATATTCAACAATTTGTGGAGATTTAGTAATATAATTAATTGTCTCATTATTAAACTGGTGTTTGGAGCATAACTAACAATGCTTCTTACATAAAATTATGTTGTATTGTTTAAGCTAGTCTTGTCGCATACTGTGATGACTTGTCTAACCCATGCCAGCATGGAAAACAGTTTTATATCAGAGAACCAGGGGTGGTTTCAAGCAGTTTCAAATCAAAAGGGTTAAGCACACACACTTTCTAATTTGCAGGAAATAAAAAAAAAAATAACATAACACCTTCTTTGCTCACTTATTCCTGGGAGTGTCATGAGGGCAGAATCCTCAAACTCTCCTTCCAGCAGGTTCAGTCAGAAGGAACTGTTTCCAATCAATCCAGCTGGATCCCCAAGGAAGACCAGCCAAGCTCATGGATATTGTCCAATCATCTTGATCAGGGTCTACCCCTGGGTCTCTTGCCAGTTGGTTTTGCCCATAAAAACTGTCCAGCGATTCTTTCCTGAGAGATTCTAACCACATACACATAATATTGGAGGTGTGAATAATATTAGAGGGGCAAAGCATATAGTACAATATGTTTTCAGAACTGATAGCTGAACAAGAGCACCTGATCTTATGGTTCCTTATACACTTGCCCATCAACTAGTTCCCATTAATTGGTATCAGAGACAACAATGATTCCTGACTTGAGTCACTTTTGGTGAGCACCAACATGATATTCAGTGACTTGTGTGGTTAGGTGGGGACACTTTAGACATATAAGCCCTCTTCACTCCATCAGATCATAAAACAATCCTTGACACAACCAAAGATATATATATATAGTGAAAGAGTGAAGAATAATATGGTCGGCTGTACAAAAAGGCTTTTATTTCAAGTATTAACAATTGTATCATTGATCAGGTGAGTCTAAAAGCCACTAATCACTCGAAGTTGCGTCACTCGACCTTAAATACTGTGTTTACCTCTGATCAAATCATCGGAATACTGGAGGTTTTACATATGGCATTGGTATAGATACAACAGAGAATCAAAACAATAACATCAATAATAAAATATAATGATAAAGAGGTAAAGAAGTTACAGATGTAAAAAATACATTAAAAAAATATAAGTACCGAATACGATTGCTGATAATAGTGGTGGTAGTGGGTAAGTGTATGTGTAAAGACGTAGTGAGGGTGGAGGTAATACTAACATGAAAAGCAACATTAGATACATACATATGCGGTGGTCAAATCTCAGAGGGTTAGAAGTAGGGAATAAAAAATAGTAATAAATGACAGATAAAAAATAATAAATTAAAAATTAAGTGAGAGGGGAAGAGATACAGGACAAGAGACAGAGAGTAGAGGTGGCAATACGAGGATGAGACATAAAGGGTAGGGCTAAGGACGGGGAAGGAGAGTTTTGATATATGTGTGGTAAATGTCTCACATGTTGATTGTCTTATCTTAATGGAGGTGATGTGGCTTTAGGGAGAGAGAGTGAAAGAAAGCTTAGGAGATTTATGATATTGATCTAGTGACTAGTTGGTCAGTTGACAGCTAATAACAGTGGGGTGGTATGTAGTCAGTACATTAAAATCCGGGTGGTTCAGCTCAAATTTTGAGATCGCTGGGTCGAATCATGTTGGTTTGAAATTTGTGAACTTGGTAGATGCTTTGTGCCTACAGAACACTGATCTTTCTATTTTGTTGTTAAGCAGCATCTTATCATACTTTAAAATATGGAATAGCTCCATATTGCAAAGTCCGCAGTGGGACATTCCATTGTTGTAGGCTCCCGATAATTTCAACCAGCTAATCCCATATTCCTGGTTTGTGTCCTTAAGCTGCCAGATTTTATTGTCAGCGTTGTTGAGTTCTCTCTCTATATATATATCTAGGTGTGTAACTTGGAGTTACTGAAAGTTCACCCGGGTGACCACTCGATGTTTAGGTTCACTTCAGTGTCGAGGTGTAGAGCTAGACAGAGTATATTATAGTAAAATAAAATAAAACAAGGACGAGTGGTGGATTACAGAGTTGGGCTAGATCGATACAGATCAAACCTTGAGCTGATCAGTCGCGAAACGCGCGTCACCAACCAATAACCGTAATGAAGGAGTAACCACTCGTCCTTGTTTTATTTTATTTTACTATATATATGTATATATATCATCATCATCATCACCGTTTTACATCCGTTCTTCCACGCTAGCATGGGTTAGACGGTTGTCCTGTTGTGGGCAGTGCCCGGTCGGCTGACCTTGTCTTGCTCATACGGGACCTGATTTCTACAGCTGGATGCCCGTCCTAACACCAACCTCATTTACAGTGAGTGCTGGGTGCTTTTTTCCCGTGGCACCTACATGTCCACTTTACAGTGGGAAGGGTGGGGGTATATTGTCTATATGCTTAAGCTTCAGCTTGTACCCGTTATATATATATATATAAAGATAAATGTCTGTGAGTCCTGCTGTCAGTAATAAAATAATTTTTATCACCATACCAACTGAAAAGTGATGTATTACATTATTTCATAGATCACTTTTTAACTATATTTCAACTTGAGTTATAACTTTTTTATGTTATTTATTTCATTTTTGGCAACATATAATTTCCTGAGATTTCATGTTTGATTATTTTTGACATTTGTGTCAATCTCTTCAGAATTTTATTTATATATTTTATTTTACATGTTTGATTACAAATTCAAATTCATTAGAATGTCATGTGATATAAGGTTTCTTTCAACACATACATACATATGTACATACATACACACCTACCTACCTACCTACCTACCTACATACATTACATGCACACATACATACCACAAATGTGTGTCTTTCCATCATTGTTTTGTAGTATCATGGCGACAAAGAAAATATACACAACAACGTAAACACAAGGAAAGGTAATAAAGAAACTATAAAATCAAAATACACAAATGTCAAAGACAAGAAGAAGCCCATCGAATATTAAACTTTTTAAAAAACAAGAGGATTAAAATAATTATTAAAAGAGTTTAAGTAGAAGACACATAAAGGAAGTAGAAGAATTTGAGATTGTTCACCAAAATATCAAATACAACCAGACAAGATCAGACAAATATGCTAAACAAATTTTGTAATATTTTTAGGAATTTGTTTGACAGAAATGGAGCAGAAATAGAAGTTTGTCTTGTATCAGGATTTGATTTGTTTAGATGAAAATTAACAATATTGACATATATATGGAGGCACATGGCTTAGTGGTTAGAGCATTGGCCTTGCAATCGAATGGTTGTGAGTTCAAGTCTCAGACCAGGTGATGTGTTGTTTCCTTGAGCAGAGCAAGACACTTTATTTCACATTGCTCCAGTTTACTCAGCTGTAGAAATGAGATGATAGGACTGGGGTCCCTATCATTCCGTTGCAAAGTAGACATGTAGGTGCCACGGCAAAAAAGCACCCAGCACTCACTGTAAATGAGGTTGGTGTTAGGAAGGGCATCCAGCTGTAGAAATCAAGCCAGAATCAGTTCCCGTCCCACCCTTGCAAGCAGGGAAAAAGCAGATGTAAAATGAAATGATGATGAAATGATATAAAGGAATAAAGAATCAGTATTGCATCATATGTTTCACTGTCAATCAGCTCGAGGAACAATCTATTAATGATCGAACCTGACTCTGGAATTGGAAGTCAATCAGATATGTTTTAACATGTAGACTCATGTCTGAGAGTGGTTGAATATTATCTTGATTCCTTCTCATATTCTACCACAAATTCTGACATAGTGGTGTGGCACCATATTCACTTGTTGCCCTATTTTCATATATATCATCATTTCATTTTTACGTCCGCTTTTTCCCTGCTTGCAAAGGTGGGACGGGAACTGATTTTGGCTTGATTTCTACAGCTGGATGCCCTTCCTAACACCAACCTCATTTACAGTGAGTGCTGGCTTTTTTTGCCGTGGCACCTACACAACCACTTTGCAGTGGAATGATATGGACCCCAGGCACTATCATCTCATTTCTACAGCTGAGTAAACTGGAGCAATGTGAAATAAAGTGTCTTGCTCAAGGAAACAACACATCACCCAGTCTGAGAATTGAACTCACAACCTTTCGATTGCAAGGCCAATGCTCTAACCACTAAGCCATGTGCCTCCATCTGCCTCCATATATATATATATATATATTATCATCATCATCGTTTAACGTTCATTTTCCGCGCTAGCATGGGTCTGGACGGGAATTGTCCCACTTGAGGCAAGATTGGTTGTCTTACTCAGGACTGTCTGGCGGGTTTTCTACGGTTAGATGCCCTTCCTAACACCAACCATGTTTACAGTGTGTACTGGGAGGTTTTTACCATGTTACCTACACGGCCACATTACAGCGTGGACTGTGTGTTTTTTGTCGTGACACCTACACAACCTCATTTGTTTCGGAGTGGATGTTGTGGTACCAACATAACTTCACATTTAAGGGGGTGGTGTGAATGGGGTGGGGGTAGTGGGACGGGGGTTTATTTTGTTAGAGGTGCCTACTGACTGTAGGTTTCGCTTTGTACTTAGGCAAGACGGGTCTTCAGTATAACTGTGTAGCGCCAAAGATCTCGGTCCAGTGACATTGTCTTGGAGAGGTGCAAGTGTGTGAGGTCGGAATTTATCAAGTCGTCCCAGGTTTTTCTGGGTCTGCCTACTCTGTGGCTACCGTCTATTTTTATCGCCCTGCACTTTTTTATACAGCTGTCGTCTTTCATGCGCATCACGTGACCATACCAACGTAGTCTTCTCTTGAGTAAACAACATCTAATCCCTCTTATTCCTAATTTCTCCCTTAGTTCGTTTATGCTTTGCCGTTCACGTATATTACTATTACACATCCAGCGGAGAATGCAAGCTTCGTTTCTCTCCAGTCTGCGTATATCCTCTGCACACAATGCCCAGGTCTCACTGCCATGTAACATTGCTGTTCGTATGCAGGCATCATACAGCCTGCCTTTCATTTTTAGAGAGAACCCTTTAGCGGCCAATAGTGGTATAAGCTCTCTGAACTTTTTCCATCCCGTTCTGACTCTAGCTACTGTATTTTCAGAGCACCCTCCCCCACTGCTGATTTTGTCACCCAGGTAACGGAAGCTGTCCACTATTTCTATAGAACCATCTGTCCAATGGAATGAGCTAGTATTCTGTGGGCACTTGCTGCTACTTATTGCACCAGAGCACCGGCCACATATAAAATCTATATATATATAATCATTTAAAATGTACCTATGAAGAAATAATAGATAAATAAATGATAGCTTTCCATTTGCGATCAACAGCCACAGAAGATTTACCTAGTATTTCTGATATCCTGTAGAAATTGACTAGACATATAGTTAACCATACATAATTAGATACAAAATCAAATGGTTGCCAAAAACATATATATATATATATCTATGGCTCTGTCTAGTTTATGTGTATTAAACTTCTATATCTTATATACTCCCGTAAGGTTGAGTAAAACTTTAGGCAGTATTCGGCTGTGCTTTCTAGCAACCAGCCTACTCGCTGTCAGGCACCAATCACAAGCTTTCTGACTTGACCACTGGCTATGTGACAATTCTTAGCCATTTTGAATTTGTTTCTGGCGGGGATCATTTAAGAAAAATCTTTGTCCAATTGAGTTTGTCTCCTGATGATTTCGAAACTCATTAATTAATCGATGATCGGATATTTCCAAAAAGCAAATGAAATCCTCGGAGGTAGAGATATGATTTTGGTATGTTTATGTACATTTTTTTCTTCTAACTTTGATTTTGTACCTAATTATGTATGGTTAACTATATGTCTAGTCAATTTCTATAGGCTTTCAGAAATACTAAATCTGTTGCTGTTGATCGCGAATGGAAAGCTATCATTTATTTATCTATTATTTCTTCATAGGTACATTTTAAACTTATAACCTCGTTTAAATGATTTTTTTATGTGGTTGATTATGCTGATTGGGAGAAGAAATACTGTATATATTTTATCAAATGATTCTATGGACTTACTTTCTTATATATATATATAGGAGGAAATTATAGTTCACTTGAAGCATTGTGTAATGAGGTATAAACGTTTGAATTTGTAAAGCCAAAACAATGCAGGTATGGACATAGAATAAAAAATGCAAATGCAAAAGATATTGTTGACAATTAGTCTTTTACCTTAGATTTATTTAAATGCCCTTAATTTTCGAGATAATATCTCTTCTTCGGAGGGAAGTAAAGCGGTTAAACCAGTGTTCTAAATTTAGAACACTGGTTTAACCACTTTACTTCCCTCCGAAGAAGAGATATTATCTCGAAAATTAAGGGCATTTAAATAAATCTAAGGTAAAAGACTAATTGTCAACAATATCTTTTGCATTTGCATTTTTTATTCTATGTCCATACCTGCATTGTTTTGGCTTTACAAATTCAAACGTTTATATATATATATATATAT
The DNA here is from genome assembly GCA_964016885.1 of Eledone cirrhosa. Taxonomy (NCBI): domain Eukaryota; kingdom Metazoa; phylum Mollusca; class Cephalopoda; order Octopoda; family Eledonidae; genus Eledone; species Eledone cirrhosa. The sequence continues at coordinate 98,676,491 of OZ024743.1, read as the reverse complement.
ATATATATATATATATATATATGAGGTTATAGTGTAATAGTTCACTATTTTCATTGGTAAGATGAGTTAAGCTCAATACATATTTTTACCCTTCATTCTTCAGGAACAAACAGTTATAGTAGCAGAGAATTTATAATTCAAAATTCAATAAGACTAAGGATTATTATTATTATTATTTATTTATTCATCTACGGTTGTTTTAAAGAGGCTAGAGTATTTCGTCAATTGTGGAGAAAAAACATATTATCAGTTCAGTTACTCCATTATTGACTTTTGAAATTTATTTATACATATATATATATATATATGAAAACAGGCAGAAAAAGATGATTATTAAGAAGAAAAATTTTTTTTTTCCTTTTTATTTTTTTCTCTTTTTTGGGGTTAGGAAATGATTCATCATCATCACCGTTTTACGTCCGTTCTTCCACGCTAGCATGGGTTAGACGGGTTGTCCTGTTGTGGGCAGTGTCTGGTCGGCTGACCATGCCTTGCTCATACAGGAACTGATTTGGCTTGATTTCTACAGCTGGATGCCCTTCCTAACACCAACCTCATTTACAGTGAGTGCTGGGTGCTTTTTCGTGGCGCCTACACGTCCACTTTACAGTGTGGGCTGGGTGCTTTTTTTGCTGTGGCACCTCCACGACCACCTTGCAGTGGGAGGGTGTGGGGGCATATTGTCTATATGCTTCAGCTTGTACCCATGGGAGGTCGGGTACTCTGTATTACTGCGTGACGCCAGAGGTCATGATCGTGTGTCATCGCCTTTGAGAGGTGTAATTGGGTAAGGTCGGCTTTTATCACCTCATCCCAGGTCATCTTAGGTCTCCCCACTCCGCGGTTTCCATCGACTTCTAGTGCTCTGCACCTTTTTATGCAGCTGTCATACCAACGCAGCCGCCTCTCCTGCACACAGCATTTGATTCCTCTTATGCTCAGTCTCTCTCTCAATTCATTTATGCTTTGTCGTTCGCGTATATTACTATTACACATCCATCGGAGCATGCAGGCTTTGTTTCTCTCTAATCTACGTAATTCTTCCACCTTCTGCGCCCAGGTCTCACTACCATGTAACATCACTGTTCGGATATATGCATCATACAGTCTGCCTTTCATTTTGAGGGAGAAGCCTTTTGCAGCTAGCAGTGGTAGTAGTTCCCTAAACTTCTTCCATCCCGTTCTTACCCTAGTTATTGTACTTTCTGAACACCCACCTCCGCTGCTAATTAGGTCACCTAGGTAGCAGAAGCTGTCTACTGTTTCTACAGAGCCCTCCCAGAGATTGGTGGTACTTGTTTCCTGTGGCTGTTTGCTGCTTGCTGTCCTAGCACAGCTGCTGCATGTGAAGCCTACATTCTTAATTAAGCTTCCTGAGATCCCGCTACATCTCTTGTGTACCGATTGTTTGCATTTAGGGCAGAGAATGGAGTTCCTACCTACACCTTTCCTACATACTGAGCAAGGCCATTTCCCTGAGGGGATCTGGGTTCTGTTTTCTCGCCTACTTACAAGGACCTTAGTCTTTGTCATGTTGACTTTGAGACCCTTTCTTTCTAGTCCCTGCTTCCAAGTTTGGAATTTCTTCTCTAGTTCTACCATAGATTCAGTTATAAGTGCGATGTCAACAGCATACAGGAGTTCCCATGGGCATCCGGTCTTAAACTCCTCCGTTATTGCCTGCAGGACTATGATGAACAGGAGGGGGCTAAGAACAGAGCCCTGGTGGACCCCAACCTGTACGCTAAATTCCTCGCTATACTTATTGCTAATCCTAACTTTGCTGACTGCTCCCCTATACATGGCTTGTACCGCTTTCACAAGCCATTCATCTACTCCTAGTTTTCTGAGAGCCCACCAGATTACAGCACATGGAACTCTGTCAAAGGCTTTCTCAGGGTCGACAAATGCCAGATAGAGTGGCTTACTTTTAGCTAGGTACTTTTCCTGTAACTGCCTGACAAGGAAGAGGGCATTAGTGGTGCCTCTTCCTGGTACAAACCCAAATTGCATCTCGTCTAGTTTCACCCGGTCCCTAATCAACTTTGCTATAACTCTTTCTGTTACTTTCATGACCTGGTCCATCAGCTTTATACCTCTATAGTTTCCTCTATCTAGTGCATCACCTTTACCTTTGTAGCAGTTGACAATGATGCTACTGCACCAATCTTTTGGTATGACACCTTCTAGTATTACCTGGTTAACAATACATGTGGTTATAGTGTGACCTACAGATCCAGATGCCTTCAGCATCTCGGCAGCTATACCCGATGGACCGGTTGCCTTCCCCATCTTCATATCTTTGATTGCCTTACTTACTACGTTGCTGCTGAATTGTACTGCTGGCCCCTCTATAGGGTCTACTTGGGGTAGGGTCTCTTCTTCCCATGCATTCTCCTCATTTAGTAATCTATCATAATGACTCTTCCATGCATCTTTCTTCTCAGCACTTGTGAGGGCAAGCTCACCTTTATCATTCCGGATACACTTCTCTCCAATGACATCACAATTCTCTCTGACACACTTCCTCGCAATCTTGAACACCTCCTGTTTCTGGTCCTCACGTTGCAAAACATGCTTGAATTTTCTATCCTCTGCTTCCCTCCTAGCTAAGTATACTTGTCGCCTAGCTTCCCTCTTGGTCTCTATGTAATGTACCCTGCTTCCCCCGTTCTTCCATTCTTTCCATGCCTGTCTCTTACCCTTAACTGCCTCATCTACCTTATTGTTCCACCACCAAGTCACTCTCCTCCTGCTTGAGGTCTTACTCCAGCCACAGACCTCATCCATCGCCTCTAGTAAGTTATTTTTTAGGAACTCCCAGTTCTCTTCTACATTGAATGTCTCTATCTGTTCTTCTTTACTGTCGTAGGCATTGAGCAAAATATCTTTAAATCTGTTACTGGTTGAGGGGTCTTTCAGCTTCCAGATCTTTCTTCTCCAGGTTGGCCTCTGTTTCCAGGTTCGTCTAGTTCTGACTGTGAGGTCGCTGACAACTAAGCTATGTTGGGATGTACATTCCTCACTAGGGAAGGCTTTTGTGTTTACGACCGTCCATCTGTCACGTCCTCTGATGAGGATAAAATCTATCTGACTAGAGTGCTCTCCTGATCTATAGGTGATCAGGTGGTTGTCGGGTTTTTTAAAGTTTGTGTTACATATCGACATGTCATTGGCGTCGCAGAATTCTAGAAGTCTGAATCCTTCCTCATTTCTTGTGCCAACCCCATGGCCTCCATGTACTCTATTGAAGCCGTCGCAATGTTTACCTACGTGTCCATTAAAATCTCCTGCGATGATTAGGAAATTATTGTCGTCTGTTAGAGCAGTAGAGTGCATTAGGGACTCGTAAAACCTATCCTTAAGTTCGTCTGACAGCCCCGATTGGGGTGCGTAAGTTGATATTATTGTGGTAATTGTTTTATTCACGACTAGTCTGAGTTTAATGATTCTTGCATTTACCCTGTACACTGAGATTACTTTATCTACCCACTTGTCAGCTAGTAGTATACCTACACCATCCACCCCATCGTCATTTCCCACCCAGAAAAATTTGTAGCACCGACTTTTTCCTACAAGGACTCTAGCAGACTCTCCTTAAAAGAAAATATTTTACTTTGTGTGAAGTGTTGAGGTATTAGTTAATTTATTTATTAATTAACAATGGCATTTATTTATTTATTTATATATTTAATAATTGTCTATTACCGGTTTCAGCATTTTAAGATGATAATAATATGTATTGGTGTAGAATGGTGGTGTTGAACATGTTAAGGAAATGGTGCAGAAAGAATAATGTTATTTACAAACAAGGTTTATGAAGTGAAAAGAAAAAAGACAAAAAGGAGCATAATGTGGAACATAATAAGGCAATGTGAAAGAAAAAATTATATTATTTACAGGCATATTTCTTGAAGATAAGCAGATCAAAATGTGTTAATATAGCAAGGGTGCTTAGTTGATCCATGATGGAGGCAAATAGTAGTCTGGGGTTTGATATGATTTCCCTTTTTAGAGACTTAATATGCAGGGGGAGGTAATTCAGGGTGGGAGAGAAATGATGGATGGTATTTAATTTATATAAGAAAAAGGATTAGGTAGGGTGTTAGGGAGGTAACTCTTTAGAGAGACATGTATTTTGATTTGGTTCATTGTTTGTTCCAGTTTTAGTTTAGTCCGAAGTTTAGTGCATTAAGTAGAGGTTGGAATTTGTTAATGTAATACGTTTCCTTATAGGTACGATGGATGAAAGTAGCGTTGTCTATGAATTTGTAAATGGGGGAAATTTTAAAGTTTGGATGTTGGTTGGGTGCACAATTGGCGATATGTTCACTAAACGCAATTTTTCTGTATTCCTGTATTTTGATTTGTGATTTATGGACGGTCATACGTTGTCGGAGACTGTTTTATGTCTGTCCTATGTAGTGCTCTTGACAACCTGAGCAGGTCAAAACATAGATTAGGTTTTCAGATGCACATGTAAAGTTGTGTTTAACTGTGAAATGTTGTCCTTGTTTAAAATGGAATGTTGAACCTTCTATTAGATTTATGCATATGCCACAGTTTATCCTTCTGCATTTTTTTACTGTAGGGTTCATTGTGAGGGTTGGTTGGATTTTGGCTTGTGTGAGGATGTTTTTTATGGATTTAGGTTGTCTTTTGCTCTTTATGATGTTGTGTGTTTGGAGGATTTTGTTTATTCTTGGGTCTCTTTTTAGTAAAGGAATGTTCTGGAGGATGGTGTCGAATGCCTCATTGTTGAGGGGGTTGTGTGTGGAGATGTATGGTAGAGTTTTCTGTTGCGGTTCATTCCTGGGTTTGGGGTGTCTGAGTTCCTGGATGTCGAGTTTTAGGGCACGTTGGAATCCATTGTTGATTAGGGATAGTGGGTAGTTTCTGCTGATAAGTGTGTTTTTTAATTCTTCTAGTCATGTATAGCATGTGTATTTATCTGAAACTAATGTGCAGATCGTTCTGGCTAGGTTATAAGGAATTGCCATTTTGGTATGTCAAGGGTGGCACGAGTTGAATGGGAGGTATTGTTTGGAGTCTGTGGGTGTGTAGTATATGTCTGTTTCTATTTTGTTGTTTGTTTTCTTGATGAGGATGTCGAGGAAAGGGAGTTGTTCATGGCTGTAATCCATTGTGAAGTGTAAGTTTGTGTTGAGTCCATTCAGAAGGGTTTTAAACTCAATCAGTCTATCTATACTTTCATGCCAGAGGATGAAGCAGTCGTCCAGATATCTCTTCCAGTTCTTTTCTATGTGTTGGTAGAAGTGGTTGCCGTATTTGTCTAGAACTTTGCGGTAGAGAGTGGTTTCTAAATATCCCATGACAAGGTTGGCGTATGAGGGGCTACTTTCGTGCCCATGGCAGTCCCAGATTTCTGTCTGTAGTATTTGGCATCGAATTCGAAGAAATTGTTTTCCAAGATGAATTTGAGTCTCTCCAACACAAATTCTTTAAGGATGCGCTGTGGAAGTTCACTAGGGAAATTTTCAAGCCAGAATTGTATTGCCTCTACACCGAGGTTGTGTGGGATATTGGAATATAGATTGATGACATCAAAGGTTACTAGTAGGGTAAGTTCATTATTAAGTGTTGTTGGGAGGTGGTTGAGCATGTCAAGGTCGTCCCTTATGAAACTTTTTATGTGTTTTAGGAAAGGTTTAAGCAGAATATCTAGGAAATTGCTTAGGCGGTGGGTTTCACAAGTGGTACCTGCTATTATGGGTCTTAATTTAAGGTCATCAGGAGGGGGTATATTGATGTAAATGTCTGTGGCTTGCTTGCAGCCCTTGCCTATTACTTCACTTTTGTGTGTCTTTGGGATACCATAGAAGAGGCTGGTTCTGCTTTTGAAATTGGTGATGTAGTTGTATTCCTTGTCGGTAAGGCCTTCTTTGTAAAGGGTTATTAGGGAGTGTGTAGTGTTTGGCCTTTTCAAAATGACAAAACCCTAACAATCAAAGAGGCAGATAAAGGGAGTGCAGTAATCCTTATGAGGACAGATTACTACATGACTCTAGTACTCTCAACTCTAGAAAACCAAATATATTATGAAAAGGATCAACTCCGCACTCATGCTATATTAACACATTTTCAGCTGCTTATCTTCAAGAAATATGCCTGTAAATAACATTATTTTTTATTTCCCATTACCCTATTATGCTCCACATTACGCCCCTTTTTTTTCTTTTTTCTTTTCACTTCATAAACCTTGTTTGTAAATAACATTATTCTTTCTGCACCATTTCCTTAACATGTTCAACACCACCATTCTACACCAATACATATTATTATCATATTAAAATGCTGAAACCGGTAATAGACAATTATTAAATATATAAATAAATAAATAAATGCCATTGTTAATTAATAAATAAATTAATTAATACCTCAACACTTCACACAAAGTAAAATATTTTCTTTTAATCATTTTCTAACCCAGAAAAAAGAGGAAAAAAAAAAAAGGAAAAAAAAATTTTTTCTTCCTAATAATCGTCTTTTTCTCCCTGTTTTCATATATATATATATATCCTAACTCGTGTGCTCCTTCTCCACATTTTATTATTATTATTATATATATATACATATATACACACTTACATCTCTCTAAGACAGTGTCTCTGGACCGAGATCTTTGGCGCGACGCAGTAATACAGAAGACCCGCCTTACCTATGTACAAAGCAAAACCTACAGTCAGTAGGCACCTCTTAACCAAATATACACCCCAATCCACTACCCCTACCCTATCCTCCCACTCCCACCAACAGCACGACAAAATGAGATCGAGATCATGTAGGTTTCATGACAAAAAAACACACACAGTCCACGCTGTAATGTGGCCTTGTAGGTAAAACAGTAAAAAGTTCCCAGTTCTACTCTGTAAATGTGGTTGGTGTTAGGAAGGGCATCCAGCCATAGAAAACCTGCCAAATAGTCCTATATGAGCGAGACATGGTCACCCAACCAGCCTTGCCTCAAGTGGGACAACTCCCGTCTAACCCATGCTAGCGTGGAAAATGGACATTAAACGAAGATGATGATGATGATGATGATATCATCTTCGTTTAACGTCTATCTTCCATGCTAGTTTAGTGAATTGATCACAGGGTTATTTACTTTGGTAAACGCTTATTTGGCGACCGGCTCTCGGACAGTTCACTCACGAGCGAGTTTGTTAACCTTATTATATCTGTATCGAATTAAATTAGTGGTTGGCCTGCAGTGGCGTTTACCAAAGTAAATAACCCTGTGACCAATTCACTAAACTAGCATGGGTTTAGACGGGAATTGTTCTACTTGAGGCAAGATTGGCCGAGTGACCATGTCTCACTCATATAGGACTATCTGGCAGGTGTTCTACAGCTGGATGCCCTTCCTAACACCAACAATGTTTACAGTGTGGAATATATATATATATATAACATTCATGCATAAATATATGTGTGGTGAGTGCATGAGTGTGTATATGTGTGTGCGTATATGTATGTACATGCAGACAGATGTATGTATGTATGAATGTATGTCTATATATACATAAACACTCAAAACAAATAGAAGTATTACTGTTGTAATAAAATAAAAGATTAAAATTAAAAAGGAAATCATTAAGAAAAGATCGGTGTTGAAACATGAGCTTAGAAGAAATTCTGATAGAGAAAAGAAAACAACTTTAAAAACTACTTATTGATTGACTTTTAATTTGATAAATGTTTTGGGGAAACAAAATTTTAGCAATGGTGATCATCATCTTTATTTACTGACAGACCCAAAAAATAAAATGTGGAAGATTTCATTTAAATTGTTTAATGGGTTATTTTATTTTATTTTGTTGTTATTTTGTTGTTGCTGTCTCTTGTTTGTTATTGATGAGCTTTTAATAATGAAGTTTTAAACTAATTTTTTTAAAGTAAAATGTAATTTTTTTTCATTCTTTTCAGTGAAATGTTTTTGTGATCTTCATCTCATTACAATCTTCTAAATTTTGTTTTGTTTATTGCAGTTATTACCCCACTAACCCATTGCTAAACAGGAAACCATGTTGTCAGATAGGACAAAAGATGTACCAAACTCATGAAAAACATGTAGCACTCATGTTTGATCAGTAATAGAACATACTTGATCTTTCCTGTCCTAAAGAATCTACTTACAACATCACAGACAGTAAAAGGAAGGAATTCAACCAGGGTTGAAGCATGTAGTTAAATGTGTGTGTAAGCATAAATATCAGTGACCTATACGACTGTTACCCCGGGGATACATGTGGAAGATTGCTCACTGACATGCAGTACCCTAGGCACAAACCACTTTATGAACGCAGTGGACAGAATGGAGAAAGCATTTCTCCAGAGGATAGTGAGGGAGACACATAGAAATGGCCATTTCAGCTTGTGGGACTTACACCTGGCATGGCCAACTCAATCCTAATGGCAGTAGGTAGTGAGGTGGTTCAGAGACTAAGAATACCAAAAGTCTCCACTGCTGTAGGTCCAGTAACAAACCTATAAGACTGTGGCCAATATTTCAGCTTATCAGGCAACAAAACCTGGGTCTGTTCCGCAAATATATCAGGCTGCTGCTAGAGAAGATGTCACTGCCAAGTTTTTCTCTTTTCTTCTTATTTTGCTGATATCACAGAAGTGCCAATAGCAACAACAGTGACAGCCAACTTTGGCATTTGTTGGCTATGAGGCAGGGTTCTACATCTTTATTGTGACCTTATTGATAATTTCACTCACTTTTCGACTGAATTGAGACAAACCATTTCCAGAATATATATTTATGGAGGCACATGGCTTAGTGGTTAGAGCATTGGCCTTGCAATCAAAAGGTTGTGAGTTCAATTCTCAGACCGGGTGATGTGTTGTTTCCTTGAGCAAGACACTTTATTTCACATTGCTCCAGATACTCAGCTGTAGAAATGAGATGATAGGGACTGGGGTCCTTATCATTCCACTGCAAAGTGGTCATGGAGGTGCCACGGCAAAAAGCACCCAGCACTCACTGTAAATGAGGTTGGTGTTAGGAAGGGCATCCAGCTGTAGAAATCAAGCCAGAATCAGTTCCCGTCCCACCCTTGCAAGCAGGGAAAAGGGGACGTAAAATGATGATGATGATGATGACGATAGGGCAGTGAATTAGCAGTATTGGTAGAGCATTGGAAAACATGCTTTGTGGCATACAGTTACACCCCTTTACGTTCTGAGTTCAAATCCCACTGAGGTTAGCTTTGCCTTTCATCCTTACAGGGTCAATAAAATAAAGTATGAGTGATGCAATAGGATCAATTATTTGTGAAGGTGCATGGCTTAGTGGTTAGAGCATTGGCCTTGCAATCAAAAAGTTGTGAGTTCAATTCTCGGACCGGGTGATGTGTTGTTTCCTTGAGCAAGACACTTTATTTCATATTGCACCAGTTTACTCAGCTGTAGAAATGAGATGATAGGACTGGAGTCCCTATCATTAAATCACCCAAGACACCTCCAATGATATATACCTTGGAGGAGGCCAGCTAAACCTACATAGGTGTGAGCTGTCACACCACACATCAATTTATTCAACTCTCCCCTGTCCAAAACTGTTGGCCTTATGCCTAAATCAGAAAGCGTTATAAAAAAACTGGGTGTATACATAACACAGAAATTCAATGAACATTTGAGCAGATAAAATGTTGCTTGCAGATATCTGCATATTGTTCATCAACCATATATGAAACTTGCAATTTGTCACTTGCTTTATCAAGTCGTTGTATGATGTTACTCCCTGGAACACTCTCACCTCAAGATACTGTATGATGTTACTCCATGGAACACTCTCACATCAAGACACTGTATGATGTTACTCCCTGTAACACTCTCACCTCAAGACACTGTATGATGTTACTCCTTGGAACACTCTCAGCCCAAGATACTGTATGATGTTACTCCCTGGAACACTCTGACCTCAGGACACTGTATGATGTTACTCCCTGGAACACTCTCAGCTCAAGACACTGTATGATGTTACTCCCTGGAACACTCTGACCTCAAGACACTGTATGATGTTACTCCCTGGAACACTCTCAGCTCAAAACATTGTATGATGTTACTCCATGGAACACTCTCAGCTCAAGACAATGTATGATGTTACTCCCTGGAACACTCTCAGCTCAAGACACTGTATGATGTTACTCCCTGGAACACTCTCAGCTCAAGACACTGTATGATGTTACTCCATGGAACACTCTCACCTCAAGACACTGTATGATGTTACTCCCTGGAACACTCTCAGCTCAAGACACTGTATGATGTTACTCCATGGAACACTCTCAGCTCAAGACACTGTATGATGTTACTCCCTGGAACACTCTCAGCTCAAGACACTGTATGATGTTACTCCATGGAACACTCTCAGCTCAAGACATTGTATGATGTTACTCCCTGGAACACTCTCAGCCCAAGACACTGTATGATGTTACTCCTTGGAACACTCTCACCTCAAGACACTGTATGATGTTACTCCCTGGAACACTCTCAGCTCAAGACACTGTATGATGTTACTCCATGGAACACTCTCAGCTCAAGACACTGTATGATGTTACTCCCTAGAACACTCTCAGCCCAAGACATTGTATGATGTTACTCCCTGGAACACTCTCAACTCAAGAGACTGTATAATATTACTACTTGGAACACTCTCAGCCCAAGACACTGCATGATGTTACTCCCTGGAACACTCTCAGCTCAAGACACTGCATGATGTTACTCCCTGGAACACTCTCAGCCCAAGACACTGCATGATGTTACTACTTGGAACACTCTCAGCCAAAGACACTGCATGATGTTACTCCCTAGAACACTCACCTCAAGACACTGTATGATGTTACTACTTGGAACACTCTCACATCAAGACACTGTATGATGTTACTCCCTGGAACACTCTCAGCTCAAAGCACTGTATGATGTTACTCCCTGGAACACTCTCAGCTCAAGACACTGCATGATGTTACTCCCTGGAACACTCTCAGCCCAAGACACTGTATGATGTTACTCCCTGGAACACTCTCAGCTCAAGACATTGTATGATGTTACTCCTTGGAACACTCTCAGCCCAAGACACTGTATGATGTTACTCCTTGGAACACTCTCACCTCAAGACACTGTATGATGTTACTCCCTGGAACACTCTCAGCTCAAGACACTGTATGTTACTCCTTGAAACACTCTCACCTCAAGACACTGTATGATGTTACTCCCTGGAACACTCTCAGCCCAAGACACAGTATGATGTTACTCCCTGGAACACTCTCACCTCAAGACACTGTATGATGTTACTCTCTGGAACACTCTCAGCTCAAGACACTGTATGATGTTACTCCCTGGAACACTCTCACCTCAAGACACTGTATGATGTTACTCCCTGGAACACTCTCAGCTCAAGACACTGTATGATGTTACTCCCTGGAACACTCTCAGCTCAAGACACTGTATGTTACTCCTTGAAACACTCTCACCTCAAGACACTGTATGATGTTACTCCCTGGAACACTCTCAGCCCAAGACACTGTATGATGTTACTCCCTGGAACACTCTCAGCTCAAGACACTGTATGTTACTCCTTGAAACACTCTCACCTCAAGACACTGTATGATGTTACTCCCTGGAACACTCTCAGCCCAAGACACTGTATGATGTTACTCCTTGGAACACTCTCACCTCAAGACACTGTATGATGTTACTCCCTGGAACACTCTCAGCTCAAGACACAGTATGATGTTACTCCTTGGAACACTCTCAGCTCAAGACACTGTATGATGTTACTACTTGGCACACTCTCAGCCCAAGACACTGTATGATGTTACTCCCTGGAACACTCTCACCTTAAGACACTGTATGATGTTACTACTTGGAACACTCTCACATCAAGACACTGTATGATGTTACTACCTGGAACACTCTCAGCTCAAGGCACTGTATGATGTTACTCCCTGGAACACTCTCAGCTCAAGACACTGCATGATGTTACTCCCTGGAACACTCTCAGCCCAAGACACTGTATGATGTTACTCCCTGGAACACTCTCAGCTCAAGACATTGTATGATGTTACTCCTTGGAACACTCTCAGCCCAAGACACTGTATGATGTTACTCCTTGGAACACTCTCACCTCAAGACACTGTATGATGTTACTCCCTGGAACACTCTCAGCTCAAGACACTGTATGTTACTCCTTGAAACACTCTCACCTCAAGACACTGTATGATGTTACTCCCTGGAACACTCTCAGCCCAAGACACAGTATGATGTTACTCCATGGAACACTCTCACCTCAAGACACTGTATGATGTTACTCCCTGGAACACTCTCAGCTCAAGACACTGTATGATGTTACTCCCTGGAACCCTCTCACCTCAAGACACTGTATGATGTTACTCCCTGGAACACTCTCAGCTCAAGACACTGTATGATGTTACTCCCTGGAACACTCTCAGCTCAAGACACTGTATGTTACACCTTGAAACACTCTCACCTCAAGACACTGTATGATGTTACTCCCTGGAACACTCTTAGCCCAAGACACTGTATGATGTTACTCCCTGGAACACTCTCAGCTCAAGACACTGTATGTTACTCCTTGAAACACTCTCACCTCAAGACACTGTATGATGTTACTCCCTGGAACACTCTCAGCCCAAGACACTGTATGATGTTACCCCTTGTAACACTCTCACCTCAAGACACTGTATGATGTTACTCCCTGGAACACTCTCAGATCAAGACACAGTATGATGTTACTACTTGGCACACTCTCAGCCCAAGACACTGTATGATGTTACTCCCTGGAACACTCTCACCTCAAGACACTGTATGATGTTACTACTTGGAACACTCTCACATCAAGACACTGTATGATGTTACTCCCTGGAACACTCTCAGCTCAAGGCACTGTATGATGTTACTCCCTGGAACACTCTCAGCTCAAGACACTGCATGATGTTACTCCCTGGAACACTCTCAGCCCAAGACACTGTATGATGTTACTCCCTGGAACACTCTCAGCTCAAGACATTGTATGATGTTACTCCTTGGAACACTCTCAGCCCAAGACACTGTATGATGTTACTCCTTGGAACACTCTCACCTCAAGACACTGTATGATGTTACTCCCTGGAACACTCTCAGCTCAAGACACTGTATGTTACTCCTTGAAACACTCTCACCTCAAGACACTGTATGATGTTACTCCCTGGAACACTCTCAGCCTAAGACACAGTATGATGTTACTCCCTGGAACACTCTCACCTCAAGACACTGTATGATGTTACTCCCTGGAACACTCTCAGCTCAAGACACTGTATGTTACTCCTTGAAACACTCTCACCTCAAGACCCTGTATGTTACTCCTTGAAACACTCTCACCTCAAGACACTGTATGATGTTACTCCCTGGAACACTCTCAGCCCAAGACACTGTATGATGTTACCCCTTGGAACACTCTCACCTCAAGACACTGTATGATGTTACTCCCTGGAACAATCTCAGCTCAAGACACAGTATGATGTTACTCCTTGGAACACTCTCAGCTCAAGACACTGTATGATGTTACTACTTGGCACACTCTCAGCCCAAGACACCGTATGATGTTACTCCCTGGAACACTCTCACCTCAAGACACTGTATGATGTTACTCCCTGGAACACTCTCAGCTCAAGACACAGTATGATGTTACTCCTTGGAACACTCTCAGCTCAAGACACTGTATGATGTTACTACTTGGCACACTCTCAGCCCAAGACACTGTATGATGTTACTCCCTGGAACACTTTCACCTCAAGACACAGTTTGATGTTACTCCCTGGAACACTCTCAGCTCAAGACACAGTATGATGTTACTCCTTGGAACACTCTCAGCTCAAGACACTGTATGATGTTACTACTTGGCACACTCTCAGCCCAAGACACTGTATGATGTTACTCCCTGGAACACTCTCACCTCAAGACACTGTATGATGTTACTACTTGGAACACTCTCACATCAAGACACTGTATGATGTTACTCCCTGGAACACTCTCAGCTCAAGGCACTGTATGATGTTACTCCCTGGAACACTCTCAGCTCAAGACACTGCATGATGTTACTCCCTGGAACACTCTCAGCCCAAGACACTGTATGATGTTACTCCCTGGAACACTCTCAGCTCAAGACATTGTATGATGTTACTCCTTGGAACACTCTCAGCCCAAGACACTGTATGATGTTACTACTTGGCACACTCTCAGCCCAAGACACTGTATGATGTTACTCCCTGGAACACTCTCACCTCAAGACACTGTATGATGTTACTACTTGGAACACTCTCACATCAAGACACTGTATGATGTTACTCCCTGGAACACTCTCAGCTCAAGGCACTGTATGATGTTACTCCCTGGAACACTCTCAGCTCAAGACACTGCATGATGTTACTCCCTGGAACACTCTCAGCCCAAGACACTGTATGATGTTACTCCTTGGAACACTCTCAGCCCAAGACACTGCATGATGTTACTCCCTGGAACACTCTCAGCCCAAGACATTGTATGATGTTACTCCCTGGAACACTCTCAGCTCAAGACATTGTATGATGTTACTCCTTGGAACACTCTCACCCCAAGACACAGTATGATGTTACTCCTTGGAACACTCTCACCTCAAGACACTGTATGATGTTACTCCCTGGAACACTCTCAGCTCAAGACACTGTATGTTACTCCTTGAAACACTCTCACCTCAAGACACTGTATGATGTTACTCCCTGGAACACTCTCAGCCCAAGACACAGTATGATGTTACTCCATGGAACACTCTCACCTCAAGACACTGTATGATGTTACTCCCTGGAACACTCTCAGCTCAAGACACTGTATGATGTTACTCCCTGGAACACTCTCACCTCAAGACACTGTATGATGTTACTCCCTGGAACACTCTCAGCTCAAGACACTGTATGATGTTACTCCCTCGAACACTCTCAGCTCAAGACACTGTATGTTACTCCTTGAAACACTCTCACCTCAAGACACTGTATGATGTTACTCCCTGGAACACTCTTAGCCCAAGACACTGTATGATGTTACTCCCTGGAACACTCTCAGCTCAAGACACTGTATGTTACTCCTTGAAACACTCTCACCTCAAGACACTGTATGATGTTACTCCCTGGAACACTCTCAGCCCAAGACACTGTATGATGTTACCCCTTGGAACACTCTCACCTCAAGACACTGTATGATGTTACTCCCTGGAACACTCTCAGCTCAAGACACAGTATGATGTTACTCCTTGGAACACTCTCAGCTCAAGACACTGTATGATGTTACTACTTGGCACACTCTCAGCCCAAGACACTGTATGATGTTACTCCCTGGAACACTCTCACCTCAAGACACTGTATGATGTTACTACTTGGAACACTCTCACATCAAGACACTGTATGATGTTACTCCCTGGAACACTCTCAGCTCAAGGCACTGTATGATGTTACTCCCTGGAACACTCTCAGCTCAAGACACTGCATGATGTTACTCCCTGGAACACTCTCAGCCCAAGACACTGTATGATGTTACTCCCTGGAACACTCTCAGCTCAAGACATTGTATGATGTTACTCCTTGGAACACTCTCAGCCCAAGACACTGTATGATGTTACTCCTTGGAACACTCTCACCTCAAGACACTGTATGATGTTACTCCCTGGAACACTCTCAGCTCAAGACACTGTATGTTACTCCTTGAAACACTCTCACCTCAAGACACTGTATGATGTTACTCCCTGGAACACTCTCAGCCTAAGACACAGTATGATGTTACTCCCTGGAACACTCTCACCTCAAGACACTGTATGATGTTACTCCCTGGAACACTCTCAGCTCAAGACACTGTATGTTACTCCTTGAAACACTCTCACCTCAAGACCCTGTATGTTACTCCTTGAAACACTCTCACCTCAAGACACTGTATGATGTTACTCCCTGGAACACTCTCAGCCCAAGACACTGTATGATGTTACCCCTTGGAACACTCTCACCTCAAGACACTGTATGATGTTACTCCCTGGAACAATCTCAGCTCAAGACACAGTATGATGTTACTCCTTGGAACACTCTCAGCTCAAGACACTGTATGATGTTACTACTTGGCACACTCTCAGCCCAAGACACCGTATGATGTTACTCCCTGGAACACTCTCACCTCAAGACACTGTATGATGTTACTCCCTGGAACACTCTCAGCTCAAGACACAGTATGATGTTACTCCTTGGAACACTCTCAGCTCAAGACACTGTATGATGTTACTACTTGGCACACTCTCAGCCCAAGACACTGTATGATGTTACTCCCTGGAACACTTTCACCTCAAGACACAGTTTGATGTTACTCCCTGGAACACTCTCAGCTCAAGACACTGTATGATGTTAATCCTTGGAACACTCTGACCTCAAGACACTGTATGATGTTACTACTTGGCACACTCTCAGCCCAAGACACTGTATGATGTTACTCCCTGGAACACTCTCACCTCAAGACACTGTATGATGTTACTACTTGGAACACTCTCACATCAAGACACTGTATGATGTTACTCCCTGGAACACTCTCAGCTCAAGGCACTGTATGATGTTACTCCCTGGAACACTCTCAGCTCAAGACACTGCATGATGTTACTCCCTGGAACACTCTCAGCCCAAGACACTGTATGATGTTACTCCCTGGAACACTCTCAGCTCAAGACATTGTATGATGTTACTCCTTGGAACACTCTCAGCCCAAGACACTGTATGATGTTACTCCTTGGAACACTCTCACCTCAAGACACTGTATGATGTTACTCCCTGGAACACTCTCAGCTCAAGACACTGTATGTTACTCCTTGAAACACTCTCACCTCAAGACACTGTATGATGTTACTCCCTGGAACACTCTCAGCCCAAGACACAGTATGATGTTACTCCATGGAACACTCTCACCTCAAGACACTGTATGATGTTACTCCCTGGAACACTCTCAGCTCAAGACACTGTATGATGTTACTCCCTGGAACACTCTCACCTCAAGACACTGTATGATGTTACTCCCTGGAACACACTCAGCTCAAGACACTGTATGATGTTACTCCCTCGAACACTCTCAGCTCAAGACACTGTATGTTACTCCTTGAAACACTCTCACCTCAAGACACTGTATGATGTTACTCCCTGGAACACTCTTAGCCCAAGACACTGTATGATGTTACTCCCTGGAACACTCTCAGCTCAAGACACTGTATGTTACTCCTTGAAACACTCTCACCTCAAGACACTGTATGATGTTACTCCCTGGAACACTCTCAGCCCAAGACACTGTATGATGTTACCCCTTGGAACACTCTCACCTCAAGACACTGTATGATGTTACTCCCTGGAACACTCTCAGCTCAAGACACAGTATGATGTTACTCCTTGGAACACTCTCAGCTCAAGACACTGTATGATGTTACTACTTGGCACACTCTCAGCCCAAGACACTGTATGATGTTACTCCCTGGAACACTCTCACCTCAAGACACTGTATGATGTTACTACTTGGAACACTCTCACATCAAGACACTGTATGATGTTACTCCCTGGAACACTCTCAGCTCAAGGCACTGTATGATGTTACTCCCTGGAACACTCTCAGCTCAAGACACTGCATGATGTTACTCCCTGGAACACTCTCAGCCCAAGACACTGTATGATGTTACTCCCTGGAACACTCTCAGCTCAAGACATTGTATGATGTTACTCCTTGGAACACTCTCAGCCCAAGACACTGCATGATGTTACTCCTTGGAACACTCTCACCTCAAGACACTGTATGATGTTACTCCCTGGAACACTCTCAGCTCAAGACACTGTATGTTACTCCTTGAAACACTCTCACCTCAAGACACTGTATGATGTTACTCCCTGGAACACTCTCAGCCTAAGACACAGTATGATGTTACTCCCTGGAACACTCTCACCTCAAGACACTGTATGATGTTACTCCCTGGAACACTCTCAGCTCAAGACACTGTATGTTACTCCTTGAAACACTCTCACCTCAAGACCCTGTATGTTACTCCTTGAAACACTCTCACCTCAAGACACTGTATGATGTTACTCCCTGGAACACTCTCAGCCCAAGACACTGTATGATGTTACCCCTTGGAACACTCTCACCTCAAGACACTGTATGATGTTACTCCCTGGAACAATCTCAGCTCAAGACACAGTATGATGTTACTCCTTGGAACACTCTCAGCTCAAGACACTGTATGATGTTACTACTTGGCACACTCTCAGCCCAAGACACCGTATGATGTTACTCCCTGGAACACTCTCACCTCAAGACACTGTATGATGTTACTCCCTGGAACACTCTCAGCTCAAGACACAGTATGATGTTACTCCTTGGAACACTCTCAGCTCAAGACACTGTATGATGTTACTACTTGGCACACTCTCAGCCCAAGACACTGTATGATGTTACTCCCTGGAACACTTTCACCTCAAGACACAGTTTGATGTTACTCCCTGGAACACTCTCAGCTCAAGACACTGTATGATGTTAATCCTTGGAACACTCTGACCTCAAGACACTGTATGATGTTACTCCTTGGAACACTCTCAGCTCAAAACATTCCAGGGAGTAACACTCCTTGGAACACTCTCAGCTCAAGACACTGTATGATGTTACTCCCTGGAACACTCTGACCTCAAGACACTGTATGATGTTACCCCCTGGAACACTCTCAGCTCAAGACACTGTATGATGTTACTCCCTGGAACACTCTGACCTCAAGACACTGTATGATGTTACTCCTTGGAACACTCTCAGCTCAAAACATTGTATGATGTTACTCCATGGAACACTCTCAGCTCAAGACACTGTATGATGTTACTCCCTGAAACACTCTCAGCTCAAGACACTGTATGATGTTACTCCATGGAACACTCTCAGCTCAAGACATTGTATGATGTTACTCCTTGGAACACTCTCAGCCCAAGACACTGTATGATGTTACTCCCTGGAACACTCTCAGCTCAAGACATTGTATGATGTTACTCCTTGGAACACTCTCAGCCCAAGACACTGTATGATGTTACTCCTTGGAACACTCTCACCTCGAGACACTGTATGATGTTACTCCCTGGAACACTCTCAGCTCCAGACACTGTATGTTACTCCTTGAAACACTCTCACCTCAAGACACTGTATGATGTTACTCCCTGGAACACTCTCAGCCCAAGACACAGTATGATGTTACTCCCTGGAACACTCTCACCTCAAGACACTGTATGATGTTACTCCCTGGAACACTCTCAGCTCAAGACACTGTATGATGTTACTCCCTGGAACACTCTCACCTCAAGACACTGTATGATGTTACTCCCTGGAACACTCTCAGCTCAAGACACTGTATGATGTTACTCCCTGGAACACTCTCAGCTCAAGACACTGTATGTTACTCCTTGAAACACTCTCACCTCAAGACACTGTATGATGTTACTCCCTGGAACACTCTCAGCCCAAGACACTGTATGATGTTACTCCCTGGAACACTCTCAGCTCAAGACACTGTATGTTACTCCTTGAAACACTCTCACCTCAAGACACTGTATGATGTTACTCCCTGGAACACTCTCAGCCCAAGACACAGTATGATGTTACTCCTTGGAACACTCTCAGCTCAAGACACTGTATGATGTTACTACTTGGCACACTCTCAGCCCAAGACACTGTATGATGTTACTCCCTGGAACACTCTCAGCTCAAGGCACTGTATGATGTTACTCCCTGGAACACTCTCAGCTCAAGACACTGCATGATGTTAATCCCTGGAACACTCTCAGCCCAAGACACTGTATGATGTTACACCCTGGAACACTCAGCTCAAGACATTGTATGATGTTACTCCTTGGAACACTCTCAGCCCAAGACACTGTATGATGTTACTCCCTGGAACACTCTCACCTCAAGACACTGTATGATGTTACTCCCTGGAACACTCTCAGCTCAAGGCACTGTATGATGTTACTCCCTGGAACACTCTCAGCTCAAGACACTGCATGATGTTACTCCCTGGAACACTCTCAGCCCAAGACACTGTATGATGTTACACCCTGGAACACTCTCAGCTCAAGACTTTGTATGATGTTACTCCTTGGAACACTCTCAGCCCAAGACACTGTATGATGTTACTCCTTGGAACACTCTCAGCTCAAGACACTGTATGATGTTACTCCCTGGAACACTCTCAGCTCAAGACACTGTATGTTACTCCTTGAAACACTCTCACCTCAAGACACTGTATGATGTTACTCCCTGGAACACTCTCAGCCCAAGACACAGTATGATGTTACTCCCTGGAACACTCTCACCTCAAGACACTGTATGATGTTACTCCCTGGAACACTCTCAGCTCAAGACACTGTATGATGTTACTCCCTGGAACACTCTCACCTCAAGACACTGTATGATGTTACTCCCTGGAACACTCTCAGCACAAGACACTGTATGATGTTACTCCCTGGAACACTCTCAGCTCAAGACACTGTATGTTACTCCTTGAAACACTCTCACCTCAAGACACTGTATGATGTTACTCCCTGGAACACTCTCAGCCCAAGACACTGTATGATGTTACCCCTTGGAACACTCTCACCTCAAGACACTGTATGATGTTACTCCCTGGAACACTCTCAGCTCAAGACACAGTATGATGTTACTCCTTGGAACACTCTCAGCTCAAGACACTGTATGATGTTACTACTTGGCACACTCTCAGCCCAAGACACTGTATGATGTTACTCCCTGGAACACTCTCACCTCAAGACATTGTATGATGTTACTCCCTGGAACACTCTCAGCGCAAGACACAGTATGATGTTACTCCTTGGAACACTCTCAGATCAAGACACTGTATGATGTTACTACTTGGCACACTCTCAGCCCAAGACACTGTATGATGTTACTCCCTGGAACACTTTCACCTCAAGACACAGTTTGATGTTACTCCCTGGAACACTCTCAGCTCAAGACACTGTATGATGTTACTCCTTGGAACACTCTGACCTCAAGACACTGTATGATGTTACTCCCTGGAACACTCTCACCTCAAGACACTGTATGATGTTACTCCCTGGAACACTCTCAGCACAAGACACTGTATGATGTTACTCCCTGGAACACTCTCAGCTCAAGACACTGTATGTTACTCCTTGAAACACTCTCACCTCAAGACACTGTATGATGTTACTCCCTGGAACACTCTCAGCCCAAGACACTGTATGATGTTACTCCCTGGAACACTCTCAGCTCAAGACACTGTATGTTACTCCTTGAAACACTCTCACCTAAAGACACTGTATGATGTTACTCCCTGGAACACTCTCAGCCCAAGACACTGTATGATGTTACCCCTTGGAACACTCTCACCTCAAGACACTGTATGATGTTACTCCCTGGAACACTCTCAGCTCAAGACACAGTATGATGTTACTCCTTGGAACACTCTCAGCTCAAGACACTGTATGATGTTACTACTTGGCACACTCTCAGCCCAAGACACTGTATGATGTTACTCCCTGGAACACTCTCACCTCAAGACACTGTATGATGTTACTCCCTGGAACACTCTCAGCTCAAGACACAGTATGATGTTACTCCTTGGAACACTCTCAGCTCAAGACACTGTATGATGTTACTACTTGGCACACTCTCAGCCCAAGACACTGTATGATGTTACTCCCTGGAACACTTTCACCTCAAGACACAGTTTGATGTTACTCCCTGGAACACTCTCAGCTCAAGACACTGTATGATGTTACTCCTTGGAACACTCTGACCTCAAGACACTGTATGATGTTACTCCTTGGAACACTCTCAGCTCAAAACATTGTATGATGTTACTCCATGGAACACTCTCAGCTCAAGACATAGTTTGATGTTACTCCCTGGAACACTCTCAGCTCAAGACACTGTATGATGTTACTACTTGGCACACTCTCAGCCCAAGACACTGTATGATGTTACTCCCTGGAACACTCTCACCTCAAGACACTGTATGATGTTACTACTTGGAACACTCTCACATCAAGACACTGTATGATGTTACTCCCTGGAACACTCTCAGCTCAAGGCACTGTATGATGTTACTCCCTGGAACACTCTCAGCTCAAGACACTGCATGATGTTACTCCCTGGAACACTCTCAGCCCAAGACACTGTATGATGTTACTCCCTGGAACACTCTCAGCTCAAGACATTGTATGATGTTACTCCTTGGAACACTTCAGCCCAAGACACTGTATGATGTTACTCCTTGGAACACTCTCACCTCAAGACACTGTATGATGTTACTCACTGGAACACTCTCAGCCCAAGACACAGTATGATGTTACTCCCTGGAACACTTTCACCTCAAGACACTGTATGATGTTACTCCCTGGAACACTCTCACCTCAAGACACTGTATGATGTTACTCCCTGGAACACTCTCACCTCAAGACACTGTATGATGTTACTCCCTGGAACACTCTCAGTTCAAGACACTGTATGTTACTCCTTGAAACACTCTCACCTCAAGACACTGTATGTTACTCCTTGAAACACTCTCACCTCAAGACACTGTATGATGTTACTCCCTGGAACACTCTCAGCCCAAGACACTGTATGATGTTACCCCTTGGAACACTCTCACCTCAAGACACTGTATGATGTTACTCCCTGGAACAATCTCAGCTCAAGACACAGTATGATGTTACTCCTTGGAACACTCTCAGCTCAAGACACTGTATGATGTTACTACTTGGCACACTCTCAGCCCAAGACACTGTATGATGTTACTCCCTGGAACACTTTCACCTCAAGACACAGTTTGATGTTACTCCCTGGAACACTCTCAGCTCAAGACACTGTATTATGTTACTCCTTGGAACACTCTGACCTCAAGACACTGTATGATGTTACTCCTTGGAACACTCTCAGCTCAAAACATTGTATGATGTTACTCCATGGAACACTCTCAGCTCAAGACATAGTTTGATGTTACTCCCTGGAACACTCTCAGCTCAAGACACTGTATGATGTTACTCCCTGGAACACTCTCAGCTCAAGACACTGTATGATGTTACTCCTTGGAACACTCTCAGCTCAAAACATTCCAGGGAGTAACTCCTTGGAACACTCTCAGCTCAAGACACTGTATGATGTTACTCCCTGGAACACTCTGACCTCAAGACACTGTATGATGTTACTCCCTGGAACACTCTCAGCTCAAGACACTGTATGATGTTACTCCCTGGAACACTCTGACCTCAAGACACTGTATGATGTTACTCCTTGGAACACTCTCAGCTCAAAACATTGTATGATGTTACTCCATGGAACACTCTCAGCTCAAGACACTGTATGATGTTACTCCCTGAAACACTCTCCGCTCAAGACACTGTATGATGTTACTCCATGGAACACTCTCAGCTCAAAACATTGTATGATGTTACTCCTTGGAACACTCTCAGCCCAAGACACTGTATGATGTTACTCCCTGGAACACTCTCAGCTCAAGACATTGTATGATGTTACTGCTTGGAACACTCTCAGCCCAAGACACTGTATGATGTTACTCCTTGGAACACTCTCACCTCAAGACACTGTATGTTACTCCTTGAAAGACTCTCACCTCAAGACACTGTATGATTTTACTCCCTGGAACACTCTCAGCCCAAGACACAGTATGATGTTACTCCCTGGAACACTCTCACCTCAAGACACTGTATGATGTTACTCCCTGAAACACTCTCAGCTCAAGACACTGTATGATGTTACTCCCTGGAACACTCTCAGCTCAAGACACTGTATGATGTTACTCCCTGGAACACTCTCACCTCAAGACACTGTATGATGTTACTCCCTGGAACACTCTCAGCTCAAGACACTGTATGATGTTACTCCCTGGAACACTCTCAGCTCAAGACACTGTATGTTACTCCTTGAAACACTCTCACCTCAAGACACTGTATGATGTTACTCCCTGGAACACTCTCAGCCCAAGACACTGTATGATGTTACTCCCTGGAACACTCTCAGCTCAAGACACTGTATGTTACCCCTTGGAACACTCTCACCTCAAGACACTGTATGATGTTACTCCCTGGAACACTCTCAGCTCAAGACACAGTATGATGTTACTCCTTGGAACACTCTCACATCAAGACACTGTATGATGTTACTCCATGGAACACTCTCAGCTCAAGGCACTGTATGATGTTACTCCCTGGAACACTCTCAGCTCAAGACACTGCATGATGTTAATCCCTGGAACACTCACAGCCCAAGACACAGTATGATGTTACACCCTGGAACACTCTCAGCTCAAGACATTGTATGATGTTACTCCTTGGAACACTCTCAGCCCAAGACACTGTATGATGTTACTCCCTGGAACACTCTCACCTCAAGACACTGTATGATGTTACTACTTGGAACACTCTCACATCAAGACACTGTATGATGTTACTCCCTGGAACACTCTCAGCTCAAGGCACTGTATGATGTTACTCCCTGGAACACTCTCAGCTCAAGACACTGCATGATGTTACTCCCTGGAACACTCTCAGCCCAAGACACTGTATGATGTTACTCCCTGGAACACTCTCAGCTCAAGACATTGTATGATGTTACTCCTTGGAACACTCTCAGCCCAAGACACTGTATGATGTTACTCCTTGGAACACTCTCACCTCAAGACACTGTATGATGTTACTCCCTGGAACACTCTCAGCTCAAGACACTGTATGTTACTCCTTGAAACACTCTCACCTCAAGACACTGTATGATGTTACTCCCTGGAACACTCTCAGCCTAAGACACAGTATGATGTTACTCCCTGGAACACTCTCACCTCAAGACACTGTATGATGTTACTCCCTGGAACACTCTCAGCTCAAGACACTGTATGTTACTCCTTGAAACACTCTCACCTCAAGACCCTGTATGTTACTCCTTGAAACACTCTCACCTCAAGACACTGTATGATGTTACTCCCTGGAACACTCTCAGCCCAAGACACTGTATGATGTTACCCCTTGGAACACTCTCACCTCAAGACACTGTATGATGTTACTCCCTGGAACAATCTCAGCTCAAGACACAGTATGATGTTACTCCTTGGAACACTCTCAGCTCAAGACACTGTATGATGTTACTACTTGGCACACTCTCAGCCCAAGACACCGTATGATGTTACTCCCTGGAACACTCTCACCTCAAGACACTGTATGATGTTACTCCCTGGAACACTCTCAGCTCAATACACAGTATGATGTTACTCCTTGGAACACTCTCAGCTCAAGACACTGTATGATGTTACTACTTGGCACACTCTCAGCCCAAGACACTGTATGATGTTACTCCCTGGAACACTTTCACCTCAAGACACAGTTTGATGTTACTCCCTGGAACACTCTCAGCTCAAGACACTGTATGATGTTAATCCTTGGAACACTCTGACCTCAAGACACTGTATGATGTTACTCCTTGGAACACTCTCAGCTCAAAACATTCCAGGGAGTAACACTCCTTGGAACACTCTCAGCTCAAGACACTGTATGATGTTACTCCCTGGAACACTCTGACCTCAAGACACTGTATGATGTTACCCCCTGGAACACTCTCAGCTCAAGACACTGTATGATGTTACTCCCTGGAACACTCTGACCTCAAGACACTGTATGATGTTACTCCTTGGAACACTCTCAGCTCAAAACATTGTATGATGTTACTCCATGGAACACTCTCAGCTCAAGACACTGTATGATGTTACTCCCTGAAACACTCTCAGCTCAAGACACTGTATGATGTTACTCCATGGAACACTCTCAGCTCAAGACATTGTATGATGTTACTCCTTGGAACACTCTCAGCCCAAGACACTGTATGATGTTACTCCCTGGAACACTCTCAGCTCAAGACATTGTATGATGTTACTCCTTGGAACACTCTCAGCCCAAGACACTGTATGATGTTACTCCTTGGAACACTCTCACCTCGAGACACTGTATGATGTTACTCCCTGGAACACTCTCAGCTCCAGACACTGTATGTTACTCCTTGAAACACTCTCACCTCAAGACACTGTATGATGTTACTCCCTGGAACACTCTCAGCCCAAGACACAGTATGATGTTACTCCCTGGAACACTCTCACCTCAAGACACTGTATGATGTTACTCCCTGGAACACTCTCAGCTCAAGACACTGTATGATGTTACTCCCTGGAACACTCTCACCTCAAGACACTGTATGATGTTACTCCCTGGAACACTCTCAGCTCAAGACACTGTATGATGTTACTCCCTGGAACACTCTCAGCTCAAGACACTGTATGTTACTCCTTGAAACACTCTCACCTCAAGACACTGTATGATGTTACTCCCTGGAACACTCTCAGCCCAAGACACTGTATGATGTTACTCCCTGGAACACTCTCAGCTCAAGACACTGTATGTTACTCCTTGAAACACTCTCACCTCAAGACACTGTATGATGTTACTCCCTGGAACACTCTCAGCCCAAGACACAGTATGATGTTACTCCTTGGAACACTCTCAGCTCAAGACACTGTATGATGTTACTACTTGGCACACTCTCAGCCCAAGACACTGTATGATGTTACTCCCTGGAACACTCTCACCACAAGACACTGTATGATGTTACTACTTGGAACACTCTCACATCAAGACACTGTATGATGTTACTCCCTGGAACACTCTCAGCTCAAGGCACTGTATGATGTTACTCCCTGGAACACTCTCAGCTCAAGACACTGCATGATGTTAATCCCTGGAACACTCTCAGCCCAAGACACTGTATGATGTTACACCCTGGAACACTCAGCTCAAGACATTGTATGATGTTACTCCTTGGAACACTCTCAGCCCAAGACACTGTATGATGTTACTCCCTGGAACACTCTCACCTCAAGACACTGTATGATGTTACTACTTGGAACACTCTCACATCAAGACACTGTATGATGTTACTCCCTGGAACACTCTCAGCTCAAGGCACTGTATGATGTTACTCCCTGGAACACTCTCAGCTCAAGACACTGCATGATGTTACTCCCTGGAACACTCTCAGCCCAAGACACTGTATGATGTTACACCCTGGAACACTCTCAGCTCAAGACTTTGTATGATGTTACTCCTTGGAACACTCTCATCCCAAGACACTGTATGATGTTACTCCTTGGAACACTCTCAGCTCAAGACACTGTATGATGTTACTCCCTGGAACACTCTCAGCTCAAGACACTGTATGTTACTCCTTGAAACACTCTCACCTCAAGACACTGTATGATGTTACTCCCTGGAACACTCTCAGCCCAAGACACAGTATGATGTTACTCCCTGGAACACTCTCACCTCAAGACACTGTATGATGTTACTCCCTGGAACACTCTCAGCTCAAGACACTGTATGATGTTACTCCCTGGAACACTCTCACCTCAAGACACTGTATGATGTTACTCCCTGGAACACTCTCAGCACAAGACACTGTATGATGTTACTCCCTGGAACACTCTCAGCTCAAGACACTGTATGTTACTCCTTGAAACACTCTCACCTCAAGACACTGTATGATGTTACTCCCTGGAACACTCTCAGCCCAAGACACTGTATGATGTTACCCCTTGGAACACTCTCACCTCAAGACACTGTATGATGTTACTCCCTGGAACACTCTCAGCTCAAGACACAGTATGATGTTACTCCTTGGAACACTCTCAGCTCAAGACACTGTATGATGTTACTACTTGGCACACTCTCAGCCCAAGACACTGTATGATGTTACTCCCTGGAACACTCTCACCTCAAGACATTGTATGATGTTACTCCCTGGAACACTCTCAGCTCAAGACACAGTATGATGTTACTCCTTGGAACACTCTCAGCTCAAGACACTGTATGATGTTACTACTTGGCACACTCTCAGCCCAAGACACTGTATGATGTTACTCCCTGGAACACTTTCACCTCAAGACACAGTTTGATGTTACTCCCTGGAACACTCTCAGCTCAAGACACTGTATGATGTTACTCCTTGGAACACTCTGACCTCAAGACACTGTATGATGTTACTCCCTGGAACACTCTCACCTCAAGACACTGTATGATGTTACTCCCTGGAACACTCTCAGCACAAGACACTGTATGATGTTACTCCCTGGAACACTCTCAGCTCAAGACACTGTATGTTACTCCTTGAAACACTCTCACCTCAAGACACTGTATGATGTTACTCCCTGGAACACTCTCAGCCCAAGACACTGTATGATGTTACTCCCTGGAACACTCTCAGCTCAAGACACTGTATGTTACTCCTTGAAACACTCTCACCTCAAGACACTGTATGATGTTACTCCCTGGAACACTCTCAGCCCAAGACACTGTATGATGTTACCCCTTGGAACACTCTCACCTCAAGACACTGTATGATGTTACTCCCTGGAACACTCTCAGCTCAAGACACAGTATGATGTTACTCCTTGGAACACTCTCAGCTCAAGACACTGTATGATGTTACTACTTGGCACACTCTCAGCCCAAGACACTGTATGATGTTACTCCCTGGAACACTCTCACCTCAAGACACTGTATGATGTTACTCCCTGGAACACTCTCAGCTCAAGACACAGTATGATGTTACTCCTTGGAACACTCTCAGCTCAAGACACTGTATGATGTTACTACTTGGCACACTCTCAGCCCAAGACACTGTATGATGTTACTCCCTGGAACACTTTCACCTCAAGACACAGTTTGATGTTACTCCCTGGAACACTCTCAGCTCAAGACACTGTATGATGTTACTCCTTGGAACACTCTGACCTCAAGACACTGTATGATGTTACTCCTTGGAACACTCTCAGCTCAAAACATTGTATGATGTTACTCCATGGAACACTCTCAGCTCAAGACATAGTTTGATGTTACTCCCTGGAACACTCTCAGCTCAAGACACTGTATGATGTTACTACTTGGCACACTCTCAGCCCAAGACACTGTATGATGTTACTCCCTGGAACACTCTCACCTCAAGACACTGTATGATGTTACTACTTGGAACACTCTCACATCAAGACACTGTATGATGTTACTCCCTGGAACACTCTCAGCTCAAGGCACTGTATGATGTTACTCCCTGGAACACTCTCAGCTCAAGACACTGCATGATGTTACTCCCTGGAACACTCTCAGCCCAAGACACTGTATGATGTTACTCCCTGGAACACTCTCAGCTCAAGACATTGTATGATGTTACTCCTTGGAACACTTCAGCCCAAGACACTGTATGATGTTACTCCTTGGAACACTCTCACCTCAAGACACTGTATGATGTTACTCCCTGGAACACTCTCAGCCCAAGACACAGTATGATGTTACTCCCTGGAACACTTTCACCTCAAGACACTGTATGATGTTACTCCCTGGAATACTCTCACCTCAAGACACTGTATGATGTTACTCCCTGGAACACTCTCACCTCAAGACACTGTATGATGTTACTCCCTGGAACACTCTCAGTTCAAGACACTGTATGTTACTCCTTGAAACACTCTCACCTCAAGACACTGTATGTTACTCCTTGAAACACTCTCACCTCAAGACACTGTATGATGTTACTCCCTGGAACACTCTCAGCCCAAGACACTGTATGATGTTACCCCTTGGAACACTCTCACCTCAAGACACTGTATGATGTTACTCCCTGGAACAATCTCAGCTCAAGACACAGTATGATGTTACTCCTTGGAACACTCTCAGCTCAAGACACTGTATGATGTTACTACTTGGCACACTCTCAGCCCAAGACACTGTATGATGTTACTCCCTGGAACACTTTCACCTCAAGACACAGTTTGATGTTACTCCCTGGAACACTCTCAGCTCAAGACACTGTATTATGTTACTCCTTGGAACACTCTGACCTCAAGACACTGTATGATGTTACTCCTTGGAACACTCTCAGCTCAAAACATTGTATGATGTTACTCCATGGAACACTCTCAGCTCAAGACATAGTTTGATGTTACTCCCTGGAACACTCTCAGCTCAAGACACTGTATGATGTTACTCCCTGGAACACTCTCAGCTCAAGACACTGTATGATGTTACTCCTTGGAACACTCTCAGCTCAAAACATTCCAGGGAGTAACTCCTTGGAACACTCTCAGCTCAAGACACTGTATGATGTTACTCCCTGGAACACTCTGACCTCAAGACACTGTATGATGTTACTCCCTGGAACACTCTCAGCTCAAGACACTGTATGATGTTACTCCCTGGAACACTCTGACCTCAAGACACTGTATGATGTTACTCCTTGGAACACTCTCAGCTCAAAACATTGTATGATGTTACTCCATGGAACACTCTCAGCTCAAGACACTGTATGATGTTACTCCCTGAAACACTCTCCGCTCAAGACACTGTATGATGTTACTCCATGGAACACTCTCAGCTCAAAACATTGTATGATGTTACTCCTTGGAACACTCTCAGCCCAAGACACTGTATGATGTTACTCCCTGGAACACTCTCAGCTCAAGACATTGTATGATGTTACTGCTTGGAACACTCTCAGCCCAAGACACTGTATGATGTTACTCCTTGGAACACTCTCACCTCAAGACACTGTATGTTACTCCTTGAAAGACTCTCACCTCAAGACACTGTATGATTTTACTCCCTGGAACACTCTCAGCCCAAGACACAGTATGATGTTACTCCCTGGAACACTCTCACCTCAAGACACTGTATGATGTTACTCCCTGAAACACTCTCAGCTCAAGACACTGTATGATGTTACTCCCTGGAACACTCTCAGCTCAAGACACTGTATGATGTTACTCCCTGGAACACTCTCACCTCAAGACACTGTATGATGTTACTCCCTGGAACACTCTCAGCTCAAGACACTGTATGATGTTACTCCCTGGAACACTCTCAGCTCAAGACACTGTATGTTACTCCTTGAAACACTCTCACCTCAAGACACTGTATGATGTTACTCCCTGGAACACTCTCAGCCCAAGACACTGTATGATGTTACTCCCTGGAACACTCTCAGCTCAAGACACTGTATGTTACCCCTTGGAACACTCTCACCTCAAGGCACTGTATGATGTTACTCCCTGGAACACTCTCAGCTCAAGACACAGTATGATGTTACTCCTTGGAACACTCTCACATCAAGACACTGTATGATGTTACTCCCTGGAACACTCTCAGCTCAAGGCACTGTATGATGTTACTCCCTGGAACACTCTCAGCTCAAGACACTGCATGATGTTAATCCCTGGAACACTCACAGCCCAAGACACTGTATGATGTTACACCCTGGAACACTCTCAGCTCAAGACATTGTATGATGTCACTCCTTGGAACACTCTCAGCCCAAGACACTGTATGATGTTACTCCCTGGAACACTCTCACCTCAAGACACTGTATGATGTTACTACTTGGAACACTCTCACATCAAGACACTGTATGATGTTACTCCCTGGAACACTCTCAGCTCAAGGCACTGTATGATGTTACTCCCTGGAACACTCTCAGCTCAAGACACTGCATGATGTTACTCCCTGGAACACTCTCAGCCCAAGACACTGTATGATGTTACACCCTGGAACACTCTCAGCTCAAGACATTGTATGATGTTACTCCTTGGAACACTCTCAGCCCAAAACACTGTATGATGTTACTCCCTGGAACACTCTCACCTCAAGACACTGTATGATGTTACTACTTGGAACACTCTCACATCAAGACACTGTATGATGTTACTCCCTGGAACACTCTCAGCTCAAGGCACTGTATGATGTTACTCCCTGGAACACTCTCAGCTCAAGACACTGCATGATGTTAATCCGTGGAACACTCTCAGCCCAAGACACTGTATGATGTTACACCCTGGAACACTCTCAGCTCAAGACATTGTATGATGTTACTCCTTGGAACACTCTCAGCCCAAGACACTGTATGATGTTACTCCCTGGAACACTCTCACCTCAAGACACTGTATGATGTTACTACTTGGAACACTCTCACATCAAGACACTGTATGATGTTACTCCCTGGAACACTCTCAGCTCAAGGCACTGTATGATGTTACACCCTGGAACACTCTCAGCTCAAGACATTGTATGATGTTACTCCTTGGAACACTCTCAGCCCAAGACACTGTATGATGTTACTCCTTGGAACACTCTCAGCTCAAGACACTGTATGATGTTACTCCCTGGAACACTCTCAGCTCAAGACACTGTATGTTACTCCTTAAAACACTCTCACCTCAAGACACTGTATGATGTTACTCCCTGGAACACTCTCAGCTCAAGACACTGTATGTTACTCCTTAAAACACTCTCACCTCAAGACACTGTATGATGTTACTCCCTGGAACACTCTCAGCCCAAGACACAGTATGATGTTACTCCCTGGAACACTCTCACCTCAAGACACTGTATGATGTTACTCCCTGGAACACTCTCAGCTCAAGACACTGTATGATGTTACTCCCTGGAACACTCTCACCTCAAGACACTGTATGATGTTACTCCCTGGAACACTCTCAGCTCAAGACACTGTATGATGTTACTCCCTGGAACACTCTCAGCTCAAGACACTGTATGTTACTCCTTGAAACACTCTCACCTCAAGACACTGTATGATGTTACTCCCTGGAACACTCTCAGCCCAAGACACTGTATGATGTTACTCCCTGGAACACTCTCAGCTCAAGACACTGTATGTTACTCCTTGAAACACTCTCACCTCAAGACACTGTATGATGTTACTCCCTGGAACACTCTCAGCCCAAGACACTGTATGATGTTACCCCTTGGAACACTCTCACCTCAAGACACTGTATGATGTTACTCCCAGGAACACTCTCAGCTCAAGACACAGTATGATGTTACTCCTTGGAACACTCTCAGCTCAAGACACTGTATGATGTTACTACTTGGCACACTCTCAGCCCAAGACACTGTATGATGTTACTCCCTGGAACACTCTCACCTCAAGACACTGTATGATGTTACTCCCTGGAACACTCTCAGCTCAAGACACAGTATGATGTTACTCCTTGGAACACTCTCAGCTCAAGACACTGTATGATGTTACTACTTGGCACACTCTCAGCCCAAGACACTGTATGATGTTACTCCCTGGAACACTTTCACCTCAAGACACAGTTTGATGTTACTCCCTGGAACACTCTCAGCTCAAGACACTGTATGATGTTACTCCTTGGAACACTCTGACCTCAAGACACTGTATGATGTTACTCCTTGGAACACTCTCAGCTCAAAACATTGTATGATGTTACTACTTGGAACACTCTCACATCAAGACACTGTATGATGTTACTCCCTGGAACACTCTCAGCTCAAGGCACTGTATGATGTTACTCCCTGGAACACTCTCAGCTCAAGACACTGCATGATGTTAATCCGTGGAACACTCTCAGCCCAAGACACTGTATGATGTTACACCCTGGAACACTCTCAGCTCAAGACATTGTATGATGTTACTCCTTGGAACACTCTCGGCCCAAGACACTGTATGATGTTACTCCCTGGAACACTCTCACCTCAAGACACTGTATGATGTTACTACTTGGAACACTCTCACATCAAGACACTGTATGATGTTACTCCCTGGAACACTCTCAGCTCAAGGCACTGTATGATGTTACACCCTGGAACACTCTCAGCTCAAGACATTGTATGATGTTACTCCTTGGAACACTCTCAGCCCAAGACACTTATGATGTTACTCCTTGGAACACTCTCAGCTCAAGACACTGTATGATGTTACTCCCTGGAACACTCTCAGCTCAAGACACTGTATGTTACTCCTTGAAACACTCTCACCTCAAGACACTGTATGATGTTACTCCCTGGAACACTCTCAGCCCAAGACACAGTATGATGTTACTCCCTGGAACACTCTCACCTCAAGACACTGTATGATGTTACTCCCTGGAACACTCTCAGCTCAAGACACTGTATGATGTTACTCCCTGGAACACTCTCACCTCAAGACACTGTATGATGTTACTCCCTGGAACACTCTCAGCTCAAGACACTGTATGATGTTACACCCTGGAACACTCTCAGCTCAAGACACTGTATGTTACTCCTTGAAACACTCTCACCTCAAGACACTGTATGATGTTACTCCCTGGAACACTCTCAGCCCAAGACACTGTATGATGTTACTCCCTGGAACACTCTCAGCTCAAGACACTGTATGTTACTCCTTGAAACACTCTCACCTCAAGACACTGTATGATGTTACTTCCTGGAACACTCTCAGCCCAAGACACTGTATGATGTTACCCCTTGGAACACTCTCACCTCAAGACACTGTATGATGTTACTCCCAGGAACACTCTCAGCTCAAGACACAGTATGATGTTACTACTTGGAACACTCTCAGCTCAAGACACTGTATGATGTTACTACTTGGCACACTCTCAGCCCAAGACACTGTATGATGTTACTCCCTGGAACACTCTCACCTCAAGACACTGTATGATGTTACTCCCTGGAACACTCTCAGCTCAAGACACAGTATGATGTTACTCCTTGGAACACTCTCAGCTCAAGACACTGTATGATGTTACTACTTGGCACACTCTCAGCCCAAGACACTGTATGATGTTACTCCCTGGAACACTTTCACCTCAAGACACAGTTTGATGTTACTCCCTGGAACACTCTCAGCTCAAGACACTGTATGATGTTACTCCTTGGAACACTCTGACCTCAAGACACTGTATGATGTTACTCCTTGGAACACTCTCAGCTCAAAACATTGTATGATGTTACTCCATGGAACACTCTCAGCTCAAGACATAGTTTGATGTTACTCCCTGGAACACTCTCAGCTCAAGACACTGTATGATGTTACTCCCTGGAACACTCTCAGCTCAAGACACTGTATGATGTTACTCCTTGGAACACTCTCAGCTCAAAACATTCCAGGGAGTAACACTCCTTGGAACACTCTCAGCTCAAGACACTGTATGATGTTACTCCCTGGAACACTCTGACCTCAAGACACTGTATGATGTTACTCCCTGGAACACTCTCAGCTCAAGACACTGTATGATGTTACTCCCTGGAACACTCTCAGCCCAAGACACTGTATGATGTTACTCCCTGGAACACTCTCAGCTCAAGACACTGTATGTTACTCCTTGAAACACTCTCACCTCAAGACACTGTATGATGTTACTCCCTGGAACACTCTCAGCTCAAAACATTGTATGATGTTACTCCATGGAACACTCTCAGCTCAAGACACTGTATGATGTTACTCCCTGAAATACTCTCAGCTCAAGACACTGTATGATGTTACTCCATGGAACACTCTCAGCTCAAGACATTGTATGATGTTACTCCATGGAACACTCTCAGCTCAAGACACTGTATGATGTTACTCCCTAGAACACTCTCAACTCAAGAGACTGTATAATATTACTACTTGGAACACTCTCAGCCCAAGACACTGCATGATGTAACTCCCTGGAACACTCTCAGCTCAAGGCACTGTATGATGTTACTCCCTGGAACACTCTCAGCTCAAGACACTGCATGATGTTACTCCCTGGAACACTCTCAGCCCAAGACACTGTATGATGTTACACCCTGGAACACTCTCAGCTCAAGACATTGTATGATGTTACTCCTTGGAACACTCTCAGCCCAAAACACTGTATGATGTTACTCCCTGGAACACTCTCACCTCAAGACACTGTATGATGTTACTACTTGGAACACTCTCACATCAAGACACTGTATGATGTTACTCCCTGGAACACTCTCAGCTCAAGGCACTGTATGATGTTACTCCCTGGAACACTCTCAGCTCAAGACACTGCATGATGTTAATCCGTGGAACACTCTCAGCCCAAGACACTGTATGATGTTACACCCTGGAACACTCTCAGCTCAAGACATTGTATGATGTTACTCCTTGGAACACTCTCAGCCCAAGACACTGTATGATGTTACTCCCTGGAACACTCTCACCTCAAGACACTGTATGATGTTACTACTTGGAACACTCTCACATCAAGACACTGTATGATGTTACTCCCTGGAACACTCTCAGCTCAAGGCACTGTATGATGTTACACCCTGGAACACTCTCAGCTCAAGACATTGTATGATGTTACTCCT
Organism: Eledone cirrhosa; assembly: GCA_964016885.1. Classification (NCBI taxonomy): domain Eukaryota; kingdom Metazoa; phylum Mollusca; class Cephalopoda; order Octopoda; family Eledonidae; genus Eledone; species Eledone cirrhosa. Next base: position 98,640,201 of record OZ024743.1, on the reverse strand, counting down.
TGGAACACTCTCAGCCCAAGACACTGTATGATGTTACTCCTTGGAACACTCTCAGCTCAAGACACTGTATGATGTTACTCCCTGGAACACTCTCAGCTCAAGACACTGTATGTTACTCCTTGAAACACTCTCACCTCAAGACACTGTATGATGTTACTCCCTGGAACACTCTCAGCCCAAGACACAGTATGATGTTACTCCCTGGAACACTCTCACCTCAAGACACTGTATGATGTTACTCCCTGGAACACTCTCAGCTCAAGACACTGTATGATGTTACTCCCTGCAACACTCTCACCTCAAGACACTGTATGATGTTACTCCCTGGAACACTCTCAGCTCAAGACACTGTATGATGTTACTCCCTGGAACACTCTCAGCTCAAGACACTGTATGTTACTCCTTGAAACACTCTCACCTCAAGACACTGTATGATGTTACTCCCTGGAACACTCTCAGCCCAAGACACTGTATGATGTTACTCCCTGGAACACTCTCAGCTCAAGACACTGTATGTTACTCCTTGAAACACTCTCACCTCAAGACACTGTATGATGTTACTCCCTGGAACACTCTCAGCCCAAGACACTGTATGATGTTACCCCTTGGAACACTCTCACCTCAAGACACTGTATGATGTTACTCCCAGGAACACTCTCAGCTCAAGACACAGTATGATGTTACTCCTTGGAACACTCTCAGCTCAAGACACTGTATGATGTTACTACTTGGCACACTCTCAGCCCAAGACACTGTATGATGTTACTCCCTGGAACACTCTCACCTCAAGACACTGTATGATGTTACTCCCTGGAACACTCTCAGCTCAAGACACAGTATGATGTTACTCCTTGGAACACTCTCAGCTCAAGACACTGTATGATGTTACTACTTGGCACACTCTCAGCCCAAGACACTGTATGATGTTACTCCCTGGAACACTTTCACCTCAAGACACAGTTTGATGTTACTCCCTGGAACACTCTCAGCTCAAGACACTGTATGATGTTACTCCTTGGAACACTCTGACCTCAAGACACTGTATGATGTTACTCCTTGGAACACTCTCAGCTCAAAACATTGTATGATGTTACTACTTGGAACACTCTCACATCAAGACACTGTATGATGTTACTCCCTGGAACACTCTCAGCTCAAGGCACTGTATGATGTTACTCCCTGGAACACTCTCAGCTCAAGACACTGCATGATGTTAATCCGTGGAACACTCTCAGCCCAAGACACTGTATGATGTTACACCCTGGAACACTCTCAGCTCAAGACATTGTATGATGTTACTCCTTGGAACACTCTCGGCCCAAGACACTGTATGATGTTACTCCCTGGAACACTCTCACCTCAAGACACTGTATGATGTTACTACTTGGAACACTCTCACATCAAGACACTGTATGATGTTACTCCCTGGAACACTCTCAGCTCAAGGCACTCTATGATGTTACACCCTGGAACACTCTCAGCTCAAGACATTGTATGATGTTACTCCTTGGAACACTCTCAGCCCAAGACACTTATGATGTTACTCCTTGGAACACTCTCAGCTCAAGACACTGTATGATGTTACTCCCTGGAACACTCTCAGCTCAAGACACTGTATGTTACTCCTTGAAACACTCTCACCTCAAGACACTGTATGATGTTACTCCCTGGAACACTCTCAGCCCAAGACACAGTATGATGTTACTCCCTGGAACACTCTCACCTCAAGACACTGTATGATGTTACTCCCTGGAACACTCTCAGCTCAAGACACTGTATGATGTTACTCCCTGGAACACTCTCACCTCAAGACACTGTATGATGTTACTCCCTGGAACACTCTCAGCTCAAGACACTGTATGATGTTACACCCTGGAACACTCTCAGCTCAAGACACTGTATGTTACTCCTTGAAACACTCTCACCTCAAGACACTGTATGATGTTACTCCCTGGAACACTCTCAGCCCAAGACACTGTATGATGTTACTCCCTGGAACACTCTCAGCTCAAGACACTGTATGTTACTCCTTGAAACACTCTCACCTCAAGACACTGTATGATGTTACTCCCTGGAACACTCTCAGCCCAAGACACTGTATGATGTTACCCCTTGGAACACTCTCACCTCAAGACACTGTATGATGTTACTCCCAGGAACACTCTCAGCTCAAGACACAGTATGATGTTACTACTTGGAACACTCTCAGCTCAAGACACTGTATGATGTTACTACTTGGCACACTCTCAGCCCAAGACACTGTATGATGTTACTCCCTGGAACACTCTCACCTCAAGACACTGTATGATGTTACTCCCTGGAACACTCTCAGCTCAAGACACAGTATGATGTTACTCCTTGGAACACTCTCAGCTCAAGACACTGTATGATGTTACTACTTGGCACACTCTCAGCCCAAGACACTGTATGATGTTACTCCCTGGAACACTTTCACCTCAAGACACAGTTTGATGTTACTCCCTGGAACACTCTCAGCTCAAGACACTGTGTGATGTTACTCCTTGGAACAGTCTGACCTCAAGACACTGTATGATGTTACTCCTTGGAACACTCTCAGCTCAAAACATTGTATGATGTTACTCCATGGAACACTCTCAGCTCAAGACATAGTTTGATGTTACTCCCTGGAACACTCTCAGCTCAAGACACTGTATGATGTTACTCCCTGGAACACTCTCAGCTCAAGACACTGTATGATGTTACTCCTTGGAACACTCTCAGCTCAAAACATTCCAGGGAGTAACACTCCTTGGAACACTCTCAGCTCAAGACACTGTATGATGTTACTCCCTGGAACACTCTGACCTCAAGACACTGTATGATGTTACTCCCTGGAACACTCTCAGCTCAAGACACTGTATGATGTTACTCCCTGGAACACTCTGACCTCAAGACACTGTATGATGTTACTCCTTGGAACACTCTCAGCTCAAAACATTGTATGATGTTACTCCATGGAACACTCTCAGCTCAAGACACTGTATGATGTTACTCCCTGAAATACTCTCAGCTCAAGACACTGTATGATGTTACTCCATGGAACACTCTCAGCTCAAGACATTGTATGATGTTACTCCATGGAACACTCTCAGCTCAAGACACTGTATGATGTTACTCCCTAGAACACTCTCAACTCAAGAGACTGTATAATATTACTACTTGGAACACTCTCAGCCCAAGACACTGCATGATGTAACTCCCTGGAACACTCTCAGCCCAAGAGACTGCATGATGTTACTACTTGGAACACTCTCAGCCCAAGATACTGCATGATGTTACTCCCTGGAACACTCACCTCAAGACACTGTATGATGTTACTACTTGGAACACTCTCACCTCAAGACACTGTATGATGTTACTCCCTGGAACACTCTCACCTCAAGACACTGTATGATGTTACTCCCTGGAACACTCTCAGCTCAAGACACTGTATGATGTTACTCCCTGGAACACTCTCACCTCAAGACACTGTATGATGTTACTCCCTGGAACACTCTCAGCTCAAGACACTGTATGATGTTACTCCCTGGAACACTCTCAGCTCAAGACACTGTATGTTACTCCTTGAAACACTCTCACCTCAAGACACTGTATGATGTTACTCCCTGGAACATCTCAGCCCAAGACACTGTATGATGTTACTCCTTGGAACACTCTCAGCTCAAGACACAGTATGATGTTACTCCCTGGAACACTCTCAGCCCAAGACACTGTATGATGTTACTCCCTGGAACACTCTCAGCTCAAGACACTGTATGTTACTCCTTGAAACACTCTCACCTAAAGACACTGTATGATGTTACTCCCTGGAACACTCTCAGCCCAAGACACTGTATGATGTTACCCCTTGGAACACTCTCACCTCAAGACACTGTATGATGTTACTCCCTGGAACACTCTCAGCTCAAGACACAGTATGATGTTACTCCTTGGAACACTCTCAGCTCAAGACACTGTATGATGTTACTACTTGGCACACTCTCAGCCCAAGACACTGTATGATGTTACTCCCTGGAACACTCTCACCTCAAGACACTGTATGATGTTACTCCCTGGAACACTCTCAGCTCAAGACACAGTATGATGTTACTCCTTGGAACACTCTCAGCTCAAGACACTGTATGATGTTACTACTTGGCACACTCTCAGCCCAAGACACTGTATGATGTTACTCCCTGGAACACTTTCACCTCAAGACACAGTTTGATGTTACTCCCTGGAACACTCTCAGCTCAAGACACTGTATGATGTTACTCCTTGGAACACTCTGACCTCAAGACACTGTATGATGTTACTCCTTGGAACACTCTCAGCTCAAAACATTGTATGATGTTACTCCATGGAACACTCTCAGCTCAAGACATAGTTTGATGTTACTCCCTGGAACACTCTCAGCTCAAGACACTGTATGATGTTACTACTTGGCACACTCTCAGCCCAAGACACTGTATGATGTTACTCCCTGGAACACTCTCACCTCAAGACACTGTATGATGTTACTACTTGGAACACTCTCACATCAAGACACTGTATGATGTTACTCCCTGGAACACTCTCAGCTCAAGGCACTGTATGATGTTACTCCCTGGAACACTCTCAGCTCAAGACACTGCATGATGTTACTCCCTGGAACACTCTCAGCCCAAGACACTGTATGATGTTACTCCCTGGAACACTCTCAGCTCAAGACATTGTATGATGTTACTCCTTGGAACACTTCAGCCCAAGACACTGTATGATGTTACTCCTTGGAACACTCTCACCTCAAGACACTGTATGATGTTACTCACTGGAACACTCTCAGCCCAAGACACAGTATGATGTTACTCCCTGGAACACTTTCACCTCAAGACACTGTATGATGTTACTCCCTGGAACACTCTCACCTCAAGACACTGTATGATGTTACTCCCTGGAACACTCTCACCTCAAGACACTGTATGATGTTACTCCCTGGAACACTCTCAGTTCAAGACACTGTATGTTACTCCTTGAAACACTCTCACCTCAAGACACTGTATGTTACTCCTTGAAACACTCTCACCTCAAGACACTGTATGATGTTACTCCCTGGAACACTCTCAGCCCAAGACACTGTATGATGTTACCCCTTGGAACACTCTCACCTCAAGACACTGTATGATGTTACTCCCTGGAACAATCTCAGCTCAAGACACAGTATGATGTTACTCCTTGGAACACTCTCAGCTCAAGACACTGTATGATGTTACTACTTGGCACACTCTCAGCCCAAGACACTGTATGATGTTACTCCCTGGAACACTTTCACCTCAAGACACAGTTTGATGTTACTCCCTGGAACACTCTCAGCTCAAGACACTGTATTATGTTACTCCTTGGAACACTCTGACCTCAAGACACTGTATGATGTTACTCCTTGGAACACTCTCAGCTCAAAACATTGTATGATGTTACTCCATGGAACACTCTCAGCTCAAGACATAGTTTGATGTTACTCCCTGGAACACTCTCAGCTCAAGACACTGTATGATGTTACTCCCTGGAACACTCTCAGCTCAAGACACTGTATGATGTTACTCCTTGGAACACTCTCAGCTCAAAACATTCCAGGGAGTAACTCCTTGGAACACTCTCAGCTCAAGACACTGTATGATGTTACTCCCTGGAACACTCTGACCTCAAGACACTGTATGATGTTACTCCCTGGAACACTCTCAGCTCAAGACACTGTATGATGTTACTCCCTGGAACACTCTGACCTCAAGACACTGTATGATGTTACTCCTTGGAACACTCTCAGCTCAAAACATTGTATGATGTTACTCCATGGAACACTCTCAGCTCAAGACACTGTATGATGTTACTCCCTGAAACACTCTCCGCTCAAGACACTGTATGATGTTACTCCATGGAACACTCTCAGCTCAAAACATTGTATGATGTTACTCCTTGGAACACTCTCAGCCCAAGACACTGTATGATGTTACTCCCTGGAACACTCTCAGCTCAAGACATTGTATGATGTTACTGCTTGGAACACTCTCAGCCCAAGACACTGTATGATGTTACTCCTTGGAACACTCTCACCTCAAGACACTGTATGTTACTCCTTGAAAGACTCTCACCTCAAGACACTGTATGATTTTACTCCCTGGAACACTCTCAGCCCAAGACACAGTATGATGTTACTCCCTGGAACACTCTCACCTCAAGACACTGTATGATGTTACTCCCTGAAACACTCTCAGCTCAAGACACTGTATGATGTTACTCCCTGGAACACTCTCAGCTCAAGACACTGTATGATGTTACTCCCTGGAACACTCTCACCTCAAGACACTGTATGATGTTACTCCCTGGAACACTCTCAGCTCAAGACACTGTATGATGTTACTCCCTGGAACACTCTCAGCTCAAGACACTGTATGTTACTCCTTGAAACACTCTCACCTCAAGACACTGTATGATGTTACTCCCTGGAACACTCTCAGCCCAAGACACTGTATGATGTTACTCCCTGGAACACTCTCAGCTCAAGACACTGTATGTTACCCCTTGGAACACTCTCACCTCAAGACACTGTATGATGTTACTCCCTGGAACACTCTCAGCTCAAGACACAGTATGATGTTACTCCTTGGAACACTCTCACATCAAGACACTGTATGATGTTACTCCATGGAACACTCTCAGCTCAAGGCACTGTATGATGTTACTCCCTGGAACACTCTCAGCTCAAGACACTGCATGATGTTAATCCCTGGAACACTCACAGCCCAAGACACAGTATGATGTTACACCCTGGAACACTCTCAGCTCAAGACATTGTATGATGTTACTCCTTGGAACACTCTCAGCCCAAGACACTGTATGATGTTACTCCCTGGAACACTCTCACCTCAAGACACTGTATGATGTTACTACTTGGAACACTCTCACATCAAGACACTGTATGATGTTACTCCCTGGAACACTCTCAGCTCAAGGCACTGTATGATGTTACTCCCTGGAACACTCTCAGCTCAAGACACTGCATGATGTTACTCCCTGGAACACTCTCAGCCCAAGACACTGTATGATGTTACTCCCTGGAACACTCTCAGCTCAAGACATTGTATGATGTTACTCCTTGGAACACTCTCAGCCCAAGACACTGTATGATGTTACTCCTTGGAACACTCTCACCTCAAGACACTGTATGATGTTACTCCCTGGAACACTCTCAGCTCAAGACACTGTATGTTACTCCTTGAAACACTCTCACCTCAAGACACTGTATGATGTTACTCCCTGGAACACTCTCAGCCTAAGACACAGTATGATGTTACTCCCTGGAACACTCTCACCTCAAGACACTGTATGATGTTACTCCCTGGAACACTCTCAGCTCAAGACACTGTATGTTACTCCTTGAAACACTCTCACCTCAAGACCCTGTATGTTACTCCTTGAAACACTCTCACCTCAAGACACTGTATGATGTTACTCCCTGGAACACTCTCAGCCCAAGACACTGTATGATGTTACCCCTTGGAACACTCTCACCTCAAGACACTGTATGATGTTACTCCCTGGAACAATCTCAGCTCAAGACACAGTATGATGTTACTCCTTGGAACACTCTCAGCTCAAGACACTGTATGATGTTACTACTTGGCACACTCTCAGCCCAAGACACCGTATGATGTTACTCCCTGGAACACTCTCACCTCAAGACACTGTATGATGTTACTCCCTGGAACACTCTCAGCTCAAGACACAGTATGATGTTACTCCTTGGAACACTCTCAGCTCAAGACACTGTATGATGTTACTACTTGGCACACTCTCAGCCCAAGACACTGTATGATGTTACTCCCTGGAACACTTTCACCTCAAGACACAGTTTGATGTTACTCCCTGGAACACTCTCAGCTCAAGACACTGTATGATGTTAATCCTTGGAACACTCTGACCTCAAGACACTGTATGATGTTACTCCTTGGAACACTCTCAGCTCAAAACATTCCAGGGAGTAACACTCCTTGGAACACTCTCAGCTCAAGACACTGTATGATGTTACTCCCTGGAACACTCTGACCTCAAGACACTGTATGATGTTACCCCCTGGAACACTCTCAGCTCAAGACACTGTATGATGTTACTCCCTGGAACACTCTGACCTCAAGACACTGTATGATGTTACTCCTTGGAACACTCTCAGCTCAAAACATTGTATGATGTTACTCCATGGAACACTCTCAGCTCAAGACACTGTATGATGTTACTCCCTGAAACACTCTCAGCTCAAGACACTGTATGATGTTACTCCATGGAACACTCTCAGCTCAAGACATTGTATGATGTTACTCCTTGGAACACTCTCAGCCCAAGACACTGTATGATGTTACTCCCTGGAACACTCTCAGCTCAAGACATTGTATGATGTTACTCCTTGGAACACTCTCAGCCCAAGACACTGTATGATGTTACTCCTTGGAACACTCTCACCTCGAGACACTGTATGATGTTACTCCCTGGAACACTCTCAGCTCCAGACACTGTATGTTACTCCTTGAAACACTCTCACCTCAAGACACTGTATGATGTTACTCCCTGGAACACTCTCAGCCCAAGACACAGTATGATGTTACTCCCTGGAACACTCTCACCTCAAGACACTGTATGATGTTACTCCCTGGAACACTCTCAGCTCAAGACACTGTATGATGTTACTCCCTGGAACACTCTCACCTCAAGACACTGTATGATGTTACTCCCTGGAACACTCTCAGCTCAAGACACTGTATGATGTTACTCCCTGGAACACTCTCAGCTCAAGACACTGTATGTTACTCCTTGAAACACTCTCACCTCAAGACACTGTATGATGTTACTCCCTGGAACACTCTCAGCCCAAGACACTGTATGATGTTACTCCCTGGAACACTCTCAGCTCAAGACACTGTATGTTACTCCTTGAAACACTCTCACCTCAAGACACTGTATGATGTTACTCCCTGGAACACTCTCAGCCCAAGACACAGTATGATGTTACTCCTTGGAACACTCTCAGCTCAAGACACTGTATGATGTTACTACTTGGCACACTCTCAGCCCAAGACACTGTATGATGTTACTCCCTGGAACACTCTCACCACAAGACACTGTATGATGTTACTACTTGGAACACTCTCACATCAAGACACTGTATGATGTTACTCCCTGGAACACTCTCAGCTCAAGGCACTGTATGATGTTACTCCCTGGAACACTCTCAGCTCAAGACACTGCATGATGTTAATCCCTGGAACACTCTCAGCCCAAGACACTGTATGATGTTACACCCTGGAACACTCAGCTCAAGACATTGTATGATGTTACTCCTTGGAACACTCTCAGCCCAAGACACTGTATGATGTTACTCCCTGGAACACTCTCACCTCAAGACACTGTATGATGTTACTACTTGGAACACTCTCACATCAAGACACTGTATGATGTTACTCCCTGGAACACTCTCAGCTCAAGGCACTGTATGATGTTACTCCCTGGAACACTCTCAGCTCAAGACACTGCATGATGTTACTCCCTGGAACACTCTCAGCCCAAGACACTGTATGATGTTACACCCTGGAACACTCTCAGCTCAAGACTTTGTATGATGTTACTCCTTGGAACACTCTCATCCCAAGACACTGTATGATGTTACTCCTTGGAACACTCTCAGCTCAAGACACTGTATGATGTTACTCCCTGGAACACTCTCAGCTCAAGACACTGTATGTTACTCCTTGAAACACTCTCACCTCAAGACACTGTATGATGTTACTCCCTGGAACACTCTCAGCCCAAGACACAGTATGATGTTACTCCCTGGAACACTCTCACCTCAAGACACTGTATGATGTTACTCCCTGGAACACTCTCAGCTCAAGACACTGTATGATGTTACTCCCTGGAACACTCTCACCTCAAGACACTGTATGATGTTACTCCCTGGAACACTCTCAGCACAAGACACTGTATGATGTTACTCCCTGGAACACTCTCAGCTCAAGACACTGTATGTTACTCCTTGAAACACTCTCACCTCAAGACACTGTATGATGTTACTCCCTGGAACACTCTCAGCCCAAGACACTGTATGATGTTACCCCTTGGAACACTCTCACCTCAAGACACTGTATGATGTTACTCCCTGGAACACTCTCAGCTCAAGACACAGTATGATGTTACTCCTTGGAACACTCTCAGCTCAAGACACTGTATGATGTTACTACTTGGCACACTCTCAGCCCAAGACACTGTATGATGTTACTCCCTGGAACACTCTCACCTCAAGACATTGTATGATGTTACTCCCTGGAACACTCTCAGCTCAAGACACAGTATGATGTTACTCCTTGGAACACTCTCAGCTCAAGACACTGTATGATGTTACTACTTGGCACACTCTCAGCCCAAGACACTGTATGATGTTACTCCCTGGAACACTTTCACCTCAAGACACAGTTTGATGTTACTCCCTGGAACACTCTCAGCTCAAGACACTGTATGATGTTACTCCTTGGAACACTCTGACCTCAAGACACTGTATGATGTTACTCCCTGGAACACTCTCACCTCAAGACACTGTATGATGTTACTCCCTGGAACACTCTCAGCACAAGACACTGTATGATGTTACTCCCTGGAACACTCTCAGCTCAAGACACTGTATGTTACTCCTTGAAACACTCTCACCTCAAGACACTGTATGATGTTACTCCCTGGAACACTCTCAGCCCAAGACACTGTATGATGTAACTCCCTGGAACACTCTCAGCTCAAGACACTGTATGTTACTCCTTGAAACACTCTCACCTCAAGACACTGTATGATGTTACTCCCTGGAACACTCTCAGCCCAAGACACTGTATGATGTTACCCCTTGGAACACTCTCACCTCAAGACACTGTATGATGTTACTCCCTGGAACACTCTCAGCTCAAGACACAGTATGATGTTACTCCTTGGAACACTCTCAGCTCAAGACACTGTATGATGTTACTACTTGGCACACTCTCAGCCCAAGACACTGTATGATGTTACTCCCTGGAACACTCTCACCTCAAGACACTGTATGATGTTACTCCCTGGAACACTCTCAGCTCAAGACACAGTATGATGTTACTCCTTGGAACACTCTCAGCTCAAGACACTGTATGATGTTACTACTTGGCACACTCTCAGCCCAAGACACTGTATGATGTTACTCCCTGGAACACTTTCACCTCAAGACACAGTTTGATGTTACTCCCTGGAACACTCTCAGCTCAAGACACTGTATGATGTTACTCCTTGGAACACTCTGACCTCAAGACACTGTATGATGTTACTCCTTGGAACACTCTCAGCTCAAAACATTGTATGATGTTACTCCATGGAACACTCTCAGCTCAAGACATAGTTTGATGTTACTCCCTGGAACACTCTCAGCTCAAGACACTGTATGATGTTACTACTTGGCACACTCTCAGCCCAAGACACTGTATGATGTTACTCCCTGGAACACTCTCACCTCAAGACACTGTATGATGTTACTACTTGGAACACTCTCACATCAAGACACTGTATGATGTTACTCCCTGGAACACTCTCAGCTCAAGGCACTGTATGATGTTACTCCCTGGAACACTCTCAGCTCAAGACACTGCATGATGTTACTCCCTGGAACACTCTCAGCCCAAGACACTGTATGATGTTACTCCCTGGAACACTCTCAGCTCAAGACATTGTATGATGTTACTCCTTGGAACACTTCAGCCCAAGACACTGTATGATGTTACTCCTTGGAACACTCTCACCTCAAGACACTGTATGATGTTACTCCCTGGAACACTCTCAGCCCAAGACACAGTATGATGTTACTCCCTGGAACACTTTCACCTCAAGACACTGTATGATGTTACTCCCTGGAATACTCTCACCTCAAGACACTGTATGATGTTACTCCCTGGAACACTCTCACCTCAAGACACTGTATGATGTTACTCCCTGGAACACTCTCAGTTCAAGACACTGTATGTTACTCCTTGAAACACTCTCACCTCAAGACACTGTATGTTACTCCTTGAAACACTCTCACCTCAAGACACTGTATGATGTTACTCCCTGGAACACTCTCAGCCCAAGACACTGTATGATGTTACCCCTTGGAACACTCTCACCTCAAGACACTGTATGATGTTACTCCCTGGAACAATCTCAGCTCAAGACACAGTATGATGTTACTCCTTGGAACACTCTCAGCTCAAGACACTGTATGATGTTACTACTTGGCACACTCTCAGCCCAAGACACTGTATGATGTTACTCCCTGGAACACTTTCACCTCAAGACACAGTTTGATGTTACTCCCTGGAACACTCTCAGCTCAAGACACTGTATTATGTTACTCCTTGGAACACTCTGACCTCAAGACACTGTATGATGTTACTCCTTGGAACACTCTCAGCTCAAAACATTGTATGATGTTACTCCATGGAACACTCTCAGCTCAAGACATAGTTTGATGTTACTCCCTGGAACACTCTCAGCTCAAGACACTGTATGATGTTACTCCCTGGAACACTCTCAGCTCAAGACACTGTATGATGTTACTCCTTGGAACACTCTCAGCTCAAAACATTCCAGGGAGTAACTCCTTGGAACACTCTCAGCTCAAGACACTGTATGATGTTACTCCCTGGAACACTCTGACCTCAAGACACTGTATGATGTTACTCCCTGGAACACTCTCAGCTCAAGACACTGTATGATGTTACTCCCTGGAACACTCTGACCTCAAGACACTGTATGATGTTACTCCTTGGAACACTCTCAGCTCAAAACATTGTATGATGTTACTCCATGGAACACTCTCAGCTCAAGACACTGTATGATGTTACTCCCTGAAACACTCTCCGCTCAAGACACTGTATGATGTTACTCCATGGAACACTCTCAGCTCAAAACATTGTATGATGTTACTCCTTGGAACACTCTCAGCCCAAGACACTGTATGATGTTACTCCCTGGAACACTCTCAGCTCAAGACATTGTATGATGTTACTGCTTGGAACACTCTCAGCCCAAGACACTGTATGATGTTACTCCTTGGAACACTCTCACCTCAAGACACTGTATGTTACTCCTTGAAAGACTCTCACCTCAAGACACTGTATGATTTTACTCCCTGGAACACTCTCAGCCCAAGACACAGTATGATGTTACTCCCTGGAACACTCTCACCTCAAGACACTGTATGATGTTACTCCCTGAAACACTCTCAGCTCAAGACACTGTATGATGTTACTCCCTGGAACACTCTCAGCTCAAGACACTGTATGATGTTACTCCCTGGAACACTCTCACCTCAAGACACTGTATGATGTTACTCCCTGGAACACTCTCAGCTCAAGACACTGTATGATGTTACTCCCTGGAACACTCTCAGCTCAAGACACTGTATGTTACTCCTTGAAACACTCTCACCTCAAGACACTGTATGATGTTACTCCCTGGAACACTCTCAGCCCAAGACACTGTATGATGTTACTCCCTGGAACACTCTCAGCTCAAGACACTGTATGTTACCCCTTGGAACACTCTCACCTCAAGGCACTGTATGATGTTACTCCCTGGAACACTCTCAGCTCAAGACACAGTATGATGTTACTCCTTGGAACACTCTCACATCAAGACACTGTATGATGTTACTCCCTGGAACACTCTCAGCTCAAGGCACTGTATGATGTTACTCCCTGGAACACTCTCAGCTCAAGACACTGCATGATGTTAATCCCTGGAACACTCACAGCCCAAGACACTGTATGATGTTACACCCTGGAACACTCTCAGCTCAAGACATTGTATGATGTTACTCCTTGGAACACTCTCAGCCCAAGACACTGTATGATGTTACTCCCTGGAACACTCTCACCTCAAGACACTGTATGATGTTACTACTTGGAACACTCTCACATCAAGACACTGTATGATGTTACTCCCTGGAACACTCTCAGCTCAAGGCACTGTATGATGTTACTCCCTGGAACACTCTCAGCTCAAGACACTGCATGATGTTACTCCCTGGAACACTCTCAGCCCAAGACACTGTATGATGTTACACCCTGGAACACTCTCAGCTCAAGACATTGTATGATGTTACTCCTTGGAACACTCTCAGCCCAAAACACTGTATGATGTTACTCCCTGGAACACTCTCACCTCAAGACACTGTATGATGTTACTACTTGGAACACTCTCACATCAAGACACTGTATGATGTTACTCCCTGGAACACTCTCAGCTCAAGGCACTGTATGATGTTACTCCCTGGAACACTCTCAGCTCAAGACACTGCATGATGTTAATCCGTGGAACACTCTCAGCCCAAGACACTGTATGATGTTACACCCTGGAACACTCTCAGCTCAAGACATTGTATGATGTTACTCCTTGGAACACTCTCAGCCCAAGACACTGTATGATGTTACTCCCTGGAACACTCTCACCTCAAGACACTGTATGATGTTACTACTTGGAACACTCTCACATCAAGACACTGTATGATGTTACTCCCTGGAACACTCTCAGCTCAAGGCACTGTATGATGTTACACCCTGGAACACTCTCAGCTCAAGACATTGTATGATGTTACTCCTTGGAACACTCTCAGCCCAAGACACTGTATGATGTTACTCCTTGGAACACTCTCAGCTCAAGACACTGTATGATGTTACTCCCTGGAACACTCTCAGCTCAAGACACTGTATGTTACTCCTTAAAACACTCTCACCTCAAGACACTGTATGATGTTACTCCCTGGAACACTCTCAGCTCAAGACACTGTATGTTACTCCTTAAAACACTCTCACCTCAAGACACTGTATGATGTTACTCCCTGGAACACTCTCAGCCCAAGACACAGTATGATGTTACTCCCTGGAACACTCTCACCTCAAGACACTGTATGATGTTACTCCCTGGAACACTCTCAGCTCAAGACACTGTATGATGTTACTCCCTGGAACACTCTCACCTCAAGACACTGTATGATGTTACTCCCTGGAACACTCTCAGCTCAAGACACTGTATGATGTTACTCCCTGGAACACTCTCAGCTCAAGACACTGTATGTTACTCCTTGAAACACTCTCACCTCAAGACACTGTATGATGTTACTCCCTGGAACACTCTCAGCCCAAGACACTGTATGATGTTACTCCCTGGAACACTCTCAGCTCAAGACACTGTATGTTACTCCTTGAAACACTCTCACCTCAAGACACTGTATGATGTTACTCCCTGGAACACTCTCAGCCCAAGACACTGTATGATGTTACCCCTTGGAACACTCTCACCTCAAGACACTGTATGATGTTACTCCCAGGAACACTCTCAGCTCAAGACACAGTATGATGTTACTCCTTGGAACACTCTCAGCTCAAGACACTGTATGATGTTACTACTTGGCACACTCTCAGCCCAAGACACTGTATGATGTTACTCCCTGGAACACTCTCACCTCAAGACACTGTATGATGTTACTCCCTGGAACACTCTCAGCTCAAGACACAGTATGATGTTACTCCTTGGAACACTCTCAGCTCAAGACACTGTATGATGTTACTACTTGGCACACTCTCAGCCCAAGACACTGTATGATGTTACTCCCTGGAACACTTTCACCTCAAGACACAGTTTGATGTTACTCCCTGGAACACTCTCAGCTCAAGACACTGTATGATGTTACTCCTTGGAACACTCTGACCTCAAGACACTGTATGATGTTACTCCTTGGAACACTCTCAGCTCAAAACATTGTATGATGTTACTACTTGGAACACTCTCACATCAAGACACTGTATGATGTTACTCCCTGGAACACTCTCAGCTCAAGGCACTGTATGATGTTACTCCCTGGAACACTCTCAGCTCAAGACACTGCATGATGTTAATCCGTGGAACACTCTCAGCCCAAGACACTGTATGATGTTACACCCTGGAACACTCTCAGCTCAAGACATTGTATGATGTTACTCCTTGGAACACTCTCGGCCCAAGACACTGTATGATGTTACTCCCTGGAACACTCTCACCTCAAGACACTGTATGATGTTACTACTTGGAACACTCTCACATCAAGACACTGTATGATGTTACTCCCTGGAACACTCTCAGCTCAAGGCACTGTATGATGTTACACCCTGGAACACTCTCAGCTCAAGACATTGTATGATGTTACTCCTTGGAACACTCTCAGCCCAAGACACTTATGATGTTACTCCTTGGAACACTCTCAGCTCAAGACACTGTATGATGTTACTCCCTGGAACACTCTCAGCTCAAGACACTGTATGTTACTCCTTGAAACACTCTCACCTCAAGACACTGTATGATGTTACTCCCTGGAACACTCTCAGCCCAAGACACAGTATGATGTTACTCCCTGGAACACTCTCACCTCAAGACACTGTATGATGTTACTCCCTGGAACACTCTCAGCTCAAGACACTGTATGATGTTACTCCCTGGAACACTCTCACCTCAAGACACTGTATGATGTTACTCCCTGGAACACTCTCAGCTCAAGACACTGTATGATGTTACACCCTGGAACACTCTCAGCTCAAGACACTGTATGTTACTCCTTGAAACACTCTCACCTCAAGACACTGTATGATGTTACTCCCTGGAACACTCTCAGCCCAAGACACTGTATGATGTTACTCCCTGGAACACTCTCAGCTCAAGACACTGTATGTTACTCCTTGAAACACTCTCACCTCAAGACACTGTATGATGTTACTTCCTGGAACACTCTCAGCCCAAGACACTGTATGATGTTACCCCTTGGAACACTCTCACCTCAAGACACTGTATGATGTTACTCCCAGGAACACTCTCAGCTCAAGACACAGTATGATGTTACTACTTGGAACACTCTCAGCTCAAGACACTGTATGATGTTACTACTTGGCACACTCTCAGCCCAAGACACTGTATGATGTTACTCCCTGGAACACTCTCACCTCAAGACACTGTATGATGTTACTCCCTGGAACACTCTCAGCTCAAGACACAGTATGATGTTACTCCTTGGAACACTCTCAGCTCAAGACACTGTATGATGTTACTACTTGGCACACTCTCAGCCCAAGACACTGTATGATGTTACTCCCTGGAACACTTTCACCTCAAGACACAGTTTGATGTTACTCCCTGGAACACTCTCAGCTCAAGACACTGTATGATGTTACTCCTTGGAACACTCTGACCTCAAGACACTGTATGATGTTACTCCTTGGAACACTCTCAGCTCAAAACATTGTATGATGTTACTCCATGGAACACTCTCAGCTCAAGACATAGTTTGATGTTACTCCCTGGAACACTCTCAGCTCAAGACACTGTATGATGTTACTCCCTGGAACACTCTCAGCTCAAGACACTGTATGATGTTACTCCTTGGAACACTCTCAGCTCAAAACATTCCAGGGAGTAACACTCCTTGGAACACTCTCAGCTCAAGACACTGTATGATGTTACTCCCTGGAACACTCTGACCTCAAGACACTGTATGATGTTACTCCCTGGAACACTCTCAGCTCAAGACACTGTATGATGTTACTCCCTGGAACACTCTCAGCCCAAGACACTGTATGATGTTACTCCCTGGAACACTCTCAGCTCAAGACACTGTATGTTACTCCTTGAAACACTCTCACCTCAAGACACTGTATGATGTTACTCCCTGGAACACTCTCAGCTCAAAACATTGTATGATGTTACTCCATGGAACACTCTCAGCTCAAGACACTGTATGATGTTACTCCCTGAAATACTCTCAGCTCAAGACACTGTATGATGTTACTCCATGGAACACTCTCAGCTCAAGACATTGTATGATGTTACTCCATGGAACACTCTCAGCTCAAGACACTGTATGATGTTACTCCCTAGAACACTCTCAACTCAAGAGACTGTATAATATTACTACTTGGAACACTCTCAGCCCAAGACACTGCATGAAGTAACTCCCTGGAACACTCTCAGCTCAAGGCACTGTATGATGTTACTCCCTGGAACACTCTCAGCTCAAGACACTGCATGATGTTACTCCCTGGAACACTCTCAGCCCAAGACACTGTATGATGTTACACCCTGGAACACTCTCAGCTCAAGACATTGTATGATGTTACTCCTTGGAACACTCTCAGCCCAAAACACTGTATGATGTTACTCCCTGGAACACTCTCACCTCAAGACACTGTATGATGTTACTACTTGGAACACTCTCACATCAAGACACTGTATGATGTTACTCCCTGGAACACTCTCAGCTCAAGGCACTGTATGATGTTACTCCCTGGAACACTCTCAGCTCAAGACACTGCATGATGTTAATCCGTGGAACACTCTCAGCCCAAGACACTGTATGATGTTACACCCTGGAACACTCTCAGCTCAAGACATTGTATGATGTTACTCCTTGGAACACTCTCAGCCCAAGACACTGTATGATGTTACTCCCTGGAACACTCTCACCTCAAGACACTGTATGATGTTACTACTTGGAACACTCTCACATCAAGACACTGTATGATGTTACTCCCTGGAACACTCTCAGCTCAAGGCACTGTATGATGTTACACCCTGGAACACTCTCAGCTCAAGACATTGTATGATGTTACTCCTTGGAACACTCTCAGCCCAAGACACTGTATGATGTTACTCCTTGGAACACTCTCAGCTCAAGACACTGTATGATGTTACTCCCTGGAACACTCTCAGCTCAAGACACTGTATGTTACTCCTTGAAACACTCTCACCTCAAGACACTGTATGATGTTACTCCCTGGAACACTCTCAGCCCAAGACACAGTATGATGTTACTCCCTGGAACACTCTCACCTCAAGACACTGTATGATGTTACTCCCTGGAACACTCTCAGCTCAAGACACTGTATGATGTTACTCCCTGCAACACTCTCACCTCAAGACACTGTATGATGTTACTCCCTGGAACACTCTCAGCTCAAGACACTGTATGATGTTACTCCCTGGAACACTCTCAGCTCAAGACACTGTATGTTACTCCTTGAAACACTCTCACCTCAAGACACTGTATGATGTTACTCCCTGGAACACTCTCAGCCCAAGACACTGTATGATGTTACTCCCTGGAACACTCTCAGCTCAAGACACTGTATGTTACTCCTTGAAACACTCTCACCTCAAGACACTGTATGATGTTACTCCCTGGAACACTCTCAGCCCAAGACACTGTATGATGTTACCCCTTGGAACACTCTCACCTCAAGACACTGTATGATGTTACTCCCAGGAACACTCTCAGCTCAAGACACAGTATGATGTTACTCCTTGGAACACTCTCAGCTCAAGACACTGTATGATGTTACTACTTGGCACACTCTCAGCCCAAGACACTGTATGATGTTACTCCCTGGAACACTCTCACCTCAAGACACTGTATGATGTTACTCCCTGGAACACTCTCAGCTCAAGACACAGTATGATGTTACTCCTTGGAACACTCTCAGCTCAAGACACTGTATGATGTTACTACTTGGCACACTCTCAGCCCAAGACACTGTATGATGTTACTCCCTGGAACACTTTCACCTCAAGACACAGTTTGATGTTACTCCCTGGAACACTCTCAGCTCAAGACACTGTATGATGTTACTCCTTGGAACACTCTGACCTCAAGACACTGTATGATGTTACTCCTTGGAACACTCTCAGCTCAAAACATTGTATGATGTTACTACTTGGAACACTCTCACATCAAGACACTGTATGATGTTACTCCCTGGAACACTCTCAGCTCAAGGCACTGTATGATGTTACTCCCTGGAACACTCTCAGCTCAAGACACTGCATGATGTTAATCCGTGGAACACTCTCAGCCCAAGACACTGTATGATGTTACACCCTGGAACACTCTCAGCTCAAGACATTGTATGATGTTACTCCTTGGAACACTCTCGGCCCAAGACACTGTATGATGTTACTCCCTGGAACACTCTCACCTCAAGACACTGTATGATGTTACTACTTGGAACACTCTCACATCAAGACACTGTATGATGTTACTCCCTGGAACACTCTCAGCTCAAGGCACTCTATGATGTTACACCCTGGAACACTCTCAGCTCAAGACATTGTATGATGTTACTCCTTGGAACACTCTCAGCCCAAGACACTTATGATGTTACTCCTTGGAACACTCTCAGCTCAAGACACTGTATGATGTTACTCCCTGGAACACTCTCAGCTCAAGACACTGTATGTTACTCCTTGAAACACTCTCACCTCAAGACACTGTATGATGTTACTCCCTGGAACACTCTCAGCCCAAGACACAGTATGATGTTACTCCCTGGAACACTCTCACCTCAAGACACTGTATGATGTTACTCCCTGGAACACTCTCAGCTCAAGACACTGTATGATGTTACTCCCTGGAACACTCTCACCTCAAGACACTGTATGATGTTACTCCCTGGAACACTCTCAGCTCAAGACACTGTATGATGTTACACCCTGGAACACTCTCAGCTCAAGACACTGTATGTTACTCCTTGAAACACTCTCACCTCAAGACACTGTATGATGTTACTCCCTGGAACACTCTCAGCCCAAGACACTGTATGATGTTACTCCCTGGAACACTCTCAGCTCAAGACACTGTATGTTACTCCTTGAAACACTCTCACCTCAAGACACTGTATGATGTTACTCCCTGGAACACTCTCAGCCCAAGACACTGTATGATGTTACCCCTTGGAACACTCTCACCTCAAGACACTGTATGATGTTACTCCCAGGAACACTCTCAGCTCAAGACACAGTATGATGTTACTACTTGGAACACTCTCAGCTCAAGACACTGTATGATGTTACTACTTGGCACACTCTCAGCCCAAGACACTGTATGATGTTACTCCCTGGAACACTCTCACCTCAAGACACTGTATGATGTTACTCCCTGGAACACTCTCAGCTCAAGACACAGTATGATGTTACTCCTTGGAACACTCTCAGCTCAAGACACTGTATGATGTTACTACTTGGCACACTCTCAGCCCAAGACACTGTATGATGTTACTCCCTGGAACACTTTCACCTCAAGACACAGTTTGATGTTACTCCCTGGAACACTCTCAGCTCAAGACACTGTGTGATGTTACTCCTTGGAACAGTCTGACCTCAAGACACTGTATGATGTTACTCCTTGGAACACTCTCAGCTCAAAACATTGTATGATGTTACTCCATGGAACACTCTCAGCTCAAGACATAGTTTGATGTTACTCCCTGGAACACTCTCAGCTCAAGACACTGTATGATGTTACTCCCTGGAACACTCTCAGCTCAAGACACTGTATGATGTTACTCCTTGGAACACTCTCAGCTCAAAACATTCCAGGGAGTAACACTCCTTGGAACACTCTCAGCTCAAGACACTGTATGATGTTACTCCCTGGAACACTCTGACCTCAAGACACTGTATGATGTTACTCCCTGGAACACTCTCAGCTCAAGACACTGTATGATGTTACTCCCTGGAACACTCTGACCTCAAGACACTGTATGATGTTACTCCTTGGAACACTCTCAGCTCAAAACATTGTATGATGTTACTCCATGGAACACTCTCAGCTCAAGACACTGTATGATGTTACTCCCTGAAATACTCTCAGCTCAAGACACTGTATGATGTTACTCCATGGAACACTCTCAGCTCAAGACATTGTATGATGTTACTCCATGGAACACTCTCAGCTCAAGACACTGTATGATGTTACTCCCTAGAACACTCTCAACTCAAGAGACTGTATAATATTACTACTTGGAACACTCTCAGCCCAAGACACTGCATGATGTAACTCCCTGGAACACTCTCAGCCCAAGAGACTGCATGATGTTACTACTTGGAACACTCTCAGCCCAAGATACTGCATGATGTTACTCCCTGGAACACTCACCTCAAGACACTGTATGATGTTACTACTTGGAACACTCTCACCTCAAGACACTGTATGATGTTACTCCCTGGAACACTCTCACCTCAAGACACTGTATGATGTTACTCCCTGGAACACTCTCAGCTCAAGACACTGTATGATGTTACTCCCTGGAACACTCTCACCTCAAGACACTGTATGATGTTACTCCCTGGAACACTCTCAGCTCAAGACACTGTATGATGTTACTCCCTGGAACACTCTCAGCTCAAGACACTGTATGTTACTCCTTGAAACACTCTCACCTCAAGACACTGTATGATGTTACTCCCTGGAACATCTCAGCCCAAGACACTGTATGATGTTACTCCTTGGAACACTCTCAGCTCAAGACACAGTATGATGTTACTCCCTGGAACACTCTCAGCCCAAGACACTGCATGATGTTACTCCCTGGAACACTCACCTCAAGACACTGTATGATGTTACTACTTGGAACACTCTCACATCAAGACACTGTATGATGTTACTCCTTGGAACACTCTCAGCTCAAAGCACTGTATGCTGTTACTACTTGGAACACTCTCACATCAAGACACTGCATGATGTTACTCCCTGGAACACTCTCAGCCCAAGACAATGTATGATGTTACTCCCTGGAACACTCTCAGCCCAAGACACTGTATGATGTTACTCCTTGGAACACTCTCACCTCAAGACACTGTATGATGTTAGTCCCTGGAACACTCTCACCTTAAGACACTGTATGATGTTACTCCTTGGAACACTCTCAGCTCAAGACACTGTATGATGTTACTCCTTGGAACACTCTCACCTCAAGACACTGTATGATTTTACTCCTTGGAACACTCTCAGCTCAAGACACAGTATGATATTACTCCCTGGAACACTCTCAGCTCAAGCCACTGTATGGTGTTACTCCCCGGAACACTCTCAGCTCAAGACACTGTATGTTACTCCTTGCAACACTCTCACCTCAAGACACTGTATGATGTTACTCCCTGGAACACTCTCAGCCCAAGACACTGTATGATGTTACTCCTTGGAACACTCTCACCTCAAGACACTGTATGATGTTACTCCTTGGAACACTCTCAGCCCAAGACACTGCATGATGTTACTCCCTGGAACACTCTCAGCACAAGACACTGCATGATGTTACTACTTGGAACACTCTCAGCCCAAGACACTGCATGATGTTACTCCCTAGAACACTCACCTCAAGACACTGTATGATGTTACTACTTGGAACACTCTCACATCAAGACACTGTATGATGTTACTCCCTGGAACACTCTCAGCTCAAGGCACTGTATGATGTTACTCCCTGGAACACTCTCAGCTCAAGACACTGCATGATGTTACTCCCTGGAACACTCTCAGCCCAAGACACTGTATGATGTTACTCCCTGGAACACTCTCAGCTCAAGACATTGTATGATGTTACTCCTTGGAACACTCTCAGCCCAAGACACTGTATGATGTTACTCCTTGGAACACTCTCACCTCAAACACTGTATGATGTTACTCCCTGGAACACTCTCAGCTCAAGACGTTGTATGATGTTACTACTTGGAACATTCTCAGCTCAAGACACTGTATGATGTTACTCCCTGGAACACTCTCAGCTCAAGACACTGTATGATGTTACTCCCTGGAACACTCTCAGCTCAAGACACTGTATGTTCCTCCGTGAAACACTCTCACCTCAAGACACTGTATGATGTTACTCCCTGGAACACTCTCAGCCCAAGACACAGTATGATGTTACTCCCTGGAACACTCTCACCTCAAGACACTGTATGATGTTACTCCCTGGAACACTCTCAGCTCAAGACATTGTATGATGTTACTACTTGGAACACTCTCAGCTCAAGACACTGTATGATGTTACTCCCTGGAACACTCTCAGCTCAAGACACTGTATGATGTTACTCCCTGGAACACTCTCAGCTCAAGACACTGTATGTTACTCCTTGAAACACTCTCACCTCAAGTCACTGTATGATGTTACTCCCTGGAACACTCTCAGCCCAAGACACTGTATGATGTTACTCCCTGGAACACTCTCAGCTCAAGACACTGTATGTTACTCCTTGAAACACTCTCACCTCAAGACACTGTATGATGTTACTCCCTGGAACACTCTCAGCTCAAGACACAGTATGATGTTACTCCTTGGAACACTCTCAGCTCAAGACACTGTATGATGTTACTACTTGGCACACTCTCAGCCCAAGACACTGTATGATGTTACTCCCTGGAACACTTTCACCTCAAGACACAGTATGATGTTACTCCCTGGAACACTCTCAGCTCAAGACACTGTATGATGTTACTCCCTGGAACACTCTCAGCTCAAAACATTCCAGGGAGTAACACTCCTTGGAACACTCTCAGCTCAAGACACTGTATGATGTTACTCCCTGGAACACTCTGATCTCAAGACACTGTATGATGTTACTCCCTGGAACACTCTCAGCTCAAGACACTGTATGATGTTACTCCCTGGAACACTCTGACCTCAAGACACTGTATGATGTTACTCCCTGGAACACTCTCAGCTCAAGACACTGTATGATGTTACTCCCTGGAACACTCTGACCTCAAGACACTGTATGATGTTACTCCTTGGAACACTCTCAGCTCAAAACATTGTATGATGTTACTCCATGGAACACTCTCAGCTCAAGACACTGTATGATGTTACTCCCTGGAACACTCTCAGCTCAAGACACTGTATGATGTTACTCCATGGAACACTCTCAGCTCAAGACATTGTATGATGTTACTCCATGGAACACTCTCAGCTCAAGACACTGTATGATGTTACTCCCTAGAACACTCTCAACTCAAGAGACTGTATAATATTACTACTTGGAACACTCTCAGCCCAAGACACTGCATGATGTTACTCCCTGGAACACTCTCACCTCAAGACACTGCATGATGTTACTCCCTGGAACACTCTCAGCCCAAGACACTGCATGATGTTACTACTTGGAACACTCTCAGCCCAAGACACTGCATGATGTTACTCCCTGGAACACTCACCTCAAGACACTGTATGATGTTACTACTTGGAACACTCTCACATCAAGACACTGTATGATGTTACCCCTTGGAACACTCTCAGCCCAAGACACTGTATGATGTTACTCCTTGGAACACTCTCAGCTCAAGGCACTGTATGATGTTACTACTTGGAACACTCTCACATCAAGACACTGTATGATGTTACTCCCTGGAACACTCTCAGCTCAAGACATTGTACGATGTTACTACTTGGAACACTCTCAGCTCAAGACACTGTATGATGTTACTCCCTGGAACACTCTCACCTCAAGACACTGTATGATGTTACTCCTTGGAACACTATCAGCTCAAGACACAGTATGATGTTACTCCCTGGAACACTCTCACCTCAAGACACTGTATGATGTTACTCCCTGGAACACTCTCAGCTCAAGACACTGTATGATGTTACTCCCTGGAACACTCTCACCTCAAGACACTGTATGATGTTACTCCCTGGAACACTCTCAGCTCAAGACACTGTATGATGTTACTCCCTGGAACACTCTCAGCTCAAGACACTGTATGTTACTCCTTGAAACACTCTCACCTCAAGACACTGTATGATGTTACTCCCTGGAACACTCTCAGCCCAAGACACTGTATGATGTTACTCCCTGGAACACTCTCAGCTCAAGACAATGTATGTTACTCCTTGAAACACTCTCACCTCAAGACACTGTATGATGTTACTCCCTGGAACACTCTCACCTCAAGACACTGTATGATGTTACTCCCTGGAACACTCTCACCTCAAGACACTGTATGATGTTACTCCCTGGAACACTCTCAGCTCAAGACACTATATGTTACTCCTTGAAACACTCTCACCTCAAGACACTGTATGATGTTACTCCCTGGAACACTCTCAGCCCAAGACACAGTATGATGTTACTCCCTGGAACACTCTCACCTCAAGACACTGTATGATGTTACTCCCTGGAACACTCTCAGCTCAAGACACTGTATGATGTTACTCCCTGGAACACTCTCACCTCAAGACACTGTATGATGTTACTCCCTGGAACACTCTCACCTCAAGACACTGTATGATGTTACTCCCTGGAACACTCTCAGCTCAAGACACTGTATGTTACTCCTTGAAACACTCTCACCTCAAGACACTGTATGTTACTCCTTGAAACACTCTCACCTCAAGACACTGTATGATGTTACTCCCTGGAACACTCTCAGCCCAAGACACTGTATGATGTTACCCCTTGGAACACTCTCACCTCAAGACACTGTATGATGTTACTCCCTGGAACAATCTCAGCTCAAGACACAGTATGATGTTACTCCTTGGAACACTCTCAGCTCAAGACACTGTATGATGTTACTACTTGGCACACTCTCAGCCCAAGACACTGTATGATGTTACTCCCTGGAACACTCTCACCTCAAGACACTGTATGATGTTACTCCCTGGAACACTCTCAGCTCAAGACACTGTATGATGTTACTCCTTGGAACACTCTGACCTCAAGACACTGTATGATGTTACTCCTTGGAACACTCTCAGCTCAAAACATTGTATGATGTTACTCCATGGAACACTCTCAGCTCAAGACATAGTTTGATGTTACTCCCTGGAACACTCTCAGCTCAAGACACTGTATGATGTTACTCCCTGGAACACTCTCAGCTCATGACACTGTATGATGTTACTCCTTGGAACACTCTCAGCTCAAAACATTCCAGGGAGTAACACTCCTTGGAACACTCTCAGCTCAAGACACTGTATGATGTTACTCCCTGGAACACTCTGACCTCAAGACACTGTATGATGTTACTCCCTGGAGCACTCTCAGCTCAAGACACTGTATGATGTTACTCCCTGGAACACTCTGACCTCAAGACACTGTATGATGTTACTCCTTGGAACACTCTCAGCTCAAAACATTCCAGGGAGTAACACTCCTTGGAACACTCTCAGCTCAAGACACTGTATGATGTTACTCCCTGGAACACTCTCACCTCAAGACACTGTATGATGTTACTCCCTGGAGCACTCTCAGCTCAAGACACTGTATGATGTTACTCCATGGAACACTCTCAGCTCAAGACACTGTATGATGTTACTCCCTGAAACACTCTCAGCTCAAGACACTGTATGATGTTACTCCATGGAACACTCTCAGCTCAAGACATTGTATGATGTTACTCCATGGAACACTCTCAGCTCAAGACACTGTATGATGTTACTCCCTAGAACACTCTCAACTCAAGAGACTGTATAATATTACTACTTGGAACACTCTCAGCCCAAGACACTGCATGATGTTACTCCCTGGAACACTCTCACCTCAAGACACTGCATGATGTTACTCCCTGGAACACTCTCAGCCCAAGACACTGCATGATGTTACTACTTGGAACACTCTCAGCCCAAGACACTGCATGATGTTACTCCCTGGAACACTCACCTCAAGACACTGTATGATGTTACTACTTGGAACACTCTCACATCAAGACACTGTATGATGTTACCCCTTGGAACACTCTCAGCCCAAGACACTGTATGATGTTACTCCTTGGAACACTCTCAGCTCAAGGCACTGTATGATGTTACTACTTGGAACACTCTCACATCAAGACACTGTATGATGTTACTCCCTGGAACACTCTCAGCTCAAGACATTGTACGATGTTACTACTTGGAACACTCTCAGCTCAAGACACTGTATGATGTTACTCCCTGGAACACTCTCACCTCAAGACACTGTATGATGTTACTCCTTGGAACACTATCAGCTCAAGACACAGTATGATGTTACTCCCTGGAACACTCTCACCTCAAGACACTGTATGATGTTACTCCCTGGAACACTCTCAGCTCAAGACACTGTATGATGTTACTCCCTGGAACACTCTCACCTCAAGACACTGTATGATGTTACTCCCTGGAACACTCTCAGCTCAAGACACTGTATGATGTTACTCCCTGGAACACTCTCAGCTCAAGACACTGTATGTTACTCCTTGAAACACTCTCACCTCAAGACACTGTATGATGTTACTCCCTGGAACACTCTCAGCCCAAGACACTGTATGATGTTACTCCCTGGAACACTCTCAGCTCAAGACAATGTATGTTACTCCTTGAAACACTCTCACCTCAAGACACTGTATGATGTTACTCCCTGGAACACTCTCACCTCAAGACACTGTATGATGTTACTCCCTGGAACACTCTCACCTCAAGACACTGTATGATGTTACTCCCTGGAACACTCTCAGCTCAAGACACTATATGTTACTCCTTGAAACACTCTCACCTCAAGACACTGTATGATGTTACTCCCTGGAACACTCTCAGCCCAAGACACAGTATGATGTTACTCCCTGGAACACTCTCACCTCAAGACACTGTATGATGTTACTCCCTGGAACACTCTCAGCTCAAGACACTGTATGATGTTACTCCCTGGAACACTCTCACCTCAAGACACTGTATGATGTTACTCCCTGGAACACTCTCACCTCAAGACACTGTATGATGTTACTCCCTGGAACACTCTCAGCTCAAGACACTGTATGTTACTCCTTGAAACACTCTCACCTCAAGACACTGTATGTTACTCCTTGAAACACTCTCACCTCAAGACACTGTATGATGTTACTCCCTGGAACACTCTCAGCCCAAGACACTGTATGATGTTACCCCTTGGAACACTCTCACCTCAAGACACTGTATGATGTTACTCCCTGGAACAATCTCAGCTCAAGACACAGTATGATGTTACTCCTTGGAACACTCTCAGCTCAAGACACTGTATGATGTTACTACTTGGCACACTCTCAGCCCAAGACACTGTATGATGTTACTCCCTGGAACACTCTCACCTCAAGACACTGTATGATGTTACTCCCTGGAACACTCTCAGCTCAAGACACTGTATGATGTTACTCCTTGGAACACTCTGACCTCAAGACACTGTATGATGTTACTCCTTGGAACACTCTCAGCTCAAAACATTGTATGATGTTACTCCATGGAACACTCTCAGCTCAAGACATAGTTTGATGTTACTCCCTGGAACACTCTCAGCTCAAGACACTGTATGATGTTACTCCCTGGAACACTCTCAGCTCAAGACACTGTATGATGTTACTCCCTGGAACACTCTCAGCTCAAGACACTGTATGATGTTACTCCCTGGAACACTCTCAGCTCAAGACACTGTATGTTACTCCTTGAAACACTCTCACCTCAAGACACTGTATGATGTTACTCCCTGGAACACTCTCAGCCCAAGACACTGTATGATGTTACTCCCTGGAACACTCTCAGCTCAAGACACTGTATGTTAATCCTTGAAACACTCTCACCTCAAGACACTGTATGATGTTACTACTTGGCACACTCTCAGCCCAAGACACTGTATGATGTTACTCCCTGGAACACTCTCAGCCCAAGACACTGTATGATGTTACCCCTTGGAACACTCTCACCTCAAGACACTGTATGATGTTACTCCCTGGAACACTCTCAGCTCAAGACACAGTATGATGTTACTCCTTGGAACACTCTCAGCTCAAGACACTGTATGATGTTACTACTTGGCACACTCTCAGCCCAAGACACTGTATGATGTTACTCCCTGGAACACTCTCACCTCAAGACACTGTATGATGTTACTACTTGGAACACTCTCACATCAAGACACTGTATGATGTTACTCCCTGGAACACTCTCAGCTCAAGGCACTGTATGATGTTACTCCCTGGAACACTCTCAGCTCAAGACACTGCATGATGTTAATCCCTGGAACACTCTCAGCCCAAGACACTGTATGATGTTACACCCTGGAACACTCTCAGCTCAAGACATTGTATGATGTTACTCCTTGGAACACTCTCAGCCCAAGACACTGTATGATGTTACTCCCTGGAACACTCTCACCTCAAGACACTGTATGATGTTACTACTTGGAACACTCTCACATCAAGACACTGTATGATGTTACTCCCTGGAACACTCTCAGCTCAAGGCACTGTATGATGTTACTCCCTGGAACACTCTCAGCTCAAGACATTGTATGATGTTACTCCTTGGAACACTCTCAGCCCAAGACACTGTATGATGTTACTCCTTGGAACACTCTCAGCTCAAGACACTGTATGATGTTACTCCCTGGAACACTCTCAGCTCAAGACACTGTATGTTACTCCTTGAAACACTCTCACCTCAAGACAATGTATGATGTTACTCCCTGGAACACTCTCAGCCCAAGACACAGTATGATGTTACTCCCTGGAACACTCTCACCTCAAGACACTGTATGATGTTACTCCCTGGAACACTCTCAGCTCAAGACACTGTATGATGTTACTCCCTGGAACACTCTCACCTCAAGACACTGTATGATGTTACTCCCTGGAACACTCTCAGCTCAAGACACTGTATGATGTTACTCCCTGGAACACTCTCAGCTCAAGACACTGTATGTTACTCCTTGAAACACTCTCACCTCAAGACACTGTATGATGTTACTCCCTGGAACACTCTCAGCCCAAGACACTGTATGATGTTACTCCCTGGAACACTCTCAGCTCAAGACACTGTATGTTACTCCTTGAAATACTCTCACCTCAAGACACTGTATGATGTTACTCCCTGGAACACTCTCAGCCCAAGACACTGTATGATGTTACCCCTTGGAACACTCTCACCTCAAGACACTGTATGATGTTACTCCCTGGAACACTCTCAGCTCAAGACACAGTATGATGTTACTCCTTGGAACACTCTCAGCTCAAGACACTGTATGATGTTACTACTTGGCACACTCTCAGCCCAAGACACTGTATGATGTTACTCCCTGGAACACTCTCACCTCAAGACACTGTATGATGTTACTCCCTGGAACACTCTCAGCTCAAGACACAGTATGATGTTACTCCTTGGAACACTCTCAGCTCAAGACACTGTATGATGTTACTACTTGGCACACTCTCAGCCCAAGACACTGTATGATGTTACTCCCTGGAACACTTTCACCTCAAGACACAGTTTGATGTTACTCCCTGGAACACTCTCAGCTCAAGACACTGTATGATGTTACTCCTTGGAACACTCTGACCTCAAGACACTGTATGATGTTACTCCTTGGAACACTCTCAGCTCAAAACATTGTATGATGTTACTCCATGGAACACTCTCAGCTCAATACATAGTTTGATGTTACTCCCTGGAACACTCTCAGCTCAAGACACTGTATGATGTTACTCCCTGGAACACTCTCAGCTCAAGACACTGTATGATGTTACTCCTTGGAACACTCTCAGCTCAAAACATTCCAGGGAGTAACACTCCTTGGAACACTCTCAGCTCAAGACACTGTATGATGTTACTCCCTGGAACACTCTGACCTCAAGACACTGTATGATGTTACTCCCTGGAACACTCTCAGCTCAAGACACTGTATGATGTTACTCCCTGGAACACTCTGACCTCAAGACACTGTATGATGTTACTCCTTGGAACACTCTCAGCTCAAAACATTGTATGATGTTACTCCATGGAACACTCTCAGCTCAAGACACTGTAAGATGTTACTCCCTAGAACACTCTCAACTCAAGAGACTGTATAATATTACTACTTGGAACACTCTCAGCCCAAGACACTGCATGATGTAACTCCCTGGAACACTCTCAGCCCAAGAGACTGCATGATGTTACTACTTGGAACACTCTCAGCCCAAGACACTGCTTGATGTTACTCCCTGGAACACTCACCTCAAGACACTGTATGATGTTACTACTTGGAACACTCTCACATCAAGACACTGTATGATGTTACTCCTTGGAACAATCTCAGCTCAAGGCACTGTATGCTGTTACTACTTGGAACACTCTCACATCAAGACACTGTATGATGTTACTCCCTGGAACACTCTCAGCTCAAGACACTGCATGATGTTACTCCCTGGAACACTCTCAGCCCAAGACACTGTATGATGTTACTCCTTGGAACACTCTCACCTCAAGACATTGTATGATGTTACTCCTTGGAACACTCTCAGCCCAAGACACTGTATGATGTTACTCTCTGGAACACTCTCAGCTCAAGACATTGTATGATGTTACTACTTGGAACACTCTCAGCTCAAGACACTGTATGATGTTACTCCCTGGAACACTCTCACCTCAAGACACTGTATGATGTTACTCCTTGGAACACTCTCAGCTCAAGACACAGTATGATGTTACTCCTTGAAACACTCTCACCTCAAGACACTGTATGATGTTACTCCCTGGAACACTCTCAGCCCAAGACACTGTATGATGTTACTCCCTGGAACACTCTCAGCTCAAGACACTGTATGTTACACCTTGAAACACTCTCACCTCAAGACACTGTATGATGTTACTCCCTGGAACACTCTCAGCCCAAGACACTGTATGATGTTACTCCCTGGAACACTCTCAGCTCAAGACACTGTATGTTACTCCTTGAAACACTCTCACCTCAAGACACTGTATGATGTTACTCCCTGGAACACTCTCAGCCCAAGACACTGTATGATGTTACTCCGTGGAACACTCTCAGCTCAAGACACTGTATGTTACTCCTTGAAACACTCTCACCTCAAGACACTGTATGATGTTACTCCCTGGAACACTCTCAGCCCAAGACACTGTATGATGTTACTCCGTGGAACACTCTCAGCTCAAGACACTGTATGTTACTCCTTGAAACACTCTCACCTCAAGACACTGTATGATGTTACTCCCTGGAACACTCTCAGCCCAAGACACTGTATGATGTTACTCCCTGGAACACTCTCAGCTCAAGACACTGTATGTTACTCCTTGAAACACTCTCACCTCAAGACACTGTATGATGTTACTCCCTGGAACACTCTCAGCCCAAGACACTGTATGATGTTACTCCGTGGAACACTCTCAGCTCAAGACACTGTATGTTACTCCTTGAAACACTCTCACCTCAAGACACTGTATGATGTTACTCCCTGGAACACTCTCAGCCCAAGACACTGTATGATGTTACTCCTTGGAACACTCTCACCTCAAGACACTGTATGATGTTACTCCCTGGAACACTCTCAGCTCAAGACACAGTATGATGTTACTCCCTGGAACACTCTCAGCCCAAGACACTGCATGATGTTACTCCCTGGAACACTCACCTCAAGACACTGTATGATGTTACTACTTGGAACACTCTCACATCAAGACACTATGATGTTACTCCTTGGAACACTCTCAGCTCAAGGCACTGTATGCTGTTACTACTTGGAACACTCTCACATCAAGACACTGTATGATGTTACTCCCTGGAACACTCTCAGCTCAAGACACTGCATGATGTTACTCCCTGGAACACTCTCAGCCCAAGACACTGTATGATGTTACTCCTTGGAACACTCTCACCTCAAGACATTGTATGATGTTACTCCTTGGAACACTCTCAGCCCAAGACACTGTATGATGTTACTCCCTGGAACACTCTCACCTCAAGACACTGTATGATGTTACTCCTTGGAACACTCTCAGCTCAAGACATTGTATGATGTTACTACTTGGAACACTCTCAGCTCAAGACACTGTATGATGTTACTCCCTGGAACACTCTCACCTCAAGACACTGTATGATGTTACTCCTTGGAACACTCTCAGCTCAAGACACAGTATGATGTTACTCCTTGAAACACTCTCACCTCAAGACACTGTATGATGTTACTCCCTGGAACACTCTCAGCCCAAGACACTGTATGATGTTACTCCCTGGAACACTCTCAGCTCAAGACACTGTATGTTACTCCTTGAAACACTCTCACCTCAAGACACTGTATGATGTTACTCCCTGGAACACTCTCAGCCCAAGACACTGTATGATGTTACTCCCTGGAACACTCTCAGCTCAAGACACTGTATGTTACTCCTTGAAACACTCTCACCTCAAGACACAGTATGATGTTACTCCCTGGAACACTCTCACCTCAAGACACTGTATGATGTTACTCCCTGGAACACTCTCAGCTCAAGACACTGTATGATGTTACTCCCTGGAACACTCTCACCTCAAGACACTGTATGATGTTACTCCCTGGAACACTCTCAGCTCAAGACACTGTATGATGTTACTCCCTGGAACACTCTCAGCTCAAGACACTGTATGTTACTCCTTGAAACACTCTCACCTCAAGACACTGTATGATGTTACTCCCTGGAACACTCTCAGCCCAAGACACTGTATGATGTTACTCCGTGGAACACTCTCAGCTCAAGACACTGTATGTTACTCCTTGAAACACTCTCACCTCAAGACACTGTATGATGTTACTCCCTGGAACACTCTCAGCCCAAGACACTGTATGATGTTACTCCTTGGAACACTCTCACCTCAAGACACTGTATGATGTTACTCCCTGGAACACTCTCAGCTCAAGACACAGTATGATGTTACTCCTTGGAACACTCTCAGCTCAAGACACTGTATGATGTTACTACTTGGCACACTTTCAGCCCAAGAGACTGTTATATGTTACTCCCTGGAACACTTTCACCTCAAGACACAGTATGATGTTACTCCCTGGAACACTCTCAGCTCAAGACACTGTATGATGTTACTCCTTGGAACACTCTCAGCTCAAGACACTGTATGATGTTACTTCCTGGAACACTCTCAGCTCAAGACACTGTATGATGTTACTCCCTGGAACACTCTCAGCCCAAGACACTGTATGATGTTACTCCCTGGAACACTCTCAGCCCAAGACACTGTATGATGTTACTCCTTGGAACACTCTCACCTCAAGACACTGTATGAGGTTACTCCCTGGAACACTCTCACCTTAAGACACTGTATGATGTTACTCCTTGGAACACTCTCAGCTCAAGACACTGTATGATGTTACTCCTTGGAACACTCTCACCTCAAGACACTGTATGATGTTACTCCTTGGAACACTCTCAGCTCAAGACACAGTATGATATTACTCCCTGGAACACTCTCAGCTCAAGCCACTGTATGGTGTTACTCCCCGGAACACTCTCAGCTCAAGACACTGTATGTTACTCCTTGCAACACTCTCAGCTCAAGACACTGTATGATGTTACTCCTTGGAACACTCTCAGCTCAAGACACTGTATGATGTTACTTCCTGGAACACTCTCAGCTCAAGACACTGTATGATGTTACTCCCTGGAACACTCTCAGCCCAAGACACTGTATGATGTTACTCCCTGGAACACTCTCAGCCCAAGACACTGTATGATGTTACTCCTTGGAACACTCTCACCTCAAGACACTGTATGATGTTACTCCTTGGAACACTCTCAGCCCAAGACACTGCATGATGTTACTCCCTGGAACACTCTCAGCACAAGACACTGCATGATGTTACTACTTGGAACACTCTCAGCCCAAGACACTGCATGATGTTACTCCCTAGAACACTCACCTCAAGACACTGTATGATGTTACTACTTGGAACACTCTCACATCAAGACACTGTATGATGTTACTCCCTGGAACACTCTCAGCTCAAGGCACTGTATGATGTTACTCCCTGGAACACTCTCAGCTCAAGACACTGCATGATGTTACTCCCTGGAACACTCTCAGCCCAAGATACTGTATGATGTTACTCCCTGGAACACTCTCAGCTCAAGACATTGTATGATGTTACTCCTTGGAACACTCTCAGCCCAAGACACTGTATGATGTTACTCCTTGGAACACTCTCACCTCAAACACTGTATGATGTTACTCCCTGGAACACTCTCAGCTCAAGACATTGTATGATGTTACTACTTGGAACACTCTCAGCTCAAGACACTGTATGATGTTACTCCCTGGAACACTCTCAGCTCAAGACACTGTATGATGTTACTCCCTGGAACACTCTCAGCTCAAGACACTGTATGTTCCTCCTTGAAACACTCTCACCTCAAGACACTGTATGATGTTACTCCCTGGAACACTCTCAGCCCAAGACACAGTATGATGTTACTCCCTAGAACACTCTCACCTCAAGACACTGTATG
Source organism: Eledone cirrhosa (assembly GCA_964016885.1). Lineage (NCBI taxonomy): Eukaryota > Metazoa > Mollusca > Cephalopoda > Octopoda > Eledonidae > Eledone > Eledone cirrhosa. The sequence continues at coordinate 98,604,082 of OZ024743.1, read as the reverse complement.
ATGTTACTCCCTGGAACACTCTCAGCTCAAGACACTGTATGATGTTACTCCCTGGAACACTCTCACCTCAAGACACTGTATGATGTTACTCCCTGGAACACTCTCAGCTCAAGACACTGTATGATGTTACTCCCTGGAACACTCTCAGCTCAAGACACTGTATGTTACTCCTTGAAACACTCTCACCTCAAGACACTGTATGATGTTACTCCCTGGAACACTCTCAGCCCAAGACACTGTATGATGTTACTCCCTGGAACACTCTCAGCTCAAGACACTGTATGTTACTCCTTGAAACACTCTCACCTCAAGACACTGTATGATGTTACTCCCTGGAACACTCTCAGCTCAAGACACAGTATGATGTTACTCCTTGGAACACTCTCAGCTCAAGACACTGTATGATGTTACTACTTGGCACACTCTCAGCCCAAGACACTGTATGATGTTACTCCCTGGAACACTTTCACCTCAAGACACAGTATGATGTTACTCCCTGGAACACTCTCAGCTCAAGACACTGTATGATGTTACTCCCTGGAACACTCTCAGCTCAAAACATTCCAGGGAGTAACACTCCTTGGAACACTCTCAGCTCAAGACACTGTATGATGTTACTCCCTGGAACACTCTGACCTCAAGACACTGTATGATGTTACTCCTTGGAACACTCTCAGCCCAAGACACTGTATGATGTTACTCCCTGGAACACTCTCAGCTCAAGACACTGTATGATGTTACTCCCTGGAACACTCTCAGCTCAAGACACTGTATGATGTTACTCCTTGGAACACTCTCAGCCCAAGACACTGTATGATGTTACTCCCTGGAACACTCTCAGCTCAAGACACTGTATGATGTTACTACTTAGAACACTCTCACATCAAGACACTGCATGATGTTACTCCCTGGAACACTCTCAGCCCAAGACACTGTATGATGTTACTCCCTGGAACACTCTCAGCCCAAGACACTGTATGATGTTACTCCTTGGAACACTCTCAGCCCAAGACACTGTATGATGTTACCCCTTGGAACACTCTCAGCCCAAGACACTGTATGATGTTACTCCCTGGAACACTCTCAGCTCAAGAAAGTTCTAGAAATACAAGACATTACTAAGCTAAACTGTTTGAACTTGTAAATTACTACTAATTATCAGGGAACCTTTGAAACAAAAGGTCACCATTAACAACAACTACTACTGCTGCTGCTGCTACTACTACTGCCATCGTTGCTGTGGCTGATACTATTACTACTACTGTTGCTGCTGCTACTACTACTACTACTACTGTTGCAACTACTACTACCACTACTACTGTTGCTTCTGCTACTACTACTACTGTTGCTACTACTACCACTACTACTGTTGCTACTACTACCACTACTACTGTTGCTGCTTCTACTACTACTACTACTGTTGCTACTACTACTACCACTACTACTGTTGCTGTTGCTACTACCACTACTACTGTTGCTGTTGCTACTACTACTACTACTACTACTGTTGCTACTACCACTACTACTGTTGCTGTTGCTACTACTACTACTACTACTGTTGCTGCTGTTACTACCACCACTGCTACTACTACTACCACTACTACTACTACTGTTGCTGCTACTACTACTACTACTGTTGCTACCACCACCACCACCACCACCACTACTACTACTATTACTATTGTTGCTACCACCACCACCACCACCACTACTACTACTACTAAAAAGAATGAATGGAAAAGATTTTGTGCTTGAATCTGGAACATCCATTAAGTAAATGTATTCAGAATGTAGATGTTTAGAATTGAAAACGATTCCAGAAGTACAGCGCAGGTAAAACATTGTTAATACAGCAAATGTAAAGTACAGCGCAGGTAAAACATTGTTAATACAGCAAATGTAAAGTACAGCGCAGGTAAAACATTGTTAATACAGCAAATGTAAAGTACAGCGCAGGTAAAACATTGTTAATACAGCAAATGTAAAGTACAGCGCAGGTAAAACATTGTTAATACAGCAAATGTAAAGTACAGCGCAGGTAAAACATTGTTAATACAGCAAATGTAAAGTACAGCGCAGGTAAAACATTGTTAATACAGCAAATGTAAAGTACAGCGCAGGTAAAATATTGTTAATACAGCAAATGAAAATTGTGATAATGCTGATCATAGAAGTATTTCAGAAATCCATAATTTCTCTATAATGCCAGATGAGCAAAGCAGATGAAGAATTGTTAATATTTCAGGAATTCTTTTTTAATTCTTTTAATACGAAGCAGCCTAAAACCACACCTGGATTTATGATACATAGAGGTTGATTTTCAAGTACTTATATTTATCTAAAAACCTTCCAACAGTATCAGTAGAGGGTCGGATGCCATGCTTTGCAGCATAAAGTTACGCCCCTTTATAGTCTGAGTTCAAATCCCACCGAAGTTCACTTTGCCTTTCATTCTTACGGAGTCGATAAAATAAAGTACCAGTAATGTACTGGGATAATTGCTAGCCTTGTGCCAAAAGTAGAAACAATTATTATTGGCAGAATTGATAGAGCGTTGGACAAAATGCTTTGTGGTATTTAGTTATGTCCCTTTACACTCTGAGTTCAAATGCCACTGAGGTTAGCTTTGCCTTTCATCCTTACGGGGTCGATAAAATAAAGTACCAGTAATGCACTGGGGTCGATTAATCGACTTTCCACTGCCCCCAAATTGCTGGCCTTGTGCCTAAATCAGAAACCATTATTCCATGTAAGAATATTTAAGTTATGCTTCAAACACTATTTTAATCATGAGAAAGTTAATTTTATTGCTAAAGCCCTTCAGATTCTAGATTATTTCCAAAGTTATTTTCATTAGAAATATGGTAATAAATGGGTTAAGGGATTTTCTTTTTCAAAGTGTTCATGAACATCCAAACATCTTTGATCTGGCAGTGCTACTAAAAGGCCCCATGAATTCATAACAATCTTCTTCACCAGAGGTCCTCAAAGTAGGTGTTACTGCCCGGGGGGGGGGGGGGGGGGCATTGAGACGGTCCAGGAGGCACTGGGGCATAAGGGGGCAGTGGGGGTGGTAAGATGATAAAATAGTATATTAAATATCAAATGTGGTTGACGTTAGGAAGGGCATCCAACCATAGAAAATCTACCAGAAACAGTTCTATACGAGCAAGACACAGTCACCCGACTAATGGGACAAACCCGTCCAACCCATGCTAGCATGGAAGATGGACGTTAAACAATGATGATGATGATGATGATAGAAAAATAAAAAATATATAATATTTATTTATACATAGTATATATTATATTATTTATTATATATAAATTAACGATTTTATTTATTATATATTATTTACAATTTGTGTGTAGGTAGGTCTCTCTGGAAATAGGGTTGGGGTGAGGGTATTACATGGCAGTGGAGGGGTTATGGAGAGGGGTTGGTCGTGGATGGGGGGGGGGGGGGCAGTGGTCGTGGAGGGGGGCAATGGCCACAAAAGTTTGAGAACCTCTGGTCTATATACCATTCCTGTTTAACTAGTTGAGTGAGAGTGAGATGTGATGAAGACATAATTGGTGTGCTATTTATTGTCTGCAATCCCACAAAAGTCATGAAATAATGAAGCTAATCTGTTACACAAATATATAGAGCCAATTCATAACATCAGTTTCTGTTGTGTTAAGAAGATGAAATATAAATCTTCCATTGAATAAATTTGCAGGACAGAAACAAACAATAAACATAAACACAGACTTTGAACAGACATACAAGGTCAGGGCCAGACTATATGGCATCCTAGGCTAGGTTAGATTCTGCATACACACACATCCCACCCCATCCGCCAAGGAAAATATCAATATAAAAATTAATAAACAATAAATTTAGAATATTTCTTTCAACATTTATTTTTAACTGTATGAAATAAACCGGGATAAAAAACGACCCTCAATAAAACTGGAATTTATTTATTTTTCAGAATTGTTGTTGATTTGGAGAAATGTGCTTCATGAAATGAGTGCCCTAGGCAGCTGCCGAGTTTGATAATATGGTAGCGCAGGCCCTGCACATGCATATATACATGTGTGTGTGCATGTGTGTGTGTATTGTTTTGTTTTGTTTTTGTTTTGTTTTTGCTTTATTCATAATAAAACTGAACATCAGAGGCGCCAGTTGCAGTGTGCAGGAGAGAAAACAGCGATGGTATGGACATTTAATATGTATGAAAGATGACAGCTGCATAAAAAAGTGCAGAGGGCTCGAAGTCTAGGGATCCCTTGGAAGGAGAAGACCTAGGAAAACCTGATGTGGTGAGGGTCAACAAAGCATAACAGAGCACCCAGTCCATCCTGTAAGATGGTGGTGCTGGAGTCATCATAAAATGCTCTTAGTACATGCTGTAATGTGGTTGATGTTAGAAAGGGCATCCAAACAAAAACATCATGTCCCCAATACATGGTGTAAAGTGGTGAGTTGCTGACATTAGGAAAGACATCCAGCTGTAAGAACCATGCCAAAAGAAAATGTATGAGCAGTACCTAGTGCCTGACTAGTCTGGCCTCAGCACATGACAAGTATGGAAAATAGACATTAAATGATGATGATGATGTGGAGGGAGGTGGGGGCATGGGATAAGGGGGAGGTGGTGATGAGGAGGATGATGATGATGATGAAATTGTGTCTGAGAGGGATAGATTGTAGTGTGCGGGAGAGAAGACTGCGATGGTATGGACATGTGATGTGCATGGAGGATGACCGATGGGTGAAGAAATGCCAGGAAATGCTAGTTGAAGGAAGACGTGGTAGAGGTAGACCACAAAAATCATGGGCGGAGGTGGTGAGAACTGACCTCAGATCGCTGAAACTCACGGAGGAGATGACGAAGGACCGTGACAAGTGGAGAGATGCTGTGCTGAATAGGACCCGTCCCACCCTTGCAAGCAGGGAAGGGCGGACGTAAAATGATGATGATGATGATTTCAGAAAAGAAATAATTCATATAATGAAGAAAGGAGAAAGGAAGGAAGAAAGGAAGAAGGAAAGAGAAAGAAAGGAGAAAGGAAGGAAGGAAGGAGGAAAGAGAAAGAAAGGAGAAAGGAAGGAAGGAAGGAAGGAGGAAAGAGAAAGAAAGGAGTAAAGCCAAAAAGAATAATAATAAATAGAACAAATGGTGGTGGTGGTTGTGGTGGTGGTGTTAGTGGTGGTGGCGGTGGTAGTTGTGGTGGTAGCGGTGGTGGTGGTAGTGGTGGTGGTAGTGGTGGTGGTGTTAGTGGTGGTGGTCGTAGTGGTGGTGGTGGTGGTGGTGGTGGTAGTGGTAGTGGTGGTACTACTGGGTTTCTTACCACACTTTCTTTGCCCTATATATATATATACATACATATTGATAATCATTTTCATACTCTAAAATGGTGTTATGAAGGGCATCCGGCCATAGAAACTTTCCCAAACACAGGATTGAAAGGACTCTTCATTTGTGTCATGAGCACGACAACCTCACTAGTGCTGGTGCCATAATAAAATGCACCCAATAGGCTTTGAGCATATGTAAGCAAAATACAGCCCCAGGTTTGTCTCGCTGAGAGCTAACTTGGTCTGAGATGACCCATCTAACCATGTTACCATGGAAGAAAGAATGTTAATTGGGGATTATGATCACACACACACACACATACACACATATATATATATATATATATATATATATATATACATCTTGTGTGTGTAGGTGTGTATAGATTTCCACTAAATCCAGGCTGTTTTATTTTTATCGATTCTTCTCCCTGAAGGTTCAGATAAACAAGTGGCCTATAGTTTAACTGAGTGCATACAATACAAACAACCACACACACATCTATATATCAAATCACACACACACATACAGAGACAACGGACTAATATAAAAGTGACAGTAGTGTTTAGAAATATAAATAAGTTATGACTTGGACATAGGAAACCTATATCGTCTGTTTTCATTACTTCCAGAATTCCCAACATAGCTAAGCTACAATCATCTTAGTGTTAGAGAAAAAATAGACAAACTATCAATCAATAATATATAAATATATATATACACACATATATGTGGGGGCGGTAGCAAAAATGATGATTGAAGAACAAATACATAGATATCTTAAAAAGTTATTATATATATATATATAATCATTTTTTAAGATATCCATGCATCCACTCCTCAATCATCATTCTTGCCACCACCACCACATATATGTGTGTGTATTTATGTATATATATATATATATATATATATATACCAATGACTGAAAAAGGGATGTATTTTTATTCCAATAAATATATTTAATAGTTATTTTATACACCTTCATAACCGCTGGCTAAAGAAAACTGATGGCTTTTTGTCTGAAATAAAAGATTATTTTACATACAAAATATTGAACAAACCACATTATAGGAAATGTAATTGTAAATAGGCTTTCCAATGATGTTCTATTGATATATTGATAAGACAAAAGCTATAAATTCTGAATTGAAATTCTAAACAAAAATTTAAATGGAAGTTATTGAGTGGTATTGTTTATAAACTTATTTGTATCTTTTATTTTTGATATCATTTTACTGGCAAATATTTAGAACAAACTTCATTTTCTGCTTATATATGTTTAAGTTATTATGTATTGAAACATAAAAAAATATATAATTTTAACCATTTATATTGTGTAAGTCAATTTTATTACGTTGTATGTCATGTGTGGCATTTTTGTTTCTTTAATATTAATTCTTAAGAAATTTTAATTGTTTTTGTAAATATGTAACAATTCATTATTAGCTATTGTTCTGATCCATATGTGTTACTAAAAATACAAATAAATTAATTGTTCCTGTGGAAGTGTATTGTGTAAAAGGCTTGAGTTAAAATTTATTAGTGAGACAATTGAAGTATTTTATTTATTCTTTTATACATTTCAGTCATTCTGTTGTGGTACTGCATGTGTATGGCTTTCGATACTTTTGACCCAATACTAATTCTAGTCTGGTATTTATCTTATCTATGTTTTGAAAACATAGACAATCACAGACATATCTGTATGTATATAGGCTTATATATATATGTTTCTTGCTCCATGAGATGGACTCCATAACAACACATTGCCTGCTATTTCTTCCTTGCTGCGCCAACAGTGGCCAGCAAATCTGAGTCTCTCTTTACGTATTGACTTGCTGATAGGTGGTATATTGCCATAGAGATCCTTATTTGTTGGGTGTTCCCTCCAAGATATGGTTAAAGCAGGCGATGTGTTGTTATGGAGTTCATCTCATGGAGCAAGAAATGCTGGTCATCCCAAAAAGACATTCGTCAAGCAACTTGGGGACGATACTGGATGCACTGCGGAAGAACTGGCAAACGCTATGAGAGACAGAGATGGATGGAGGAAACATGTCGTAGAAGGCCGAGCAGGCTCGACCTGATGATGATTATGATATATATATATGTATATATGCATATATATATATGTATATATGCATATATATATATATGCATATATGTATATATGCATATATATATATGTATATATGCATATATACATATATATATGTATATATGCATATATACATATATATATATGTATATATGCATATATGTATATGTATATATACATATATATATATATGTATGCAGAAGACCCGCCTTGCCTAAGTACAAAGCGAAACCTAGTCAGTAGGCACCTCTAACGAAATACACCCCCATCCCACTACCCCCACCCCATCCACACCACCCCCTTAAATGTGAAGTTATGTTGGTACCACAACATCCAGTCCGAAACAAATGAGGTCGTGTAGGTGTCACGACAAAAAAAAAAACACAGTCCACGTGTAATGTGGCCGTGTAGGTAACATGGTAAAAACCTCCCAGTCCACACTGTAAATGTGGTTGGTGTTAGGAAGGACATCCAGCCGTAGAAAACCTGCCAGACGTGTAGGTGTCATGACAAAAAAAAACACACAGTCCACGCTGTAATGTGGCCATGTAGGTAACATGGTAAAAACCTCCCAGTCCACACTGTAAACGTGGTTGGTGTTAGGAAGGACATCCAGCCGTAGAAAACCCGCCAGACAGTCCTATACGAGCAGGACAACCAATCTTGCCTCAGGTGGGAAAACTCCCGTCCAAACCCATGCAAGCGTGGAAGATGGACGTTAAATGATGATGATGATGATGATATATGCATATATACATATATATATATATATGTTGTTTCTGAATTTGTTTAGCAAGATTCTTTATCTGAAATCGTGTGTTGAAACCGATATTGTTATACTTTGGGAGGGTCATGTTGCCAATAAGAAACACACGCACCAGTTGCTTTCACTTCAATCTAATTTATTAATTATATATTTATAAATTTACAAATTTATAAATTTCTGGTTGGTTGGTTGGTTCCACAACCAGATAGTTGTTTATATATATATAGTCATAGTTCTTTCGTCACACACTCTGTGACCTCTTCAGTGACTGGGGATTTCTTTCTTCGTTTCTGTGCCTTTCCTTTCTTCTATCCTACGCCATTTTGTATGGCGTAGGATAGAAGAAAGGAAAGGCACAGAAACGAAGAAAGAAATCCCCAGTCACTGAAGAGGTCACAGAGTGTGTGACGAAAGAACTATGACTATATATATATAAACAACTATCTGGTTGTGGAACCAACCAACCAACCAGAAATTTATAAATTTGTAAATTTATAAATATATAATTAATAAATTAGATTGAAGTGAAAGCAACTGGTGCGTGTGTTTCTTATTGGCAACATGACCCTCCCAAAGTATAACAATATATATATATGCATATATATATATATGTATGCATATATAAATATATATGCCCTTCCTAACACCATATGGTGTTAGGAACGGCATCCAGCTGTAGAAATGAAGCCAGAATCAGTTCCCGTATGAGCAAGACAAAGTCAGCCAACCAGACACTGCTCACGATAGGACAACCCATCTAACCCATGCCAGCGTGGAAGAACAGACATAATACAGTGATGATTATGGTGATGATATCATTATCATCATCACCATTATACATCCATTCTGCCACACTAGCATAGGTTTAGGGATTGTAACATCAAGTCACTGTAGGTCCACCAGAGGGAGCACTCGATGTGTAGTTTCCAGTAGGTATATTGATGTTGTACTAAGCAGAGTGTAATAATTGTTTCTACTTTTTGGCACAAGGCCAGCAATTACCCAGTGCATTACTGGTACTTTATTTTATCGACCCCGTAAGGATGAAAGGCAAAGTTAACCTCGGCGGGATTTGAGTATAATAATAATAATAAAATAGACATAACAGAAGTCTGAAGACATTTTGATTCCAGAGTCGAGCCCAATCGATACAGATCGAACTTTGAACTGATCTCGAAACGTGTCACACCTCAATAAATGTTATGAACATCTAACACCTTATCCATTTTATTATTATAATATATATGGCAGTATTGGTAGAGGGTCAGACAACATGCTTTACAACACAGTGTTTTGGCTCTTTACGTTCTGAGTTCAAATCCAGCCGAAGTTAACTTTACCTTTCATCCTTACAGGGTTGATAAAATAAAGTACCAGTAATACACTGGGGATAATTGCTGGTCTTGTGCCAAAAGTAGAAACAATTATTATATATATCATCACATCGATCGTGCCTTGAGCTGGTCACCTGAGAAACGATTGTAATATGTCCAATAAATTCGATTCGTCGCAACACTGATTCTCTTTTCTTCTTTGATATATATATATATATATATATATATATATATATAGTAATAATAATATTTATACTTATATACAAGTTATATATAATGATAAATAGGGAGATAGTACTAAGCACTTCGTCTGGAAGAAACAATTGTCAGCAATTTGCGAGACAAGCCAGATCAGGTGATGATGTCTTGCTCATACAGAACTGATTTTGAATTGGTTTCTACAGCTGGATGCCCTTCCTAATGCCAACCACATTTACAGTGTGGACTGGGGACTAGGGTGGGGTAGGTGTATGGGGATTGGCGAGGTAGGTATAGGGGTGGGATGTATTTTATTGAAATTAACTTAAACATATTTTTTTTTTGCAATGAAAATAGTTCAATAAATCATAGTTTTTACTTCCATTTTTCCATACTGGCCTGGGTTGGACAACCCTTTTAGTCATTCTTATTACATGCATGGATACGATGTACCTACTCTAAAAACTGAGATATAATATATATATGTTTGTGTATGTGTGTGTGAGAGAGAAAGAGACAGCATATGTGTGAGAGTATCTGTGTATGTGTGTGTGTGTAACAGGTTTCTGCACAGTGTCTGTAGAAGATACAGCTATGCCTATGTCTATGTCAATAGATATTTATTTAACCACTTCTGTTCTGCTTCTTTAATTTTCTATTCTAGCTTTGAATTATGAATTAGAAATCAGATCACTTCAAAAAATAGTTTTGTCTTAAATGGAATATCAAAGGCTTGAATGGAATTTCAGAATGTGACTTCATAAAATATATCATCATCATCATCGTTTAACGTCCATCTTTTACAGTAAAATCATTAAAATACTAAAATGGCCGGGTCTCTTCCCATTCTAATGTTTGATGAGGGCTGTGGACTAAGGCAATTGCACCAATATTCATTTATATGATGCTGTATGTCCATCGTGGAGGCATGTGGCCTAGTGGTAAGGGTGTTGAACTTACAATCATAATGCCATGAGTTCAATTCCTGGGCTGGGTTGTGTGTTGTGTTCTTAAGCAAAACACTTCATTTCATGTTGCTCCAGTATACTCAGCTGAAAATGAGTACCAGCGATAACTGGGGGTTTAACCCTGCAATAGACTGGTGTCCTGTCCAGGGAGGAGTCTTGTACTCTCAGTCACTTCATGACATGGAGACCAGGATAAGCACCAGCCTAATGAGCCTTCTGGCTTAAAACAGACTTTAGACTGTATGTCCATGATTCTCATCAGGAAAAAGTGACATCAGTGGGTTCTGAATTCTCATCTGAGCATTACTCAGAAGCTAGCTACTGAGTCACAGCTCATCTGCCTTCATCATAGGGATGAAGTCATTGGCCACTTAAAAGTTTGTCATAGAGATGGGTAGTTCCACCGACCCCAGTTATGAAACCTTTTCTAGACACACTGCCGACCAAGGCTAACAAACTTTGTCAACCTGTTTTTCTTTATTTGGTTGGTCGTTGATTCTCCTGAGTTCCACCATCCATTGTCAGGTTTTATTTCTCATCCCACAGGGTGCCCAAAAACCACCCTCCTCACCAAGCTTGCTTGGCAGGGTTGCCAGTTTAGTTGCCAACAACTTAACCATGTAACAACTTGTACTGCATTACATGTTACTAGCAGTGCTCATAAGTGATCCGACACTAGCTAAGGTGGTATATATTTTTAAATAATTGAAATTCCAATGAGTGCAGATGGCAAATTGGTTAATGGACAACAAGCTAAAAGTTAGCAGTTCATATCCTATTAATTCCAGTCTCTCTGTAGCTAAGGTATTTGAATCTGCCAATGAATCTCATCTTTAAGCTGCTTTGTTGTTGTTCTAACAACTTATACCTACATAGATTTAGCTAGCCTCAAGTGAAGCTGTGTCTCATAGGAGGTTTATTGATTGTTTTAAGGATAGGGAACTCAGTCTCACCATGTAACTATCTTACCAGTGTTTTTAGGTGGGATTTGAACTCAGAATGCACAAAACAGGAATAGATAACACAAGGCATCATATCTGATGCCCTAATATTTGTGTAACAAATATTTCTTGTGCATATGGTAGATAGATAATCATTTTTAGATTCTTGGTGTATGAAAAAACTATAAAAGAGTATAAAAGAAGTATAATAATAATAATGAAATATTTTGATCCAATAGAGGGACCAGCAGAGTTAGTTGAAGGTAGTATAATAAGTAAGGCAATCAAAGATATGAAGACGGGTAAGGCGGCTGGGCCTTCGGAAATAGTTGCTGAGATGCTGAAGGCCTCTGGAACGGTGGGACACACCATGGTCACCCGGATAGTAAACCAAGTCATACAGAATGGGGTTGTTCCGAAGGACTGGCGTAGCAGCATCATCATTAACTGTTACAAGGGTAAAGGAGACGCCCTAGATAGGAGTAACTATAGAGGGATTAAATTAATCGACCAGGTCATGAAGGTCACGGAAAAAGTAATAGTGCAACTAATCAGAGAGAGAATCAATCTAGATGAAATGCAGTTCGGGTTTGTGTCAGGCAAAAGTACCACAGACGCTCTTTTCATTGTACGACAACTACAGGAGAAGTACCTAGCTAAAAGTAAACCCCTATACTTAGCCTTTGTCGACTTGGAGAAAGCCTTCGACAGAGTCTCCCGTTCCATTATCTGGTGGGCTCTTAGAAAACTAGGTGTTGACGAATGGCTTGTGAGAGCTATACAAGCCATGTATAAAGAAACAGTGAGCAAGGTTAGAATTAACAACGAATATAGTGAAGAGTTTAACGTAAAAGTTGGTGTCCATCAGGGCTCTGTTCTTAGCCCCCTACTATTCATTATTGCTCTTCAGGCTATAACAATAGAGTTCAAGACCGGCTGCCCATGGGAACTCCTATACGCAGATGACCTAACGCTCATAGCGGAATCAATGGCCGAGCTAGAGAAGAAATTCCAAACATGGAAGCACGGCCTAGAATCAAAAGGCCTTAAAATTAACATGGCTAAGACTAAAGTTCTAGTTTGTAGGAAAGAAAATAAGGCGCTGGTCCCTTCCGGTAAATGGCCATGCTCAGTGTGTAGGAAAGGCGTAGGTAGAAACTCCATTTTATGTCCCAAATGCAAAGTATGGGTGCATAAAAGATGTAGTGGGATCACAGGTAAGCTAACTAAGAACACAGATTTTACATGTGGCCGGTGCTCTGGTGCAATAAGTAGCAGCAAGTGCCCACAAAATACTAGCTCTTTCAACTGCGCAGAGGGTTCTATAGAAATAGTGGACAGCTTCCGTTACCTGGGTGACAAAATCAACAGTGGGGGAGGGTGCTCCGAAAGTACAGTAGCTAGAGTCAGAACTGGATGGAAAAAGTTCAGAGAGCTTATACCACTATTAGCCGCTAAAGGGTTCTCCCTAAAAATGAAAGGCAGGTTGTACGATGCCTGCATACGAACAGCAATGTTGCATGGCAGTGAGACCTGGGCATTGTGTGCAGAGGATATACGCAGACTAGAGAGGAACGAAGCTTGCATGCTCCACTGGATGTGTAATAGTAATATACGCGAACGGCAAAGCATAAACGAACTAAGGAAAAAATTAGAAATAAGAGGGATCAGATGTTGTTTACTCGAGAGAAGGCTACGTTGGTATGGTCACGTGATGCGCATGAAAGACGACAGCGGTATAGCAAAGTGCAGGGCAATAAAGATAGACGGTAGCCACGGAGTAGGCAGACCCAGAAAAACCTGGGACGAGCTGATAAATTCCGACCTCACACACTTACACCTCTCCAAGACAATGTCACTGGACCGAGAGCTTTGGCGGTACTCAGTAATAGAGAAGACCCGCGTTACCTAAATACAAAGTAAAACCTACTACAGTCAGTAGGCATCTCTAACAAAATACACCCCCGTCCCACCACCCCTACCCCATCCACAACGCCCCTTTCAATGTAAAGTTATGTTGGTGCCACAAGATCCAGGCCGAAACAAATGAGATCGTGTAGGTGTCACGAGAAAAAAACACAGTTCACGCTGTAATGTGACCGTGTAGGCAACACGGTAAAAACCTCCCAGTCCCACACTGTAAATGTGGTTGGTGTTAGGAAGGGCATCCAGCTGTAGAAAACCTGCCAGACAGTCCACGCTGTAATGTGGCCGTGTAGGCAACACGGTAAAAACCTCCCAGCCCCACACTAAATGTGGTTGGTGTTAGGAAGGGCATCCAACTGTAGAAAACCCGCCAGACAGTCCTATGCGAGCAAGACAACCACTCTTGCCTCAAGTGGGAAAACTCCCGTCCAAACCCATGCAAGCATGGAACACGGACGTTAAAGGATGATGATGATGATGATGATGATGTGTACAGTGCTCAGGTGCACTACAACTCATCAAAAAGTGTATGTATAGTACATAGGGTAATGTACAAACGTCAGGAAAATGAAAAGTGCATGAGTCATGATATACACGTGTGCATGTGTATGGAAGGGGGACATCAGGTGTAGTTTTGGCGAATTTCGGGAAGCATGAGGGTTTTAAAGGATGTTGTGTCTCGGCAGCTAACAACTGACGCAGGTAGTTTGTTCCATGCTTCAGCAACTCCAAGCGTGAAAAAATGTTTCCGAAAGTCATGGGAGCTGTGCTGTTTTCTGACATTATAGGCATGTCCACGTGTGTTAGACACATGGAGATCAAAAAGGTGCTCATGGTTGTTGTTGGCGAGATGGTTAATAACTTTGTGGGTGTTTACCAAGTCCATTGCCAGACGCCGGAGCTTCAATGCATAAGTGTATTGAACAAATGAAGTATTATAAATTGATGGAATATTAAGATTTACCAATGGGGATTATTCTTATTGACTATTCTCTTGCTTATTGTAAAGGTATTATTTAACATGCCACTCTGATTACAAATACTGTTTTGAAATTATATATTATATTCATATCAAACTGATTCAAAACTTGATATTCTCAGCATTATAACTCAGTCCAGAATCAACTTAGAAAAAATGACACAAATTTGTCAAATTTCAGTTGGAGTCTTAAATAAACTATAACCCTTGTTCTCAAGTGGAAATTAATTTGTGTTGCCAAACTGTAAAGTTTTTTATGTTGTGCACTTCGGAATCTTATGAAATTTTGTTTTCAAAAATGTTCTCCGTAATAAACATTTGCAACTAATTTCCAGTTTTGAGTACAATAGATATAGAATGCACAAATTTACAAGCCATTTGTGAAATAACCCTAAGAATGATGAGAGTGACCTCCCCTTGTGGTTGAAATACATTCTGAAGTCTTTGGGAGATGTTTGATGGGTTTTCTGCAGTTTTTGTAATATATTTCTTGAATAATTCATTATTTCAGGTTTCTGATAATTATTTTAAGCCTTTCATCACTATATTTCTCATGAAAAACACTGTCTGTGATTTTACAATCACTTTGAAAATAAACAAGAATTTGGATCAGACTAACTTTCTTAGTATTAAGCTGGTGTTTGAAATATAACAAAAGTTCATTTATAAAATTATGACAGAAGAATTTTAAACAGTTTAAATAAACAGCTTTGTCTTATAGAACCAAGGGCAGTTTCAGACAGTTTCATATCAAAAGGGTTAATATGATCTTCCTCTAATAATTATGGCAAATAGTATTATAATGCTGCATGAGATCAACTTTTTCATAGACAATATCTTTCTTCAATAATCGTTATTAAAGAACCATTTAAACCTTCAAATACTATTTATGCCCCATTATTCAAACCATTAACAATTTTATATGCTCTATATCTTGTGTTTACAAAGAATTATGAAAGATTTAATCTTCCTCTATTATTGATTATACAATAACCAGGAGAATTTTAGTATTCCATCATATGTGTAAAGGTTCTTTTCAAAACATTATATAATAATGTTTCAAACGTAGTTGTCCCAATATAAATGATTATAACAACAGTAAATCACTATAAATTGGGTAGAGTACTTCTGGAGGCAGGAAATAGTGGAAAGAGGTACCTCTGTCCATTTTTCTACCTCTAAAATTACTTTACCTGATTATCTCAACTATCATTTATTGTGATAAACTATTGCTATAGTCATTTACATTGGGACAACTACATTTCAAATTTCCTCAGTGTTTCTTAAGCCAACTGGTTGTTATAATAATGATTTCTACTATAGGCACAAGGCCAGCAATTTGGGGGGAAGGGAAAGTTGATTAAATCAACTCCAATGCATTACTGGTACTTTATTTTATTGACCCCATAAGGATGAAAAACAAAGTTAATCTCAGTGGGATTTGAACTCAAAACGTAAAGGGCTATAACTCTATGCCACTAAGCATATTGTCCGACGCTCTACCGGTTCTGCCAATCCACCTTTCTGTTTGTTATAATAATATTTCAGTGCACACCTATCTACATCTCAGTTATCTTCAGTTCTCTGCTACATATGCCTGGTGAAAGTCAAGAAAATATTTTTTAAGAATATGATTACATCTGTAAAATTTGGCTGTTTAAAGATGATTATCTATCTACAATATACACATTAAATGTTTCCATTACTTTAGACATACTATGTCCTAGTTAAAGACCATATTGTGTAAAAAGGAACAAATCTCCATCACCCTATCTGGCTTGATCGAGGGTAGATAAAATATAAAAATCAATCTGCAATATACTATCAAATTCACAAGATACAGTTATAGATTTTGTTTAAAATACTGAAGTCATGTTGTGTCCTCGATATTATCAATTCTAAATATTTCCAATTATGGTCTTTTCTGGAATTTCTATTATTTTTTAAAATTATATCAAACCTCGAGTATAAAGTCAACAAATTGTTTTTAATAAGTTCACTCATATAAAATATACCAATTTATATTGATTTACTGTTGTTAAGGATTAAAATCAATTGTATTTGGCAACTTATCTAAACATCTTATTTTGCTATTTCTTTTATTACACTACAGTCACATCAAAATAGTGAGTTGTACCTAACCTTGTGTGAGGTAAGGTGCAGCAATCTGAGTGTGCTCCTTATTACCACTGTCTGTCTGTTTTTATATACCTAATGATGTTGACTGGCCTTGTGTGAAGGTCTGTGGCTTGTGGTTATAGTTGGATTCACAATTGTGAGGTTGCGAGTTCAATTCTCAGATCGGGTGATACATTGTGTCCTTGAGCAAGGTTTTATTTCTTGTTGCTCCTTCTGTCAAGGACTTGTAACCGGTAGATAGTATCAGCAATGGAAAGACCAAGGGAAACATTATTTCCTTGGTCTGATTTGACGAGGTCCACCCCATTAAGCAAGCTAATGAGGTCTGGGATCTTGTTCATCGATTTTTAAAAAAAAGCCTTATGTAAGTCTAGAAGAAGAAGAAGAAATAGAAAAAGAAAAAGAAGAAAAAGAAAGAAGAAGAAGAAGAAGAAGAAGAAGAAGAAGAAGAAGAAGAAGAAGAAGAAGAAGAAGAAATAATCAGGAATAGGCAGTGGGAGATGGGGGTAATGTGGAAGAGAAGTAGAGGGAGAATAACCTTCACCAATTTTTTAGTATTTCTTTTTATACCAAGTTGACCTGTGTGGAATAAGTTCTCAATCAGTGTAATCCCATCTCTTCCACAACATCTGGAGATGAGCAAATGTCAAAGAGGCAATTTTATTTCCTAAGAAATCCAAGCACGTGAAACTCTACGGTGTTCTTAAGGAGTTATATGTAAGTTTATGTAAAATTGTATTCAGTTATTTATCATTGTTCAATGATTCATACAAATTTCAAATGTAATAAAGCAATATAAAACAAACTAAATTTAATATTAATATAAAGTAATGTTATAAATACACATTATTTGAAATATGCTGTGTATATACAAAGTCATTATCCAGCCTTTAGAATCACGTATGGGTCTGTTAGAATATCTGCCACTGATCTCAACCATGTGGACAATGGGAGGTTACCTCAAGTAATTTCGTTTCCAGGATCAAAATAAGTATAACTCCTTTGGAATTATAAAAAAATAATAATTTTCCAGTTTTTGTAATGTTTCTTTTAAACAACTATATACATTTTAGGAAATCTCCTGTAGAAATTATAAACTGACCTCTTTGTACAGTTAAGAAATAATGAGGGGCCATAAAGTAGGAGTGAAAAAATTACAATATGGTAAATGAAGTAATACAGAATTTTTATGATAGCTACCTCCCACCCCCCTCCGAACATAGGTTATCAGAAGAACCACCTGCTTGAAACAGAATATAAAGATGGATTGGAGCTAAAGCAACGTAAATATACAGCCAAATGAACCTTAAACAATAATTGTTTCTACTTTAGGCACAAGGCCAGCAATAACCCAGTGCATTACTGGTACTTTATTTTATCGACCCCATAAGGATGAAAGGCAAAGTCAACCTTAAACAATAATTACCACCCAGTCCTTATATATAGTTCTACATATTATATGACACAGGCCAAAGTCAGGATTATTCAGCAAACCACTCATGTGATCTCCAAGAAACATCAAGGCACTGCAGTGACGGCATTGTGCTTCCATCAGACCATAGTTATATCAGAAAACATTTACATTGACTTGTGCATCCAAATCTTAGCTTTGTGCAACGTTTTGGGCTATTCTTTGATTATTTCAATAAAGTATTTGATGCTAAGCCGTGTCTTGTTCCAAAATTTGTTACCGTTATTCCTGGGAAAGTTGTCTTCTTGCAATTGTTGCTGCTTAGTGCCCTCAGCAAGAATATACTCTCTTCTTTCTTGAAAATTTTGATCTGTATTCCGAGTGCAAAAATCATCTTTTTCTTGTTGCATGTTTTGACAAAGCTCTCTGTGCCTTGCAGCAGAGTTTGCTTGTGAAATAACCTGCACTTCTCTGTTATTGAGTCTAGTTCTTCTCTTCTACTGCCATTGTCTTCTCTCAAACTTCAGCATTATACATGTTATCAATGATGCTGTATTTTCCAAAACTGAACCAAGAAAAAATATTCCACAAAAGAATATGTTTTAGTTGGTTGAGGGGGGGGGGGGAGTGAAAGAGAGAGAGATGTGGAGTGAGTGAGAGGTGGAGTGAGAGTAAGGAGGTTTTCATAACCAAGTTTTCATTAAAAAGGTGAGAATTCTAAGAGTCAAGCTGTCAACATTGATACACACTTGAAACTGCCACCTTTACCTTTACACCTTGGTACAGGTATGTATTCTTTTCATTCGTTTACATGTTATGCTTTAGTTAGAGAGAGGTGGGGGTGAGAGGGGGAGTAGTATTTCCTTCTCTATATGGAGATTACATGACAGACAGACAGACAGTGCTCTTACAGTATAGATTTAATCTGTTAAACATCACACTTTAGAGAAAACAAAATGTTTGAAACTGCATTTCTATGTGGTTATAAAGTAGATAAAAGCTAAGTTAATTGAAGCAAAATAAATAAAGGAAACAAACACTGCTTCTTAGTTAAATTTTACAAAAGAAAAAGGAAAAGACAAGAGTAAAGTTACTGATACTTTCTCCCTTGCAACGTAGAGACAATAAGAAGTGACTTTAGATTTAAAAGAATTTTTAGTGAAATAAATTTATTGTTTGTTAATCTAGTATTGAATGAGAAATTGATGTTTATTGTTGTACTATGGTAGAGTCATACTACCAATCAGAAACACATGATCTTGTTATTTTTATTTTCATTTTTATTAATTAATCTATTGATTGGCTGATTAAATGGTCTGTCAAAGTTCTTTCATCACAACCTGTGACCTCATTCATGACTATTGCCATTTTTATTTCTTTATAGTTTACACATATACCATGTTTTCTGTCTGTCAGTTAGGACATCTCAAAGGTATACTGTACACGTGTAGGCTTATGTAAAAAAAGAAAAGAAATGCACGTGCAGATGTGGGTAAATCTCGTTGCCTTTGTGTTTTATTTATCTATTTGCTTATTTGATGTCATTTCATTTACAAATAATATACCTTGGCTCACGAACACCTGTCATCACGAACAAATCGGTTCCCGAAGAATTTTTCCGAACATAAAACGTCTGGGGTAACGAATGGTGTCTCGTGTAACGAACACACAAGCTGACAACAACGGTTGGCGACAAGCCTGGAGTATCAGCAGGAAAGTGTCACTTATTGTGTAATTAGTTACCATGGAGATATAATCTGGCTCACACAGTCTTGTGAATTTTACGTTTCTTTGATTTATAGTCGAACTAAATAAAAATCGAAAATTCCAACGATAGTTAATTTCTTACTTACCACAATAGACGCTGAGCTGGCCAGCCGCAGTGTGAGCCTCGCGAGATGGAATGGCTCTGCAGGCGCATCTCCTTAACCATCCTCTGGGAAAACGCCTTATTCATTCTGTACGCTGGGGCTGTGGGGAGGCCAGCACGTGGGACCCCATTTGCTCATATTAAAATAATAATAATGAAATTATTGTGTACAGTGCTCAGGTGCACTACAACTGATCAAAGGTGCATGTGTAGTACATAGAATAATATACAAATGTCAGGGAAGTATGAGTCATGATATACATGTGTGTGCGTGTATGGAGAGGGGACATCAGGTGTAGTGTTGGCGAATTTCAGGAAACATGGAAGAATTGAAGGATGCAGTGTCTTGACAGCTACAACAGGTAATTTGTTCCATGCTTCAGCAACTGTGAGCGTGAAAAAAATGTTTCCGAAAGTCATGGGAACTATGCTGTTTTCTGACTTTGTTGGCATGCCCACGGGTGTTAGACACATGGAAATCTCCTTTTTTCTCGCTCTCCCTCTCACTGTTACCATTAATTGCTTTAATAGTAATTTATATATTTGTTTAACAGAGTTGTTTCCCTTGCTACCCTTGGTGTAGTTATTAAATTTACATGAAGAAAATTACTATAATTCTACATACAAGACAATATGACAGCCGAAGCAGAAACTGCTTAGCTGAACAACTCCACTCTGTCTCAACGTCCTTAGTTTGCTAAGGGAGTTCTCTGAATTTGGATGTAATAGTATCTGCACACCTGATCACTATCTAGTTATCTGCAGATATTTACAGTACTAAAAAAAAAGAAGAAAAAAAAAACAAAGGAAAAATAGGAGAAATAATAAAAGAATAAAACGGGGGGGGGGGGTAGAAACCTGCCCACTCAATCACACATCACAACAAGATGTACTGGAGATTCCAGGAAGATCTGAAGATGAACTAATTCGAAAGTGGGATTAATGAGCAGGAGAAAAATGCAAGAGAAGCGAAGCATACTCAATTATACGCCGCAGGGGGCGCTGGAGTTTCTTTCTGATAATGTTTGAAGCAAGCTAATACATTCATGGTAGTGGTGTAATAGCCAGACCATAACTAAGCCCCCTTGTGAGCATCACCTGATATGTCAGTAAGGTGAGCTGCCAACAATGAACCTTGTTGTGAGCAGATTAGCTCTCCAAGCATCTTAAACACCACAGGCTGAATAATTTGCCAATAATTTTTTAGCATTTTAGAATTCTAATCCGTTTGGCAATGGATGCAGTGACCTTCACCTTCCCCACTGTATCCAAGACATGAGAAACAGCAACAGTGAGTCGCTAACTGTGGCTTCCCTAATGAGACATCTACCTCAAACCCAAGGACAAAGAGCAAGACTATCTTGTCTTTTCCTATCAACCCTGAACAACCCAGCAGGCTCTAGTATTTAAGGGATATTGACTCCAGACAAGACCCGGTACATAATTTATCAATCTGTTAAGCAAGGGCATTCAACAAAATATGTTCCTTCTACAAATTGTTGAAGGAGTACCCGTCTGTCCAGCTTAGCACCTAAATCTCTCACAGCAAATTCTCTATCTTATGTTTAATGAAGATTACATAAAGTGATGCTTCTCCAGAAAAGCCCTTACACTCCCCAATTAAACAATAATTGTTTCTATTTTTGGCACAAGGCCAGCAATTATCCAGTGCATTACTGGTACTTTATTTTATCGACCCCGTAAGGATGAAAGGCAAAGTTAACCTCGGCGGGATTTGAACTCAGATCATAAAGGGAGGTAACACTATGCTTCAAAGCATGACGCCCGACCCTCTACCGATACTGCCAATCCACAATAATATAATCTAAACTGTAGCGAGGATTGGCCTCGGTATCAACTTGTCCAAGTCGGAGATTGTGAATGTCAATTACAACACAGAGGGCTTCGCGGTTTCCATCTCAGAGGTGTGATCATCACTCCATCAGGTGCAAATGACCCCTAGGAAAACATCCTTATCCTCAGTTCACTGATCCTCCCGCCAGCTATTTGCTCTACTCTCAGGTTCAAGCTATGTCAGTTAGAAACCCGGCACTCTTTCTGTAGAGGAGCTCCTTCGCCATGCCAAAGTTCTTATAGAGCTTTCACGGTGTCCCCTGCTACAGCCAAGCATCTTTCCTCACAGATCTCGGCATCTGCATCTGATGGGCTGCTGAGGTGATATGCAATATCCAGTTTAATAACACAAGGAGTAGGCACATAATGTGGGATGCTACATGCTGTGACACCTTCTCTAGTGGCAATCTGGTGCGTTTAGCTACCAGCCCAAGCCCTGCTGGCTGCCAGACCGAGGAGGACAAACTGTTCAAGTACTGCTTTCTGAAAATTTTGTGGTAGAGCCTGAAGCAGTGGAAATTCCGGCGTTCTTTGTCCTCAGATCACATTCCTGCTCACAGCTATCAGAGAGGCGTTGGCTGCCCGCATGTGAGAGCCCTGCAGGTGCGAGCCCCGCGAGGTCCAGTGGTTGTTCCAGCGCGTCTCCCTTGCCGTCATTCAAGGCAATGTATTTTCCATCCTGTCGGCGGGGACCAAGAGAGGCGGAGAGTAAGTTAGTTGGAGGTAGGAATACTCGTTCAGGCGTCACACATACACAAAACAGTTATTATTGTAACTGAACCAAATATTTATTGATAGAATGCTATTTGACGAATAGAAATGAACAAATTAAGTCATTATATCTCCTGCGTTATTTTTACGTCAGTTTCTATTTACATTTCCCGCAATTCTTGATGTCACTTCCTGTTTACAATTCCCGCGTTGACTGACTTCAAACATGGCAGTGCAAAGCAGCAAAGAACTCCAGTTAGGTAAATAAAGTTACATCAAATGTTTCTATGCATTATTTTTATTATGCAATTGTTATATACTTATGATGAAACAAGAAACACTAATAGCTTGCTCTATTATTCTGTTGCAGACGGCATCCAAGAACAGGGCTTTATATCTTTCTTTCGAAACTTACCGAAGGTGAGTTATCATTCAAGCACGTGTTTATCTATCTATATCTTTCTCTGTCTCTATAATGTTGTATATTTGTTATAATGTTGCATACAAACAAAATATATAATAATTTCGGTCTTTGAATTTAGAAGCTGTGTAGAATTTTCTCAAAAGCTTGATTCCGTTTATATCTTAAGTATAGTCATTTGGTACCCGGTAAGTGTAATTAGACTCATACCAATGTAGAGATGATACTTTTCTGAGTATCGAGCATCACTTGTTATCGATGTTTCCCAGATGGTCATCAATACGAGAAGTGATAGGTAAACTTTAGCAGGTGGTTGGTCCATTCCTTCTCTAGCCTTGGCTTAAAAATGTTGACTGAGGGTGCGTCAACTGATTCTTGTTCGAGGTTATTCCAGTGGTTGATCGCTATTTTAAAAAAATTGTTTTTCTTCGGTTCGTGTAAAATCAGTAATGTGTATTAGGAAGATCGAGTATCATTGACAATATATTTTCATTAGAGAAAATAAAGATATCTCGTCCGATTCACCGGATTCATTTCACATGCTCCTGTCTTATATACACACGAATGTACACGGGTCGACGAGGAAACACTAACCTTAGCGTGTGTTATACGCAATAAAACTGGTTTGATATATATTATGTTGTTTTATATGTATATAAAATATGGTTTCTTTAATTAGCTGAGCAATAGTTTATTAAAAGTACAAGTCTTACTGCTCTCCCTACCTGCTTAAACAATCTTAGTGAGTTTTGTATTACGAATATGTTGAATTTCAAAAATGTTTCATCCTATATTAATTCAAATGTACTCAGTCGTTTATCTCGTCAATTCTGTCACTAAAACCTGTAATTAACGTTCGTGTGTTATTTATGCATTCACTAGAAATCATTAAAACTTAAAATAAATTAAACAAGTATCAAGATGATGAAAGATTCTTTCTTAACGTCTGATAAACAAACACCAGGGATTATCCTCTTCACACGGGTCGCCGTCGAGACATCAGGCGTACTCAGACCCCGTTCTGCCGAGTTCCTCCGCAAGATCTGAGGAAGGTGCCCCGTGAGGTGGGGTGGCAGTAGCTGCGGGTGTTGCTAGCCATTGTCCTGGAAATGCTTTTGTCCGCGGGGTGCAGCGCCAACACTGCCGCGCCGTAGACCTAGAGCCCTTCCCTTCATTTCCCGTTTTTAAATATCTAGTTTTGTCATTTGAAATAGATTTGTTTATGATTTTTTAAATTTCTATCTGTTTATAATAACAAATACCTTTTATTCCTTTTTACCCACCAGAAATCCAATGCAACACTCAGGATATTTGATCGAACAGTAAGTATTTATTTCTCCTTTTAAAGGAAGCGAGCATTCTTTTTTATAAAAGAACCAAGTTTTTCGTAATACATTCGTAAGAGTCCAGTTGTGGAATCTAATCACTCCTGGGCCGTCTTCGTTGAATCAGTATGATTTATTTTCTTCCTATCACTTACTGAAAGGAAGAGTATGTTCAAGTTGGTGGCGGTACACCAGCTGACGGATTAATTCTACTATCTATGAACATGAACCATAATAGTGGGATCGAATAGAAATAAAATGGTATGGCCCCATAACTCCTGATGGAGTCGTAGGGGCGCCGTATTGAAATATGGCGTTTCTTGGGCATTTTAAGCCATAGAAAGTGAGAGAAATAAAGTAACAAAGAGATATAGAGAAATAATAGACCCCAGAACTACACTGGTACTTTTTATTGACCTCAACAGGATGAAAGGCAATGAAACAAATACCCAAAGCATTCTATCAGACGTTCTAACGACTCTGCCACTTCACCGCCTGAGGACTAAAATAGTAAAATATCAACAACGTATACTATCTCTACCTCAGTAATACATGGTATTATATTGTACTATCAACATGATAGTAGGAGTCAATTCTACTAAGGTTAGTGGAATATGTTGTACATGCTACATGTTGGTATGACAATGACACGTGAATGCAAGGAACATAATTAACTAATGATAGTTTAAGGGAAGTAACTTCTCCCCTATTATGCTAAGTATTGTAAATATTTGTACTAATTATTGTCCATACTTTCTATTGAGTAATTACAGCATTATAGAATATCATCTGGTGTATATTATTTACTGAAGATCACACCTGAACATTACAAATTGGTAGACAGCATCTTATAAAGTAGAAGAAGTGTTTGAGGACTCTTCCTCCATGACCCTCAAGAATAAATGGGAGAAGAAGGGTTGAGAAGGTGCCTGTGATTGCATGAACACTTAAAACCCTTATTAAAAGCGTATTACATGCTACCAAGTCATACTCAATTGCAAGTGACAGCTATAGCACTTATTTATTGTCAATGTTGAAAATTAGTTAATAAATTTCTTTATTTTTCAAATCAGAATGAGGTGGTATTGTTGATGCTAACAGTACCCTATAGCAACACTTTCACCAATTGTTTGTGTTGTAGCTGAGATTTGTCATTCAGCCAAGGGTAATGGACTGAAACTCTCTCTATTCCCACACCACCCACTTTTTTCTGTCTTTTTGTCATGATATAAATGTATTTTAGCCCTTTAGCATTTACATAACTCTGTATATACCATTATATTTCACGTTAAAGGCTTTATTTCACATAATATTGAATCTACGAGATTTTGATGTAATTTATTTTGAAAACAATACCTTAATGTAGGTATGAGCGGCCAGTTTGAAGAGAAAGAGGTGAGAGAATTCTGACTGGATACGGCCAGTTTGAAGAGAAAGAGGTGAGAGAATTCTGACTGGATACGGTCAGTTTGACAGTTTGAAGAGAAAGAGGTGAGAGAATTCTGACTGGATACGGCCAGTTTGAAGAGAAAGAGGTGAGAGAATTCTGACTGGATACGGCCAGTTTGAAGAGAAAGAGGTGAGAGAATTCTGACTGGATACGGCTAGTTTGAAGAGAAAGAGGTGAGAGAATTCTGACTGGATACGGCCAGT
Organism: Eledone cirrhosa; assembly: GCA_964016885.1. NCBI lineage: Eukaryota > Metazoa > Mollusca > Cephalopoda > Octopoda > Eledonidae > Eledone > Eledone cirrhosa. The sequence continues at coordinate 98,578,137 of OZ024743.1, read as the reverse complement.
TTGAAGAGAAAGGAGTGAGAGAATTCTGGCTGGATACAGCCGGTTTGAAGAGAAAGAGGTGAGAGAATTCTGACTGGATACGGCCAGTTTGAAGAGAAAGAGGTGAGAGAATTCTGACTGGATACGGCCAGTTTGAAGAGAAAGAGGTGAGAGAATTCTGACTGGATACGGCCAGTTTGAAGAGAAAGAGGTGAGAGAATTCTGACTGGATACGGCCAGTTTGAAGAGAAAGGAGTGAGAGAATTCTGGCTGGATACAGCCGGTTTGAAGAGAAAGAGATGAGAGAATTCTCACTGGTACGGCCAGTTTGAAGAGAAAGAGGTGAAAGAATTCTGACTGGATACGGCCAGTTTGAAGAGAAAGAGATGAGAGAATTCTCACTGGTACAACCAGTTTGAAGAGAAAGAGGTGAGAGAATTCTGACTGGATACGGCCAGTTTGAAGAGAAAGAGGTGAAAGAATTCTGACTGGATACAGCCGGTTTGAAGAGAAAGAGATGAGAGAATTCTCACTGGTACAACCAGTTTGAAGAGAAAGAGGTGAGAGAATTCTGACTAGATACGGCCAGTTTGAAGAGAAAGAGGTGAGAGAATTCTGACTGGATACAGCCAGTTTGAAGAGAAAGAGGTGAGAGAATTCTGACTGGATACGGCCAGTTTAAAGAGAAAGAGGTGAGAGAATTCTGACTGGATACGGCCAGTTTGAAGAGAAAGAGGTGAGAGAATTCTGACTGGATACAGCCAGTTTGAAGAGAAAGAGGTGAGAGAATTCTGACTGGTACAGCCAGTTTGAAGAGAAAGAGGTGAGAGAATTCTGACTGGATACAGCTGGTTTGAAGAGAAAAAGGTGAGAGAATACTGACTGGATACAGCCAGTTTTAATGCTAAAGGGTTAAAATTTAATTAGAAAATGTTTCTAAAGTATATTGTAATTTCTTTCTAGGAATATTACACAGTCCATGGCAGCGATGCATTATTTGTGGCTAAGGAAGTGTTCAAAACCTTGGGTGTCGTGAAATATCTTGGTTCTGGTATGCTTATTTTAATTTACTCTCAGAGAGATAAACATTTAATTCTTAAAATGTTTGAAATTAAATTCAAAATAAAAAAAAAACTCGACATGCCCAGCTGTGTGGTTAAGGAGTTCACTTTGCAACCACATAGTTTCTGGTTCACTCTCACTGTGAGGCATCTTTGGCAAGTGTCTATTGTTGTAACCTTGAAATAACCAATACCTTATGATTGGAATTTGGTAGATGGAAACTGTACAGAAGCCTGGCATATATGTGTGTGTGTGTTAGTGTATATGAGCATTGTAGCGTAAGTGAATTTAGAGAAAAACTCTGCATAAGAATTCGCTGTAGTGTGCAAGAATGAAGACTACATTTGTTTGGACACTGATGCAAATGGAAGATAGCTGTATAAAGAAGTGCAGAGAAATCTCAGTGCTTTGGAGATTTGGAAGAGGTAGACCTAGGAAAACATGGGGTGGAGTAGGGAAGGCCACCTGTAAGAAGCTTGACCTCATGAGAGATATATGAAAGACTGAGGATTAGCAACATGCCGTACTGTAGAAGACATGCCTACCATCCGCATGAGACCCCTCCAACATCCACATCATAGTAACTATCCTCACCATCACTGTACAGCCAACCCTCACTCTATCCTGTTCAAATCCTAAAGCACTGATCATAACTCTTTAGTTGTTCTGTATCATCACTATATCAACTCTCTCCTCTTTCTCATCAGCCTATCAAATCCCACCACACTTATCATACATTCATACCCCTTCATTCCCACCATTACCACTGCACCTGTTATATACCCATTGTTGATGCTATAAAACACACCTAGAACACTATTTAAAGTGATCAGTGTTAGGAAGGGCTTCTATGCCAAAGGGTTCTTAGGACACTTCAGTGATGAAACAACAACCTCTCTAGTGCTGGTGCTATGAAAAATACACCTTGTACAATCTGGAAGGTGGTTGGTGATAGGAAAGGCATCCAACCATAGAAAACTTGACAAAGAAAGGGTGGGGAGGACTTGTCAGAGACATGACAACTTTCCAAGTTCTGGTACCACAAAAATGCACCTGAGGCATTTTGCAGGAACATTAGCGAAATGCAGCTCCCAACCTATCTGAGTGGTCAGTAACTCCAATTAAGTACTGACCCATCAAACACTTGCTAGCAGGGAAAACAGGCTTTAACCTTTTAACATTCACATTACTCTATATTTACTATTATATTTTCATGGTAAAGGCTTTACTTCACATAATATCAAATCTATGAATTTTTTATATTATTTATTTTGAGAACAATACCTCAACATAAGTATGAGTGGCTGGTTACAGCCGGTTTGAACAGAAAGAGGTGAGAGAATTATGACTAGTTTAAATTCTAAAGGGTTAAATGATGGTTATGTGTGTGTGTTTTACATTTACTATTTCTTTATAGCCTGTAAATTAGCTGTTTGACAAATAGAGATTGATAAAAATAAATACCAGACTTTTTTTTTGAGTGCTGGAATCACTATGATCGACTAAATCCTTTGATGACAGTGCCTTAGTATAGCTACAGTCGAATGACTGAAAGCAGTAAAAGAATAGAATGTTGAAAATGCACAACAGAAAGTTTTTATGTTATATATTTCAGGTGAAAACATCAATGGAAATCATCACACCAGATGTCTTGGCTGTAGTGATAGGGTTTGCTAAATATCTCAGTATCATAATTTAGAAGAAAAAAAGACTCCTGTCTGTATTACAGCATAACAAATAGAAATAAACTCCATATTGCCTTGTTAGTGTATTGGACTCATAAGCATGATATCATAGGTTTGATTCCTTGACTAAGTGGCACATTGTGTTCTTCAACAAGACATTTCATGTTGCCTTTCATGAAAGTACTGGACCCCATGCCCTTTGTTAAAATACTCAAGAAACTTCCTGTAAAATGCAACCTTGTATGAGGCCAGCTAAACTTAATTGAGTTAGATTGTAAATTTCATTTATTTCATTTTCAAAAACATAAAAACAATAGTTTCATATAACCTATTTTTCAGTTTAACCTCTATAGATATATGATAGTTTACCAAATTGTAGTACCAGCAGTTGTTTAACCCTTTAGCATTTAAACCGGCTGTATCCAGCCAGAATTCCCTCACCTCTTTCTGTTCAAATCAGCTGTAACCTGCTGCTTATACTGATGTTTAGGTATTGTTCTCAAAATAACATCAAAATCTTATAGATTCGATATTATGTGAGGTAAAGCCTTTACTGTAAAAATACAATAGTATATATAGAGCAATGTAAATGCTAAAGGGTTAAGAGATATAATAGATGACTTTTTGAGGAGAAAAACTATTTTGTGTTTATATTCAAATTTGTCTTTTTTATATGTTTGAATTTACACATAGAGTAAGTATTTTAGGGGTTTCATATTTGAGGATTCTGTTTAAAGAAAAGGAAATATATTTACTTTTTTAGGCTCAAATAAAATGGAATCTCTGGTATTAAGCAAAATGAATTTTGAGTCCCTTGTACGAGATCTGTTACTTGTGAAAGCTTATAGAGTGGAGCTTTATAGATCCAAAAGTAAAAATGAATGGACATTGGATTTCAAGGTAATTTAACCCTTTTGTGACCATATTTCTAATGAAATACACTATTTTAATTAATAAATGAAGAATTTGAAGGGATTTATTAGAATTTTATTTATTACTAAGATAGTAACTTAACATGGTTCTTATATAAAATTTTGAAAGATTTTAATTTAAATAGGAACCCTTTAAAATGAGTGGTTTTGTTTCTTAGAGCCAGTTTTGGCAGGGTTGGTATTAAAGCTTTGCAAATTTTTCTTTTTTCTTTCTTACAAAATCAGAAAACAGTACAGCTACAATAACTTTTGGAAACATTTTTTCATGCTCAGAGTTCCTGAAGCGTGGAACAAAGTACCTGCATCAATTGTTAGCTGTTAAGACACTACATCCTTCAAAATTTGCCAACACTACACCTGTCACTTTCCTGACATTTGTACATTATTCTATGTACTATACATGCATCTTTGATTAGTTGTAGTGCACCTGAGAACTGTCACAATAATTTTCATTATTTTATTTTGACTCCTGAAGAATGAAAGGCAAAATTGACATCAGTGGGATTCAAACTCAGAACATAAAATGCCAAATCAAATACTGCTAGGCATTTGTCCGATTCTCTGAGATTCCTACCCTTTGTTTGTTCTTAGATAGGCATGGATAAAGCTTCACAATCTAAGTAGGGGTTTTGCTGAATTTCTAGTGTGGGGTCCTGAAATAAGATCTTACACCCATCAACACATGGTAGCTATTCCTTCATCTTCCTGTTTGTATCATTTTGAAATCCCTTTATATATATATTATTAAGAGTCAGGTCCCAACTCTTAATAAAACCATACTCTACTACCCCAAGTATTGAGTACTCTGTTGAGTAATGGTCTAACCAGTTCCAAACTGAATCCATCCTGATTTATATATATATATGGGGGTGGATAGGGCCCCTGAGTTCAGTAAGACAACCTCTCTAGTGCTGGTGGCACGAATAAAATCACTTAGTCCATCTCTAAAGTGGTGCTGGTGTTAGGAAGGGCATCCAACCAGTATAATAAATGCCAAAATTATGAGCACAACAAATAAAATGAATGATGATATATATATTTATCTTCATCGTCATCATTTTACGTCCGCTTTGATGATGATGATGATATATATATCATCATTCATTTTATTTCTTGTGCTCATAATTTTGGCATTTATTATACTGGTTGGATGCCCTTCCTAACACCAGCACCACTTTATATATATATATATATATATATATATATATAGTGGCTATGTAAGTATAATACTTATTCTGTATGTTTTTTTAACCTAATTAGATTGTTCTCTGTAAAATACTAGATATGTGGTTTCCTATCTAAACTATAATAAAGTAAGAAGCGCGGGACTGCGTACGGTTTATAATTTTTTATCCCATTAGTAAAATAAGTTGGATTACTCTGAATAAATAATGAATGAATATTACATAATTTATCTACTAAATTTTGTGACTGTTGATTAAATATATTTTGTTTATTTTAAGATTCACTTCTTTAAAATTTTAAAATGTCAACACACTTCCGGTTGGCCATCGCTTAAATAAACATTCTAATTTTCTGTCACTAATTTTCTCCTAATGCAGTTTATATATAATATCGTCTTTTTTAATGTATCATGGATTACGTTACTGATTACATAAGACAATGTAACGCAGTCTTCATTCAATTTCTGTGTATATTGTCAATTACAATTTTATTTGACGTATCATATCTACATGTATATATACTTGCGTATAATATCATTATACACACTACACATGCTAGCAGAAAACCAGCCAAAGGGTGGTTTTTCTGCTAGTCATGTTAACGATGTTCAATGCTCTGAGCTCTTGGATGTTTACCTCTCACTCTCAGAGCTGTCATAGAACCACATGATTGTTATATATTATATATCAATCTCTTTATATAAATATATATATGAATTGTGAGTGACCTTTCCCTATTGCTGATGATATTTCATATTGATGAATTCATTAATAACAATTACATTTTTTCCTGTTACTATTATATTTATTTTTATTTTTCATTTGAAAGGCTTCCCCTGGAAATCTGGTTCAATTTGAAGATATTTTATTCACAAATTGTGAAATGTCGTCTGCTACTGGAGTTTTGGCTGTTAAGATTGGCACAGTTAATGGCCAACAGGTATGTTTGTTAATTGTTACACAGAATCCACACTTCAGAAAACAATTTACAACATTTTAATAAAAAGTATAAATAGACTGCTTTACTTTCACATACTAAACACTGTTATTCCTCATCTGGCTCCTTTATTTTCTTAGTTATTCTCTATTTTCTTTTTAATAGAAGCATGAGTGATTATGTAGTTAACAAGTTTAGAAATTTATAAAATACTGCAACAGTTGTTTTTATAGCTAGATGTCTTTACTGTCCTTGGCCGTTCAACTATGGAGTCAGACAGACCAAGAGAAGTTCATAACTTGTTCAAAATCAAACCAATGGTACAGTGGTAGCACTCATAAGGATTGTAGTCAGGGCCTCCCAGAGAAATTTTGCAAGGCTGTACAAGACCCCTTCGGGGGCCCAAAGCAGGCAAAGATTTTTCTCAAAATGGTTGCTATGGGGCCTTCTTAGTTCTTGGGCCCTGGGACAATGTACCGGCTGGACCCTGGTTGTGGTTAATGTTAGAGCAACTTAACATGCCATGTTTTCTTCATAAATATTGAGATACATAGGCACAAAGCCTTAAATTTTGCATGAAAGGGAACAGCAGATTCTATTGACTGTTGTAGATTTATCAATTCCCAAAGGATGAAAGACACACTCAGATCATAAATGACTTCTCTTTATTCAAATGTTTATAGTGTCTTTACTAGTGGTTAGATAATTGTGAAATTTGTTTCACATTAAAATGTATATCCTTTACTCTAATATTGAAGTCATAGTGCTGTTTTGTACTATTCAAGTATGTCTTGCTAATGTGGTTTCATGTGGTACAGGACATTAACAGTTAAAGAAATCCCTACAAGAGTAATTTATGTTTGATTTATTTATCTTTGGAAATATTTGTACTTATATGGAGGCACATGGCTTAGTGGTTAGAGCATTGGCCTTCAATTCTCAGACCGGGTGATGTGTTGTTTTCTTGAGCTAGACACTTTATTTCACATTACTCCAGTTTACTCAACTGTAGAAATGAGATGATAGGATAGGGACCCCAGTCCCTATCATTCCACTTCAAAGTGGTCGTGGAGGTGCCACGGCAAAAAAGCACCCAGCCCACACTGTAAAGTGGTCGTATAGGCGCCATGGAAAAAAAGCACCCAGCACTCACTGTAAATGAGGTTGGTGTTAGGAAGGGCATCCAGCTGTAGAAATCAAGCCAGAATCAGTTCCCATCCCACCCTTGCAAGCAGGGAAAAGCAGACGTAAAATGATGATGATGATGATATAGGAAATGATTTCCAAATTTTTATTAAATGTTCATGTTTCTTTAGATGGTTGGAACAGCTCTTGTAGAGTTGACATCCCATAAGATGGTCGTTTGTGAGTTCACTGACAATGATCAATTTTCAAATTTGGAGGTGAGTTTACACTTGGTTTTATATATAATGTGCGTGAGTGTGTTTTAATAGATGGTATTTAGGCTTGCGGGTTCATAAATACTTAAGTCTCAACAAAGACTAAGTCTTAAAAAAAGAAATAGCTTACACCTTTTGTTACTATATCTCTGGTGAAAAACACTGCCTTTGAGTTGTAGTATTGTTATTTTTAGCACACTACAACAGTGTTGCAGACAGGGTATTGAATATTAAAAATAATATTTAGAAATGTAGAAAATCGGGTAAAATACCCATATAGAGAGAAAAAATAGCCAGCAGCCGTTACAGCAAATGAAACTGCGCCTCTCAAATTCCAAATGAGTGCGTAGTACCATTAAGCTAAACAACTCCCTGATGACAGTTATTGTCTTAAAGCTAAATGTCAGCTTTTCAATGTGACATTTTATACACTTCTAAACATTTCGACTCACTCGACACTCCAATGTTTATTTACAAAATTAAAAATATTTTCTACACTCTATGGTTTTCAGATCATTTTGAAAATTATCAAGATTATGTAAAATAAGTAATTTTAGCATTATTAAGCTAGTGTATGGAATATAAAGGTTCTTACATAGAATTATGGTGGAAGGTTTTGAGATAAATATAAACATTTTAAAACAGGCAGTTTAGTATCATAGAACCAGGGACTGTTGTCAGGCAGTTTAGTATCATAGAACCAGGGACTGTTGTCAGGCAGTTTAGTATCAAAAAGATCTATAACTTAATTCTATCTTTGAACATTATTTCTGCTCTCATTTAAAGGCTCTCATTGTTCAATTGGGACCAAAAGAATGTGTTGTTTGTAGCAGTGAATTTAATGATTCAGCTTGGCTTAAACAAGTTATTACTCGAGGTGGACTTTTGGTAACTGAAAAAAAGAAAGGTAAGTTTTAACCTATTCATATTTCTAATGAAAGACACTTCCTATTATTTTGAAAATAGTTATTATTAGTGGATTGGTTGTATTGGTAGAGCATTGGACAACATGCTTTGTAGCATAGAGTTACGGCCCTTCGCGTTCTGAGGTCAGATCCTGCCGAGGATAGCTTTGCCTTTCAACCTTACAGGGTCAATAAAATAAAGTACCAGTAACACACTGCGATTAATTTAATCGACTTTCCCCCAAATTTGGTGGCCTTGTGCCTAAATCAGAAACTATTATTATTATTTTTATGTCCACTTTTCTATGCTGGCATGGATAGAGTGGTTTGAGACAGTGTTTTACAGCCAAATTCCCTTCCTGACAGCAAACTTGTTAGTCACCTCTTACAATATGAAGTGATACCTTGTACCTATTCTAAAAACCAGGATACACAAGGCATAAAAATAACAATGGGGCTCATTTTAATAACATAACAATCATTGTTGTTATTATGGTGGTACTTGGAACATAATTTAACAAAGGTTCTTACATGAAGGGTTTTTTGATAAATATAAACACTTTAAAATAAACAGCTTTGTATCATAAAACCACAGGGCATTTCAGGTGGATTGGTAACCAAAGTACTGAAAAGAATTGTTCATAAGATTGATTTTTTTTTTCAGACTTATTAGCCTCATCTGTAGCAATGTAACATTACTAAACAGCTTTCGTAATAATACTACATAGGTTACTTAACTCTTAATGTCCTGCAATGCATGAAACCACAGCAAAACAGGACTATGACTGCATCACATTAAAATGTAAAGCCTTTATTCTAATATTGCAAATTTCCCACCAATAAAGAAACTATAAATATTTGAACTTACAGAACCAATTTTTAGACATTTCCTGCTAAATCTTTACAGAATGTTAAAAGTTAATTCTCTTTTATCTGTCTCCAGGTGATTTCCAAAGTAAAGATATAGTCCAAGACTTGAACAGACTACTCAAGTTCCAGAAAGAAGACCAACAGAACAGTGCTGCTCTACGTTAGTATTTATGTAATCTCTGTTTATCACTTTTGGAATGTTAATAACATATACACTGAATTAACCCTTTAGCATTTAAACCAGCCATATCCCGCCAGTATTCTCTCACTTCTTTCTGTTGAAACCAGCTGTAACCGGCCACTCATACTAATGTTAAGGTATTGTTCTCAACATAAATAATATTAAAATCTCATAGATTCAATATGTGAGGTGAAGCCTTTACCATGAAAATGTAATAGTAAATGTAGAGTAATGTAAATCTCAAGGGTTAAATAAGACACTCTTGTATATAATCAGAAGAGTAAATATTTAGGTAAATAAAGAGTTATAATATTTCAAGCTCAATGTAATTAATCCCACAATCAACAAGATAAGATGAATCTCCTCATCATTCTTATAATTCAATAAAGTGTTTAGGAATCATCATTTAACGTCCATTTTCCATGCTAGCATGGGTAGGACAGTCTTTCCTGTTGTGAGAGATCCAGGTCGAAGACCATGTTTTACTCGCACAGAACTGATTTTAGCTTGGTTTCTACGGCTAGATGCCCTTACTAACACAAACCACTTTACAGTGTGGGCTGTGCACTTTTTGTCGTGTCACCTACACTTTACAGTGTGGACTGGATGCCTTTGTCATGTCACCTACATGACCACATTACAGTGTAGACTGGGTGTCTTTGTCTTGTCACCTACACTTTACAGTGTAGACTGGATGTCTTTGTCATGTCTCCAACATGGACCACATTACAGTGTGGACTGGGCACCTTTGTCATGTCACCAACATGACCACATTACAGTGGACTGGGCACCTTTGTCATGTCACCAACATGACCACATTACAGTGTGGACTGGACACTTTAAATCAGGCTGTATGTGGTGGTACATGGCATATAAACAGTAATGCACAAATAGATGTTTTTTTCGTGTTTCATTTTTTTTCATCTTTAATATTTATGAATTTTATCAGAAATGTTGACTGTCTAATATATATTTTGATATAGGTACTTATGAATGAAGAGTGAATGCCTATTGTGTTTATTTGTTTAATGTTTCATTTCCACAAATGGAATACACATAACACTTTCTTTAGTACTATATTTCTGGTGTTTGAGCATAAGAAATGTTAGCCAAATGCAACCATTAAGATTTATAATGTCATTATTTGTATTATTTAATATCATTTTAAGTTAATTTAAGTATTTATTTCATTATTTTTGTATAGACTTCATGAAATTTAAATAAAATTATAATTATTTTACCTATATAACAATACATGATGCAGTGGCTAAAATATACTCCCAGGATTACCCAGACTAGCAACTCTCTAGTTTTGATATAATTAATATTAAAATCTGATATTTCTTTTACATTAATTTTGTTTATTGTTTATTTATTTTATACAGCTGAATTTGACAAGACAATGTCTATGGGTGCATTGTCTTCTCTCATCAAATACTTGGAGGTATGTTTCTTATCAAAGTACATTCTTTTATTCTTTTACTGACTTCAGTCATTTGACTGGCCATGCTGGGCACCACCTATGTTTCTTCATTCCTTAACTTGAATTTTATCAATTTGATCCCTTATTTTTTATTAATTCATCTCTTTGAATTTATCCATCAAAACCGTATTCATATATTATAATTCCCAATCAATTTATTAATATCCAAATCACCCCATCTTAAAAATCTTTAATTGTTTCATCACTATTTTTATTAAGAGATAAAATAGAAGGAAGAATTTATAGCACATAATTTGAGTAGATGGAAAGGAGGCACTCTTTAGTATATCACCAGGAAAGTGTAATACATGATATAGAGTCCTGCCGTTAGGACTCTTTTGCTTTTCTGTCTCAAATTTGTGCTTAAATGTCCAATATCATGTTTTACATCATTCTCAGATTTTGGTATCTGGAAAAATATTTTTATTTTAGTTTCTGTGGTTATTAATCTTCTTTTATCCTGAAATACAATAACATATTCATTTTATCCCTGTTTTCATTTTGTATGTATACATGTATGTATTAAAGGCACCTTGCTTAGTGGTTAAAATGTTGGTCTCAATCAGATGGTTGTGTATTTGAAGCTCAGATTGGGTGGCATGTTGGGTCCTTGAGCAAGGCTTTTTATTTTATGTTACTCCAGTCCACACAGCTTGAAAAAATGAGTTGTGACAACACTGGTGCCAAGTTGTTTCAGCATTTGCGTTTCTCTTGGACAACATTGGTGTTGTGAATAGGGGAGTCTGGCATACATAGCTGATTGCTTGTCTTCCACAGAACACTGCCCAGACTTGTGTCTTAGAGAGCAATTTTCCAGGTGCACACCCATGATGAGTCATGCCCAAAAGGGGTTTTTCAGTACAGGGGAAATTTTATTTTGCTTATAGATGTTCATGGTTCATATTTTAAAATTTTCCCTATTTTATTTTAGCTACTTTCTGATGAGGGCTACTTTGGTCAATTTAAATTATCCACTTTTGATCTGAAGCAGTATTTGAAGTTAGATGCAGCTGCAGTGAAAGCTTTGAATATTCAACCTAATCCTTATGAAGGTGAGTTTATTAAATGTTTTTGTAACTATATTTCAAAGGAAATCCACTGGCAATGATTTTGAAAATTATCAAAAATTTGGGGATTTTGTAATATAACAACTTTCTAATTATTATCTAGTGTTTGGAACATAACTCAGCAAAGATTCTACATAAAATTTTCTGATCTGGCATCAGATCTGATGTCTGTATTATTAGTCAACACTATCAGACTGCCCGTATTATTGGATCAGAAATGATCGGAATCAGTTCTGATCCAGTATCAGATCTGATATCTGTATTATTAGTCAACACTATCAGACTGCCTGTGTTATCAGATCTGATATCTATATTATTAGTCAACACTATCAGACTGCCCGTATTATTAATCTCATCTGACATCAGATCTTATCCAGAATTGGACCAACAGGATTTAGCCTCAGAATGCAAAGATTCTGAACAAAATCTGCAGAGTGTCTCATTCAATTCTCTATTATTTTGCAGCTCCAGTATCCTAGATGATTACCTTTTTTATATACCTTTGCAATTTGAAAGGCAAAGTTGATCTAAGTAGGATTTGAACTGAAAATGCAAAGAGCTGGATAAAATGCCAAAAGCCATGCTTGAACCCTTATATAACTTCATTAGTAATGTTCTCTTCTTCAACCACTAATTCCTAAGAGGTTTGTAAAGATTGAGTTCTCAGACATGCTTTCCAGAAAATTCGATCAGAAGCAACCGTCTTCACTTGATTCAGTTGGATTCGAAGTGAGACCAACTAAGTTTATGGATGTTATCCAACCATCTTGCTCTCAGTCTCCTGTCTCCTCTGACTTTGCCCATACAATCTGTCTAGTGATTCTTTCCCTAGGCATTCAAACCACATGACTGTAGTGCAGAGAATTAGTGGCTCTGCCTGGAGTGACTCCCTGGTCTCTGAACCATGCACTCTATTGAGTAACATTACTCCAAAGATGTTAATGCTTAAAAGTGATTGGGTTGTTGGGTTAGTAATTAATATCATATATAAAATTATCTATAAGGTGGCAATTTGGATGCTATATAGAATGTTCTATAGTATTCGTTCTGACCTCTACATTCTGAGCTCAAATCTGCCTTTTAAAATTCCCAATGTTATGGCACCTCTATAATTCCATCAGGAGTGAAGGATCTATGAATACAATTATTTATTTAAAAAAACTTAATTTCAAGGCATTACTTTTGTTCAAAGTGTGGTGGATTGGCAGAATTGGTAGAGCATCAGATATAAAATGCAATATTTGTTCTGACTCTTTACATTCTAAGTTCAAATTCTACTGAAGTCAATTTACCTTTTGCCCTTACAGGGTCTATAAAATAAAGTACCAGATAAATATTAGTGTTGATTTAACCTTTTACCATTTACATTACTCTATATATACTATTATATTTTCAAGGTAAAAGCTTTACCTCATAATTATCTTAGATAATATCAAATCAATGAGAATTTGATATTTATTTTGAGAACAATACCTTAACATCAGTATAAGCAGCCGGTCTGAACAGAAAGAGGTGAGAGAATTCTGTCCAGTTTAAATGCTAAAGGGTTAATCAACTTTGTCCTTCCCCAAAGTTTGCTAGCCTTGTACTTCCATTACAATTCAATATATTACTTTTATCCCTTCAGGCTCCTACAGTTTGCTGTTCACTAATAATAATATATTTCTGATTGTTTGCAGGTGGAAACAAGAATCAGAGTATTTTGGGACTATTAAACAAGTGTCGTACAGCGCCAGGTCAAAGGTTGTTAAGTCAGTGGATTAAACAACCCCTGGTAGACATCAACAAAATAGGTAAGTTGTTGATAAGGTCCAGTCACCTCTATTAACTCTTAACATCCTGTAATGATTGAGTTGAAAATATTTAAAAACAGGTTTGTTAATTCAAATGTGTATGGTATTTTAACCAGTGAACAGATCTTTGTGAAAATTTGGAGTAAACTGACGAATTTCTAATGTGATGCAGTCATAATGCTGTTTTGTACTTTACAAGAATGTCTTGTTAGTGCAGCTTCATGTGGTGCAGGCTGTTAAGGTTTACGAAGTGTATCTGATACACTCTAGAGAGTGGGAATGTATATAAGCAACACTTGCTAGTAGGGAATACTTTAAATGACAATGATGAATGGTTCCAACATGGGTTCCACATTCTTCTCTGACTCTAGGCTGCTATGCTCATTCCAGTATACAGTTTGGTTGTGTGGTAGGTTTCATTTTAAAAGATGTTAACAATCTTATAATTTAAGATTACTATTACATTTGCCAGGAGTTGCAACTGGTAGATAGTATCAGCAATGGAAACAATGTTTCCTTGATCAGATTTGATGAGTTCTACCCCACTCGGTAAGCAAATGAAGTCTGGTATCTTGTCGATCGATCCCCCTCCCCCATTACATCTGTGTTTTAAGAGGTGACTAAAAAGGTGGGCACCAGGCAGGGCATATGTCCATAAAACTTTTCCTTAAAAAGGATTCCATGATGGTTATGAATCTCATCATGTGACCTACATGACTACTGCTTTAGCAAGGAAAATTGGCTTTAAAATTTTGTAATAGCAAAAATGAAAATCATTAAGCTTACATGTTAGATATATGTATGGTCCCATAACTCCTGATAGTCGTAGGGGCACCGTATGGACATACAGAGTTTCTTGGGCATTTTAAGCCTGGTGGAGCTCATCCCTCTCCAGGGTTAGATATATAGTGATCTAGAATTAAGATAATTTATTACAAAGATTGTTTGTTACATCCACTTTTCCATATGGGTTGGACGGGATGTTTTGAGACAATGTTTTATGCCCTTCCTGATGCCAAACCTTTTAAGTATTGTAAATAACTTGTCTTATCACTGTCTAATAATGTTTTCCTGGGAATTCTGGCTTACAGAAGAAAGGCTTAATATGGTAGAAGCCTTTGTCAACAACACTGAGTTACGTCAATCACTCCATGAAGACCAGCTGAAGAAAGTTCCAGATTTCCAGCGTTTATCCAAAAAGTTCTATCGTAAAAAAGCTAATCTTCAGGTAAATTATTTGTGTATTGTTTCATAAGATACTTTCTGGTAGTTAATTACTGTTTGGTTATCAAGAAAGATATGATTAAAGATGATGGAGGAGGAAATAAAAAGTTGGTTGTTGGTATAGAGGATGCTAAGGCTAAATGTAGAAACTTGTCCTATTGTCTGCAAGCCAAACCCCTGCATATTCAGGGAAGGTATCCTTAAAGCACTGTTGTTTTTGGTTATTATTTTATCTTTTTATATATAGTTCATGAAAGCATGTGTAGGACTCAGAATCATAAAGTCAGGTTCAATTTCTGGACTAGAGGCTCATCTTCTTGAGCAAGACTTTATTTCACATTGTTCGTGATAGGGCTGGAGCCCCAATCATTAAAACACTGGAGAAACCTGCTTAGGTGTGAGCTGTAAATTTAATTTATATTTATTTATAGTTCTCAGCAAGATCTTTGGCTTGTCTCGGAGATCAGTATCCCTGCTTCAGTACTGACTTGGTCTATGTAGGGTTGTCTAACCCTTGTTATCCCTGCTTCAGTACTGACTTGGTCTATATAAATCTGTCTAACCCTTGTTAGCCCTGCTTCAGTACTGACTTGGTCTATGTAGACCTGTCTAACCCTTGTTAGCACCCCTTCAGTACTGACCTGGTCTATGTAGACCTGTCTGACCCTTGTTAGCCCTACTTCAGTACTGACTTAGTCTATGTAGACATGTCTAACCCTTGTTAGCCCTACTCCAGTACTGACCTGGTCTATGTAGACATGTCTAACTCTTGTTAGCCCTGCTTCAGTTCTGACCTGGTCTATGTAGACCTGTCTAACCTTTGTTAGTACTGACTTGGTCTATGTAGACCTGTCTAACCCTTGTTAGCCCCCCTTCAGTACTGATCTGGTCTATGTAGACCTGTCTAACCCTTGTTAGCCCTACTTCAGTACTGACTTAGTCTATGTAGACCTGTCTAACCCTTGTTAGCCCCCCTTCAGTACTGACCTGGTCTATGTAGACCTGTCTAACACTTGTTAGCCCTACTTCAGCACTGACTTAGTCTATGTCGACCTGTCTAACTCTTGTTAGCCCCCTTCAATACTGACTTAGTCTATGTAGACCTGTCTAACCCTTGTTAGCCCCCTTCCAGTACTGACCTGGTCTATGTAGACCTGTTTAACCCTTGTTAGCCCTACTCCAGTACTGACTTACTAGAATGAAAAGGAGATGTTATGATGATGGAGAATTGTTAAGTGTAATGATACTTTTATTGAATTTTTGGAAAATATTTGTTCACCATGTTTTACTGGTATATCCAATGATCTCTCTCTTTATTTCCTCCAGGATTGCTATCGTGTGTACTATTCCCTTAGTAAGTTGCCATATCTTGTGGAGACGCTGGAGAAAGATGATGGTCAACATAAAAATCTTGTGACTCAAGTCTTTGGTAATCCAATCAAGGTTAGTTCTCTCTCTCTCTACTGCACAAAAGACATTTAGATCTGTTGATGAAGGTATTGTGTGATATAAAGCTCTTGTGGTGTATACCTGGAAAAATTTCAAAATTTGGTATGAAAGTATTGAAGGTTTGTGAGGGAACCATTTTACAGAGGAAACGTGTTGTGTATGTTTTTGTTATACTGGTATGTTGAGTTAGAGCTCTTTCTGTCAAAAACGTAACTTATCTTTTTGATAAACAACAGACTGAGATAAGTACTGGGGTTGATACAATCACCTAAAACCATTTAATCTTTTTGATACCAAACTGCCTGAAACCACTCATATATATTTTAAATTTAGATATATCTAAAGATCTTAAAAATCTTAAATCATAATTTTATGTAAGAAGCTTTAAGTTATTCCAGACACTAACCTAATAATTGTTTCTACTTTAGGCACAAGGCCAGCAATTATCGCAGTACATTACTGGTACTTTATTTTATCGACCCCGTAAAGATGAAAGACAAAGTTAACCTCAGCGGGATTTGAACTCAGACCGTAAAGGGACGAAACTATGCTGGAAAGCATGGTGTCCGACCCTCTACCGATACTGCCAATCCACCACCCTGCACCAACTTAATAATGAGAACATTTTATTACTACGTCCCTTCAAATTCTTAATTATTTTCAAAATTATTTGAAAATTATTGGGAGTCTTTCTCTAGAGATATGTTAACGAAAGAGTTAACCTTTTAGCATTTAAACCAGCTGTATCCAGCCAGAATTCTCTCAACTCTTTCTATTGAAACCGGCCATAACTGGCCACTCATAGTGATGTTATGGTATTATTCTCAAAATAGATAGTATTAATATTTCAGATTATTTGAGATAAAGCCTTTACCACGAAAATACAATAGTATATATATAGTATTGTATTGTGCTAAAGGGTTAAGGCAAGGTCATAGAATGACTTCAATCAAATGGCTGAATCTTGTAAAAGCAAAAAAAAAAAAATTATTCTAGGCATATTTTTTAGTGTCAAAAGGTATGGAGATATTTATATTTTATTTTCTATTAGAGATGGTAGTGGGTTGCCAGAATCATTAGAGCGTCAGACAAAATGCTTTGTGGCATTTAGTTATAGCCTTTACATTCTGAGTTCAAATTCTACCAAGCTCAATTTGGCTTTTTATCCTTCTGGGTTTTATAAAATTTAGTAGTACATGTACTGGTGTCGATTTAATTGACTTTCATTCCCCGACAAATTGCTGGCCTTATGCTTAAATTAGAAATCGTTATTTTCTATAGGAATTACTGATGGATTTCATTAAATTTGAAGAAATGATTGAAAGTACTTTGGACATGGAACAAGTAGAAAATCATGAATTTCTAATTAAAGCTGAATTTGATGATGTTCTAACAAGTGAGTTATTTTAAAATATTTTTTTGTTCTTTTTTGGGAGGCGTGGGTTATTCTTTGCTTCTTTTGTAAATGTGTATCACCAATATCATCATCATCATTGTCACATTACGTGGCTAAACAGGCCAAATGACTATGACTGGCTCATATGTTCCATTTTCGGCTTGGTACTCAACAGCTGGATTCAGTTCCTAATGCCAACAACTTCATAGTATCTACTGGGATCTTTTTATCATGTCACCTGCACTATCACCTTACAAGGTAGACTGGGTGTTGTGTTTATCATGACACCTGCACTATCACCTTACAAGGTAGACTGGGTGTTGTGTTTATCATGTCACCTGCACTATCACCTTACAAGGTAGACTGGGTGTTTTTATCATGTCACCTGCACTATCACCTTACAAGGTAGACTGGGTGTTGTTTTTATCATGTCAGCTGCACTATCACCTTACAAGGTAGACTGGGTGTTGTTTTATCATGTCACCTGCAGTGTCACCTTACAAGGTAGACTGGGTGTTGTTTTTATCATGTCAGCTGCACTATCACCTTACAAGGTAGACTGGGTGTTGGTTTATCATGACACCTGCAGTGTCACCTTACAAGGTAGACTGGGTGTTGTGTTTATCATGTCACCTGCACTATCACCTTACAAGGTAGACTGGGTGTTGTTTTTATCATGTCAGCTGCACTATCACCTTACAAGGTAGACTGGGTGTTGTTTTATCATGTCACCTGCACTATCACCTTACAAGGCAGACTGGGTGTTGTGTTTATCATGTCACCTGCAGTGTCACCTTACAAGGTAGACTGGGTGTTGTTTTATCATGTCACCTGCAGTGTCACCTTACAAGGTAGACTGGGTGTTGTTTTTATCATGTCACCTGCAGTGTCACCTTACAAGGTAGACTGGGTGTTGGTTTATCATGTCACCTGCACTATCACCTTACAAGGTAGACTGGGTGTTGTTTTTATCATGTCACCTGCAGTGTCACCTTACAAGGTAGGCTGGGTGTTGTTTTTATCATGTCACCTGCAGTGTCACCTTACAAGGTAGACTGGGTGTTGTTTTTATCATGACACCTGCAGTGTCACCTTACAAGGTAGACTGGGTGTTGTGTTTATCATGTCACCTGCACTATCACCTTACAAGGTAGACTGGGTGTTGTTTTTATCATGTCAGCTGCACTATCACCTTACAAGGTAGACTGGGTGTTGGTTTATCATGTCACCTGCACTATCACCTTACAAGGTAGACTGGGTGTTGTGTTTATCATGTCACCTGCACTATCACCTTACAAGGTAGACTGGGTGTTGTTTTTATCATGTCACCTGCAGTGTCACCTTACAAGGTAGGCTGGGTGTTGTTTTTATCATGTCACCTGCAGTGTCACCTTACAAGGTAGACTGGGTGTTGTGTTTATCATGTCACCTGCAGTGTCACCTTACAAGGTAGACTGGGTGTTGTTTTTATCATGTCAGCTGCACTATCACCTTACAAGGTAGACTGGGTGTTGGTTTATCATGTCACCTGCACTATCACCTTACAAGGTAGACTGGGTGTTGTGTTTATCATGTCACCTGCACTATCACCTTACAAGGTAGACTGGGTGTTGTTTTTATCATGTCACCTGCAGTGTCACCTTACAAGGTAGGCTGGGTGTTGTTTTTATCATGTCACCTGCAGTGTCACCTTACAAGGTAGACTGGGTGTTGTGTTTATCATGTCACCTGCAGTGTCACCTTACAAGGTAGACTGGGTGTTGTGTTTATCATGTCACCTGCAGTGTCACCTGACAAGGTAGACTGGGTGTTTTTATCATGTCACCTGCAGTGTCACCTTACAAGGTAGACTGGGTGTTGTGTTTATCATGTCACCTGCACTATCACCTTACAAGGTAGACTGGGTGTTGGTTTATCATGTCACCTGCAGTGTCACCTTACAAGGTAGGCTGGGTGTTGTGTTTATCATGTCACCTGCAGTGTCACCTTACAAGGTAGACTGGGTGTTGTTTTTATCATGTCACCTGCAGTGTCACCTTACAAGGTAGGCTGGGTGTTGTTTTTATCATGTCACCTGCACTATCACCTTACAAGGTAGACTGGGTGTTGTGTTTATCATGTCACCTGCAGTGTCACCTTACAAGGTAGGCTGGGTGTTGTTTTTATCATGTCACCTGCAGTGTCACCTTACAAGGTAGGCTGGGTGTTGTGTTTATCATGTCACCTGCAGTGTCACCTTACAAGGTAGACTGGGTGTTGTGTTTATCATGTCACCTGCAGTGTCACCTTACAAGGTAGACTGGGTGTTGTGTTTATCATGTCACCTGCACTATCACCTTACAAGGTAGACTGGGTGTTGTTTTTATCATGTCACCTGCACTATCACCTTACAAGGTAGACTGGGTGTTGGTTTATCATGTCACCTGCAGTGTCACCTTACAAGGTAGACTGGGTGTTGTGTTTATCATGTCACCTGCACTATCACCTTACAAGGTAGACTGGGTGTTGTGTTTATCATGTCACCTGCAGTGTCACCTTACAAGGTAGACTGGGTGTTGTGTTTATCATGTCACCTGCACTATCACCTTACAAGGTAGACTGGGTGTTGTGTTTATCATGTCACCTGCACTATCACCTTACAAGGTAGACTGGGTGTTGGTTTATCATGTCACCTGCAGTGTCACCTTACAAGGTAGGCTGGGTGTTGTGTTTATCATGTCACCTGCACTATCACCTTACAAGGTAGACTGGGTGTTGGTTTATCATGTCACCTGCAGTGTCACCTTACAAGGTAGACTGGGTGTTGGTTTATCATGTCACCTGCAGTGTCACCTTACAAGGTAGACTGGGTGTTGTGTTTATCATGTCACCTGCACTATCACCTTACAAGGTAGACTGGGTGTTTTTTTATCATGTCACCTGCAGTGTCACCTTACAAGGTAGACTGGGTGTTGTGTTTATCATGTCACCTGCAGTGTCACCTTACAAGGTAGACTGGGTGTTGTGTTTATCATGTCACCTGCAGTGTCACCTTACAAGGTAGACTGGGTGTTGTGTTTATCATGTCACCTGCAGTGTCACCTTACAAGGTAGACTGGGTGTTGTGTTTATCATGTCACCTGCACTATCACCTTACAAGGTAGACTGGGTGTTGGTTTATCATGTCACCTGCAGTGTCACCTTACAAGGTAGACTGGGTGTTGTGTTTATCATGTCACCTGCACTATCACCTTACAAGGTAGACTGGGTGTTGGTTTATCATGTCACCTGCAGTGTCACCTTACAAGGTAGGCTGGGTGTTGTGTTTATCATGTCACCTGCACTATCACCTTACAAGGTAGACTGGGTGTTGGTTTATCATGTCACCTGCAGTGTCACCTTACAAGGTAGACTGGGTGTTGGTTTATCATGTCACCTGCAGTGTCACCTTACAAGGTAGACTGGGTGTTGTGTTTATCATGTCACCTGCACTATCACCTTACAAGGTAGACTGGGTGTTGTTTTATCATGTCACCTGCAGTGTCACCTTACAAGGTAGACTGGGTGTTGTGTTTATCATGTCACCTGCAGTGTCACCTTACAAGGTAGACTGGGTGTTGTGTTTATCATGTCACCTGCAGTGTCACCTTACAAGGTAGACTGGGTGTTGTGTTTATCATGTCACCTGCACTATCACCTTACAAGGTAGACTGGGTGTTGGTTTATCATGTCACCTGCAGTGTCACCTTACAAGGTAGACTGGGTGTTGTGTTTATCATGTCACCTGCACTATCACCTTACAAGGTAGACTGGGTGTTGGTTTATCATGTCACCTGCAGTGTCACCTTACAAGGTAGGCTGGGTGTTGTGTTTATCATGTCACCTGCAGTGTCACCTTACAAGGTAGACTGGGTGTTGTGTTTATCGTGTCACCTTACAAGGTAGACTGGGTGTTGTGTTTATCATGTCACCTGCAGTGTCACCTTACAAGGTAGACTGGGTGTTGTGTTTATCATGTCACCTGCACTATCACCTTACAAGGTAGACTGGGTGTTGGTTTATCATGTCACCTGCAGTGTCACCTTACAAGGTAGACTGGGTGTTGTGTTTATCATGTCACCTGCACTATCACCTTACAAGGTAGACTGGGTGTTGGTTTATCATGTCACCTGCAGTGTCACCTTACAAGGTAGGCTGGGTGTTGTGTTTATCATGTCACCTGCAGTGTCACCTTACAAGGTAGACTGGGTGTTGTGTTTATCATGTCACCTGCACTATCACCTTACAAGGTAGACTGGGTGTTGTGTTTATCATGTCACCTGCAGTGTCACCTTACAAGGTAGACTGGGTGTTGTGTTTATCATGTCACCTGCACTATCACCTTACAAGGTAGACTGGGTGTTGGTTTATCATGTCACCTGCAGTGTCACCTTACAAGGTAGACTGGGTGTTGTGTTTATCATGTCACCTGCACTATCACCTTACAAGGTAGACTGGGTGTTGTTTTTATCATGTCACCTGCAGTGTCACCTTACAAGGTAGACTGGGTGTTGTGTTTATCATGTCACCTGCACTATCACCTTACAAGGTAGACTGGGTGTTGTTTTATCATGTCACCTGCAGTGTCACCTTACAAGGTAGACTGGGTGTTGTGTTTATCATGTCACCTGCAGTGTCACCTTACATGGTAGACTGGGTGTTGTTTTTATCATGTCACCTGCAGTGTCACCTTACAAGGTAGACTGGGTGTTGTTTTATCATGTCACCTGCAGTGTCACCTTACAAGGTAGACTGGGTGTTGTTTCTATCATGTCACCTGCAGTGTCACCTTACAAGGTAGACTGGGTGTTGTTTTTATCATGTCACCTGCAGTGTCACCTGACAAGGTAGACTGGGTGTTGTGTTTATCATGTCACCTGCACTATCACCTTACAAGGTAGACTGGGTGTTGTGTTTATCATGTCACCTGCAGTGTCACCTTACAAGGTAGACTGGGTGTTGTTTTTATCATGTCACCTGCACTATCACCTTACAAGGTAGACTGGGTGTTGGTTTATCATGTCACCTGCACTATCACCTTACAAGGTAGACTGGGTGTTGGTTTATCATGTCACCTGCAGTGTCACCTTACAAGGTAGACTGGGTGTTGCTTTATCATGTCACCTGCAGTGTCACCTTACAAGGTAGACTGGGTGTTGTTTTATCATGTCACCTGCAGTGTCACCTTACAAGGTAGACTGGGTGTTGTTTTTATCATGTCACCTGCAGTGTCACCTTACAAGGTAGACTGGGTGTTGTTTTATCATGTCACCTGCAGTGTCACCTTACAAGGTAGACTGGGTGTTGTTTTATCATGTCACCTGCAGTGTCACCTGACAAGGTAGACTGGGTGTTGTGTTTATCATGTCACCTGCAGTGTCACCTTACAAGGTAGACTGGGTGTTGTTTTTATCATGTCACCTGCAGTGTCACCTTACAAGGTAGACTGGGTGTTGTTTTTATCATGTCACCTGCAGTGTCACCTTACAAGGTAGACTGGGTGTTGTTTTATCATGTCACCTGCAGTGTCACCTTACAAGGTAGACTGGGTGTTGTTTTATCATGTCACCTGCAGTGTCACCTGACAAGGTAGACTGGGTGTTGTGTTTATCATGACACCTGCAGTGTCACCTTACAAGGTAGACTGGGTGTTGTGTTTATCATGACACCTGCAGTGTCACCTTACAAGGTAGACTGGGTGTTGTTTTATCATGTCACCTGCAGTGTCACCTTACAAGGTAGACTGGGTGTTGTGTTTATCATGTCACCTGCACTATCACCTTACAAGGTAGACTGGGTGTTGTGTTTATCATGACACCTGCAGTGTCACCTTACAAGGTAGACTGGGTGTTGTTTTATCATGTCACCTGCAGTGTCACCTTACAAGGTAGACTGGGTGTTGTGTTTATCATGTCACCTGCAGTGTCACCTTACAAGGTAGACTGGGTGTTGTGTTTATCATGTCACCTGCAGTGTCACCTTACAAGGTAGACTGGGTGTTGTTTTTATCATGTCACCTGCAGTGTCACCTGACAAGGTAGACTGGGTGTTGTTTTTATCATGTCACCTGCAGTGTCACCTTACAAGGTAGACTGGGTGTTGTGTTTATCATGTCACCTGCACTATCACCCTACAAGGTAGGCTGGGTGTTGTTTTTATCATGTCACCTGCAGTGTCACCTGACAAGGTAGACTGGGTGTTGTGTTTATCATGTCACCTGCAGTGTCACCTTACAAGGTAGACTGGGTGTTGCGTTTATCATGTCACCTGCAGTGTCACCTGACAAGGTAGACTGGGTGTTTTTATCATGTCACCTGCAGTGTCACCTTACAAGGTAGGCTGGGTGTTGTTTTTATCATGTCACCTGCAGTGTCACCTTACAAGGTAGACTGGGTGTTGTGTTTATCATGTCACCTGCAGTGTCACCTTACAAGGTAGACTGGGTGTTGTTTTTATCATGTCAGCTGCACTATCACCTTACAAGGTAGACTGGGTGTTGGTTTATCATGTCACCTGCAGTGTCACCTTACAAGGTAGACTGGGTGTTGGTTTATCATGTCACCTGCAGTGTCACCTTACAAGGTAGACTGGGTGTTGTGTTTATCATGTCACCTGCAGTGTCACCTGACAAGGTAGACTGGGTGTTTTTATCATGTCACCTGCACTATCACCTTACAAGGTAGACTGGGTGTTGTGTTTATCATGACACCTGCAGTGTCACCTTACAAGGTAGACTGGGTGTTGTGTTTATCATGTCACCTGCAGTGTCACCTTACAAGGTAGACTGGGTGTTGTGTTTATCATGTCACCTGCAGTGTCACCTGACAAGGTAGACTGGGTGTTGTGTTTATCATGTCACCTGCACTATCACCTTACAAGGTAGACTGGGTGTTGTTTTTATCATGTCACCTGCAGTGTCACCTGACAAGGTAGACTGGGTGTTGTGTTTATCATGTCACCTGCAGTGTCACCTTACAAGGTAGACTGGGTGTTGTTTTTATCATGTCAGCTGCACTATCACCTTACAAGGTAGACTGGGTGTTGGTTTATCATGTCACCTGCAGTGTCACCTTACAAGGTAGACTGGGTGTTGGTTTATCATGTCACCTGCAGTGTCACCTTACAAGGTAGACTGGGTGTTGTGTTTATCATGTCACCTGACAAGGTAGACTGGGTGTTTTTATCATGTCACCTGCACTATCACCTTACAAGGTAGACTGGGTGTTGTGTTTATCATGACACCTGCAGTGTCACCTTACAAGGTAGACTGGGTGTTGTGTTTATCATGTCACCTGCAGTGTCACCTTACAAGGTAGACTGGGTGTTGTGTTTATCATGTCACCTGCAGTGTCACCTGACAAGGTAGACTGGGTGTTGTGTTTATCATGTCACCTGCACTATCACCTTACAAGGTAGACTGGGTGTTGGTTTATCATGACACCTGCAGTGTCACCTTACAAGGTAGACTGGGTGTTGTGTTTATCATGTCACCTGCACTATCACCTTACAAGGTAGACTGGGTGTTGTGTTTATCATGTCACCTGCAGTGTGTGTCACCTTACAAGGTAGACTGGGTGTTGTTTTTATCATGTCACCTGCAGTGTCACCTTACAAGGTAGACTGGGTGTTGTGTTTATCATGTCACCTTACAAGGTAGACTGGGTGTTGTTTTTATCATGTCACCTGCAGTGTCACCTTACAAGGTAGACTGGGTGTTGTTTTATCATGTCACCTGCACTATCACCTTACAAGGTAGACTGGGTGTTGTTTTTATCATGTCAGCTGCACTATCACCTTACAAGGTAGACTGGGTGTTGTGTTTATCATGTCACCTGCACTATCACCTTACAAGGTAGACTGGGTGTTGTGTTTATCATGTCACCTGCAGTGTCACCTTACAAGGTAGGCTGGGTGTTGTTTTTATCATGACACCTGCAGTGTCACCTTACAAGGTAGACTGGGTGTTGTTTTTATCATGTCACCTGCAGTGTCACCTTACAAGGTAGACTGGGTGTTGTGTTTATCATGTCACCTGCACTATCACCTTACAAGGTAGACTGGGTGTTGTGTTTATCATGTCACCTGCAGTGTCACCTTACAAGGTAGACTGGGTGTTGGTTTATCATGTCACCTTACAAGGTAGGCTGGGTGTTGTTTTTATCATGTCACCTGCAGTGTCACCTTACAAGGTAGGCTGGGTGTTGTTTTTATCATGTCACCTGCACTATCACCTTACAAGGTAGGCTGGGTGTTGTGTTTATCATGTCACCTGCAGTGTCATCTTACAAGGTAGACTGGGTGTTGTTTTTATCATGTCACCTGCAGTGTCACCTTACAAGGTAGACTGGGTGTTGTGTTTATCATGTCACCTGCAGTGTCACCTTACAAGGTAGACTGGGTGTTGTTTTTATCATGTCACCTGCACTATCACCTTACAAGGTAGACTGGGTGTTGTTTTATCATGTCACCTGCACTATCACCTTACAAGGTAGACTGGGTGTTGTTTTTATCATGTCACCTGCAGTGTCACCTTACAAGGTAGACTGGGTGTTGTTTTTATCATGACACCTGCACTATCACCTTACAAGGTAGACTGGGTGTTGGTTTATCATGACACCTGCACTATCACCTTACAAGGTAGACTGGGTGTTGTTTTATCATGTCACCTGCAGTGTCACCTTACAAGGTAGACTGGGTGTTGTGTTTATCATGACACCTGCACTATCACCTTACAAGGTAGACTGGGTGTTGGTTTATCATGACACCTGCAGTGTCACCTTACAAGGTAGACTGGGTGTTGTGTTTATCATGACACCTGCACTATCACCTTACAAGGTAGACTGGGTGTTGGTTTATCATGTCACCTGCAGTGTCACCTTACAAGGTAGACTGGGTGTTGTGTTTATCATGACACCTGCACTATCACCTTACAAGGTAGACTGGGTGTTGGTTTATCATGACACCTGCAGTGTCACCTTACAAGGTAGACTGGGTGTTGTGTTTATCATGACACCTGCACTATCACCTTACAAGGTAGACTGGGTGTTGTTTTATCATGTCACCTGCAGTGTCACCTTACAAGGTAGACTGGGTGTTGTGTTTATCATGACACCTGCACTATCACCTTACAAGGTAGACTGGGTGTTGGTTTATCATGACACCTGCAGTGTCACCTTACAAGGTAGACTGGGTGTTGTGTTTATCATGACACCTGCACTATCACCTTACAAGGTAGACTGGGTGTTGTTTTTATCATGTCACCTGCACTATCACCTTACAAGGTAGACTGAGTGTTGTGTTTATCATGACACCTGCACTATCACCTTACAAGGTAGACTGGGTGTTGTTTTTATCATGTCACCTGCACTATCACCTTACAAGGTAGACTGAGTATGTTTTATCATGTCACCAGTGCTACACCTTGCTCATATGTCATATATTTTGGCATAGTTTCTAAAGCTGGATGCCATTCCTAATGCTGACAACTTTTCAGAGTGTATTGGGTGCATGTTAGCATGGCAGCAGCACATTTGTGAGTAAGCCAGTTGGTACAAAACATCACATCAACACCATTTATAAAAATAAAATAGTGATGACATTGTTTCTGTCCCTGCCACATCTTACAGTGTTCAACAAACATTAGCTGTATACCATAGATTTGTTTATATAATTCCACCCCCTCTCCACGATTATTCTATCTCAAGTTGACCTGGCAGATACACTCAGACACACACATAGACACACAGATAGACACACATATAGACACACACATAGACACCTACATATACACACACAGACACACATAGACACCTACATATACACACATAGACACCTACATATACACACATAGACACCTACATATACACACATAGACACTTACATATACACACATAGACACCTACATATACACACACAGACACACAACACACATAGACACCTACATATACACACACACACACATAGACACCTACATATACACACACAGACACATACCTACATATACACACACAGACACACACCTACATATACACAGACACACACCTACATATACATGCATAGACACACACCTACATAGACACACCTACATATACACACACAGACACACACCTACATATACAAACAGACACCTACATATACACATACAGAGACACACCTACATACACACACACAGACACACACCTACATATAGACACATAGACACACACCTACATATACACATAGACACACACCTACATATACACACAGACACACACCTACATATACACACAGACACACAGCTACATATACACGCATAGACACCTACATATATACACACAGACACACCTACATATACACACACAGACACACACCTACATTTACACACAGACACACACCTACATATACACACACAGACACACACCTACATATACACGCATAGACACACCTACATATACACACACAGACACACACCTACATATAGACACACCTACATATACACATACAGACACACACCTACATATACATACTAAGCCAGACATCTACATACACAACCACTCCTAAACCATAATTAAAAAATTAACACTTATATGAAGAGAATTTACAATTAGATAAACAATGTATATCCTTATTTGGGCAAATCACAGCCCTGATGATACAGCCAGTAAACTGGCAATCAGTCTGGAACTAGTTGGTGAAATGGCAACAGCTCAGCCGTCGGTCCCGGCTCTTTATAATATAACCATACTCTACTACCCCAAGTATTGAGTACTCTATTGAGTAATGGTCTAACTAGTTTCAAACTGAATCCATCCTGATTTATATATATATAAGTGACTAGGTCACTCATTAATAATCTCTCTAATTGCAACTGCCGCATTAAAAATAAATGTCCTCTCAACAACCATTGTCTCGATAAAAACTTAATTTATGAATGTAAAATTATAACTAGCACCAATTCCTTCACCTATTTTGGCTCCACTTCCACCTCTTTTAAAGCTTGTCTCTATAATCATCATTCATCTTTCAAATACAAACTTAAAAGAACCAACACTGCTCTCTCAGAACTCATATGGTCCTTAAAAGACAAAAACATTAAATATACCATCTTTTGGAAGAAGGTTTCTTCTGCATCCTCATACTTGAACAGCTCTCTATCTAAAATCTGTAATCTCTGCCTAAATAAAAAATTTACCATTATCTCTAACCTAGATTCTATAATAAATAGACGTACAGATTTGTTTTCTATCTGCCTGCATAAATTCCATAGAACTTTTCACAAAGTATACAGTTAATATTCAATTCTTTATCAATTTAGAATCTTTTCTCAAAGGCACATATACATACACCTCTTTAAAATATACCCATCTTCCTACCATACTTTAAAGGGCATTATACACTCTATAATACTTGTTTACTCATTACCCTCATTCTATCTTCACCTTGTAAAATCCTTCATAACATATACATCTGTTTTTTGACGTTAGAATATTCATCCGCAATCATTATTTTTTTCTCTCTATCATAAATCTTTTTAATCTCAATTTCATCCTTAATTTATTATTTTTTTTTTTTCTCCCCATCAACGAACTCATTCTTAATACATATTAACTCTTTATTCGCATATATTATCAATTCCTCCAATATACAAACTTTAACTTCACATTATTTTTCTCAAATCCTTCTACACACAAACCTCAATAATTTTTCTCTTCGTTAATTTTGAAATTGCCACAATACTTATCAACATACCCTTTTTTGACGTTAGAATATTCATCCACAATTATTATTTCTTCTCTCTATCTTCATACATAAATTCCCTTCGTTAATTTTCAAATTCCTTTAATTTATACATTATCTTCCAACGGTTTCTCAACCTCTCTATGTAAAACAATATATCTTTCTCTCAGTTATAAAAACTATCTCTTTCTCTCTATCACCCATCTCTCCCTCTCCACCTTCACTCTCATCTCCTCCCCCTTTTTTTCATCCTTTCCACCCCCCCTCCCTAAATAAAATACTTTTTCCTCGCACATATCCTCCTTTCGTTAATTTTCAAATTTTTTTAATTTATACATTATCTTCCAACGGTTTTCAACCTCTCTATGTAAAACAATATATCTCCTCTCAGTTATAAAAACTATCTCTTTCTCTCTATCACCCATCTCTCCCTCTCATCTCCTCCCCTTTTTCATCCCCCCCCCCCTCTCTAAATAAAATATTTTTCCCAATATCACACATCAATCTAAAACCACTTTTCATATGTTGATTTAAAACTGCACTATCCACAAGTGTTTTTTAGCCTTCATATCATGTCCTCCTGTTTTATCTGATGAAAACACAAATATTATTGCATGATGATGTTTGTTTTTGAAATGCGCATAATAAAATACATGGAACTCCTTTAACCATCTTTTGATCTTATATTATGTATACTCCAGTCCTACAAACTGTAGAGTGCTTCTTATCCGATATCTGCATTGCTTTATTGTACTACAATAAAACTCACCTCCTACATATATATATATATATATATATATATATACGATATTAAACAAATGGAAACTATATTTATAAAACCATATTTATTTCATTATACATATTTCAGGGATACCATATTAAAAATATGGTATGCCTTCTTCAGACAAAATACAATATATAAGCAGTTTTATAAATAAATTTGACATACCTTAACTATTTTTCAACTTCCATTTAAAAAGTTGTTTTGGTAGTGAAATGTTTAGTGTTAAGGACAGTTAGAAAGAAAGACGGAGAAAAATAAAGAAATGTATAGTGTTAAGGACAGTTAGAAAGAAAGACGGAGAAAAAGAAAGAAATGTATGTAAAGAAAAAAACAATAGAGAGAGATATGGGAGAGAGAAATATTGAGGAGGTGAAAAATGATAGGCAGCTGAGGCACCAGATGAATAACAACAATAATAATAATTCAACATACAAATGAGAGATTTAGGAGGGAGGGGGTACTGTAATTATTTATTTATTTAGTTATAGTGTTAATGAAATAAATATGGTTTTATAAATATAGTTTCCATTTGTTTAATATCGTAAATCTACTCCAAAACTTGTTGAGTGCTTTTATATGAGTTATAAAATATTTACTCGTTGTAACCCAACAATTTTAAATAAAACTTTTGCATATATATATATATATATATATATATATTTAATGAAGGAAGTATGGTAAGGAATCAGGTGGACCATAACGCACCAGAGTACTAAATACTTATGGTAGTACAGTGGGTTATAAGGAAAATGTTGAAGACAGAGTCCAGAAATAGCCGTCGAAACGGCTGGAGTTCTGCCATCAGGGTCTTCAACATTTTCCTATATATATATATATATATATATATATATATATATATATATATATATATATATATATATATGTGTGTGTGTGTGTGTGTCTTATTCAAAGTATGGAATGCCTTGTTTTTGTGAAGGGATGATCCTTCTCTTTCTATCAAATAATTTACTTTATTTTCATCCCAGCTCTACGTGAAAAACTCAATGAAGTTGAGGCTGATATTAAATCCCAGTTAAATAAGGTAACTGCTTTATTTATTTTTTTGCTTTGAAAAGAAATCCATGATGTCCATAAAGACTTTCATGGGGCTTGCAAAGTTAAGCCTTGCTTTAGTAGAGTAAAATGGCCAGCCTTAAAATATTTGTTGCTTCTTAATTTTTTTTTCCACATTAAATATTTTTAGTGGCATAGCTACAGAAAGGTTAATGACTGACTGTAGTAAGTTTTAAAAAGATAATTTTAAACCTGAACCATGGTTCTTCTGGGTGAAGAGTCCTCAAACACTCCTCTCAGCAGGTCCTGTCAGAAGCAACCATCTGTAATTGATCTGGTTAGATCCCCAAGTGAGACCTGCCAAGCTAATGGGTGTTATCAAACCATCTTGCTCAAGGTCTCCTGTCCATTGTCTTTTCCTGTAAAATCTTTCCTGAGACATTCTAACCACATGTCTGTAATATCAGAGCTGTGATCTCTCAATTTGGAGAAGTAGCAGCTCTACCTGGAGCAACTCTCTGATAGCCAAGTTTTGCACTCTGGCTAACTGTATACATGTGGCAGCCAATTGGTCTACAAGTCATCTATTCTTATTCTGTTGCTCATGATACTCTACAGATACATATTTAATGCTTGTTGTGCTAGTCATGTTTCCTTTTTTCCCCAGAAGTTTTCCAATTTAATGCCCCTCCTATCACCAACCACTTTACTGTGTGGACTGGGTGCATTTTATTATGCCACTATCACTAGAGAAGTTGTCTGTCAGGACATAAAAGACCTCTCTACTCTATCAGCTTAAATTCTGAGTAACTACTCTCCTAGACAGGCTGCCTTTAAAAAGAAATGGTCCATAACTTTCCATGAAGTTTGAGTATAAACCTGTATACCATGACTAGGTGGAGGACGTTTTGTGAATGGTACCTTGAGCTAAAAAAGTAGACAAAACGTATTAAGGCTTCTAAGACAAACTTTAGAGGTACATTTACTGATTGAAATCATTGTTGTTGCTGCCACTGTTATCTTTATCATTCATCATTTTAAGTCCATTTTTCAATGGATGAGACTTTTTCAAAGCAGTTTTTTCTACAACTGAGCTTTTTCTGACAGCAACCCCTAATTTATAGTCTATGCCACTCATCTTTGTCAAACTGGTTAGCTGTAGGATATAAACAAACATCACTGCTTGCTTTAAACAGCTTCGATATGAAGATGCACAGGCACACACATACCCACAACTGGTTTCCTCACAGTTCCTACTAACCAAATTCATTCACAAGGCATTGATCAGTCTGAAGCTATAGTAAATATATGCCTAAGATGTCCGACAGTGCATTAGAACCCAACCTCATTTGTATGACATTTTTGTATTCTATGTATGGATCCTTGTGGTCACTAAAGAAAATATTGTTATTGATTAAAAGATTTAATCTTTTCAGGTAGCAAGAGACCTGGGAGTTGAACCTCAGAAAGTTCTCAAATTAGAATCCAACAGTCAATTAGGTTATTTTTTCAGAGTCACTCGAAAGGTAAGAAGGTTTTTTTGTTTTTTAATGGCAAACAACAGTTTTCATATGTTTTTCTCTTTTTTTTGTAATTGCAGTGGGTAAATCATAGCTGGTTCTTCAATGCTTAACGGGGCCTATGAAAGGAGGGTCCAGCCGGTACTGGGGCCCAAGAGCTAAGAAGACCCCACAGCAACCATCCAACATTCATCATCCCTCGAGAACAAACAAAATATTTGCCTGCTTCGGGCCCCAAGGTCCCTTGTACTACCTTGCAAAATTTCTCTTGGAGGCCCTGATTTTTAATGTCCTGTACCTCATGAAACCACATTAGCAAGGCACTCTTAAAAAGCACATTAAAAATTGAAGTCTTTAATTTACTTCAAATTTTCACAATGATCTGTTCACTAGTAAAGATACTCTAAACATTTCAATTGACAAGCCTGTGTTTTAGATATTTTCTTCTAAATCATCACAAGATGTTAAGAGCTAAATATTACTCTTTATTCTTTTACTGGTTTTAAGTAATATTTTTATGGTGTTAATTCACATTTTGTTAAACCCTAAGTCAGCCCTGAGCAGATGAAAGCTTTCCACCCATTCTGTCATAATTTTATGTTTTCAGTCACAGTCTATCTAGAACAATCTTATCTGTGTTCTTTTAACCCTTTAGTGTTTAAACCAGCCGTATCTGGCCAGAATTCTCTCACCTCTTTCTGTTCAAACATCTGTAACCGACCACTCATACTGATGTTAAGGTATTGTTCTTAAAATAAATATCAATGTCTCATAGATTCGATGTTATGTGAGGTAAAGCTTTTACAGCGAAAATAAAATAGTTAATATAGAGTAATGTAAATGTTAATGGGTTCCAATTAGGCCTGAATTTATTGCACTTTAAAACACAGCAAATTGGCCTTGGAAGAAATACCTAGCATTATTTATTAGAAGATTGGCAGAATCGTTAGGAATGTCAGTCAGATAAAATACTTTGTGATATTTAGATATGGCTCTTTACATTCCCAGATCAAATCCTCCTGTAGTCAACTTTGCTTTTCATCCTTCAATCCAGTACTGGGGTTGATTTCAAGTGATTTTCCATGCCCCCAAAATTGCTGGTCTTGTGCCTAAATTAGAAACCACTCTTTATTCTGGGTCCTTGCATTCTGAGTTCAAATCTCACTAAGGTCAATTATGTGTTGCTCAAATATTATAATTATTACTTTTAATCACTGGGCATGTGATTAGAATGTCTCGGAAAAGAATCGCTGGATAGATTTTACAGGCAAAACCAACCAGCAAGAGACCCAGGGGTTGACTCTGAGCAAGATGGCTGGATAACATCCATGAGCTTGGCTGGTTACACTAAGGGATCCAGCTGGATCAACTGGAGATGGTTGCTTCGGGCAGGATCCACTGGAATGAATGTTTGAGGAATCTGCCCCCACGACCCTCTCAGGAATAAGTGGGCGAAGAAGACTTTTAATCACTTTAGACTGGTGGATTTTCAATATTGATAGAACATTGGACATGTTTTGTGGCATTGAGTTACAACTTGTCTTTCATCCTTCCGGAGTGGATAAACTAAGTACCAGTCAAGTACTGGGGTTGATATAGTAAACTTTCCCCTTCCCCCAAATTGCTGGACTTGTGCCAATGTTAGAATTATTCTTAATCACTTTAAAAATATTTGGTGTCTTTTGTCTATTTGCTCATTTTTCTATTTCATTTATGTCAGCAGCCTGTCTGAGGAAGGAGCCCTGAGAGGTGGGGTGGCTGTAGCAGCGGGTGTCGCTGGCCATTATCCATGGGGTACTGCCCCACACTAGGCCTAGGCCTAGAGCCCGTCACCCTCCCATTCTTCTGTGACCCTAGAGCCCTTGCTTTTCTCTTCCTTTTCCATTTTTATAATTTCATTTTAATATTGGTTTCAAGAATCAAATATAATCTTCTATTTATAGGAGGAGAAACTCATCCGAAATAAGAAGAACTATCTTACCATTGACACTAATAAAAATGGTGTGAGGTTCCATAATACTGGGTTGCGGCAGTTGAACGAGGAGTTTGTACAACTGAGACAAGAATATGCTGAACAACAGAAATCTGTTGTTGCAGGGATTATTGATATTGCTGGTAATTTCTTGTAAAGATATTTGAAATTTGAAACGTTTAACCCTTTAGTATTTAAACCGGCCATATTTGGCCAGAATTCTCTCACCTCTTTCTGTTTAAACTGGCTGTAATTGCCACTCATATTTATGTTTAGGTATTGTTCTCGGAATAAATAACAAAATCTCATGGATTCAATATGAAATAATTATGTAAGGTAAAGCCTTTACTGTGAAAATCTAATAGTGTATACAGAATAATTTAAATGCTAAAGGGTTTAACCCTTTATCATTTAAACAGGCCATAACCGGCCAGAATTCTCTCACCTCTTTCTGTTCAAACTGGTCATAGCCAGCCACTCATACTTATGTTCAGGTATTGTTCTCAAAATAAATATCAAAATTTCATAGATTCGATATTATGTGCAATAAAGACTTTACTGTGAAAATACAATAGTAAATATAGAATAATGTAAATGCTAAAGGGTTAAACTATGTATTAATGTAAAAAGCAAGGAGTGAGGTGTGTTAATGTATAATTGCAGGTGTGGCTTTGTGGTTAAGGAGTTTGTTTTGCAACCACAATTCTTGATTTTCAAATAATTTTGAAAATAATCAAGAATTTGTAGAATTTTAGTATTTATAATTAACTCTCTCACTGGATCATAACTTAACAAAGGTTATTTGATGATGGAAAGTTTATATATATATATATATATATATATATAATCATCATCATCGTTTAACGTCCATTTTCCACGCTAGCATGGGTCTGGACGGGAATTGTCCCACTTGAGGCAAGATTGGTTGTCTTGCTCAGGACTGTCTGGCGGGTTTTCTATGGCTGGATGTCCTTCCTAACACCAACCACGTTTACAGTGTGGACTGGGAGATTTTTACCGTGTTACCTACACGGCCACATTACAGCGTGGACTGTGTTTTATTGTTGTGACACCTACACGACCTCATTTGTTTCGGACTGGATGTTGTGGTACCAACATAACTTCACAATTAAGGGGGTGGTGTGGATGGGGTGGGGGTAGTGGGACGGGGGTGTATTTTGTTAGAGGTGCCTACTGACTGTAGGTTTTGCTTTGTACTTAGGCAAGGCGGGTCTTCTGTATAACTAAGATCTCGGTCCAGTGACATTGTGTGAGGTCGGAATTTATCAAGTCGTCCCAGGTTTTTCTGGGTCTGCCTACTCCGTGGCTACCATCTATTTTTATCGCCCTGCACTTTTTTATACAGCTGTCGTCTTTCATGCGCATCACGTGACCGTACCAACGTAGTCTTCTCTCGAGTAAACAACATCTGATCCCTCTTATTCCTAATTTCTCCCTTAGTTCGTTTATATATATATATATAGAAACATTTTGAAATAAACAGCATAGTATCACAGAACAAGAAGTTTCAGGTGGTTTGGTATAAGGGTTAAGACTGCCTGAAACTACCCCTGGTTTTACAACACAACAGTTTCTATAAATTTTTTAAAATCCTTCCATCATGATTTTATGTAAGAACCTATAAGTTATTCTCCAAACACCAGCTTAATGATAAAAAAGTTATATTACTAAATCCTTCCAAATTCTTGATTATTTTCAAAATTATTTAAAAATCATAGGCTTAAAAATATGGTGATGATAGGGTTATCATATTCCTTATAACTCGTATATGATTTTCAAATAAGTTTGAAGGGATTTAGTAATATAATTGCCTCATTATTAAGCTGGTGTTTGGAATGTAGCAAAATTTCTTATATGTTTATTTTCTGCTTTATTTTCAAAGATTTGTTATTAAAATCTTTAGGACAATGTGTTGGTGAGGATGTTTGGTTGTTTCCATCATGTTACTAGATCATATAATCTTTATCTTTGTTTTCTGTTTCAAGCTGGTTATGTTGAACCCATGATGCAGATGAATGATCTACTTGCACAACTAGACGTTATGGTTTGTTTTGCCCATGTCTCTGCTAATGCACCAATACCTTATGTACGCCCTAAACTTCTGGAGAAGGGTAAGTTTCAACCATTTTGTTGATGTTGTTAGAGTTGTTATTTAGCTACAGTCAGTCCTCATTGATCAAACAATGGTCAAAAGCATTGGTAGGGTGTGATGTGAGTGATTTGTGGCTGCTATTTCTAGCAGGTCGAATAACGATGTAGGTGCTATAATAGCTTTTGAATGAATGATCACATGGAAAAAATCAAATCTAAAAATGCAGGTTACAGAATAGACATTAGATGTATGATTTATGTGAAATTCAGATAAAATGAAGTCATTCTAGCTCCAAAGAATTATGGACTGATTGATATAATTTCATAACATTTGGACCATATTTAGCTATTTTGATACCAAACTAACTGAAATTATCTTCTGAGATGTGATATAACTTACTTCTTTTTTTCTTTTTCTTCTAATAGGATCTGGAATTATGCGACTGAAAGAGGCCAGACATCCATGTTTAGAAATGCAAGATGATGTTTCTTTCATCCCAAATGATATTGAGTTTGTAAAAGGTAAGTCTTTACTAATGCATCATGTGAGGCAACTGTTTAAACCAACCTCAACTGAAGAGTTTCAAATGTCCAAATTAATAGACTCTGTCCTGTTGTATTCTGCTACTTGAGTGTCCTGAGTAAAAGTATTCTATTCTAACTTGATTTTAATATCTAATAAACTTGCATACATAAGCTGTGTGACTTTCTAGTAAATTTAAAATAAATGTGTATGAATATTTAAAAAGCAGTAGAAAGCTTAACAAACAGAGAATAAAATAGTTATATTTTATATATAGTCTTGCTGGGAACAAAAAAAACTTTTCTAGTGTTGGTCTTGTTTTCAGCAAGGGTCTTTGATAGAGACAAGTGTTTTAACCATACCATACATTTGATAATGGAAGGCAGGAGGCTGAATTAAGTGCAAGAATTGCAAAAACTGGTGCAGTAATACGCCAGCTTCAGCATTCAGTAATCAGAAAAAGAGAGGTAGGCGTAAAAGCCAAACTTGCTATCTTCAATTTGGTTTACATGCCAACCCTTATCTATGGTCATTAATCTTGGGTAATGACTGAAAAAATATGATCACGAATACAAGCGGCTGAAATGGGATTCCTCTGAAGGGTTTTGGTGTAATGT
Organism: Eledone cirrhosa; assembly: GCA_964016885.1. Lineage (NCBI taxonomy): Eukaryota > Metazoa > Mollusca > Cephalopoda > Octopoda > Eledonidae > Eledone > Eledone cirrhosa. The sequence goes on along the minus strand of OZ024743.1, from coordinate 98,540,315 downwards.
TACTCGATAGAGTGTGTAACTCGGAGATCAGAGAGTCACTCCAGGTAGAGCTGCTACTTCTCCGACTTGAGAATCACATCTCCGATATTATGGACATGTGGTTAGAATGTCTCGGGAAAGAATCACTGGACAGATTTTATGGGCAAAACCAACAGGTAGGAGACCCAGGGGTAGACTCCAAGCAAGATGTTTGGATAACATCTATGATCTTGGCTGGTCTCGCTTGAGGATCAGTTGGAGACGGTTGCTTCTGACAGGACCCACTGGAAGGAGTGTTTGAGGACTCTGACCCCACGACCCTCTCAGGAATAAGTGGGTGAAGAAGAAGACACCCTATTTCAATCAATCAATGAAGTATTTTGAAGGATTTATTTAGATTATTAATTATTTTATTATTTAGATGGTATTTCTAACATATCTTAATTGCTATATCAAATTATGCTGGAAGATTTTAATTTAAACAGAACCTCTTTAAAACTGGTGGTTTTGTTTCTTATAGTATTTATATTTATCTAAAAAAAACTCCCATTATAATTTTATATAAGGACCTTTGCGCAGGTTGATACCGTGGGGGTTTTCTTATCATGAGATCCCTTTTGAGGCAATGTTTTACAGTTAGATGCTTTTTTAACTGCTTTTTATGAAATGAAGAGATATGGTGTACTTATTCTAACATTCTTTATTTTAGATAAACAGATGTTCCATATTATAACTGGACCCAATATGGGTGGAAAATCAACATATATTAGATCTGTAAGTATTTCTTCTTCTCCTCCTCTTCCTGAGAGAGTCATGAGGTCCTCAAATACACCTTCCAGCCGTTATGGCCAGAAGCAACCGTCTCTAACTGATCTGGCTGGATCCCCAAGTGAGACCAACTGAGCCCATAGATGTTATCCAACCATCCTGCTCAGGGTCTACCTCTGGGTCTCCAGCCAGTTGGTTTTGTCTGTAAAATCTGTCCAGCAATTCTTTCTTGAGACATTCTAACCATGTCTGTAATATCAGAGCTATGATCTTTTAATTCAGAGAAGTAACGGCTCTACCTGGAGTGACTCTCTGATCTTTGAGCTACACACTCTATTGAGTAATGTTACTTCAAAGACCCTATGATGATTGGATGTGTATCATCATCATCATCATCGTTTAACGTCCATTTTCCACGCTAGCATGGGTCTGGACGGGAATTGTCCCACTTGAGGCAAGATTGGGTGTCTTGCTCAGGACTGTCTGACGGGTTTTCTACGGCTGGATCATTTCATCATTTCATTTCATTTTACGTTCACTTTTCCCTGCTTGCAAGGGTGGGACGGGAACTGATTCTGGCTTGATTTCTACAGCTGGATGCCCTTCCTAACACCAACCTCATTTACAGTGAGTACTGGGTGCTTTTTTGCCATGGCACCTCCACGACCACTTTGCAGTGGAATGATAGGGACCCCAGTCCTATCATCTCATTTCTACAGCTGAGTAAACTGGAGCAATGTGAAATGAAGTGTCTTGCTCAAGGAAACAACACATCACCAGGTCTGAGAATTGAACTCACAACCTTTCGATTGCAAGGCCAATGCTCTAACCACTAAGCCATGTGCCTCCATCACCCTTCCTAACACCAACCACGTTTACAGTGTGGACTGGGAGGTTTTTACTGTGTTACCTACACGGCCACATTACAGCGTGGACTGTGTGTTTTATTGTCGTGTCACCTACACGTCTGGCGGGTTTTCTACGGCTGGGTGCCCTTCCCAACACCAACCACGTTTACAGTGTGTACTGGGAGGTTTTTACCGTGTTACCTACACGGCCACATTACAGCGTGGACTGTGTGTTTTTTTGTCGTGACACCTACACGACCTCATTTGTTTCGGACTGGATGTTGTGGTACCAACATAACTTCATATTTAAGGGGATGGGGTGGGGGTAGTGGGACGGGGGTGTATTTTGTTAGAGGTGCCTACTGACTGTAGGTTTCGCTTTGTACTTAGGCAAGGCGGGTCTTCTGTATAACTGTGTAGCGCCAAAGATCTCGGTCCAGTGACATTGTGTGAGGTCGGAATTTATCAAGTCGTCCCAGGTTTTTCTGGGTCTGTCTACTCCGTGGCTACCGTCTATTTTTATCGCCCTGCACTTTTTTATACAGCTGTCGTCTTTCATGCGCATCACGTGACCGTACCAACGTAGTCTTCTCTCGAGTAAACAACATCTGATCCCTCTTATTCCTAATTTCTCCCTTAGTTCGTTTATGCTTTGCCGTTCACGTATATTACTATTACTCATCCAGCGGAGCATGCAAGCTTCGTTTCTCTCCAGTCTGCGTATGCCCAGGTCTCACTGCCATGTAACATTGCTGTTCGTATGCAGGCATCATACAGCCTGCCTTTCATTTTTAGAGAGAACTCTTTAGCGGCCAATAGTGGTATAAGCTCTCTGAACTTTTTCCATCCCGTTCTGACTCTAGCTACTGTACTTTCAGATCACCCTCCCCCACTGCTGATTTTGTCACCCAGGTAACGGAAGCTGTCCATTATTTCTATAGAACCATCTGTGCAATGGAATGAGCTAGTATTCTGTGGGCACTTGCTGCTACTTATTGCACCAGAGCACCGGCCACATATAAAATCTATATTCTTAGTTAGCTTACCTGTGATCCCACTACATCTTTTATGCACCCATACTTTGCATTTGGGACATAAAATGGAGTTTCTGCCTACTCCTTTCCTACACACTGAGCATGGCCATTTCCCGGATGGGACCGGTGCCCTATTTTCCTTCCTACAAACTAGAACTTTAGTCTTAGACAAGTTAACTTTAAGGTCTTTTGATTCTAGGCCATGCTTCCATGTTTGGAATTTCTTCTCTAGTTCAGCCATTGATTCAGCTATGAGCGTTAGATCATCTGCATATAGGAGTTCCCATGGGCAGCCGGTCTTGAACTCCACTGTTATAGCCTGAAGGGGGCTAAGGACGGAGCCCTGATGAACACCAACTTTTACGCTAAACTCTTCACTATATTCGTTGTTAATTCTAACCTTGCTGACTGTTTCTTTATACATGGCTTGTATAGCTCTCACAAGCCATTCATCAACACCAAGTTTTCTAAGGGCCCACCAGATAATCGAGCGGGGGACTCTGTCAAAGGCTTTCTCCAGGTCAACAAAGGCTAAGTATAGGGGGTTTACTTTTAGCTAGGTACTTCTCCTGTAGTTGTCGTACAATGAAGAGAGCGTCTGTTGTACTTTTACCTGACACAAACCCGAACTGCATTTCGTCTAGATCAATTCGTTCTCTGATTAGTTGCACTATTACTTTTTCTGTGACCTTCATGACCTGGTCAATTAATTTAATGCCTCTATAGTTTCCCCTATCTAGGGCATCACCTTTACCCTTGTAGCAGTTAATGATGATGCTGCTGCACCAGTCCTTCGGAACGACCCCATTCTGTATGACTTGGTTTACTATCCGAGTGACCATAGTGTGTCCCACCGTTCCAGATGCTTTCAGCATTTCAGCAACTATTTCCGAAGGCCCGACCGCCTTGCCCGTCTTGTCTTCATGTCTTTGATCGCCTTACTTATTATACTACCTTCAACTTGCACTGCTGGTCCCTCTATTGGGTCGATGTGGGGGAGACTGTCTTTCTCCCAATTACTCTCCTCATTTAATAGCCTTTCGTAGTGACACTTCCAAGCTACCTTCTTATCAGGGTATGTATGTCATTATCATCGCCATTTACCACGCTTGCATGAGTTAGACAGATTGTCATGTACTGAGGTTAGACTGCTCACCTCCAGCTCATACACTCTATTTTGGGCTTGGTTTCTACAGCTGGATGCCCTTTGTAATACCAACAACTTTATAGCATGTACCAGGAGCATTTTATTGTTACTCCAGCATTAACACCTTACACAGTGGACTAGGTTATTTTGGCTGCGGCACTACCACCTTATAAAGTTGGCTGGGAAGATATTGATGGGGGTGAGGTGTACATATTGTGGGAGAGGAAGTATCAGGTGATGGAGGTGCCTTGAAGAGAATATGTTGTTGTTATTGTGTAATTGCATTTCCACTTTGATTAAGCAGACTTCTGGCATGTAGGTAGCCAGCTGAATTACTAGGTGTGATAGACCACAGATCAGCATAGCTGAAGACCATGTTGTTGTGAAGCAAACTTCTTAACCACACAAACATTCTGACACTTAAATCTATATATAACCACAACAAAACCTTGAATTAATTTTATTTCAATTTCTGTTTATCTTTGTAGGTTGGCTGTGTAGTTCTTTTAGCTCAGCTTGGATGCTTTGTGCCATGTACTGAAGCAGAGATTTCCATTGTAGATAGTATTCTGGCACGTGTTGGTGCTGGAGATAGTCAATTAAAAGGTATATCGACATTTATGGCAGAAATGCTGGAAACTGCATCAATTCTCAGGGTAATTTGATTTTTTATGTCTTTTAGTTTTTATTTACTCCTCTGTCAAACATTGTAAAACATTGCCTCAAAACAGCTCCTTGATGAATAGGAAACATGAGGCCCACAAAGTTAGCTCTTGCTTTAGCAGAGATAATAATATTAACCCTCTAACAATTAAACCGGCCATATCCAGCCAGAATTCTCTCACCTATTTCTGCTGAAACCAGCCATAACTGACCACTCATATTAAGGTATTCTCAAAATAAATAACATCAAAATCTCATAGATTTAATATTATGTGAGGTGAAATATTATTATTACCGTGAAAATATAGTAGTAAATATAGAGTAATGTGAAGGTTAAAACGTTTGTTGTATTGTTTTATCTTCCTTTTATTTGCTGAAATCATTATCATTGTGATGTTACAAATCATTGAGTATCAAATTGACAGTCATTAAGGTGTTTCATATTTAACACTGCTAGTGCAGGTGGTGGCGTTGGTGTCCTGTAAAGACAAAAGTCCTACGGCTCAGTGGTTGGACATGCAAAGATCAATACCTTAATTACAAAAACAAGGGTTGGCATCAAGAAGGGAACCCAGTCTTAGAGTACTGCCTCAAAAAAGACTTCTCCAACCCATGCAAAACCAAGACGATCACGCCATCTAGCGTCGACGGTGAAGACAGTCGATTAGCTGGGATGTTCCTCTACTTATTCTTTTGATACCAACTCTTCATTCTATAATATCAAACTATTTTTAAATGTTTGTATCAATCTGTAAACTTTCCACCATAATTTTATGTAAGAACTCTTGTTAAACTATGCTCCTAATAATGAAAAAATTAGTTATATTCGTAAATCCCTTTAAATTCATGATTTTCAAAATTATTTGAAAATGATAGACTGTCTTTTATTAGAAAATATAGTAAGAAAAAGGTTAGAATACATTGAGAATATGTGTGGTATATAAGTTTCCCTTGTAACATTTATCCTCACTATAGTATGTTTTTAAATGTGGAGAAATTATTTCAAATATAAACTATCTACTTTTGATATGTGTGTCTTCTAATAGTTTTTGTGTATTTTTCAGTCGGCATCAGAAAATTCCTTGATCATAATAGATGAACTTGGAAGAGGTACCTCAACCTATGATGGCTTTGGTTTAGCCTGGGCCATTGCAGAGTAAGTGGAATTTTGATTGTTTTGGTAAATTTTCAAAAGGTGGTAAATTGGCAGTCATTAGAGTATCAGATTAAAGGCCTAGGTATTTGTTCTGGCTCACCACATTCTGAGTTCAAATCCTGCCAAAGTCAAGTCTTTCCATCTTTTGAAGGTTGATAAAGTACTAGTCTAGTACTGGAGGTCGATTCTTCCCCTCTATTTCTCTCACTCTGTCTCTCTTTCTCACAATCTCTGGAAGAAATCAGTTGTGATCCAACATCAATAGGGATAGGCTTTGCCATGTTCAAAATACCCAGATTCCATCAGAATTTAGGGTCAGTTTCTTACAAACTCTTCCAAACATTTGGATTTATTTTTAATGGTAATTTTATTTAGATCATCATCATCATTGTTTAACGTCCATTTTTTCATGCTAGCATGGGTTAGATGGGTTGTCCCATTTGAGGCAAGTTGGGTCAGATGACCGTGTCATGCTCACACAGAACTGTTTCTGGCTTAGCTTCTATGGCTAGATGCCCTTCTTAATGCCAACTACATTTTAAATTGTCTTAAGCAGCAACTTAATACATCAATAAAGACATGAAAGGTTCAATTATTTTACTAAACTATTCTAAATTATTGATCATTCAAAAAATTAATTAAAACATGTAAGCTGTGTTGTTAAAAATAAAAATGTTTGACCCTGTTATGGTATTTCCTTTTGTTCTCTTTGAAAGATTTTTATAGTATTTTACTTATCTTCATTGATTGATAGAGAGGTTGTTCCAAACATTGATGCATAACTGGAAGGATTATCCTAGCTGGATGCTGTTTCTCTTAAGCATCTTGTTTACATACGTCACTGCACTCTACTGAGTGCTCAGATGAGCCGGGGACTCACATCTCGCTTACATGCATTCCTGTGCCTTGCTGGGTGTATTTTATAGTGACACCAGCACTAGGGGAGTTATCATGTCTTTGACACAGCTGAAGAACCCCGAGCACTGTACACAATAATTTTCATTATTATTATTGACACTTTGTTTGGCAGATTTTCTACAGCTGGATACCTTTCTTATTACCAACCACTTTTCAGAATGTACTGGGAGCTTTTAATTCATTCTTAGTTGTGTAGTGTTTTGAGGTGAATTAAGTTTGTATATTTATTCTGTTTTCAGATATATTGCTACGAAAATCAAAGCCTTTTGTCTCTTTGCAACTCATTTTCATGAACTGACTTTGTTAGCTGATGAGGTTACTACAGTCAATAACTGGCATGTTACAGCTCTGACTTGTAATGATACCCTAACTCTTTTATATAAAGTTAAACAAGGTAAGCAACTTGATGTCAAGGTTAACAAAATTCTGCTTTTAGATATTGTTAATTCATTAAGTTAACTAATAAAGTAAAACATTTCATAACACTTCATACCAAACCGTCTGAAGATGCCCTGGTTTTATGATACAAAACTCCCCATTTTAAAATATATTTATATTAAAACCTTTAATCAAAGTTTTATATAATGTTTCAAACTTTAGCTTAGTAATGAAAAGGTTATTTTATTAAAACCCTCCCAATTTTAGATGATTTTCAAAAGGAGTTGAAACATTGTGTATTTCATTAGAAATACAATAACAAGAGAGCTGAAATTTGTATAGTTAACTCATAAATGTTAGTATTTTGGGGGGTTAAATAGCTTAGAAATATGTAAAACTATTTCAGTTAATATTCTTGGGTGATCTGTGTGTAAGTTGAACTTAAAAATAAAATGTCCTGTCCAGAAACTCAGCTAAGTGATGGAAGAAGGTTTCAACTCCTGAACTCTGTGCTATACTTTAGTACATTGCCCACACTGCCAATATTCCACTACTGTCAGATAATGTTGTTATTCTTGTCCTGACTCTGGTCAGCCTTAATGCTACAGACCCCTGATCAAAGGCATTCCAGCCATGACAATGCCATATTTTTAGGATTATATCTCCTTCCTTTCTCTTTAAAGCTGTTAAGGTATGATTTGAGCAAGATTTAGTTACTATTTCTTGCCCAGGAGCTGTCTCATCCATTGGCTCAACTGTCAGATGTAGTGTAGTTGACCAAAACCTGTGATGGTCATGGGAGGATTAATCCTTTTGATATTAACCTGTCCAAAATTGCCTTTCTTTTGTAAAACAGAACCACTCATTTAAAAGGGTTCATATTTAAGTTGAAATCTTCCAACATATATAAGAATTTTTTATTAAGTTGAAAATACTAACTTAAGAAAGCAACAGTTAATCATTTTAGTAAATTCCTCCAAATTCTTCATTAAATTTCAGTGAAATGCATTAGAAATATGGTCACAAAAGAGTTATGTTATTCAGCATATATATATATATACTAGCTGAATTACCCACACCTTGCTGCGTTTCACACATTTTTTTGTAAGAAAATGATGATTGATTTTAAATCAGTGATATAATTTATGGAGAAAAACTCTGCATTTCAATATTACTCAATGAAAAATTGGAAAACTTTATTTTTTGTAATATATCAAATCAAAATTACATTATTAAATCTTATTCTTATTTTGTTTCTTGTAAATAATTTTTTTCAAAATATCAGTTCAAAACTTTTGTGAATAGGCATCATATCTTGTCATTTACCTATGGTTTAAATTTCATATAAATCGAAGGGAAAAAATTTTCAGTGGGGGTTTGTGCCCCGAGGAACCCTTTGATTAAAATGAAATATACTTATCCAAGTACCCTGGCCAATGTAGTTTCAGAATATATATGGTTATGGGGGTCTATCTCCAAAACCATAGGAGGAGTTCGTAAACAAACAAACAAACAGTAAATAAAAAGTGACCAATATAATTGTCTGCTTTGACTTGTAATACAGTAATTTGGGTTAGTACTTTTAATGGTATTTAAGAATTGTATTTCAGAGATTGTTATATTTGTAATTTTAGGAGTTTGTGACCAGAGTTTTGGAATTCATGTGGCTGAACTTGCTCATTTTCCGAAACATGTGATAGAGGTAAGACTTCTCTCTCTCTCTCTCTCTCTCTCTCTCTCTCTCTCTCTTTCTCTCTCTCTCTCTTGTTTGCACAAGTGGGTTGATGGTATTGTTTTATAGCTGGATGCTGTAACTGTTTGTAGACCCCCGGCTCCCACCATGATATAGGAGTGGTGTTTGTTTTATGCCAGTCACAAGAACCTTGATACTGTAGTTTAGAAGTTCACTTCATAATCGCTTAGTTCCAGGTTCAGTCCTACTGCATGACTCTTAAGAAAGTATCTCCAACTATTATTTCAGGTTGACTGGTTTGTGGGTTTTTGGGTTAACAAAATCTACAGAATTATGCCAAATAGACTACTTGTTCTTGAGAGGCAAACTTCATTCGTTGTTTAGGTTCACACTACCCTTTAACCCTTTAGCATTTAAACTAGCCATATCTGGCCAGAATTCTCTCACCTCTGTCTGTTCAAACCAGTTGTAACCAGCTGTTCATACTGATGTTAAGGTATTGTTCTCAAAATAAATAATATCACAATCTCATAGATTCAATATTATGGGAGGTAAAGCCTTTACCGTGAAAATATAATAGTATATATAGAGTAATGTAAATGCTAAAGGGTTAAGTAACTTTGCACAATAATTCCCCTTATTGCAAGCATTCAAACCAGGTCTCTTGATTTCTTAAACTTCTGATTCAATAGCTGTAGTAAGGTTTGAACCTATGTTCATATGATAAGTTGTCCAGCACTTCAACCTTTTGATTGTTATATTGTTTGTAATTCTCTTGTGAACTTTTATTGTTGGTTTAATACATGTCATCATCAGTTTTATGCCTATTTTCCCAAGCTGGCATGCATTAGACAAGGCTTTTTGAGGCATAATTCTGTGGGTGCCTTTTCTTATTATAAATAAATAAACTTACTGACCCACATGCAGGGGGGGGGGGGTGTATGTACATACACAGAAACATACACATATAGATATTATCTTTCATAAATGCATTCATAGATACACACACAAAAATAAAAACTGACGTGTGTGTAAAAATCTTTTGTGAATATGTATGCGTGTGTGGGTTAAGTATATGTCTCCGTGTTTATCGGTATTCATAATACACATAGCATAGTTTGCTTTTGCCACAAGTTTCTAAATTAGTGCTATAGGTTTTGTGATGTTATTGAAACCAACAATTTTAAAGGGTTTCTATTTAAATTAAAACTACACAACATTATTTGAAGATCTTTTTTATTATGTCGAAAGCCATCATTACTATATTTCTAATGAAATGCACTATATTTCATTTAAGTAATGAAGAATTTTGATGTCATCATCATCATCATCATCATTTTACGTCCGCTTTTCCCTGCTTGCAAGGGTGGGACGAGTCTTATTCAGCACAGCATCTCTCCACTTGTCACGGTCCCTCGTCATCTCCACCGTGAGCTTCAATGATCTGAGGTCTGTTCTCACCACCTCCGCCCATGTTTTTCGTGGTCTACCTCTACCACGTCTTCCTTCAACTGGCATTTCCTGGCACTTCTTCACCCATCGGTCATCCTCCATGCGCATCACAGGTCCATACCACCTCAGTCTCCTCTCCCGTACACTACATTCTATCCCTCTCAGACACAGTTTCTCTCTCAACACATTTATGCTGGGTCGTTCACGCACATTTACACTGCACATCCAACGGAGCATGCTTGCCTCATTTCTCTCCAGCCGTCGCATATCCTCTGCGGTTGCTGCCCATGTCTCACTACCATGCAGCATCGCGCTCCTCACACAGGCATCATACAACCGGCCTTTCGTACGCAGGGAGAAACCCTTCTTCGTCAACAGAGGAAGCAGCTCCCTAAACTTCTTCCAACCCGTCCTTATTCTAGATACTATGGCCTCGGAACACCCTCCTCCCATGCTAATCTGATCTCCTAGGTACCGGAAGCTATCCACCACTTCTATAGCGCCCTCTCGCATTTGAAAAATGTGTCTATCAGTGCGACTTCTACTGTCTAATTTCCCTGTACATCTACTGCATACATATTTCTCCCTACCTGTTAGTTTGCCTGCTATCCCGCTACATCTCTTGTGTACCCAGGACCTGCATTGTGTGCATTTTATAGAATTTATGCCAGTTCCTTTTCTGCATATCGAACATGGCCATTTCCCTGACGGAATCAGGGTTTTGTCCTCTTTTCTACTCATCAACACTTTTGTCTTAGCTAGACTTACTCTCAGTCCTCTTGCTTCCAACTGCTGTTTCCATAGCCGGAATTTATTCTCTAGCTCCTCTACTGATTCTGCTATAAGAGCCAGATCGTCAGCATAGAGAAGTTCCCATGGACAGCCAGTCTTAAACTCCTCTGTTATGGCTTGGAGGACTATAATGAACAAGAGCGGGCTGAGGACCGAACCCTGATGTACTCCTACTTGTATCTGGAATTCCTCACTAAACTCCATTCCTACCCTGACTTTACTGAGAGTACCTCTGTACAAAGTTTGCACTGTCCTCACAAGCCATTCCTCAACACCTAGCTTCCTTAGGGACCACCAGATGACAGATCGGGGTACCCTATCAAAGGCCTTCTCTAGGTCAACAAAGGCTAAGTATAGTGGCTTATTCTTCTCTTGCAATTGTCTCACCAAGAAGAGGGCATCTGTTGTACTCTTCCCAGGCACAAAACCAAACTGCATCTCATCTAGTTTGACCCTTTCTCTAATTAGTTGTGCTAAAATCCTTTCTGCCACTTTCATAACCTGATCTATCAGTTTTATACCCCTATAATTGCTCCTCTCCAAAGCATCCCCTTTACCTTTGTAGCAATTTATGATAATACTGCTGCACCAGTCTTTGGGTATGACACCACCATATATAGCCTGATTGATGATGCGTGCAACCAGTTTAGTGCCTACGTCCCCTGATGCCTTCAGCATCTCAGCAACTATTCCCGATGGTCCGGCCGCCTTACCATTTTTCATTTCCCTAATCGCCTCTTGGACCCTATATTCGTCAATCTCAATAGCTGGTCCCTCTGTCGGATCTACCAAGGGTAATTTCTCTCTCTCCCATTCGTTCTCCACATTCATCAGTCTCTCATAATGTCATTTCCAGGCCTCCTTTTTCTGGTCATTCGTGACACTAAGTACACCGGCATCATCCCGGACACATTTATCTCCAGGACACATTTATCTCCAAGGATGTATTTAAAATTATTTTGGAGGATTATAATTTAAATAGGAACTTTTTCTTTGATGCATGGTTTTGTTCTATAGAACTAGAGGCTGTTTTGAGCAAGTTGGTATCAAAAGGTTATTAATTATAATACTGTATATTTCATTATAAACGTGTTGACAAAAGGGTTAGATTTTATGTTAGACATTTGAATTTTATATATTTTTTATCGATTGGTAATCTTTTCTATTTTTTAACAAATTTATTTAATGGTAAGTTTTATTCTATGAAGGAAAATGCTGTATTTATATCACTTACGTTTATTTATTCAGTTTGCCAAGAACAAAGCTAAAGAACTGGAAGATTTTCAAAGTATTGATTTACAAGGTACTGACATGGCTGGTGATGATGAACCAGCTGTAAAAAAGCGGAAGTCTGAGAAACAGGTGAGCTTGGTTTCCTCTCTTTATATTTAATATCTATATTATATCTCAGTTTGTTAACAGCAACATGGTTGGTAGCAGGTTTCCAAACAAAGACTCAAGAGGACACTTCAGATGTACCAAAGATGTGACAACCTTCCTAATGTTGGTAATTTATATAATAAATGTAAATACACCCACTACACTTGGCAGAGACGGAACGTTGAATAGAGACGGTGCTTTGTGGTATTCGTTCCGGCTCTTTGCACCCAATTTGAGTTCAAATCCCACTGAGCTCAACTTTGCCTTTCATCCTTTTGAGGTTGATAAAAAAGTACCAGTGAAGTACTTGGGTCGATTCTTCCTCTATATCTCTTTCTCACTTCCTTTCTCTCACTTTCTCTCCTTTTCTGGAAGGAATCTGCTGTATTCAGGCCTGGAGAGGAGATGGGCTTCACCAGGTTTAGAAACTGCCCTAAATTGTGATAGGCATTAATGAACTAATTTTATTTTGTCACATAATACAGCTTATAACTAACACTTGAGCGAGGTGATATAATAGTTAAGCTGCTTGATCAGGACTGATCTTGTGCTAAACAACAAGCAATACATTTACATCCGCTTTTTCCCTCCTTGCAAGGGTGGGACGGGAACTGATTCTGGCTTGATTTCTACAGCTGGATGCCCTTCCTAACACCAACCTCATTTACAGTGAGTGCTGGGTGCTTTTTTGCTTTGGCATCTCCACGACCACTTTGCAGTGGAATGATATGGACCCCAGTCCCTATCATCTCATTTCTACAGCTGAGTAAACTGGAGCAATGTGAAATAAAGTGTCTTGCTCAAGGAAACAACACATCACAATATCAAAACGTTTTCTATGAGAGGCAGTGAATAGTAAAATTGAACTTCTGTTGTGATTGGGCATTAGTGAGCTTAATTTTATTTTGTCATTTAGTACAGCTTAAAACACCCTAGGGAAAAGATTGATACAGTAGTTTGGTTTACTTAAATTAATATTTAACATTGTTTTATACCAAACCTTTTGCTATAATTTCATGTCAGAATTTTTTATGTTCCAAATACCAGATGAATGAGAAACTTATTTATGTTACTAAATCTTCATTATTTTAAAATGATAGGCAGTGTATTTCAATAGAAATATGGTAATAAAAGGGTTAATTCTGCTGACAGCCCCTCATTTTTCTCTATTTTTATTTTTTAGGAAGGGGAACAGATTATTGAAGATTTTCTTAAAAGTGTGAAGTATCTGCCTTTGGATACTCTAACAGAAGAAGAACTTAAAACTGAAATAAGCAAGCTAAAAGCTCAAGTGGAATCTAAAAATAACCTTTATATAAAAGATATTGTTGCTCTCTAATTTTTCCAGAACAGCATTAACAATTTTAAAAAAATATTTTTTACCTTATGTTTTTGTCCCCCTCCCCTCTGAACACTGTAAAAATGTCTTGAGGCAGGTATTAACAATGGTGGATCCTCTGTTGGTTTCACTGAAGTCTTGTTCAAACAACTGAGTGTCCAGTTTCTGAATTAATGTGTAAGTAGTTAAGTATTCTACAATTGTGTGCCTTTAACATTGACTCAGCGTGACACAATATGTGATAAGGCTGGACTTTTGAATTACTGGTACAATCCAGTTTCCCCTTACCAAATTTAACTGGCAAGTCTTTGGTAAACACCGTTTGTCCAAAATGCAATGCAATGAGATAAAACCTGGAATTGCAAAATTTTATTAACCCTGAAAGAAGCAGAGATAACCTGTGGAATTTGAACTCAAAACATCAAGCTGCAGTGGACTGGCAGTATCGGTAGAGGGTCGGACGCCATGCTTTGACGCATAGAGTTACGGCCCTTGCCATTCTGAGTTCAAATCCCGCCGAGATTAACTTTGCCTTTCATCCTTACGGGGTTGATAAAATAAAATACCAGTAATGCACTGGGTAATTGCTGGCCTTGTGCCAAAAGTAGAAACAATTAATTATAGATGGGTAGTGGGGTGGCAGGAATGGTAGTGCCAGATAAAATTTCTTGTAGAATTTAGTTACATCATTTTGTGTTCAAATCCTGTCAAGTTTGACTTTGCCTTTCTTCTTTCCAGTATCAATAAAAGTAGTACTTGTGGTGCTGGGAAGATTAACCCTTTAGCATTTACATTACTCTATATATACTGTTGTATTTTCACAGTAAAGGCTTTATCTCTCATAATATCAAATCTATGAAATTTTGATATTATTTATTTTGAAAACAATACCTTAACATCAGTATGAGTGACTAGTTACAGCTGGTTTGAAGAGAAAGAGGTGAGAGAACTCTGGCCAGATATAACCGGTTTAAATGCTAAAGGGTTAAATGAACTGTTTCATCCTACAAAATCTGTGGCCTTGTTTTTATGCTAGAAATCATCATCATCAGTAGCAGTAAGAGTCAACTTTGCCTCTCATGCTTCCAGGTTGATAGAATATAGTACCAGTTAAATACTAGGATCAATATACTTGACTATACCTGTCTCCCAAATTGCAGGTTTTGTGCCAATGTTAGAAAAATGTATTATTAGTAAGAGTGGTTGGCAGAATCAATAGGGCATCGGACAAAACACTTTGTGGCATTTAGTTAGGTCTCTTTTTGGAGGGTTTTAAATCATACTAAGGTCTACTTTACCTTTATTCTTTCTGAGATCAATAAAATAAAGAACTAGGGTTGTTTTAATTGACTTTCCCTCTCTCTCAAAATGTTGGCCTTATGCCTAAAATAGAAACCAGTATAATTATCATCATCACTATCATATGAGTAGATGTAATATCCTAGAGCCTTTTTATAACTGATAGGTCGGCAAAACTTGGTTATAATTTCTTTATTTTTCTTTAAAGTTCATACTTTATTCAGAATAACTCTTCCAAAGGGAGCTATCTTAACTTTATTTATAGAAAGTCTCCTAGGTAATTCTTTGATTCTTTTTTCCATACTTAACTCCTATCATCATTGTCATCATCGTCGTCATCACCATTATCATCATCATTATTTTATAAATTTACCCACTTGTTTATTCTCATTACAATTACATGAAGCAGTTTCTTGCTATAACTTTAACTTTCATATTGAAGTTGAAAATATTTACTTTCAGCAAACTAATGCCAGTTTATTTTATATGAGTGTTAAAAATTTGCATCATTTATTTCTTACTCATAAATAATGAAAACAAATTTGTATTTTATGTGAAAACTAAACCTTTTTTGTTGTCTTTTCACAGCTTTTCTATTTGTAGCTTTACTTGGATGTTGATCTTTATACATTAGCATCATTAAATGTTAAATTAATAAAATTAATGCATAAATGGAAATAAGTTTTTCTTTGTAATATTTTTTTATACTAAACTGCCTGAAACCAGCCCTATAGTTTACTTTTAGAATCATTGAACAACACAAATTTGAATTTAAAGCTAATTTTAAGTTAGTACCTTAACACACGTTTTTGACTATTAAAAATAATCTAGGATGGGCATTGTAAGGCTCTGGGTGGAAGTGGACAGTGTTGTAACACTCCACTTTCTTCCATCCAGGGTGTTGTATGCTCAAAAACGTGCATTGACCCTAGTAACTTTAACCCTTTAGCATTTAAACTGGCCATATTCTGCCACAATTCTCTCACCTCTTTCTGTTCAAACCAGCTATAACCTGCCACCCATACTAACATTAAGGTATTGTTCTCAAAATAAATATCAAAATGCCATAGATTCGATATTATGTGAAGTAAAGCCTTTACCATGAAAATATAGAGTAATGTAAATGCTAAAGGGTTACGTTAGTTTTAATTCACAAATCAGTTTATATTTATCTAAAAATACTCCTTCAAAATTTTATGCAAAACCCTTTCTTCTTAAGTTATACTCCAAACACCAGATTATTATTGAGAAAGTTACTTATATTCCTTGAAATTCTGGATTATTTTCAAAATGATTTGAAAATCATAGGCAGTGTATTTTATTAAAAATATGGTAATGAAAGGATTAATTCTCGTAAATGTTAATTAATTCCATTTATTTATGTAACCAAGATTAAACATGAACATTTTAAATTAATCTAATGCGATAATTGATAGTATCAAATGGCACAAAAAGTCATTTAAGTGTTTGGAATTCTTATTGATAAAAGTAGTTTCGTTGAGTGAGTGGAAGTGATTTTGTTTTGTTAGCTTACTTTTGGGAACATTACATCCCCCCTTCCCCCCAAAAAATCAAGATTGTGGAAAGCATAAACAAATGTGTGGTAAATGTAGTCGATAGTTGCATCAAGATAAATATATCTCTCAAGCTCTAGAACACAAAGCAAGACTATTTAAACTGGCCAGAATTCTTTCACCTCTCTGTTCAAACAGGCTTCTTTTACTGATTACAGTGCAACACCACCCTATGGACCAGATCAGGGGCTGATTAAGTTATTTTAAGGCCCTAAGTACTTCCCATATATAAAGAAAGTCTACAAGAAAATAATTTTGGGGGAATGACAAATACATTTAATTTGGATAAAATGGCATCCCTCTTACCTTGATGCTCTAAACATACTTATTTTGTTTAATGATTAATCTAACCCCACAAAGTAAGTCAATAAGGTGAAGTCTTCTTAAATAATAATAATAATAATGAAAATTATTGTGTTAAGTGCTCAGGTGCACTACAACTCATCAAAGGTGCATGTATACAATGTACAGCTGTCAGGATACCACATCCAACATGGTTGCACATGTCAATCCAGTTCATGAAGATTATGAACAGGAGAGTTGACACTGTCCCCTTGGCAGAGTCTGACTTCTACATTGAATGGTTTTGATTTAGCAGCATTTATCCAAACACAAATTTGTATAGAAACATGAGGGCAACAAGAAGTTGTCTATCAATCCCATACTCCTGCAGAGCCTTAGCGGGTCCCGTGGAAAGCAGTCTTGCCTTTTCAAGGTCTGCGAAGCAAGCATACACCTCTTGGTAATACTCCCATGATTTCTCAAAAACCAGCCACAGTGTGAATATTTGGTCGGCTGTGCTGTCTCCAAGGTAAAACCACACTATTCATCAGTTATCTTTGACTCAACAGTCTCCCTACAACTCTTTGCCAGACACTTAGCTACATCTAACACTGCAGTGACTTCCTCAAGGAAGGATCTGTATTTAGGCTGTTTGGTGCATAAACTTACACCACTCACAGAGATCGATCTTTCAGTCTAAGCTTCAAGAGGGAAATCTCTCAATGGAATCCATTCCATAATACATTCTGACTGCCAAGGGCTTGTGAGTACCTTCACTCCCGCTTGTGCAGTCATTTCTGGCGCCACACTAAGGTGAAGTCATTTTTCGATATAACTAGAAACAAACGTTGACTCATTGGATTAAGTCAGTGAAATCTTTAGTTTCGAAAATGCTCAATAGATGTAATTTACAAAAATAAATAGACAATGACAATTCAAATTAGATTATATAATGTTTCCAGTCTAATCCAAGGCCTTCTCACTCCTGTTGGAGGAACCCCTCCCTGGTTGACCTCCATCGCTTTCTGTATGGTTTTGGTCATGTCAGGGGTGTAACCGTACTCACAACATTTGGCCAATTGCAGGTTGGTGAAGCTATTTAACCCATAGTTAAAATGGGTGGCCAGACACTCACTGCATTGAAGTGAGCAATAGTAAGGTGAAGGCACGGGAATAGCTAAGCACTTGAACGAGCACCATCTGATACATCAATCAGTATAGCTTGCCGCCTACAATGATAAAAACTTCGTCATCAGCGGCGGCACAGCTTCCACGAACGTTTCGAATACCACAGGCATAGCTTACAGATAAATCTCGGTATTTCAGTTGTTTATTCCGTTGTTATAACATTGCCAGAAATAATTATAAAACACACTGTTACTCACATAGCTAAGCAACAGGTAGTAAACGTATTTAAGACTAATTAACAGAATTCGTAATATAATCGGCTTGTCTTCCCACAGCCCCGGCGGACAGAATGGCGAAGACGTTTCCCCGAAGGACGGTAAGGGAGACGCGCTGGAAAATCCACTCCAACTCGCAGGGCTCACACCTGCGGCTGGCCAGCTAGGCGCCTATGGTGGTGAGTAGGGAGGTAGCCTTAGTGTCGAGGACACCAGAAGTCTCCACTGCCAAGGGTACAACCGCAAACCTGTCTTAGGAATGAAGTGCCCTGTTCCACTGTCGCAACGTCTAAGACGATGGAAGGAGCGAAAGAGTCGCTGGCAGTAGAAATTGAGAATTACCTCCCTTTAAAGAGGAAATCGTTTCTTTACCATTTTACACGATTTATAATTGAGAATTACCTCCCTTTAAAGAGGAAATCTTTTGTCTACGATTTTACACAATTTAGAATCCTCCCAATGTTTTATCTTAAACTATATTTACCTGAAATGAATTATATATAGTTTTATATTCTTGCAAGCGTAAGTACAACAATGTTATAGCATGAATGTTTTTAATTGCTTTAACCATTGAGCATATATTAACGTATATTTGTGTTTATAGTTTAGATGGGAGGAATTAAACATTTTTGTCAAATGGTTCTGTAACTGATATTTTAAAAAATTCCGTCAATACATCTGAAGTTTTCTCTTTAGAGAAAAACGAACAAACATATTCTATGAATTAAATATACATTTCCGTTTTCAATATATATATATATATATATTGTGTATCTTTTGATAAGTAAACAACGTTGGGAAAACTTGCATGTAAAGTCACCATTAACATTATTATTTCAACTCTGTACATGAGTCCTTAATTCAGTGCATGGTTTAATGTGTTTATAGCACAAACAAACGTATATATATATATATATATATATATATATATATATATATATATATATATTTATGTGTGTGTCTATGTATATAACTTCGCCCGTAGGTCAGGAAGGAGAAATTCCGATTAACGACTTTCGTAGTACTCAGGTTGAAATAAATGTTATTCGACTCTACCTAACAGTATTGAGTACTGTTTCACTGTATTGCAATTCGTATATATGTATATATATATATATATATATAAGCAAATGAATGAAGGAGTTACAAGCCGTTAAAATAAATCCGTATAGTATTCTGAATCGCACCTCTTTGTACCTTTCTGCTTCATCATCTCTTGCGATACTTAAACCCGGCGTTCCTTACTTTTAGCGGTCGCAATAATGAAAGTAAATTTATTTTCATTTTCGAACGTCGTGTTTACATTTTGTGTGTGTGTTTAGATCTAAATTAGTTACTGTCGTTTTAACAGATTATATATATATGTGTGTGTGTAGTTGACGGTTGAGAGAAGAGTATTCAATACCGAAGTAATCTTGTAAGGAGGCTTGCAGAATGGTGAGTCCGCCATTTTGGACTCTGCTGCCTTGTAGAAGTCCCAAATCGAAGCCGTGACACTCTTGTCCAAATCATTCACCAGGGATTTTGCCAGGCAGCCGCATCATCTCCGATGGTTGGGCTTCCTATTCGGAAATTGAGGAAATTGAAGGTGGGATTTACGTTCATGATGTTGTGGTGCACGAATGGAACTTAGTAAATGCTGCGGCCCCTGATGTGCACACACAGCTCATAGAGAACACATTGAGCCGTGCAAAGAAGAAGCTTCGTCGCCAGCATGTTTCCTTTAAACACACAAAATGTAAACACGACGTTCGAAAATGAAAATAAATTTACTTTCATTATTGCGACCGCTAAAAGTAAGGAACGCCCTTAAACCCTATTATATATATATATATATATATATATGTACGTCAATACTCATCTTTTTCCATTTATCTGAGGGTTCTAAACCCCATTATCAGGCTAAAATTCCTTTAGTCAAAAATACGGTGAAAGCTATTCTATTTTCTAATTTCAAACCTGCTCACTGTTTCAAAACATACTTACTTGATATATATATATATATATGGATGGAAATGCGTAGATACTTCTATTAATCACTCATATCAAAAGATATCCAGTTGCTTGATTTATATTTATAATATTTCTTCCCTATGGACACAGTGGTTTAAATGAAGTAAATGGCTATAACTGGGAATAGTGACCGAGTCGCTCATTCCATATATATTATATTCTGCTCATATTAACTCTTAAGGTACCACACGAAACCACATTAGCAAGAACATTGTTGAAAGTACAAAACAGCACTATGACTGCATCATCTCTTAACGAACATTTTCCCTTCTAGCAATGGCTGGAAATAATTATAGTGAAGAAAATACAATCTTAGTCAATTATATATTATTGATAAACAAATATGCCTGACATCTACGTGTTTTCGAGCTATACAACAGAAATTGGAAAAAATGAGACAAGATTGTATTCCGTTAACATTTTAGAATTGGATTTTGTTAATCGTAATTTTCTTAACTTTTGTAGTGGATTTGGAAATTTGATAAATGAGAGAAAGTACCTCAACCCCACCAGCACCGCTGGATCTTGGTAGATTGGAAGCTGAAGCTATAGATAATGCTGCAAAACATGTCTCAAGTCGTTTCCAGGTATTTATGTTTTGGGGGTTTATTTTTCTGCTTAAACTTTTTCATACAAAACTTTTTATTTTTTGTTTTGTGTTGCTCCAAACATTAATAATGGTTTCTTATATAGGCACAAGGCTAGGGTTAAGTTGTTTCTAAATTCTTAAATGCCACAATAAAAAAGCACCCAGTTCATCTTGTAAAGTGGTAGTGATAAAGTGCTCCAAGTATGTACTGTAAAGTGATAATACTGGTTATAAAGAGGTTGGTATTAGGAAGGGCATCAAGCCATAGAAACCACACCATGGAATGTATGCACTAGATGTGGTCACTTGACTAACCTCAAAACATGACAACCTGTCTAATCTATGCAAGCACGGAAAATAGACATTAAATGGGAAGAACATGCCTTACACTTGTCTCTAGCTTGTATTACTTTGCACGAGCTCCTGTCACTGGTTACTGATCTAGAATGAAGAACTATTTCTGCTGCTTCTTCCTTCCAGATTTCTGCAGCAGTAGACAGCTATTTCCACTTGGTAGGTGTAGTTCCAAGACACACCCTATGAATCTTATGTGGCAATGGGTTTTGCAGCTTCACAGATGATTAATATGTGATTGACAACAGGAAGGTAAAACTGCATGCCATAAGTGTCAACTAAAAGGTTAGCACCATGAAGAGCATCCAGCCATGAAACATTGCCTCAAAAAGAACCTCATGATCAACATGAAGCCTTTCATAAGGCCATTAAGGCTAATTTTTGCTTTCACAGGGAAAAATGGCTTTAAAATGCTTACTACTGAGGCTATGTATAATATTAGTGGTATTTAGAAAAGTATGTTTGAAAGTAATATTTCTAATACTATCTTTGTATGAAACATTTCATTTGAAAATTAACTTTTATGTGATATTTTTTCTGTCTTTCTTATAATTTAGAGACCTGACCAACTGGAGAAAGTTGATCAATATAAAAGACGAGTTGCACGGAAAAAAGTATCTATAATATTTCTTTATTTATCAACTTAAGTAATCAGTAATTCTTCTCTCTGTATATATATGGTTCCAATTAAAGTACCAGATCCCTGCATGTTTTAAGAGATGACTAAAACTATTGGCACCAGGAAGAGCATCTAGCCATAAAACATTGCCATAACTCTTCAGCATTTAAACCAGCCTTATCCGGCCAGAATTCTCTCATTTCTTTCTGTTCAAACTGGCTGTAACCGACTACTCATACTTATGTTAAGATATTGTTCTCAAAATAAATAATATCAATATCTCATAGATTCAATATTATGTGAGATATTTATGCGAAATAAAGTGTTTACTATGAAAATACAATAGCATATATAGAGTGATGTAAATGCTAAAGGGTTAAAAAAGGCCCATAATAAGTATGTGGCTTGCAATGTTACCTGTTGGTTTAGCATGGAAAATGGCTTTAAAACATAATAATCAGTATTTTTCCTATTACTTTGAAAGTTACTGCTGGTCAATATGCTAACAATTCATTTCTCAACTCTGAATGCTGTATAGTGTCTAACTGTAAATAGACATGTGATACAGACCATAATTCTCTGCAGTGGTTTGTAGATCATATTTCCATCTCCTGTGCTATTGATACTAGCCAAGTCATTATCATAACCTATGCAAGTATTGGAAAATAGATGTAAATAAGCAAACAAAATAACAAAAGTTACTGCCAGGATTGGCAATTGGAAGGTAGTACCAGCAATAGAAATA
The DNA here is from genome assembly GCA_964016885.1 of Eledone cirrhosa. Classification (NCBI taxonomy): domain Eukaryota; kingdom Metazoa; phylum Mollusca; class Cephalopoda; order Octopoda; family Eledonidae; genus Eledone; species Eledone cirrhosa. The sequence continues at coordinate 98,517,890 of OZ024743.1, read as the reverse complement.
TGGTTTCTTTTTGTGTTTTTGTAGGCTTCAGTTGAAGCAATGCTGAAAACAGCTGTACAGTCACAACTTGATGGAGTTAGGACGGGATTAAATCAACTACAGAGTGCTCTGCAAGATGTCTATGAGATAAAACAAAGGTGAGATACTTGAAAAAAAAAAAAAAAAGGTTATTTTCACTGATTCCTAGCTATCATTTTTACTTTGGCTTGTCTGGGTTTCTTTAAATTCAGTATCATTACAAAGCTTTCAAAACTGCCTTGTAACTCATTTCACATAATTCAAAATTTTTTTCTTTCATTTTTAAACATATAATATTCATCTTGAGAGAGTAAAACAAACAAGGAATTTCAAAGGATAATGATGACTGTTGGGAATAGAAATGAAATGAGATGGTTGGGTCTAGTGTTAAGGAAGGCTCAAATTGACTGGCTAAAAGTAACAGAGCCATTGATAAATGTTATGAAATGAAATGGAATGAGAATAGTTGGGTCATGTGTTGAGAAAGGATGAATGTGGCTAGGTTGGAGGAGTAGAATGTGGAAGGAAGTAGAGAAAGGGGAAGATCAAGAAAGATGTGGTTAAGGATGATGGAAGACAAGATGAACCTTCATTAGTTTCCCCTATGATTTAACTCATTTGTGACCATATTTCTAATAAAAGACACTGCCAATGATTTTGAAAATAATAACAAATTTGAAGGGATTTAGTCATATAACTAACTTTATTGTTTTAAGCTGGTGTTTGGAGCATAAACTTAAGATTCTTATATAATATTATGATGGAATGTTTTTAGATAGATATAAACGCTTAGGAATAGTTTCAGACAAGCTCGTGTCTAAAGGGTTAAAAAGTTTAGGACATTATGATTTCTTAGTGCCCAAAATTATGTTGACGAAAAGTACCATTGATTATATCAACTTTACTACATGACTGGCACTTATTCTATTAACTCTGGAGGAATAAAAAGTAAAAAAAGAGTCTGTCCCCAACACGTCTTTTGAATTCAGAGCTTAGAAAGATGAAACTAAATACTTTAAGACATAGCATTTAAACTGCTCCCATTTCTGGCTACCACAAAAATGCAAATGTTCATTTGCATAAAACATCCCAATAGTGTGTATCCAGCTTATAGTAGGTACTCTAGATGTCTGCATGTCATAAGAGGTAGCTCAAACGGTTTGTGCCAAGAAGGGCATCTGGCCATATAATATTGCTTCAAAAAGGACCCCACAATAAGCACAAAACCTTTTATGGGGCTTGCAAGTCTAACCTCTGCTTTAACAGTGAAAAAATGGTATTTAGATGCTTGCTGCTACATCCCAATAATGGATGTAAAACCGATTATGAATTGATAAATTGTGACATTTTGTTCGCAAAATGTATGTTTGGATCTGTAACTCTTGAGTTGTAGGGGTGTCGTAATGATATAAGGCATGTCTTCAGCATTTTAAACCCAGTGGAGCCTATCCATCTTCAAAATCCAAATTTCAGTTCTTTTTTTTCTTTTAAACCAGCATGGATGCCATTGATGAATCTTACAAGTCCATTTCTACCTTACATGAAAGGTTAAGCAGGGTGCGAGAAGAAAATGCAAATTTCTGCCAGGTTTGTATATCTTAATTATAAAGTCTCTCTTACTTAACTAACTTCTAACTTTAACACATGAAATTATAAAATTTTACACTTGTTGCTGCCACAACCACCGCTCTCTTTCATTTTCTCTATCACACACTTTCTCTATCACACACTTTTATCACACACTTTTATCACACACTTTCTCTATCACATACTTTTATCACACACTTTCTCTATCGCACACTTTCTCTATCACACACTTTCTCTATCACATACTTTTATCACACACTTTATCGCACACTTTCTCTATCACACACTTTTATCACACACTTTCTCTATCACACACTTTCTCTATCACACACTTTTATCACACACTTTCTCTATCACACACTTTTATCACACACTTTCTCTATCACACACTTTCTCTATCACACACTTTTATCACACACTTTCTCTATCACACACTTTCTCGATCACACACTTTCTCTATCACACACTTTTATCACACACTTTCTCTATCACCACTTTCTCTATCACACACTTTTATCACACACTTTCTCTATCACACACTTTCTCTATCACACACTTTTATCACACACTTTCTCTATCACACACTTTTATCACACACTTTCTCTATCACCATTTTCTCTATCACACACTTTTATCACACACTTTCCACAATGTGACAGATTTTACACCACACATTTAATAGAAAAATTATCACTGTAAACCTAGAGTACACTAATAAATAATCATTTATCATAGATACACCGACCAATGGCATGTATTTTATTTCTAGTTGGATGCTGCAGTTGAAAACCTGAAACATATATTTCAAGTTCCAGAAACTGTAAGAAAAACCCAAGAATTAATTAATGAAAGCAAACTACTTCAAGCACACAAATTGTATGTTGACAAAATCTATTTTTCCATTTTGAATTCTAGAGATAGTGCCAGTATTGTATTGATTGGTTGTTCTCTTTTATATATATCTATGTATGTGTGCATGTATATGAGGGGGCTTTAAAAGGTTTGTGGAAAAAGTATCTAGCTAAAAATCATATGTAGGGATTTTGACCTCAATGTACCTGTACGTTCTCGTACTGTGTCATATGTTCTAACATGAACCCTTAAATGCATGCTGTAATGCGGCGCCGCCAGTCGGAAGTCGGCCCCGCTTGAGCAACATGACTTCCATCAAAACATCAAGTTCATGGTGAAGCTAGGGTGGAGTAGCAGCCAAATAATTGACATTCTGGAGCAAGTTTATGGAGACAATGCCTCAAAGAAATCAATAACCTACAAATAGATTTTAGAAGTGGAAGAGATGAGGTTGAAGATGATCCCCAATGGAAGATGTAAAACCTACTGCTTTGACATGGTTTAAATCACATGGCCCTCAGTTTTACACAGATGGACTTAAAGGCTGGTATCAACACTTGCAGAAGTGTATTGACCTAGAGGGAGCATATGTTGAAAATTAAACACCATAACTTAAACCGTTTTTTCCAACTATCTTTTTTTCCACAAACGTTTTGAAGCCCTCTCATATGTATGTGTATGCACTAGTCACTGCAAATGTTATATCAATGCTGTTTAAATGCAAGTGGTGACATTTGTTTATGTCCTACATCACCAATATGTCCCACAGTGTAGCAATTCAACGAATGTCAGTAGTATATATTTAGAAATAAAGTATCTGTTGGCATCAGGAAGGTCATTCAATTATAGTTAGTAAATCTGCCTCAAAATGTCTCATCCAATGTATGCAAGCATGGAAAAGGCAGACATAAAAATGATGTCTGAAACAAGTTAATTTGTTTCAAAGAAGCAGAGACAGTTTCATGGTTAATTCAAAATAGATAATACAGTAAGAAATCGTTTATCCTGAAATGTGAGGTTCTGCTGAAAAAGTTCATAGGCTGACTATGAAGGAGACATGTCAAATCTTGCATTCATTAATTTCAATTCTTCTTACTAATAACTGCATTGTTTCTTTCCATGTTTAAAAATAAATCTCATTTGGTCATTCCACGAGAGTATTTTGGTCAGCTAATGATCTTTACAGCTGACCCTCATAGAATCCTTATGTTCCATTTTTAGTTCTATTTACTTAAGTTTATTGATTATACATCTGAGTTCCTTTTCAAGGCTGTGTTTCACAGCCTGATGCCCTTCCTAGTCCCCACCTTTTTATTTGGTTCTTTTGACACATAGAGATACAATGTACCTATTCTGGATGTAGAGGATAGGAATAGAGCCAGTGATGGATGTTGTTAAGAAAAATGGAGTGAGATGATGGGTCATGTGATGAGCAAGAAAGTGACTGGGTGAGAGGTGTAATGGAAATGAATGAAGAAAGGAAATGGAAGATCAAGAGAGACATGGCTATAGATGATGTAAAGAAATCAAATTCAGGGCTTTAGTGAGTGGGTTTGTTGTAGATGATGGGGCAAAATGGGGGAGCTTATCATATGGCCTTTGCTTTAACAGGGAAAATGTCCTTAAACTGCTTATTGTTATTATGTATATATGTATTTTTTCCTAATTGTAGTTTAATGGACTTGGAAATGTCTCGAGATGATTTACTTTTGGAACTTCACCGACAACCCCAACAAAGTCCCACTGACAAAAATGTAAGAAATCTTTTGGAATATCCTCAAATTCTTTTTTGAAATACTTTGCAAAACATAAATGAACTGAGTGAGAAATTATGAATAAGAGGGATCAGATGCTGTTTACTTGAGAGAAGACTACGTTGGTATGGTCATGTGATGCACATGAAAGACGACAGCTGTATAAAAAAGTGCAGAGCGATCAAAATTGACGGAAGTTACGGAGTAGGTAGACCCAGAAAAACCTGGGACGATTTGATAAATTCCAACCTTACACACTTGAACTTCTCTAAGACAATGTCACTGAACTGAGATCTTTGGCGCTACACAGTAATACAGAAGACCCGCCTTGCCTATGTACAAAGCGAAACCCACAGTCAGTAGGTACCTCTTAACCAAAAATACACCCCAACCCACTACTCCTAATCCATCGTCCCACTCCCACCAACACCACCCTTTCTCTGTAAAGTTGGTACCACAACATCCAGTCCAAACTAATGAGATAATGAGATCGAGATCGTGTAGGTGTCACGACAAAAAAACACACAGTCCACGCTGTAATGTGGCCATGTAGGTAACATGGTAAAAAGTTCCCAGTCCACACTGTAAATGTGGTTGGTGTTCGGAAGGGCATCCAGCCGTAGAAAAACTGCCAGATAGTCCTATATGAGCGAGACACAGTCACCCGACTAACCTTGCCTCAAGTGGGACAACTCCCGTCTAACCCATGCTAGCGTGGAAGATGGACGTTAAACGCTGATGATGATGATGAGTTAACCAAAAAATTTCAGTTTTCATTATATTTTCATTATATTTTCACAAAACATCAAGTGATTGACATGAAAAAGATTAGCTTATGTTAACTCTTCCCAGTAGAAGAGAACTACAGTAGAGTGAAGCCAAGGACACTTGGGCAGAGGTTGTGAGAGCTAATATCAAATCAGTGAATCTCGCAGTTGAAGTCATGAAGGAGGGATGCTGTGCTAGAAAAGACCTGCACAATTCATGCAAGAAAGGAAAAAGGGGCATAAAACTGCAATGACGATCATTTCTAATGAAAGTTACTGCCTATGATATTCAAATAATAAAAAAAAAATGAAGGAAACTTGTAATACTGGTTTTTAGATAAACATGAATATTTTAAAACAAGAAGTTTTATATCATAGAATCAGATGGTTTGGTATCATAAGGGTTAACAGGAATCTTTTACAAGACTTCAATCTGCCTCATTGTTTCTAAATTCACAAATTTTAATATTCTTTATGCTATTGCATCATTGATAATGATGATTGCATTGTTGATAATATATTATTAGTCAAAAAATTTAAACAAGGTACAAGTGGAAGTGCATGGCCTAGTAGTAAGGGTGTTGGACTTACGATCATAATGTTATGAGTTTAATTTCTGGGCTGGGTTGCATGTTGTGTTCTTGAGCAAAACACTTCATTTCATGTTGCTCCAGTATCCTGAGCTAAAAATAAGTATCAGCAATAGCTGGGAGTTTAACCCTATGATGGACTGGCATCCTGTCCAGTGGGAAGTCTTGTACTCTCAGTCACTTCATGCCATGAAGCCTTCTGGCTTAAGACAGACTTAGACTAGACTATATATTGAGAGTTATTAAACAAATAATGTGAATATACATGTTTTGTTATATCAGTTGTTTACAACATGATGTAGAATTTCAGTTATTTATCTGAATTATACCAATATTTTCTAGGGATTGTTTCAATCACTCCGTTTCATATTACATTAAATTTAATACAAAATACTTAGACATGATAATCATTTCATTCTAGATTATTTTTTTAATCATTTCATTTTTCGATTTTAGACTTTAAAGCATTATTTTGCTGAAGTTGAAAAACTTTCTGAAGCCCTTGGTAAGCAATTGTGGATTATACTTCAACGGGCCTTAATATCTGTCAGACAGGAGCCAACTATTATTGTTACTGTACTTCGTATCATTGAACGAGAAGAAAGGTAACTTTTAAAAAATAATTTCTCATCCCTCTTATTAACTCTTAACATGCTGTAATGATTTATCAGAAAATAGATATTGCACTAATAACTGGATAGATATTACACTAACAACTGGGTAGATATTATAATAACAACTGGGTAGATATTACACTAACAACTGAGTAGATATTACACTAACAACTGAGTAGATATTACACTAACAACTGGGTAGATATTACACTAACAACTGGGTAGATATTACACTAACAACTGGGTAGATATTATAATAACAACTGGGTAGATATTATAATAACAACTGGGTAGATATAATAACAACTGGGTAGATATTATAATAACAACTGGGTAGATATTACACTAACAACTGGGTAGATATTACACTAACAACTGGGTAGATATTATAATAACAACTGGGTAGATATAATAACAACTGGGTAGATATAATAACAACTAGGTAGATATTATAATAACAACTGGGTAGATATTACACTAACAACTGGGTAGATATTACACTAACAACTGGGTAGATATTGCAATAATAACTGGGTAGATATTATAATAACAACTGGGTAGATATTGCACTAATAATTGGGTAGATATTACACTAATAACTGGGTAGATATTGCACTAACAACTGGGTAGATATTACATTGATAGCTGGGTAGATATTGCACTATTGAATAGGTCAATATTCCACTAACAACAACAAACATTTAATGGTTATTTTTCATGATAAAGCAGGGGTTAACTTTGCAGATGCCATGACAAGCTCCTCCATTTTCCCCTAGCCTCAGCAACCTCCCAACTTTCAGCTTTCATATCCTCTTCCATCATCTTTCATCATATCTTTTTTGGTCTTCCCTTTCCTCTAATTGCTTCCACATTCCATCACTCCTTTCACCCAGTCACATTCATTCTTCTCCAACACATGACCCAAATATCTCATTCTATTTCTCTTTGAAACCTTCATCACTAGCTCTAGTCCTCTCACCCAGTCACTTTCGTTCTTCTTCAAAACATGACCCAACCAATCATCATAGTCTTTATTTCCATCATTTTCTTCAAGACATTGTTTGTCTTCCCCTGTTTTTATAATTGTAAAATATTTTTTTAAGTTATTTCATATAATTATAATATATTTTTTCCAATAATATTTTTAATGTCTTATATTTCCAGAATAGATGTTGTTGCTTTGAGAAAGCATGACCAGTTCGGTTTTCTCCCTCCCGGTAGACCTAAACAATGGCGGAAAAAGGCATTTGAAGTTTTGAGGGAAGCCACTGCTGCCAGGTGAGTATTTCTTAAGATAGTTGTTATTTCTTAGTCCAAGGTCAGCCCTGATACAGTAGATCTCTAATTAAAGGTATTTCAGTCGTAACTATCCTGTCTTTTTGTATATGAGAAACTATATTGTCCAAATGTATCTCTTTTTTTTTTATTTAACCCTTTCATTACCATATTTCTAATGAAATACACTGCTTACGATTTTCAAATAATTTTGAAAATAATCAAGAATTTGGAGGAATTTTGTAAAATAACTAACTTCATCATTATTAAGTTGATGTTTGAAAAACTTAACTGAACTAAGGTTATTATATAAAATTATGATGAAATGATTTTAGATAAATGTAAACATTTTAAAACAAACAGTTATATATTGTAGAACTAGGGGGAGTGGTTTGGTATCAAAAGTGTTAAGATGGTAGGGTGTGATTTGAGGGAAATTTGGTTGCTTTTTTTAGCAAATTAAGCAACTGTTTAGAGTCTCCCTTATTGGTACTTATTTCTACAGATATTACATCTTTGTTGTGACTCAATATTTTATATATTTTTAGTAATATTTCTGAATTTAGAGTTCTGAGGCCTTTATCTTGACAAGTTTAATATTTAGTTTTATCTCTGGTTCATACCAACTAAAGTAGATTTTGCCTTTCATCCCACTCTCCTATTTAAATTTCAAAAAAGTGTATCTGTAATCTACTTGTTGATTCAAATGGCTAGTTACTCTCCTAAAAAGTTGGCACCATGCATAGAGAAAATATATCAGTATTTTGAAATTGACTCTATAAAATCGATACTTTTATCAAGCTAAATTTGTGACAGTTTTAATTACTAGTTAACTATTTAACTCATTGTTGATTTTAATCCTTTTATTTTCATATTTCTAATGAAATAAAATTGAAATAATCAAGAATTTGGAGGGATTTAATAATATAACTAACTAACTTATTATTAAGTTGGTGTTTGAAGCATAAAAAATGTTCTTATATAAAGTTACAATGGAAGGTCTCTAGATAAATACACTTGAAAATAAACTGTTTTGTATTATGGAACAAGGGGTAGTTTCAGGTGGTTTGGTATCAAAAGTCTTAATACTCAAAACCATTTTATAATGAAAAAATGAATTATTTTCTTAAATCCCTAAAAAAATCTTGATTATTTTAAACATTAAACAAAACACATATGCAGGTATTTCATTAGAAATATGGTTACAAAATGTTTAAATATAAAATCCATCCCTTTAGATGTATATAAATTTTATGTTACAATTTTACTTCCAGAATTGAATGCAACCAGCTGGAAGATCGTTCAGATAATAAAATGTGGCTTGTACGTCATTTGGAAATTACTAGAAAACTTATGATAGAAGATTTCAGAGTTGTTAAGGTTGTATTTTATATTTTATTTCCTATTTGATTACTAACGAAATGATGCTGTCAATAATTACAGCAATAGCATTGAATGTATTTAAATTTTGGAGTCTAGGATTGGTATACCATATATACCGGGATTACTGGATATATGAACAATCATAGAAACTGGGAAATTTGTGTTTTGATAAATTAATGGTTTGTATAAGAGAAATTAATGTTGATTACTGGCACCTGGAAGTGATTAAACATAAGAATGATATTTGAATAATTTATTACTTGGATAATAATTACATAATTAGTCAGCATATACGTACAAATCACATACAGGATTAAATCTATGAGTAACTTTGGAGAAATAACTATTTAAAGCAAACTTCTTATTGTAGCAACATGACTGAGACAGGAAATACATGTGCATGTGTGTAAAGTGTTGTGGACAGATATATATATATATATATATATGTGTGTATGTATGTAAAAGGTAAATAGAAATAACAACACAATCGGTACAGTATATGGAAGGTATATATTAGGTTAATGCTTGATATAGCAGGAAGACGCTAGTCCTTCATCAGAAGAAAGAATGAGAAATAAGATAGATTGAGGGGACGGGTGGGATGGAATTGGAAAAAATCTCTTTAGATAAAAATAACAGGTCCATTCATGTTGACATCTCTTGCAAAACTCCATTTGTAAATATGCAAACACACATGGCATATGGTTGATTCTATAAACTAAAATGTATTTTTTGTATATGAGAGAGATAGAGAAGAAGAGATGATCTTGCACTTCAAATGAATTTTTCCTTTTCTAACTTTAATTTTAGAGAGTTTTAGTTCTAATGGCTCATGCCTACATCGATTTAGCCCTCCCTCCCAGAAGCTGTATCTCATAGATAGCTAAAGCATTGTGTTTATGTTCCAAAACTTAGCCGTTTGATGAATAGAGATCAATGAAGTAAGTACCAGACTTGAACAAAATAAATACTGGGGGTGATATGTTAAACTAAATCTCTTCAAAGGCAGTTCCATTGCATGGCTACAGTTTCATAATTGAAACCAGTAAAAGATTAATTGAATAAATATCTTGTACATAAAAGATACATTCTAGTGATGGAGTCTTAGAAGCTTAATAAATTATCAACTCTGTCTTCACCCTCATCCTCACCTACCAGTGCTGGGTGTTGACTCTGAATAAAGCTGTGGAGTGAAAACTCACAACTTTTGGGATATTGTGTCTCCATAGAGCAGCTGGCAAAACCCAGCAGGGTTTGGTTCAGAAACGAAGACATCAGACAGTTGGTTGGTGCCATAATTATCAACTAGTTTGCACCTCAACACAGCAAATGGTTTAGTCAACTCTTTGAGCCTGTAACAAGTACTCAGGTTTCAAACTGATAGAGAGACCACACTAGCAGTAGATGGACAGTCACAAGCATGCTCCACATACACAGCATGGCACTACTGCAAACCTCAAGACTTGCTGCAAATCACTGTCATCTACATACAAAGTCTTTTTGGTAGGTGCCTGGATCAAAGAAGAAAGAAGTAAAATATTTGTAATCAACAAAATAACAGGAACTTTAAGGCCATTTTCCATGAATGAGGCAATGAATATTGTGAAGATAAATGGAATGAGATGGTTAGGTCATGTGTTGATGAACGATAAAAGTGACTGGGTGAGAAGAGTAATGGAATAGGGAATTAAGTAGAGGAAGGGGAATATCAAGAAAGATATAGGTTTAGTGTAGGGAGGCAATGGGGTCGACAAGGCTAACCCTCTCAATCCATAGTAAAGTTTACAAAGATATATCTTTGGTTAAAGAAACTTCTTTTTCTTGGCAAGGTTTTTGGACAATTTATAATATAAAATAATAATAATTGTTTCTTTATAATATAAAATAATAATAATGAAATTATTGTACAGTGCTCAGGTGCACTACAACTCATCATTTTAAATACTTTAAATTATATCTTTATATCATTTTTTTTCCTTATTTTTCAGACACTTTTCCCTCCAATTTTCCCTGAAGAATATAACATTATAAAGCTTTATGTTGAGATGTACCATAAATGTTTATCAGCTCATGTAAGTTCCCTTTTAGGAATTTATTTTCCTATACATTTTAGATATTATTCATGTCTATGTGGTTAAGGAATTCACTTCTCAGCCATGTGGTTTCACATTTTCCTGCCAAAAGAAAAGTTTTACCTCCTTCAGGCGCCAAGTAAGAGGCCCCATAACTTAACTAGCACAGGTCCTTGTTTGTCCTAAGTCCGGCACTGTGTGTGTATATAATTCACAATCAGAATTTGTACCTTTGCCTAACTTCTGAGACATCTTTGTAGTTCCAGACTTTGGAATTGTCTTCTATCTTATTGTTTTCCTCCTTCTTATGATCTGAACTCTTTCAAGTCTAAAATAAATTCATTTCTTTCATCTTAATTCCTCCGTCTTCATAGTCCTTTACACTAAGTGGTTTCACACCTTGTTTGGGACCCTCAAAAGAAAAAAACAACCCTATAAATTGCAAAATATTTATGTTGTAATGTTTGCTGTTATTGGACTATTGAAACTATATTGTTATTCAATATAATGACCTTAGCTGGTTTTGTGCTTGAGTCACTAGGAAATGACTACAGGGTGTCCTCCTCCCCCAAAAATATATATACACTTTGATTATCTGTACAGGCAATATTTATTAGAATGCTGTTGAATTGTGTATACATTTTTTGAGAACACCCTGTATTAATTATCTAGCCAATGTTCATATACTCTAACCCTCTCAGACAAATATGTAATAAACCTGGCCAGCAATATATTTTTACATGGCATGCTCACCTGACACTTGTCAGATCACATCTACCTATCTGTATATATAAAACTGAGGATGTCTGTCTATGTGTGTATGAGTTTGAATCCCTAAAACTCAAGAACCACCCAACCGACTGTTTTCAAACTTTACACATGTAATACTTATGTTTCAGGGCGTGTTCTGAGCAAAAAAATGTCAAATTTTCAATGCCCTAGGGACCGCATTAGGTGATTTAGCGATCTCTCTCTATAATTCTTAGTCTTTCTCTTTTTAGATAGATACATACATATAACGTCGCACCCTTATAGTATGCCTAGCTGTCTGCATTACGTCACTTCCCTGGGGATGTGTGTGTGTGTGCGCGTCTGTGAGTTTGAATCCCTAAAAGTACCCAACCGACTTTTTTCAAACTTTAGATGTGTATTACTTGTTTCAGGGAGTGTTAAGCACATAAAAAAATTGAACATTTTGATCTCCTAGGGCCCGCATTAGGTGAAAAACTGCGTTTTTTCAGGTTTCTAGGGGTTTTTTTGAGTCGTTACGTCAGACTGATTTCCTTGAAATTGTAACTATGTATTAGTCAGTCTCTTCTTCATACCGTGAGCAAAGAAAATTTAACTTTTTATGGCCTAGAGCCCGCATTATGTGAAAAACTTCATTTTTTTAGCTTTTTAGGGCTTTTTGGAGGCGTTATGTCCAGCTGATTTTCTCGAAATTTCAAGGCATATTATGCACACAAAAAAAATTCATTTTCTTGATCCTCTAGGGCCCGCATTAGGTGAAAACCTGCATTTTTCCAGCTTCATCGAGGAAAATCTTAAAGATTATCCAACCATCAGAGTGTTCGGTTTATTTTCTTTACATATTGTCCAGGCATGCAATTTTTCCACAATTAGGTCTGTTGCCGGCCCGCGTTCCAAAATACCTTATCCCGTGCAACGCCGGGTACCACTGCTAGTTAACAATATAATCTACGAGGGTAGGCTGAAAATTCATTGGCTGACAAAGATACTCTCTTGGAATGACCCAATGAGGTTTATTTTTCAAAATAGTCCCTGGAAAGAAACAATGCAGTTATTAATAAGAAGAGTTGAAATTAATGCATGCAAGATTTCACAGCTCTAGCATCACTCCTTCATAGTCAGCCTATGACCATGTAGTTGCCTAATTCATCAGGAAAAAGTTAATTGATGAATTGAATATTATTTTTGTAATTTGATATCAACGAATTGAGCCAGAATTTAGTATCATCAACAAAAGACCATTTTTACTTGGTATCTTCTCTTTGTCATATGTCTATTCTACTTTACATAATGACATGTTTCAAACATGTCATTATACTGTTATTTTTTAATCTTTTAATTGAATTTTCCATTTTTATTTATTCAAGTTGAAAGACCTTATCCAGCAGCAACTAGAAGGAAATGAATTTATTACATTGCTTACCTGGCTAAACAGCTATGAGTAAGTCATCTTCTTTCATTACAATTATTTCTTTACAAAAGCACACAACAAACATTTCAAGGTAATTTTCCCTGCTAAAGTGGAGCTACTGACCTCCCAAATGGCCGAAGAGGTCTGTATTTTATATACAGTCATATGTTCTATCGAGTGCACAGGAGAATTTGTCATGTCTTTTGACACAAACTTAAGGGTCCTCCCAACTCCTTGTTTGGCAAGCTTTCTACAGCTGGATGTCCTTCCTAACACTAACCACTTTACAGAGTGTACTGGGAGCATGCTTTCTACAGCTGGATGTCCTTCCTAACACTAACCACTTTACATGTACTGGGTGCTATTATTGTGTAGATCGCCAGCACTAGGGAGGTTGTCATGTCCTTGACACAACTAACTTTCAAAAGCCACATTTATCTAAATCAGTGGTTGGAATCCTTCAGTTCCAGACCTACATGCAACTCTTTAGCTTATTTCATGTGGCTTTTAGACACCCAAATTTTATTTTTCTATCTTATTGTATTATCAGTCTTGTATTAAAATATATAATTTGAAATGCTTTTACTAATGAATTCTCTTACGAAAACTATAAATTTACAAACATTTAATATGAAATACTTTCAGTTCCCCAGAACTTATGAAAAATCCAGAATTAAATTTTGATACGAAAGACCTGGGTCCACTCTTGGAAAACGATGTCGTTGAAATGTTGCAGGATGAGTAAGTTTTGTTAACATATTTGTTGTTTGTATATATATATATATATATATATATATATATATATATCATTATCATTATTGTTTAACGTCCATTTTTCCATGTTAGCATGGGTTAGACGAGTTGTCCTGTTGTGAGACAAGTCAGGTCAGATGTTTGGCTTGTTTTTTATGGCTGGGCGCCTTTCCTAACACCAATCATATTTACAGTGTGGGCTGGGTGCTTTTTATCATGACACCTACACATCCAGCATAGTATGCATGTTTCAATTCTTTCCAGCCATGGTATGCTTAGCTGCAGAAAAAAAGCATTAAGCTGTAACACAAGTTGTTAGCTGTCGGGACACTTCATCCTTCAAAACTTCCAGACTTCCCTAAATTTTCCAGCACTACACCTGGTATTCCTCCTCCATACACAGGTATGCATGTATCTGTGTATATCATGACTCATACACTGTTCACTTTCCTGACATTTCTACATTATTCTATGTACTATACATGCACCTTTCATAAGTTGTAATGCACCTGAGCACTGTACACAATAATTTTTTTTTTTTACATAACACTCTTGCTCCAATACATCTGTGAATGAAGCAAGAGATTGTGGAAAGGTTGTAATTTGGGCAATATATAACCAAACATTCTGTATTTCTTTTCAGATTTTTGAAGAATAAAAGAAAAGATATTATAGAATGGACTCACAATGCCTTGAAGAGTGATGAAAAGGTAAATTATAACATTTTCCATGTAAAACAACTGACATTTTTTTAATATCTTGTGATTATTGTTGAACCTCATGGTTAGATTGATCAAGTAAACCTATGATTGAAAGTATTCCTACAGTGATGATCATGTTTTTTTGTATTTTGGTGGAGGTGGTGGTGACAGTAGGGTATATGTTAGACTACATTATCAGATGTGTCCTGTCCTTATCTATGATGATGGTAATATGTGATTTGAGGGAAGTTTGGCTATTATTTCTAACATGTCAAATGGCCACGTAGAAGCTTCCTTATTGGCTCATTGAATATTATTAACTAAATTCATCATCATCATCATCATCGGTGTTTTACATTTGTTTTCTACACTGGCGTAGATTAGATGTATTGCCATATCCTGAGACCAAGCAGGTTGGAGGACCACACTCTGCTCATACATCCTAGTTTGGCGTGGTTTCTACTGCTGGATGCCCTTCTTAATGCTACTTTACTGTGTGTACTAGGTGCATTTTGCACTACCTGTTTACAAAGTGGGCTGTGTGCATTTTATCAAGGTACTGGCAATCTCCCTTTACAGCATGGGTTGGGTGTATTTGATCTTTCCACTAACTCTACTATTTTACAGAGTAGCCTGTGTGCATTTTTTTGTGGCACCAGCACTAATTAAAAGTTATAAAAGTCAAGTTTAATTTGAATAACATAGCAGCCATGTTGGAGTCTTGAGTCATGTTATGAAATCTCACAACAGGGAATTGGATTGTCCATGGATAAAATCCCCTTATGCTATTAATATCAAGTAGGCTCAGCTTTGAAATAATTATTACATTCATCATCATCATTCTTTAGCATCCATTTTTCTATGCTTCCATGGGTTAGATGTGTCGTCCACGCTGGGAGGTAAGTCTGGACAGAGTTGGCCATGTCGTACCTTGCTCCAATGAGGACTGTAAATTTAGTCGGGTATTTTACAGTTGGATGCCCTTCCGAACACCAACCACATTTACAGTGTGGAGCTGGATGGCTCCGGAGGAGGGACAGGCCAGTTGGCCACACCAAACCCATCTCACAGCGGAACCATAAGTTTGGAAGCCCAACCCATCTCACAGTGGAACCATAGTTTGGGAGCCTGGTACTGGATGGCACTGATACGAGGAGCCTAACCCATCTCACAGTGTAGCCATAGTTTTGGAGCTGGGTACTAGATGGCACCGCTATGAGGAAGGACAGTTTTCTTTAAATCTGTTGGAAGTGACATGAAGGAATGAGTAAATTATTAACTCACAATATTGTGGAAGATGAGATCACATTTGCTGCAGGTATTTTGTTATTCTATTTCGTAGAATACTTAATCCTACAAGCCTCAGTTAGGTTAGATTATGAGTAATAAAGAGGCAAACAAATGAATTGCAGAGGATGATGGGAGTAGAATCAGTGATGAATGTTGTGAAGAGAAATAGAATGAGATGGTTGATGAGGGATGAAAGTGACTTGGTGAGAAAAGTGATCTAAATGAATGTGGAAGGAATTAGAGGAAAGGGAAGACCAAGAAAGACCTGCCTAAAAAATGAGAGAGGAGGAAATGAAAGCTAGGTGTTTGGTGATGGGAGGATGCAGATAGTAGGGTTTATTATAAGGCTTGCAAGGTTGATCCCTGCTTTAGCAGGGAAAATGGCCATAAGATGCTTGTTGTGGTTGTTGTAAATAGGTACCAAATATTCTGGAAATCTGTAATAGACCTTTTGTCCATTGGATGAAGGAAATACAGTATATTCAGAACTAAACTGTGGCTTTATGACCTCCTGTGATTTGTGGAGATATTTGTAGGATCTGTTTAGAAAATGTTTATCTCAAGTATTTATTTTCCTATCATAAACTACACAATTTGACATTTGTTTTTCTGCCAGGATTGGTTTAGAGAAGAGTTACCTGAGAAAGATAAAGACCAATACTACAATACACCAATGACACTTATCATTTTTGACATGGTTGATCAGAATGTAAGTTGTTTTTTGGATTTTCAATGAAACTTACAAATACATCTAATCATTTGTCAAACTCAGATTTTATTCATTTACTGGTTTCAGGCATTAGACTACAGCCATGTAGGGGCACCATCTTAAGAGGATTTAATTGATCATATTGATCCCAGTACTTAATTTTTTAAGTTTCGTACTTATTTGTATTGATCTGTTTTTATCGAACCACAAAACAACATAAACACACACATATATAGATGATGGCCTACACTTAGTTTTTATTTACCAAATTTCATATTGGTAAACACTAGGCTATAGTAGAGGACACTTGGCCAAGGTGCCATGCAGTGGGACTAAAACCAAAACCAAGTGGTTGCAAAATATACTATGATTAAAAAATATAACTCATATTGAAAAATACATATTTCATTTAGAATTACTTTGATTTCAGTTGTAAGCTATTCCAGTTATATAGTATTAAATCAATCCTTGTTTAATTATACCTGATTAAAAAAGGTGTTATGGAAGATTTCATTATCTGTTTTGATACCAGACTGCCTGAAACTACATCTGGTTCTACAATACAAAACTGTTTATTTTAAAGTGTTTATATTTATCTAAACATAAATCCCGCCGAGGTTAACTTTGCCTTTCATCCTTACGGGGTCGATAAAATAAAGTACCAGTAATGCACTGGGTAATTGCTGGCCTTGTGCCAAAAGTAGAAACAATTATAATTCTATGTTAGAATTGGTGGATTGGCAGTATCAGTAGAGGGTCAGACGCTATGCTTTATGGTCTGAATTCAAATCCCACAGAGGTTAACTTTGCCTTTCATCCTTACGAGTTCGATAAAATAAAGTACCAGTAATACACTGGGATAATTGTTGACCTTGTGCCAAAAAGTAAAAACAATTATAATTTTATTTTAGAATCTTTGTTTTGTTATGTTTCAAATACCCAATTGATAATTAGAAAATTAGTTACATTATTAAATTTTTCTGAATTTTTAATTATTTTCAAAATTATTTTAAAATCATTGACTGTATCTTTCATTAGAAATATGTTAGGGGTTAATTATTTTTTAATTATCAACTGATTAAAAATGTGATATGGAAGATTTCATTAAATATTTTTAAGTTATGAATTAAAATATATTCACTAGTCACAAGGAAGTTTAACAGAGATGGTTTTAGCTTTCACACTCTCTTCCAGAATATCTTTCCTGATAGTGTCTAGTTCTTATTCTGACATCACTAATAACTAACTTGTGTTAAGGGAGGTGGGGGACACATTCTTCACTGAGAAAGACCTTAGCATTCATAACCATATATCTATCCCATTTTCTAAGGAGTAAGACGTCAATCTAGTTAGTATGTTTACTTAATTTATACTCACAAAAATATATTCTAAAAAATCATGATTTATTGAAAGTGGAATAGGTCATGTCAAGAAAAAATTTTGTAACTGTTCATTTTTATTAATCTTTTTTTCAAATTTTTTTTAATATTTTATTTTATTTAGTTGCAAGTTGCTCAAACTGTAAGTGCAGAATTAGCAAAGAAAGTCATTATACTATTTGTTGAAAATCTCAGTGGATTTGCAAATGATTACAAGTGTAAGTAGACTTAGTTTATTTTCTTAGATTAAAGTTTTGTTCTTTATTTTAGACTGTTTTTGTTAAGAGATATATTGTGGATATGAAGCATCTTTCTCATTTACCTAAGTCACAAAAACCTTGTTATATCATCTACATTATTCATGGTACTCATGTAAATGGAAAAGATAGACTTTGTATTTGGCAGATGCACAGGAGCAGTAAGCAATAAGAACTCACAGGAAGTAGATTCCTTCAGTTGCCAGGGAGGCTCCTTAGACGTAGTTGACAGCTTTTGTTACCTCCTTCTTCCCAAGAGGGTCATGTGGACAGTGTTCAAACACTCCTTCCACTGGGTCCTGTCAGAAGCAACCATCTCCAACTGATCTGGCTTGATCCCCAAGTGAGACCAGCGAAGCTCATGGATGTTATCCAACTATTTTGCTCAGGGTCTACCCCTGGGTCTCCTGTCAATTAGTTTTGCCCATAAAATCTGTCCAGCAATTCTATCTTGAGACATTCTAACCACATGCCCGTAATATTGGAGCTGTGATCTCTCAATTTGGAGAAGTAATAGCTTTACCTTCAGTGACTCTTTGATCAACGAGCTACGCATTCTGTTGAGTAACGTCCAGAGGAACCCCATTTCAGCCACTTGTATTCACGTTTATATTCTTTTGGTCATTACCCAAGATTCATGACCATAGGTAAGGGTTGGCACGAATACCAAATTGTATTGTACAATCCTCTTAAATTAAAGATAGCTCGACTGTAGAAAATAAAAAGGTGAAGATAGTGTTGATTGTTGTTGGGGTCTTGGGGACAGAATCAAAATATATTGAGAGGAACAAAGAAAATGGGAATAGAATGTTCAATAAAGCTATTGCAGAAAATTTGCCTCCTTGTCATGGCCAGAATTATCAGAAAAGTACTAGATAGTTGAAGAGAATAAATAGCATGGTGCTGTAGGTCGCAAGCCCGTTACTCATGCAAACATTCAAGAGTTCTAATAAAACCTGAAATAAAAGAATAAATAATAATGATATTTTAATTTGTATGAATAGTTATTTGTGATTGTTTTTTCCTTTTTCCAGTTGAGATGAAAGTCTACAAAGAAAGACACATTGGTAATCGCAATGAATCTATATATTTTCCTCAGTATATGGTAACTATCTGATTCTTATTGCTTGTATTTCTTCCACTACACAAGTAAAAAGTTCATAAATTTAATTTATTATCCAACATTAACTATATGCTTACTACTTGTACTTGTGTTGACATTCATCCAAGATGGGCTGAGCTTCAGATGGAACTTGCTTATACCAATGTTTTCAGCTGTCTACCTTGGTATTTACACAATTCCCATTGTTATATGATTCACTGACAATGTTGTCATTATATAGGTGGATTGGCAGTATCGGTAGAGGGTCGGGCGCCATGCTTTGACGCATAGAGTTACGGCCCTTGTCATTCTGAGTTCAAATCCCACTGAGGTTAACTTTGCCTTTCATCCTTACGGGGTCGATAAAATAAAGTACCAGTAATGCACTGGGTAATTGCTGGCCTTGTGCCAAAAAGTAGAAACAATTATATAGAATATCTGGCATGGTGGATTGGCAGATTGGTCAGAGCATTGGACAATGGACAATACTTTGGCAGATAGGTCAGAGCATTGGACAATGGACAATACTTTGCAGCATTTAGTTATGACTCTTTACTTTCTGAATTTAAATCCCACTGAGATCATCTTTGCCTTTAATCCTTCTAGGGTTGATAAAATAAAATACCAGTCATATATTGAGGTTGATGTAATCGACTTTTATAAGTTATTAGCAATCATTATGCAGGATGTCTAAAGAAAATCTGTTTGACCGAGTCCAATTTTCTCTAATCTTAACAACTGAGAGGATTTCAGCTCAACACTACCAGTTTGTCAAGTATTCCTATTACTTGAAGTAGAAGGTTCTACCTTTACACACAATAGAAGTTGGATGAGCTAGTGATAGTGTCTCTCTGCCAGCAGGTTATGTATTGAAATCTAATGTAGGTGTTGCTGTAGATCACATGTTGAAAGTCCTCACACTTTACTCAACTGTTGTCCAGCTAGTTAAATGTTGTCCCTTTTCATTTAACTGATAGAAATAGGTATCATATCATGTAGGAATATTATCAGCTATAGTCTGACATCCAAGGGAAGATTTAGCTTTCATTTGCTTAATGCTGTAAAACAGAAGCTAAGCACTAGCCCTTAAAAATTGCTCTAGAGACCCCTTGAGTTTGCACCTACAAAGTTCATCTCTGAGGCACAAGCCCAGACAAGGTGTTTTTGTGGAATTCCAGCAGTTGCCCATGTACACTAGTTTCCCCCTGTCCATGACACTGATGTTGTCCAAGTGAAAGGAAAAAGCTGGTACAGCTTGGCACCAGGGACTTCACAACTCATTTTTTTTCCAGCTGAGTGAACTGGAGAAATGTGAAATAAAGTGTCTTCATGAAGGACACAATGTACCTCACAGTCAAGGAATCAAACTCACAACCTCACAATTGTAAGCGCAACATTCTAACTTCAGTTTATAATTATACCAACGATAACAAGTTTGACTTGTGAGCCACCAACCAATAGGATAGTGTTCTCCTCATCATCATTTTATATCTGCTTTTCAACTGGCATGGGTTGGACAGGCTGTTGCAGTTTAAGCCAGTCTTTATTTGTAATTACTACCCTGAATCTTTTATTTAAATGTCTCTTAAACCCTTAGGAGCTTTTGAGAGCTGATACATAGTTTTGGGTTTATATTTTGAAGGGGATGAGAGAGACATCTTGAATGTCCTGAATGCCAGTCAAGTGCAGGTAATATTCCCAGATGATCTTGTACTTATTCCCAACAGCTGAGTGAACTAAGACATGTAGAATAAAACACTACCTAGAAACAAAATGATAGTTGTGAGATTTCATCTGCTGGCTCTGTTGTCAGTAGTCCAACACAAACATTTTGAATTAGTTATTTTATATAATTTTGTCAAAGTAAAAAATTCAGTTGTGTTTAAATTTTCTGTTTCTCACCAGATTGCCCATGTCAACAACTGTTTGGCATTTGCTGGTTATGTCAGACAACTTCGTAAGCGTTTCTTGGAGCTAGAGGGTCAAGAAAATATACGTACAGAAGACGAAGATGACCTCAATATGATTCGCAAAGATAATTTCCTTCAACTTGCCGATAAATTTACTGATGTTGGAGAATTTGGGTATTTCTTTTTGTATTTATTTAAAATTGTACTGTAAAATGTTAAATTTTCATTGTATTTATTAACATTTGCTCCCAATAAATGCTATAATGGAAGTCATCCAGCTGTAGAAACCAAGCCAAAAACTGGATGTATGAGCAAGACACAGTCACCTGACCAGTTTAACCCATGCAAGCATAGAAAATAGACATTAAATAGTGATAATAATGATGAATGGTAGAATCAGTAGAGTGTTGGAAAATATATGATGTGCACTTTGGTTATATCCTTCTATGTTCTAAGTTTATATCCCACTCAGGGAAAGGAAATAAAGATGTGCATTTTATTTGTGTTGAGAAGTGGTTCAAAATGGCTGTATTCTGTGTAATTAAAGAATTGGGGATTTTGGTTATCATTAGGTTCATTGTAAAGAATATTCAGTTGCTTTGAATACCTTAAATTTTATTGAAATATATTTTCACTGAATCTCCTTCTTTAGCCACTTGGGAGGTTCATAGAGGCAAAGTCCTCAGTCACATCTTCCAGAGTCTTATCAAAAGCAACTGACTCCAATTGATGTGGCTTGATCCCCAAGCAAGACCAACTGAACTCATGGATGTTATTTAACCATCTTGCTCTTGGTCTACATTTAGCTATCCTGTCAGTTAGCTTTGCCCCTAAAATCTGTCCAGTGAGTTTTTCCTTAGACATTCTAACCACGTCTTTTGAGTGAAGGTTAGTATTGGAGCTGTTATTTTTCTACATGGACCAACTCTCTGATCTCCAAGCTATAACACCCTGTTGAGTAACGCTACTCCAAAGGGTCTTAGGAGGAACCCCCATTTCGAGTGCTTATATTTGTGACCATATTCTTTTGGTAACTACCTAAGGTTTATGACCATTAGTAAGGGTAGACATGAACACCAAATTAATGATAGTGTGTTTTCAATGAATAGTTTGTTTATATATATATATATATATATGTTTTCAGGCTAGATGTCTTATTAGATGTAGTGTTGTTGGATTTACATACCAGTGGACACTTAGAACAACTCATGACCAAACAATGGTAAGTTAGAATTGCTTTTCTTGCATTTATCCCATTTGACATTGAACCCTTTAGCATTTAAACCGGCCATATCCAGTTCAAACTGGCCGTAACCAGCCACTCATGCCATCATTAAGGTATTGATCTCAAAATAAATTATAATATCATCAAAATCTTGTAGATTCCATATTATGTTAGATAAAGCCTTTACCATAAAAATATAAATAGTAATATAAATGCTAAAGGGTTAACCAACAGAATTTCTAATAATTCTTTTTCTTTAGGATGACTAGTAGTGATGCAGTGAAGACCATTTGTGCTACTTTAGCAGATTATAACGATGATTTCAAACATCTTAGACCAAAAGCTTATGATAAAATCCTCATAAAGGCTGAAAAGAAGGTCCTACACCAATACTTGAAGGCCATACTTTTAAAGTAAGTATAATTTCATTATTTTTATCCTAGTTTAACTCTAAACATCCTGTAATGATTTACTAGCCTTGTTAATTCAAATGTTTATAGTATTTTTATTAGCAAACAAATTGTGAAAATTTGTAGTAAATTAGGACTTTCATTTTTAATTTGATGTAGTCATAATGCTGTTGTCTACAATAATGTCTTGCTAATGCAGTTTTATAGGGTACAACATGCTAAGTAAAGTAAGGAAAATACAAAATAGATTGGAAATTTATAATTAAATGATTTTGTCTTACATTTTTTTTTATTCATTCTGAACTTTTCAGTGATTGCAAGTGTGTCTGTGTGTACATAAGCTGGTTAGTGTACAATTTAATACATAATTGAATTGGCTACTACCATAAGCAATAGTAAAACCAGTTCTCTTTTACTGTTACATTTGATAGGCTTATTAACCCTTTAGTTATGCATATCTCTATGTATTGTGAGAGATATGGATGGCTTCAGATAATGGGCCCAGCAAGGACTGAAACTTGAGTTAAGCCCTTCATCTTTTTCTGTCTACAGAGAAATGTGTAAATAAGACATATTTAAATATATAAATGTGTGTATTTAAGCATAAGGATGTGTGTTAGGCAGGCTCAGAAGCTCTCTACAGCTTTTTGTTGGTCCTGTTGTCTTGCATCTTTGCATACCATGTGGATAACCAGCAGGGAGTCAAGCAGTGGATTGAGGAAAGCATATTCTCTCTCTATCACCAAAATAAACAATTCATTGTGTCAGCTTTGCCTTCTCTTATCACAAGTTCTACTTTATATATATTTACAGGAGGCTTTCTTTTCGTAATTATGAAGACAGGAAAGCTGTTGCTGAAAAGATATGTAATGAAGCAGAACAGCTTGAAGAATTTTTCAATAGCCTTTACACAACTCCAAAGAAGGTAAAAAATGTTCTTTTCCTTTGAATTATTGTTGTTATTGAAATGTCTAAATTATTATTTACATTGGCCTTGCAATCGAAAGGTTGTGAGTTCAATTCTCAGACCGGGTGATGTGTTGTTTCCTTGAGCAAGACACTTTATTTCACATTGCTCCAGTTTACTCAGCTGTAGAAATGAGATGATAGGGACTGGGGTCCCTATCATTCCACTGCAAAGTGGTCGTGGAGATGCCATGGCAAAAAAGCACCCAGCACTCACTGTAAATGAGGTTGGTGTTAGGAAGGGCATCCAGCTGTAGAAATCAAGCTAGAATCAGTTCCCGTCCCACCTTTGCAAGCAGGGAAAAAGCGGATGTAAAATGATGATGAATTAATATCACTTTTTAAAAATTATGCTGTAAAATACACTATCAATGGTTTACATCATAAGAGTTAGAGCTCTACAAAATATACACTGGCCACATCCCATCATCAGAATATAGAGTAATGTTACTACTGCATTATGAAAGATACTGTTTTAGAATGATTTGTACAATGTTTGCACTTGTCTATTAATGTCTGTACTTGACTCTCAGAATATGGAACAGACTTCCAGAAACTATCATCAGATCTATTTCAGTTAATGGGAATAGGCTTTTGAAGGCCATGTGCTAATACCTCTCTTGTTACTTACACCTTTAGAAAGTAGTGGACCTTTGGAACCCCATAATCAATGACACTATTGTTCACAAATGCAAGCAATATTTTGTAGGCATGCTGATTCATTCAGGGAAACCAGAACATTCTTCTAAATATTAATGTAATGTTTTTGTTATACTTGTTTGTCGTTTGATTTGGGATTGGGTGTTAAGATTATAACAGTTGCCTCATAGGAAAGTTATATTGGTTATTTAAAACATACATAGTCTATTTGTGCTTCATAATTTTCTAGAAGTATATGTTATGTATCAAACTCATTTATCACACAATTATCTTGTCAATCAATCAAGGGGTATGAAAGTTAATTGTTGACCAATTCTTTTAGCGTGCGAGAGAGCGATTTGTTTGTTTTATTTTCTCTAACAAAAAGATCAAAGAAACTCACTGTTTTCTTTTCATTACAGGACTGTTTTATAGTGTTGAACAATTTAGCTGAAGTCATTCGTTTGCGAGATACATCCATGATGTCATTAGAAATTACTGTGAGTATTTGTTTCAGAACGATTTCTACTTTTATGTTTGTTCTTCTTGTTCTTTTGTCCTTGTTTACAGTCTTCCTTTTTCTTTCAAATATTTACTTTCTGTTGTTTTTTTCCCGTCTATCATTTACTTCTTTAATAGTAAAGAATTTGGGAAAATCACATTTTTTCCAGAGGAAGGAATCGTGAAGAAAATCTCTCTAATTTTTTTTTAATTGTCTTTCTTGCAGGGTTTAGTAAATAAATACCCAGACATGCGCCGAGATCAACTAATCAATCTTCTACTTTGCCGAGGTGATATGTCAAGATCAGAAGCTCAGAAGGTCAGTGTAAGGGCTGTTGTAACTTGGTGGGGGCAGCAGATATGTTTTTAGTTTCATAAAATATTATTAAACTCTTAACATCAATGATTTAGCTGAAAATATTAATTCAAATATTTATAGTATCTTTTCTAGTGGACAGATTGTTGTGAACATTTTCAGTATTATAGTATTGACTTTAGCATCTAATATGATGCAGACATAGTGCTGTTTTGTATTTTTCAAGAATGTCTTGCCAAGGCAGTTCCATGCAGTACAGGTGTATGTCTTTGTGTGTGTGTGTAATAATCAACAAGAGGTGAGAGAGTTCTACATCAGTAGAAGAGCGATACATTGATCAAATAATGATATTACACAACATTATAATGGTTGCTGTATGGTTTCATACTCAAACACATTTGAAATATATATATATAGAGTGAAATGTTTGAAGTCCCCAGATGTCAAATATTACTACCTCTATAAGTTTGACAATAAAGCAGCCAGTACTTCGATAGCTTGCATATATTTTATAAAATAGTTGCTTTTTTGTAAATGTAATAACTATGATAAATCTTGAAATATTAATACTTTACAATGCTCCTAACAATTACATTTAATTCTATAATTTTTTTTAGATGGTGCGAGACACTTTAGGAGATGACCACCAACTACGTTCCCGACCATATGGCATCTTTACTGATATAACAAGTTAACTTGATGGCAATAATACATTCAAGTACCAATAGTATTTTTTTTTTACATTTGATTTGCCATGTAAAAAAGAAAATGATGCTATCACATAGATTAAATATAAATTTCTTTACACTATTCACATAGCAACTTTTGTGTGCAAGAGCATGTATTCAGCAGAAGCAGACCAGTATGTTACTCATATGCTTTTAATCAACTCTGGAAGGATAAATATAGAGTCAACTGTGATAGGATTTGAACTCTGAACAAAACCCTATGCTGGCTTTCTATTGTTTCAGCTGTTTCTCAGCTTTGCACTGCTTAATATTATCAAAACTCATTTACATTTCATAGATATTCCTTATTTAAGAGCTGAGATTCTTTGTTAAGGTTGTCAGGAATAATTATTTATTATATCGGTTATTGTAGCTCCAATTAAGTAACTGACTTGGTCTGTAATGACAAATCCAATCCACATCAACATGGAAAAGTGGATGTAAAATGATGAGTTGTATTATTGTCAAGATTTACAGCTGCTGTAGAGGTTAAGGGAAGTAGCTGTGAATTAAAATGCTGGACTTGGACAACTGTGTCCAATTGAATACTTGCTAAAGCCATTCCCTCTACTGCAGTCTGCGATATTGAAAAACTGATGCCATTCCAACTTTATGGTTGAATATTTTTCAAGAGGAAACATATTTAATCCAAATAAACAATTCCTCTAACAACATTTATATACTAAACAATGCCTATTGTAACTTATTGAATAAATTTAAAGCTGATTATTGAGTATGTGTTTTCAATCATGTTTTGAATTCTGTTGAATGATTAATTCAGTGAAGTATATGATGTAACTGATTAATATTGTAAATATTTTGTCTTTAGTCATTGAATGTCATTGCTTTAATAAAGAACACACCACATACACAACAATGAGTATTTTAAGGCTATCTTTCCCTGCTAAAGTAGGGATAAGTAAGTTTTGTGGACCCCATGACAAGCTACATACCGATTATGGGGTACTTTTTGATGTGTTGGATTCCCTTCCTGCTACCAACTCTTTTAATTACCTATTAGACACAGAGGGGTCCAGTGTGTACCTAAACTGGATACGTACATTGTTTTAATAAGAAAGTCATATTAACTCTCACCATACTGCTATTTAAAAAACCACTAATTTTTATGTCCTGATTTATATAACGAAATATTGATTGCTTTGGTCCACGATATAATAAGATATTAGAATAAATTATTGTGATGCTTATTATTATTATTTTTACTTTAAGATTAAAATATATTAACCCTTTTATGACTATTTTGAGGGACTATTATTTCTTTAATAAGGTAGTAACTTAACATATGGTTCTTATATAAAATTATTTCAGGAGGTTTTAATTTAAATAAGAACTCTTTAAAATGAGTGGTTTCATAGAACCAGAGGTGGTTTGGGGCAGATTGATATAAAAAGGGTTGTTGGAATCTCACTTTCCTGTTGCACAATTGCTAAAAATACATTCATTTAAAATAAAATTGGTTTGGTTTGAAGCAAGGGGTTGTGCCCATAGCCTTCACAGGTTATCAAAAACTAGCAAGATTAATGTTCCTCTTGCGCAAGTTGATGTTTACAGAGTAACTTAATAAATGTTCTTACAGAAAATCATAATGGAGGCACATGGCTTAGTGGTTAGAGCATTGGCCTTGCAATCGAAAGGTTGTGAGTTCAATTCTCAGACCGAGTGATGTGTTGTTTCCTTGAGCAAGACACTTTATTTCACATTGCTCCAGTTTACTCAGCTGTAGAAATGAGATGATAAGGACTGGGGTCCATATCATTCCACTGCAAAGTGGTCGTGGAGGTGCCACAACAAAAAAAGCACCCAACACTCACTGTAAATGAGGTTGGTGTTAGGAAGGGCATCCAGCTGTAGAAATCAAGCCAGAATCAGTTCCCGTCGCACCCTTGCAAGCAGGGAAAAAGCGGACGTAAAATGAAATGAAAATGAAGGTTTTTAAATAAATATAGGTGTCGGTCTAACCCATGCTAGCGTGGAAGAACGGACGTAAAACGGTGATGATGATGATGATGTCACGAGAAAAAAACACAAGAGTCCACGCTGTAATGTGGTTGTGTAGGTAACATGGTAAAAAGTTCCCAGTTCCACACTGTAAATGTGGTTGGTATTAGGAAGGACATCCAGCTGTAGAAAACCTGCCAGATAGTCCTATATGAGCGAGACATGGTCATCTGACCAACCTTGCCTCAAGTGGGACAACTCCCGTCTAACCCATGCTAGCATGGAAAATGGACGTTAAACGATGATGATAGATACTTTATAACAAACATTAAAACCAGAAGCAGTTTTAGGTAGGTTCCTATCAAAAAAGTTAAAGATAGTAGAATTTGGTTGTTATTTCTAACAGGTCGATCAACTATGTTGATGCTCCCCTCTAGTTATATTTAATGGCAGTTTTATGTACACACACACATACACATACACACATATTAAGGGAGAAAATATTATTGTTAATAGATATTTTTTTCAGTTGAAAGTTAAAAAGACTTTTTAATATGACCTAATATAAATATTTACTTACTGGTGCTTGGACTAAAATAGCTCCATGTCAAAACAGAGTGGATAAACAAGTTGTTGATTCTAATGTTATTAATCAGTTGTGTGATGAGTAGCTAACAGAACTTATTTCCCAACAAAAGTATTTAAGGTTGCATTTCAGATAATATATTTAATTATGATTGTCGAACGAGTAACCTACATAATCAAGTAATACAGGATGGAGTCATACCCAATGACTGGTGCAGCAGTCATCATCATCATCACCGTTTTACGTCCGTTCTTCCACGCTAGCATGAGTTAGACGGGTTGTCCTGTTGTGGGCAGTGTCTGGTCGGCTGACCATGCCTTGCTCATACAGGAACTGATTGGCTTGATTTCTACAGCTGGATGCCCTTCCTAACACCAACCTCATTTACAGTGAGTGCTGGGTGCTTTTTCATGGCGCCTACACGTCCACTTTACAGTGTGGGCTGGGTGCTTTTTTGCCGTGGCACCTCCATGACCATCTTGCGGTGTGGGGGCATATTGACTATATGCTTCAGCTTGTACCCATGGGAGGTCGGGTACTCTGTAGTACTGCATGACGCCAGATGTCACGGTCGTGTGTCATTGCCTTTGAGAGGTGTAATTGGGTAAGGTCGGCTTTTATCACCTCATCCCAGGTCATCTTGGGTCTCCCCACTCCACGCTCCGCGGTTATCACCTCATCCCGGTCATCTTGGGTCTCCCCACTCCGCGGTTGTATCATAGTACAATCATAAATTACTACAAGGGTAAAGGTGATGCTTTAGAAAGGAGCGACTGCAGAGGAATAAAACTAATGGACCAAGTTAAGAAAGTGACAGAAAGATTCTAGAACAGTTAATTAGGAAAGAGTCAAATTAGATGAGATGTAGTTTGATTTATGCCTGGAAAAAGTACTACAGATGCCCTCTTCTTACTGAGACAACTACAAGAGATGTTTTTGATAACAAATAAGCTGCTACATCTAGTTTTTGTTGATCTAAAAAAGGCCTTTGACAGAGTACCTCAATGTTATCTGGTGGTCCTTAAGAAAATTAGGTGTAGAAGAATGGCTTATGAGAGCAGTGCATGCCATGTGCAGAGAAGCTGTCAGTAAAGTTAGAGTAGGAAGTGAATTCCTTTGAATTTTTCAAAGGTGCAGGTAGGAGTTCATTAGGGTTTAATCCTCAGCCCACTGCTGTTCATTTCAGTTCTCTAGGCCATAACAAAGGAGTTTCATGGAAACTTCTCTATGTAGATAATCTGGTTCTTACAACTGAATCCATAAAAGACTATGGAAACAGAATTTGAAATCAAAATTAAAGTGCTAGTAAGTAAGAAAGAAAATAGGGTGTTGAGAACAGCGTACATCATGTAAATCTTGGGTACACGAGAGATGTATGGGATAATGGGTAGACTAACAGGAAAGGAAGACTTTGTATGTAGAAGATGCACAGAAGTAATCAAACGGAAGAGCAGCAGTGATATAAACCTTTTCCAACCACAGGAAGGTTCCATAGAAGGGGTTGATAGCTTCTGTTATCTAGGTGACCTAATTAGCAGCAGAGGAGGGTGCTCCATATGTGTATCGTCTGCTTTGTTATTTCTGTTTACGTTTTATGCACACATGAAGACGCATGGCTTAGTGGTTAGAGCATTGGGCTTGCAACTGGAAGGTTGTGAGTTCAATTCTCAGACCGGGTGAGGCATTGTGTCCTTGAGCAAGACATTTTATTTCACGTTGCTCCAGTTTACTCAGCTGTAGAAATGAGATGGTGTGAAGCTGTATCAGCCATTGTCTTTCCCTTGGACACCATTGGTGGCGTGGAGGGAGGAGGCTGGTATGTATGGGCAACTGCTGGTCTTCTACAAACAACCTTACCCAGACTTGTGCCTTAGAGGAGAAACTTTCTAAGTGCAAATCCCATGGTCATTCGTGACCAAAGGGGGTCTTTACTTTACTTTATGCACACACACATATATATATATATATATGCACACACAAATATATATAGTGGTTCGACAAACAGAGGTCGATAAAATAAGTACCAGACTTGAAAAACATAAATACTGGCGTCTATAAGATTGCATGGCTGTAGTTTAATGACAGAAACTAGTAAAAGAATGAAAGAGCGATAGTCCATAACATTAACGTTAGTTGTTCAGGGAGGCCATCTGCATAAAAACAATAAGTAATGTAGTGAGCATAAAAATAAATCTTTAAATGACGATGAAAAGAGAAATAAGAGATTGTTTAGGGTCGCTTCAATGTGTTAGTGTTAGATTGACATTATTTTTCATGCGGATGGCGTCACTGAGTAATTAATCCCAGCTTTTTATTTTTTACATATATTTACGAGTAGTTCATCTCTGTATCCTAACGGTAAATTATGTTAGATTTGCCTTTCATCCTTACGGGTTCGATAAATAAAGTACCAGTAATCCCCTTGTTCGATTTAATTGCCCCCCCTCAAATTGTGCCTAAAGTAGAAACAATTATTATTACCTCTTTAGTATAATTTTTCTATTCTCTTTACTTTATCATCATATTAGAAACAGGCTATTAAGTAAACAAAAGTTTATTCTTAGTAGGCTAATATTAAAAAAATAGTATACAAAGTCAAAATAATTATTTCTTAAGAAATTTCCAGCTTATATTTAATTACAATTAAAAGTTTGACATAGTGACGTAATGACCGGCCACGTGACTAGAGAACTTCCGGGGAATGACAACTACTATGGAGATCTTCTCAACACAATTACTTTGGCTAATGTGAATATCAAGGAGAGGAACTGGCATTTCATTTTTAGAGGTAGACAAACAGTTTTCATGTTTAAGTGTTGTTTGGCGACTACTTCAGTTTCAGCCATTGCTGAAGCCTGTATCTACTGCCACCCTGTCTCCAGCACCCTAACTCTGTATGTTCACACCAAACTCTAATGAGTTCTAAAAAAAGCAAAGCGTAAGTATTTCTTTTATCCCACTGTTCACATTAATACGTGTATGTATATATGTTTTGATAGTTAATATAATTATATATTAAAAAAAAAGATTTAGTTTTATTCTTGAATTATACTTAATTACTTGGTTGATACGTGTTACAGAAAGTGTCGTCTGAAAACATGCGTGCAGTCTGTGTAGAAGTGATAGGTTTTAATAGCTTCCCCAGCACTAAACATTTATTTAGGTTTGTGTAAGGAACCAGTCATTGCATATATCTTGTAAAATAGTTTCTGACGAATCATGTTCTTAACTTGATGTCTATTCTCTGTTTTAACCTCTTCATGGCTGGTTGTTGTACATGGTGGGGAGGACGTGACAATATTCCATTCCATGTCTACTTTATTTACATGGCGGAGGAGGACATGACAACATTCCATGTCTACGGCCACCATGTCCACTTTATTTACATGGTGGAGCAGGACATGACAACATTCCATGTCTACGGCCACCATGTCCACTTTATTTACATGGTGGGGGAGGACATGACAACATTCCATGTCTACGGCCACCATGTCCACTTTATTTACATGGTGGGGGAGGACATGACAACATTCCATGTCTACGGCCACCATGTCCACTTTATTTACATGGTGGGGGAGGACATGACAACTTTCCATGCCTACGGCCACCATGTCCACTTTATTTACATGGTGGGGGAGGACATGACAACATTCCATGTCTACGGCCACCATGTCCACTTTATTTACATGGTGGGGGAGGACATGACAACATTCCATGTCTACGGCCACCATGTCCACTTTATTTACATGGTGGGGGAGGACATGACAACTTTCCATGTCTACGGCCACCATGTCCACTTTATTTACATGGTGGGGGAGGACATGACAACATTCCATGTCTACGGCCACCATGTCCACTTTATTTACATGGTGGAGCAGGACATAACAACATTCCATGTCTACGGCCACCCTGTCCACTTTATTTACATGGTGGAGCAGGACATGACAACTTTCTAGGTCTACTTTATTTACATGGTGGAGGGGGACATGACAACTTTCTGTCTACTTTATTTACATGGTAGGGAAGAACATGACATTCCATGTCTACGGCCACCATGTCTACTTTATTTACATGGTGGGGGAGGACATGACAACATTCCATGTCTACGGCCACCATGTCCACTTTATTTACATGGTGGAGCAGGACATGACAACATTCCATGTCTACTTTATTTACATGGTGGAGGACATGACAACATTCCATGTCTACTTTATTTACATGGTGGAGGACATGACAACATTCCATGTCTACTTTATTTACATGGTGGGGGAGGACATGACAACATTCCATGTCTACTTTATTTACATGGTGGAGGACATGACAACATTCCATGTCTACTTTATTTACATGGTGGAGGACATGACAACATTCCATGTCTACTTTATTTACATGGTGGAGGACATGACAACATTCCATGTCTACTTTATTTACATGGTGGAGGACATGACAACATTCCATGTCTACTTTATTTACATGGTGGGGGAGGACATGACAACATTCCATGTCTACTTTATTTACATGGTGGGGGAGGACATGACAACATTCCATGTCTACTTTATTTACATGGTGGAGGACATGACAACATTCCATGTCTACTTTATTTACATGGTGGGGGAGGACATGACAACATTCCATGTCTACTTTATTTACATGGTGGAGGACATGACAACATTCCATGTCTACTTTATTTACATGGTGGAGGACATGACAACATTCCATGTCTACTTTATTTACATGGTGGAGGACATGACAACATTCCATGTCTACTTTATTTACATGGTGGGGGAGGACATGACAACATTCCATGTCTACTTTATTTACATGGTGGAGGACATGACAACATTCCATGTCTACTTTATTTACATGGTGGGGGAGGACATGACAACATTCCATGTCTACTTTATTTACATGGTGGGGGAGGACATGACAACATTCCATGTCTACTTTATTTACATGGTGGGGGAGGACATGACAACATTCCATGTCTACTTTATTTACATGGTGGGGGAGGACATGACAACATTCCATGTCTACTTTATTTACATGGTGGGGGAGGACATGACAACATTCCATGTCTACTTTATTTACATGGTGGGGGAGGACATGACAACATTCCATGTCTACTTTATTTACATGGTGGGGGAGGACATGACAACATTCCATGTCTACTTTATTTACATGGTGGGGGAGGACATGACAACATTCCATGTCTACTTTATTTACATGGTGGAGGACATGACAACATTCCATGTCTACTTTATTTACATGGTGGAGGACATGACAACATTCCATGTCTACTTTATTTACATGGTGGGGGAGGACATGACAACATTCCATGTCTACTTTATTTACATGGTGGGGGAGGACATGACAACATTCCATGTCTACTTTATTTACATGGTGGAGGACATGACAACATTCCATGTCTACTTTATTTACATGGTGGAGGACATGACAACATTCCATGTCTACTTTATTTACATGGTGGAGGACATGACAACATTCCATGTCTACTTTATTTACATGGTGGGGGAGGACATGACAACATTCCATGTCTACTTTATTTACATGGTGGGGGAGGACATGACAACATTCCATGTCTACTTTATTTACATGGTGGAGGACATGACAACATTCCATGTCTACTTTATTTACATGGTGGGGGAGGACATGACAACATTCCATGTCTACTTTATTTACATGGTGGAGGACATGACAACATTCCATGTCTACTTTATTTACATGGTGGAGGACATGACAACATTCCATGTCTACTTTATTTACATGGTGGAGGACATGACAACATTCCATGTCTACTTTATTTACATGGTGGGGGAGGACATGACAACATTCCATGTCTACTTTATTTACATGGTGGGAGAGGACATGACAACATTCCATGTCTACTTTATTTACATGGTGGGGGAGGACATGACAACATTCCATGTCTACTTTATTTACATGGTGGAGGACATGACAACATTCCATGTCTACTTTATTTACATGGTGGGGGAGGACATGACAACATTCCATGTCTACTTTATTTACATGGTGGAGGACATGACAACATTCCATGTCTACTTTATTTACATGGTGGAGGACATGACAACATTCCATGTCTACTTTATTTACATGGTGGAGGACATGACAACATTCCATGTCTACTTTATTTACATGGTGGGGGAGGACATGACAACATTCCATGTCTACTTTATTTACATGGTGGGGGAGGACATGACAACATTCCATGTCTACTTTATTTACATGGTGGAGGACATGACAACATTCCATGTCTACTTTATTTACATGGTGGAGGACATGACAACATTCCATGTCTACTTTATTTACATGGTGGGGGAGGACATGACAACATTCCATGTCTACTTTATTTACATGGTGGGGGAGGACATGACAACATTCCATGTCTACTTTATTTACATGGTGGGGGAGGACATGACAACATTCCATGTCTACTTTATTTACATGGTGGGGGAGGACATGACAACATTCCATGTCTACTTTATTTACATGGTGGGGGAGGACATGACAACATTCCATGTCTACTTTATTTACATGGTGGAGGACATGACAACATTCCATGTCTACTTTATTTACATGGTGGAGGACATGACAACATTCCATGTCTACTTTATTTACATGGTGGGGGAGGACATGACAACATTCCATGTCTACTTTATTTACATGGTGGGGGAGGACATGACAACATTCCATGTCTACGGCCACCATGTCCACTTTATTTACGTATTCAGTTTTCAAATTTTCTTTCACTATTGAAACGAGATATGAATCGAAATTAATTTAGCTAATTAACTTGCTATTGTTGTGATGAGATTTTTTTTATTGTGTAACACATTTTGCAAATGATGAACTTATTAACATTAGTGTTAGATTAATTGGTTTATTATCCGAGTTAATTACCACCACTGTTAGTATGCGAGAACCAGGGTATAGCTTGTATGATATATCTAACAGAAAAACTCAGAAATTACTGTTGTCATGAAATTGTTAAAATCGATTAAAGCTTTGGCTATTTAACCACACCTTTTCAAAGTATAACTAGTATAATAATAGAATAAGCGACATTGAATGAGGAAATAAGCTTTTGTTGGGCAAGGTTAGCGAATCGGTTTCGATTCCTGGTTGATTATAATTACACCCCTGATGTTACAGTTTCCTAACTACTGTGGGTATCATTGGTTATAGATCTTTGAATAAAATGAAAATATCTTGTCCAATTTACCGAATTATCTCTCTCTGTAAACAAGTGTGTAATATGCGTGGTGAACCTTATAAGCCATTGATATCACTCAATCCATATCGACGTGATTCACATAACTTGAATGTGCTAAAATTAATTTGTAATAATAGCTGGTATAGTACAGTAAACACTTGCATGTGATCAAAGGCAATCCAGCCATGCCCATCCTATCTTTTTTGTATATTCAAGATTAAATTGTACAACATTCTTTTTCTTGTTTCAGTCATAAGACAGCGGTTATCGATCTCTTTTTGTCAACCCGCTGTTATGGGACATAAACAAAAACTAATTACAGACACATACACGTGTGTGTGTGTATATATATATATATATATATACATTTCTTTCCATTTCTCCGAGGGTTCTTAACCCCACTATCAGGCTAAATAATTTCTTTAATTTCTTTAGTCAAAATACGGCGATAGCTTACATTTCTAATAATTTCAAACCAACTCGCTGTTTCGAAAATATCTTACTTGATATATATATAATATATATATATATATATATAATATATATATATAATGGGCTTCTACACAGTTTTTGTCTACCAAATTTCCCTCACACTCACAAGGCATTGGTTTACAGTTAAAGGCATTCGCCCATCGTTCCACACTTGGACTGAACCTAAAACCATGTGGTTTTGAGGTGAAGTCCTTAACGACGTAGCCATGTATTTTAATAAATAGTCAATAAATAGTCTTGCTCAAGGACATAACACATCACCCAGTCTGGATTGTGAATCCAACTCTCTAACCACCAAGCCACTCACCTTCATAGAGTGCTGGCTCAAGTCATTTACACTCTCTCTGAAACAACAAAAACTGTCTTAGTTACATTTTGTGGTTAGAAAAAGCTATCTCACTTACCGCTTTTCATAGGCGCCGCTAAATCCCATTGCTGGTCTCTCCTCTTCCACGTGCGTTCAACTCCTTAACACCGGGAGCTGCCAGAACTCGCGTCCACACCGTTGCTAGTCACCACTAGAGAGAGAGACCCATCTGCTGGCCCTTCCGGTCGAGCACTCCCCCACTTCCGGTCACCGCACGCCACACCATACCCACACGCCCCCTTGATCTCAAGGATCAATTTTCCCCTCGTCCTTCTGCATATGAAAGTCTGCTGTCCAGGTTGCTGGTTTACGACTTCTTTGCGATCTCCGCAGTGTTGGGGCAGCGCTTTGGGTTTCCCCTCCTCGGAGTCTGTTGACACACTGATTCTACGGACATCCAGGACATGACGTGGTACTCCGTCCATGGACACATTGTTCTGGGAATTTACGGCCGTCACCGTTCCCCTTCCCCATTGAGATGTGCAGCGTGCATCTGGGGGCTTAACACAGACTTCTTCGCCCACCTGCACGAATGCACTCTCTCTCCCCACTGGCCGTTGTGGTGGCGTGCACGGGTGCCGCCACTCGTTTCTGAATACTGCTGTGTGGCACCGATTCCTCGACCTGTCCCACCCGAGGGGACATGTTGTACCAGAACACTGCCTCCATTGGTGAGATATGGCCCCGCTCCGCCATTGCCTTGATCGTCCGGTGGTGTCGCTCCACAATTCCATTCCCGCTCGGCCTGTGTGCTGCTCTGAAGAAACGGTCCACCTTCCATCCATCGAGCATCTCCCTCAGCGCCTCCGAGCGGAACGCTGCGCTGTTGTCCATCAGCAGTTCGTCCACAGGGCCCCGCTCCAAGAACACCTCTCTCAACGTCCGCATGATTTCCTCGACCATTCCAGTCTTCATCTCCCTCCATATCGCCATCCGTCCTGGTCCACAGTCGACCATCGAGAGGTACGTTCCCTGTCGGTAGTTCGTTACATCCACCGCCAATCGCTTCCAGTCGCGGACCACCGGGAGGCTTCCCGTTTCGTGCACACCCGGGGCGGGATCAATGGACTGACATCGGAAGCAGCCTCTAACCACCCTTTGAACACTGTGTCTGTTAACGTCCGAGTCGATTCTCCTGGCTAGGAACAGGCTCCTATCCACTCCCATGTGGTGCATGTCATGCAACCCTTTCAAGATCCGACTCGGTCAGCCGACACACGGCAGCCATCTCATCTTCTACCTCCTCTGGCGCTTCCGTCCAAGCTTTCTTCACCCTAGTTAAGACGTCCGCCCTATTTTTCTCTGAGGGCACGAAAACTACGCTCAGCCTCAGATGGAACTCGGTGCCCAGCTCTCCTAAAGTGCCCAGGCGGCGCTTTATCAGCATCTCCGCCGCCCTTCTCGTTCGCACTCTCTTCTCACTGGTGAACACTGATCTCACCCATCCGAGTACAGTAGCCGAGTCGGTGCGTATCTCGATGGTGCGCAGTCCCCACCTCAGGGTGAGGTTCACCCCTCTCAACACTGCGTCCAGTTCTGCCACATTGATGTGGTTGCAGTCGTCCTTCTTCCTAAGCCAGGCTGCATCCTCGACCTCAACACCTCCTATCTCCAACGTGACACCCAGCGCTATGCTGCTGGCATCGCACCATACGGTCCCGCTCTGTGATTTGGGAACATACCAGCGTCCCCGCACTGGCCTTCACCCTCCCCACGATCTCCTGCATCATGGCCACCGTCCTCTCTGTCACTCCAAGTCACTCCTCCCGCTCGTCTCTTGACATAACTGCATGCCGTCCGGAGCCACCCAGCAATCGGGTAGTGACCCACCAACTTCCCACACACCGAGAAAAGCTCCCACCTACTCATACTTGGGCCCAGTTCTGGAACTTCATTTCCCCTCTGGAATACCAAGACACCCGTCCTGTCTCGCCGTAGCCTAAGTCCCAGCGCGGCTCCTCCCTCCAACGCTTCTGACGGCTTCGCAGCCAGTCCATACCCCTGTAAATGGCTCGTGACCTCCGCCGCCGACACCACAGAATATAGGAGTTAGTGGCCCTCTTCATCTTGTCGGCCTTTCCCAGAATGGTCTTGAGGACCGCCGCCATGATCTTCGGTGCAGAGCTCAGCCCGAAACCGAGCCTGGTCAGGCAATATGTCCGGCTCTTATACCTGACCAGCTGATACTGCCAGAGCTTCTCAGCTATGTGTAATTGTAAGTATGCTGACTTTAGATCTACGATTGCTGAACCCTCCATCATTGTCTCCACTCACGCAGAGTTTCCCCACAGACATCCGTGACCTCGCCACCCGTGTGGCATGACACGTGCTCGTTCAGCTCCCGAAAGTCCAGCACCAGCCTCACCTTGTTCTTCGTGGGTTGCGCCACCGCCATTAATGGCAATACTCCGCACTTCACCTCCTCTTTCCAGGGAAGCAGTATGCCCTCCTCAATCCATCTCTCTACCTCTCGCTCGAACTCGCTCCTAATGTTTCCCTTCAATGTGTGTTGATAGCAGCCCACTTTGGTCTTCAGTGTTGGTGGTTCTCCCTTCCAGTACCACTCAACAACCCATCGCTGCCCATCGAACATGGCCTTGAAGTCTTTGTCCTGCACAGTGTACGTGGCGTATTTCTCCTCGTAGGCCTTCTGGTACTCCTGTCGCGCACTCACAGCGCATACCGATGCAGCGGCACCAAACGACACACCAACGTTGTTCACTGTGACGCCTCCTAGACGGCCAATTGCGTCCATGCCCATAACCACGCCGATCCCATCCACCACGCTGTCTACTACGATGGCAGAAAGCCTTATTTTCCTTCCCCGTACCGCTATTTCCATCTCGCTGCGACCTCGGCATTCAATTTTCCTGCCGTCGACTGCCCTTACGCTGCTCTTCTCTCTCCACCTCTGCGCCACCCCCGTGGTCACCAGTGTTGTACAGCCCGTGTCCACGAGGGCTCGCTGTGGTTTTCCCCTCACGAAGACTTCCACCATGGGGCAACTACCGGCGCAGCAGTTCCTCTTGGATCGTTTCCCTGGTCGCAGTTAATAGCGATGTGGCCTGGTCGCTTACACCGGTAGCATATTATTTCCGGCCTTGACTCTCTGCAGTCTCTAGCCATGTGCGGGCCCTGGCACCGAAAACAGCGACCTCTAAACGTTCGCGGGCGACCGCGTGCCGTGGTTGCCTCCTTTTCACCATTTCGCTACCAGCTGTCTTGAGCCTCTGTAGTTGCTATCGCCGCAACACTCTTCTTGGTATCTTCTGCTATGATCCGGGCTTGTTCCACCAGTGAACGCATTTCCATTTCTTTGTAACCCTGGACTTGCTGCAGTTTCACTGCTATGTCGTCTGGAAATCCATTTATGAACGCCAACCGCACCGTGCATTCGCATTCCACCTGATATCCAGCCAACATGGCCAATCGCCGTATTTCCGCTGCGAAAATGTTAACGCGTTCACCGTTCCATCTAATTCTTGCCAGCTTAGCAAAAGCGGCTAACGGTCCCTCTGCGAACGCTTCCATCATGCGCCTCTCAATCTTTTGCGCATCTCTTTAGCTGTGTTCGTCCAACTCAAGGAAGAGTACCAACACATCCCCCTCGAGGTACAGTGCCATGAGGCCAGCCGCATCTTCTATCTTCTGCAAGCTTGCGACCAGCCGGACTTTTCGCAGCCAAGCGACAACATGACCTTCCCCGGTAAATGCTGATAGCTTCGCTTGTTCGTAGTCTTGTCGCCATCTTCTAATTTTTCTTGCGGTACGTGATAAAAAAAACAAAACAAGACCCCTCTCTGTTTTTCCAGTACCTTTTTTTTTTTTTTTCAATAAGATCTCAGTTTCCAGTCCCGAAATAGCTTGTGGTTAGAAAAAGCTATCTCACTTACCGCTTTTCATAGGCGCCGCTAAATCCCACTGCTGGTTTCTCCTCTTCCACGTGCGTCCAACTCCTTAACACCGGGAGCTGCCAGAACTCGCGTCCACACCGTTGCTGGTCACCACTAGAGAGAGACCCATCTGCTGGCCCTTCCGGTCGAGCATCCTTCCGGCCAAGCACCCTTCCGGTCGAACACTCCCCCGCTTTCGGCCACCACACACCACACCATACCCACACATTTTACTCTAGAAGCTGTCAATTTCTGGGCTAAATTAAAATACTATAATTGATGAGCTACTTGGTTTTCATAGGCCAAAGCTAGATTGATATATCTGAGAAGATGTGTGGCTTAGTGGTGAGGGTATTCAGCTTAACACTGTGAGGTTGATTCCTGTTGGAATATATTGAGCAAATGAAGGCATGCCTCCTAGTGCTTTGGGATTTGATCATAAGATTGACAGTTCAATTTCTGGACTAGGTGGCATGTTATGTTCTTGAGCAAGACACTTTTTTTTTTCATGCTGCTCATGTTCACTCAGCTGATAAAAAATAGTTGCACTTGTAAATTCAAAGGGCTAGCAAAAGGTCAGCTTAGTCACATACTGTCAAGCTGAATCTGTCTGAGAACTGTGTTAAGGGTTCACAAGTCTGTAGAATACTCAATCACCTGCACATTATCACAAGCAGGCTGTTCCGTTGTTCAAGCAACTGAAACACTCTGTGTTGGAATTGAAGGTCCAAGTCACAAGGGATCATCAACTTTTTGTAATGACCCATTTTTTGGCCCACATGTGTATTATATCATCTCTTATAACAATATGAAAAGTTCTGAGGCCCACTGAGAACACAATAATACATTTGTGGGCTGTGGCTCACCTGTTGCTGAACACTTTTGACAGTAATGTATACCATGCAACCCAATGAGGGAGCTTTTAGAAACAACTATTATAGACTGTAATATTTTATCTGTTATTATTATTTTTTTTTAAATTCCTTAATTCTTAAACTAATTTTGAAAAGGAATAGAAACCATCCATGAAAGTAAAACCATTGTTATAGTGAGAAACAGAACTTGGAGGTAGACTACACATCCAATTATTGGAACAGACTAGGAACAATACATACAGTGATAAAAACATAAGAATTGTGACACATCTCAGTTTCTATGATACTAGATACTATGTACCCATCACAGCCATAAATATTCTGCACCTTAAGATAGTGCTTTAGGGTTTACCATTGGAGGTATAAAGAGATTGTATGGGCTTCCAAGTCTTGTTAAATTATAAAATATACTAGTCATATGGGAGTATCTGTAGGACAGTGCATAAGAGATTAAACTGGTACAAACCTTTTGGAAAACAAATATCTTACAGAAAATGTTTCTGAGAAATGTCATAAGTATTCTATAAAACTAAATATGCCTTCGTTAGTCATAATTCTAGTTGATCTATTGCTACTTTGCAATCTGTGCAATGCTGGGTATACTGGTAGTTAACAAGTTTACTTACAATATGAATGGAAAACTTGTGACTGTTAATATCTTGTGATATATGAAGTTTGAGAAAGGAAAGAGTGATTTCATTGTTATAGAATATTCTTGCCAGAGGGACAACATAAATAAAACTGTGTCAATGAGTACTGTAGTTTCAGTCAGCTGTCATCTCTAATTTTTGTTGTCTCATCTTCTGAAGCAAAAAAGTAAATTTTGCTGACTTGCACATATTTAACACATGGCTGACAGGATACATATGATGAGAGGGGAGAGGATGCACATGATATAGAGGATAATTGGAAATTCTTACATGACAACCTATTGCAAACTACTGATGAGACTTGTGGCTGGAGCAAAGTGCTGGCCAGACAGAGGGTGATCTGGTAGTGTAAGAGCAAAGTGGATGGAGCCATTAAGACCAAGAGACAGGTGTAGAAAGACTGGAAACATTGGGATAGCAGAGACCAGTACCAGGTAGTTAAGAGAGAAGCTACATAGAGAGTTATACATAGCATGGAATGAGGCTGAAAAAATGTTTGCCAATGTCTTGTGACATGAGGATCAGAGACGTGAGGCATTCCACATTGCAATGCAGTATGTCAGTGAATTGGGATGTTATTGAGGAATAATGTTTCCGAGATGACACTGCTGCATTTCGTACCACTGATGCTCAAAAGAGAGAAGCCTGGAAATGTTACTATGAGAGGCTGATGAATTTTGAAAATGAATGGGAGGAAGAGAGACTGCT
This sequence comes from Eledone cirrhosa, assembly GCA_964016885.1. Lineage (NCBI taxonomy): Eukaryota > Metazoa > Mollusca > Cephalopoda > Octopoda > Eledonidae > Eledone > Eledone cirrhosa. The sequence goes on along the minus strand of OZ024743.1, from coordinate 98,475,149 downwards.
CCCAGCTGACACAACAGAGTGAGCAGCTATAGAAATAAGTCATAGGATCAAAGAAGCAATCAAGGAGATGAAGAATGGTAAAGCTGTGGGGTCCATCAGAGATATTTGCTGAGACAGTAAAATTATCTGGAGAACTAGGCACTGAGTAACCCACATTGTCACGACGGAGTCATACCTAATGACTAGCGCAGCAGTACAATTGTAATTTGCTAGGGAAAAAGTGATGCTCTAGAACACAAGTTCTCAACCTATTTAGGCTAAACGCCCCCTTTTGTCCCTCAAAATCACGAAATGTCCCCCTACCTATTTTTCCATTTTTCAATATATTACTGATTTTGATATCAGTAGATTACTAAAAAATTGATTAACAATATTCCAAAAATATCATTGCAGGCAGCTGAGAGTATAAATACATTCCTTGAAAGGAAATATATAAATTTCCAAAAAAGGAACACATTCATTAGTAAATGGTAAAATATATACAACAATGAGTAAGTGATTTGTGGTAGATGGTATCCAGTCCAGTCAGACTGCAACTACAAATAAAAAAATTGTTAGTTTGCTTTGTAACAATAGCATATCCAAGTTTTCGGATAAATCAACTTTAACTTTGACCTCATTTCAATGGGACCCTTGAGCTTCATGGAGTCTAGCTAACTCTTTAACATCAGGCTGAATTTTCCTAAGCTGTAGCCAGAGATCTCCACGTGTAATTACATTGTAGCGGTTGTTAGCCTTACTGTGCAGTCTGGAAACAGCACCAAACTTCCTCTCGACTAAGTATGAGCTTGGAAAAAGCAGAACAAATCTCTTAGCCTCTGCATGTAGGTGTGGAAATCGAAGCTGAATTTCCTCTTGCATCCCAAAATGGGAAATCTAATTTTGATCATGTCATCTGCTTGTAGTTCAATGAATTCTTCCTGAAATTTATTGCTATGAAGGGATCTGCTATCCACATTGGGATGTCCATCGGCAAAAGGTCGACAAACCGTTTTCTCATGTCTTGTAGCGCATGGAGGAGAGTGGTATAAATTTGGAGTTGGTCATCTCTTACAATGTTTTGAACATTGGTGACATCATCATCGTTTAACGTCCATCTTCCACGCTAGCATGGGTTTGGATGGGAATTTTCCCACTTGAGGCAAGATTGGTTGTCTTGCTTGTATAGGACTGTCTGGCAGGTTTTCTACGGCTGGATGCCCTTCCTAACACCAACCACGTTTACAGTGTGGACTGGGAGGTTTTTACCATGTTACCTACACGGCCACATTACAGCGTGGGCTGTGTTTTTTTGTCGTGACACCTACACGACCTCATTTATTTAGGACTGGATGTTGTGGTAACAACATAACTTTACATCGAAAGGGGGGTAGTGGGACGGGGGTGTATTTTGGTTAAGAAGTGCTTACTGAATAGGTTTTGCTTTGCACTTAAGCAAGGTGGGTCTTCTGTATTAGTGTGTAGCGCCAAAGATCTCGGTCCAGTGACATTGTCTTGGAAAGGTGTAAGTGTGTGAGGTCGGAATTTATCAAGTCGTCCCAGGTTTTTCTGGGTCTGCCTACTCCGTGGTTACCGTCTATTTTGATCGCCCTGCACTTTTTTATACAGCTGTCGTCTTTCATGTGCATCACGTGACCATACCAACGCAGTCTTCTCTCGAGTAAACAGCATCTGATCCCTCTTATTCCTAAATTCTCACTTTATGCATTGCCGTTCACGTATATTACTATTACACATCCAGCGGAGCATGCAAGCTTCGTTCTTCTCCAGTCTGCATAGATCCTCTGCACACAATGCCCAAGTCTCACTGCCATGTAACATTGCTTTTCGTATGCAGGCATCATACAGACTGCCTTTCATTTTTAGAGAGAAACCTTTAGCGGCCAATAGTGGTATAAGCTCTCTGAACTTTTTCCATCCTGTTCTGACTCTAGCTACTGTACTTTCAGAGCACCTTCCACCACTGCTGATTTTGTCACCCAGGTAACAGAAGGTGTCCACTATTTCTATAGAACCATCTGTGCAATGGAATGAGCTAGTATTCTGTGGGCACTTGCTGCTACTTATTGCACCTGAGCACTGGCCACATATAAAATCTATATTCTTAGTTAGCTTATCTGTGATCCCACTACATCTTTTATGCACCCATACTTTGCATTTGGGACATAAAATGGAGTTTCTGCCTACTACTTTCCTACACACTGAGCATGGCCATTTCCCAGATGAGACCAGTGCCCTATTTTCCTTCCTACATACTAGAACTTTAGTCTTAGACAGGTTAATTTTAAGGCCTTTTGATTCTAGGCCATGCTTCCATGTTTAGAATTTCTTCTCTAGTTCAGCCATAGATTCAGCTATGAGCGTTAGATCATCTGCGTATAGGAGTTCCCATGGGCAGCCGGTCTTGAACTCCTCTGTTATAGCCTGAAGGGCAATAATAAATAGGAGGGGGCTAAGGATGGAGCCCTGATGAACACCAACTTTTATGCTAAACTCTTCACTATATTTGTTGTTAATTCTAACCTTGCTGACTGTTTCTTTATACATGGCTTGTATAGCTCTCACAAGCCATTCATCAACACCTAGTTTTCTAAGAGCCCACCAGATAATGGGGCGTGGGACTCTGTCAAAGGCTTTCTCCAAGTCAACAAAAGCTAAGTATAGGGGTTTACTTTTAGCTAGGTACTCCTCCTGTAGTTGTCGTACAATGAAAAGAGCGTCTGAGGTACTTTTACCTGACACAAACCCGAACTGCATTTCATCTAGATCAATTCGCTCTCTGATTAGTTGCACTATTACTTTTTCTGTGACCTTCATGACCTGGTCAATTAATTTAATGCCTGTATAGTTTCCCCTATCTAGGGCATCTCCTTTACCCTTGTAGCAGTTAATAATATGCTGCTACGCCAGTCCTTCGGTACGACCTCATTCTGTATGACTTGGTTTACTATCCGGGTGACCATAGTGTGTCCCACCGTTCCAGATGCTTTCAGCATTCAGCAACTATTTCCGAAGGCCCAGCTGCCTTGCCCGTCTTCATATCTTTGATTGCCTTACTTATTATACTACCTTCAACTTGCACTGCTGGTCCCTCTATTGGATTGATGTGGGTGAGGCTGTCTTTCTCCCATTTATTCTCCTCATTTAGTAGCCTTTCGACACTAGGAAAATTATAGAATTCCCGTCAACAAAGATTCCTTTCGATGACATTCAATTTGGCCAGGAATGTTTTACAGCATTCCTTGCTTTAAGCAAGGTGATCTTCTTCCCCTGCAAAGCCAAAATGACGCTATTGCATTTGTCGATGATGTCAGTGAGGTAGGCGCAGTCTTGCCTCACATCGAGGGTTTTCTTGTACAGTTCTGTGTTGCGTCCTCGCAGAAACTCAATGATAGTCGAAGAGTTTAAAGAAGTGAGTAAGGCACTTGCTCTTTGAAATTCACCTCACCTCCGTATGAAGGAGCAACTTGACAAATTCTTCGTCATTATCTTGGCACAGTTGCCAGAAAATTCGTTCATTGAGGGAATGCCTTTTGATAAAATTGATGACATCAATGGCCACCTGCAATGACTTGCTCATCGGCGTGCTGAGTTTCTTCGCAGCCAAGTGTTGTCGATGAATGACACAATGAACAGCAAATACATATAGATTTTCTCTCTTCAGAAGAGTGACAAAACCCTTATGTTGGCCGACCATTGCTCTTGCGTCGTCCGTAGCACATGATACAATGTGTTGTATGTAGTCCTAGATGTATGTATTACCTGCTTATGTATTGCATGTGGTCCCAGCTGAATGTATTACCTGCTTGTGTGTTGTATGTGGTCCTAGATGTGTGTATTACCTCCATGTGTTGTATGTGGTCCTAGATGTTTGTATTACCTGCTTATGTATTGTATGTGGTCCTAGATGTATGTATTACCTGCCTGTGTGTTGTATGTGGTCTTAGATGTTAGTGCTACCTCCTTGTGTGTTGCATGTGGTCCTAGATGTGTGTATTACCTGCTTGTGTTGTATGTGGTCCTAGATGTGTGTATTACCTTCCTGTGTGTTGTATGTAGTCCTAGATGTGTGTGCTACCTCCTTATGTGTTGCATGTGGTCCTAGATGTATGTATTGCCTTCCTGTGTGTTGTATGTTGTCCTAGATGTGTGTATTACCTACCTGTGTGTTGTATGTAGTCCTAGATGTGTTGTTACCTGCTTATGTGTTGCATGTGATCCTAGATGTATGTATTACATGCCTGTGTTTTGTATGTGGTCCTAGATGTGTGTATTACCTCCTTGTGTGTTGTATGTGGTCCTAGATGTGTTACCTTATGTGTTGTATGTGGTCCTAGATGTGTGTGTTACCTCCTTATGTGTTGTATGTTGTCCTAAATGTGTGTGTTACCTCCCTATGTGTTGTATGTGGTCCTAGATGTGTGTGTTACCTCCTTATGTGTTGTATGTGGTCCTAGATGTGTGTATTACCTCCATGTGTTGTATGTGGTCCTAGATGTTTGTATTACCTGCTTATGTATTGTATGTGGTCCTAGATGTATGTATTACCTGCCTGTGTGTTGTATGTGGTCTTAGATGTTAGTGCTACCTCCTTGTGTGTTGCATGTGGTCCTAGATGTGTGTATTACCTGCTTGTGTTGTATGTGGTCCTAGATGTGTGTATTACCTTCCTGTGTGTTGTATGTAGTCCTAGATGTGTGTGCTACCTCCTTATGTGTTGCATGTGGTCCTAGATGTATGTATTGCCTTCCTGTGTGTTGTATGTTGTCCTAGATGTGTGTATTACCTACCTGTGTGTTGTATGTAGTCCTAGATGTGTTGTGTTACCTGCTTATGTGTTGCATGTGATCCTAGATGTATGTATTACATGCCTGTGTGTTGTATGTGGTCCTAGATGTGTGTATTACCTCCTTGTGTGTTGTATGTGGTCCTAGATGTGTTACCTTATGTGTTGTATGTGGTCCTAGATGTGTGTGTTACCTCCTTATGTGTTGTATGTTGTCCTAAATGTGTGTGTTACCTCCCTATGTGTTGTATGTGGTCCTAGATGTGTGTGTTACCTCCTTATGTGTTGTATGTGGTTCTAGATGTGTGTGTTACCTCCTTATGTGTTGTATGTGGTCCTAAATGTGTGTTACCTCCTTATGTGTTGTATGTGGTCATAGATGTGTGTGTTACCTCCTTATGTGTTGTATGTGTGTGTTACCTCCTTGTGTGTGTTACCTCCTTATGTGTTGTATGTGGTCCTAGATGTGTGTGTTACCTCCTTATGTGTTGTATGTGGTCCTAGATGTGTGTGTTACCTCCTTATGTGTTGTATGTGGTCCTAGATGTGTGTATTATCTGATTGTGTTGTAAGTTGTCCTAGATGTGTGTGCTACCCACTTCTGTGTTTTCTTTTTTTTTTTTATTTGTAAAATAAAATAGGGAATAAAATAGATCTACATAGTGTTAACTCGTTATGGTTGAGTCAATAATTTCAGACATGAAATACATTATCGGTGAAGGAAAGACAAGATTCTAACTGACTGCGCTCAGTGTTCTTGACCCAGTTGACTGTGGGTTTTTTTCATTTTTAGGATCTCAATTGCTGGTTAATGTGTAGACACGCCTGCACACCTGCAGTCAGAACATAGTTATGCTGTCTGCATGCTCATTCAAATGCATTCACACTGGCTGTCTCAAAGACATACAAATATGGCTTATAAAACTTACCAAAGTAAAGAGCCTTCCAACACCCCTCTAGCGCCCTCCAAAGCTCCAAACGCCCCACTAACACCCCCCTGGAGTTCCAAAACGCCTCCAGGGGTGCATATGCCCCCTGTTGAGAACCTTTGCTCTAGAAAGTAGCAATTACAGAGGAATTGGACCAAGTTATGAAAATGATGGAAAGAGCTCCAGTACAGTTAATTAGGGAAAGAGTTAAATTAGTTGAGATGCATTTTGATTTTATGCCTGGAAAAAGTACTACAGATGCCCTCTTCTTAGTGAGACAACAACAAAAGAAGTTCCTAGCCAAGAATAAGCCACTATATTTAGCTTTTGTTGATCTAGAAGAGGCTTTTGACAGAGTACCTTGATCTGTCATTCAGTGGTCCTTAAGGAAATTAGTTGTAGAAGAATGGCTTGTGAGAGCAGTGCAAGCCATGTACAGTGGAGCTGTCAGTAAAGAGAGAGTAGGAAGTTTGTTTTTTTTTCTTTTGAGGAATTCAAAATACAGGTAAGAGTCCCTCAGGGTTTGGTTCTTAGTCCACTTCTATTCATTAGTTTTCCAGGCCATAATAGAAGTTTAATAGTGGCTGCCATGGGAACTTCATTTTGAGGATGATCTGGTTCTTATAGTGGAATCCATAGAAGAACTAGAGAATAAGTTCTGACTGTGGAAACAGAATTAATAGGGCTGGGAGTAAACTTAAAAAAATCGAAAGTGTTACTAAGCAAGGAAAAAAGACAGAACCCTTACTCGATATGCAGAAAAGGAGTAGGTAGCATCTCTAATTGATGTACAGGATGCAAATCTTGGATACACAAGGGATTCAGTGGGATAGCAGGCAGACTAACTCGAAGGGAAAATTTTGTATGTACTAGATGCACAGGGATAATTGATGGGAAGCGCATCAGAAATATAATCTTTTTCAATCACATGAAGGATCCCTAGAAGTGGTTGATAGCTTCTGTTACCTAGGTGGTCTAATTAGCAGCAGAGGAGGGTGCTCTGTGAGCATAATAGGATGGAAGAAGTTTAGAGAGCTATTCTCTCTGTTGATAACAAAAGATTTTTCCCTCCGAACAAAAGGATGGCTGTATAATGCCTGTATATGAAGAGTGATTCTACATGGTAGTGAAACATGAGCAGTAGCTGCAGAGGAATGTGTGGGCTGGAGAGAAATCAAGTAACCATGTTTCAATGGATGTGCAGTGTTAATATGAGAGAACAGTAAAACTTGGATGAACTGAGATAGAATCTAGATTTAATAGGAATCGGAAGTGGTGTGCAAGAGAGAATAGTTCATTGTTATGGAAATGTGATGCCCATGGATGAGGATTGTTAGATGAAGTGTCAGGAAATCCCAGCAGAAGGAAGCCACAGTAGTAGATGAAGAGCTGATAAAGGAACGCAATAAGTGGAGAGATGCTGTGCTGAAAAGGACTTGTCTAGCCCATGCAAGCATGGAAAAGTGGGTCTACAAATGATAATGATGATCTGTCGCTCTATCCAAAGTAGCCTTTTCCTAACAAATTACCTGAAACTGCCCCTGGTTTTACAATACAAAATTGTTTTTAGAATGTTTGCATCTATCTAAAACCTTCCATTATAAGCTGATTGTAACAACCCATCAAACCTATGCCAGCATGGAAAGATGATGTAAAATGGTAGTGGTGTCACTTTATCATCCTCATCGGTTAACAGGAGCTGGGTTTTTCCAGTTTAGTCAGCATCAATATATGTCAGTAAATCATTTAATTTATCTGAGCATTGTAAAGAGATGTCAAAAGGGAATTTTTGTGGAATATTATTGTGGCGGTAGATTGGCGGTATCGGTAGAGGGTTGGACACCATGCTTTCCAGCATAGTTACGTCCCTTTGCGGTCTGACTTCAAATCCTGCCGAGGTTAACTTTGCCTTTCATCCTTACGGGGTCGAGAAAATAAAGTACCAGTAATGTACTGGGTAATTGATGGTCTTGTGCCAAAAGTAGAAACAATTATTGTGGAATATAAAGGATGGGTGAATTGAGTTCAAATTATTGCTGATGGTCAGTGTGACACATGCAATATTGTTTTAGTAATATAAATGTCACTGGAGACATTCAAATCTTCAAAATAACCTGTCATTTTTGACTTGCCACAAAAACTTGTGTGTGGCAAACCTGTGGACTGTATGTGATACAGTGGTTAAAAACTTCTTCTCCAGACCAACTCCAAAAATAAATAGAATAAAAATAAAAAAAATAAGAATCTTACTTGTTTTTCCATGCTATGTGTAGATTTATATAAAAAACATCTTCTTCCTTAGTTGCTGTTATCATGATCACCTTCATGTTGGTATGGGGATAGATGGGTTGTCACAGTCAGATGAGTTGGAGAACCATGCCTTCCTCATACATTCTACATTTGGCATATTTTTTACATCTGGTTGCGCTTCTTAATGCCAACAATTTTACAGAATGTACAGTGTATATTTTATTATATCAGCACCAGTACTACCACTTAGTGTATTGAGTGCATTTTATCATGGTACCATCATTACCTCTTTATAGAGTATACTATGTTTGTTTTTTTTCCTAAATTTTCTTGTTTTGGGGGTTTTTAATGTTGAAAGTTGTACTACTTTGGAAGGTGACTTGATGTGAGAAAATGTGTTGAAACTAAACCAGTTACATTGTGGAAAGCCATTCTAGCCATTAAAAAAAACATACAAGCTGTTATATTCACTTTTTAATTATTTTGTTGTTTTTAATTTATCATACGCTTTGTAGTATGACACAATTCCATTGCAGTGAATAGAAATAAATAAAAAGTGAACATAACGTTTTTTTTGTGTTTTGAACAGTTAAAAGTACTCAACATTATTGCAAGTGTTAAACACATTATGCCTCATTGATGTAAGCAATATGTATTTGTTAGATTTTATTAATGGAGACAAACTGGTTTGGGATGTATATTGTGTTGTGTAGGGAATAAATGTAATCCTTTCACTTAGTTGAATAGATTTCTTAACCCCTTTGTTATCATATTTGTAATGAAAGACACTACTTATGATTTTCAATTAATTTGGAAATAAAGAATTTATAGAGATTTAGTTTTGTAATTAACTTTATCATTATTAAACCAGTGTTTGGAACATAACTAACAAATGTTCTTACAAGAAATTATGCTGGAAGGTTTTAGATAAATGTAAACACTTTAACCCTTTAGCATTTAAACCGGCCATATCCGGCCAGAATTCTTTCACCTCTTTCTGTTCAAATCGGTTGTAACTAGCCACTCATACTGATGTTAAGGTATTGTTCTCAAAATAAATATCAAAATCTCATACATTCGATACTATGTGAGATAATTATGTAACAAAGCCTTTACCATGAAAATGAAATAGTAAATATAGAGAAATGTAAATGCTAAAGGGTTAAAACAAACAGTTTTGTTTTATTGAACCAGAAGCAGTGGTTTAGTTTTAAAAGGATTAAAAGGGATTATTTAAAAAGTAATATAAAAACAGTTGGTGGAATACTCAGTTGGTAAAACATTAAACAAAATACCTTGAGATATTTAATAAGGACAATTTACATTAAGGTCAAATACCAACCCATGTTGACTTTGCATTTCAGCTTTCCAAGGTTAATGACATAAATATCAGTTAAGTACTGGGGTTATTATAATCAACTATATCCCACCATAGCCATATTTCACTGATGGAAACCTTTAAAAGAATCTTCAACTCTGAGCTACAAGTATGGATTTATAGTTGAGTATAGCATTTATGTCTTTTCCTATGGACATTTCTAGTAGAAGTGATGTGAAGTGGCTTTAACTTGGAATTGAAACTGAGTCATGGATTTTTTGAGTAGTAAACTGTTCCTTTCAACAACAATGTTTTGAAAAAAATATCAGTAGTTATCTAGGTGGAAATAGAGGCAAAATGGCTATGTCGATATAGTATTGAATAAGTTTGATATCATTTCTACTGCAGAATTTTGGTATCAAAAGAATTAAACATCAGCAAACATCTTGAATTTTTTAGATGTATTACACACTGTTAAACTTTTGATCCATGATTTTTATATCTTAATGAGTCATTCAATTTATTTGGAATAAATTTGATGTAAATTCCTTTGAAAATGAATACTCTTGTTTGGTGTGGTGACTATTTGAACAAGTTTGCTTGATTTGAACAAGTTGTCTTGTTGAAAAGAAGTCATTGATAACCAACTGTGATCTTATCATAATAAAGTTTATATATAAACTATGCTGTTTGTTATGACATAACTTGCTCATCATCACTGTTTAAGGCCTATTTTTCTGTTAGTCAGGTTGTCATATCCTGAGACATGATTAGTCAGGTAACCTCATCTTGTTCATACATTGTTTTTGGCTTGGTTTCTATGGCTGTATGCGATTTCCTTATACCAATCACTTTACAGTGTCTACTGGGATCATTTTAATGTGGCATAAACCTTACCACCTTACAGAGTGGACTGGGTGTATTTTATTGTGGCACCAGTACTACCTCGTTACAAAACTAAGGTGCTCATTGTATCCATGGCTGGGGAGGGAGTGAGGGGAGATGGGTGTAAAATGAGCGACAGACAAAGCTACATGCTGCTTGCCAAGGCGGGGTCTTTCTACAGTAGGAAAGCAAATGCTAGATAGTTTAGGTAACCTTGAAGAGTTGCATTTGGCAGTATATTGTGGTATGCCTGGCTTTCTATATTAGCATGGGCTCAACAAGGAAGGTGAATAGGAGGTGATAGTTTAATTTGGGAATAGAATGTCATTTCCATGCTTGCATGGTTTTAACGAAGGATGGAGGGGGATGTAAGATGTGAGTGGGGGGACATAGATAGTGAAGGGATGGGTAGGAGGGAGGATTAAGGTGAATGAAGGTAGTGAGAGGAGTTGGGTGTGTGTGGGAAGCATGTTGGTTGAAAAAGGGGCCTAAATAGTGCTTCACTTCTGTCTTCCCTATACTTGTTTTATCCATCTGGCATGGGCAGGTGGGTCTTCTCTCATATTGCCGGTCAACATGAAATATCACAGTTGTACTTGTTTTATAAGTGATTTAATTTGAGATTGTGTGCTGAAACTGAACCAATCACATTGTGGAAGAGTCGTTTTAGCCTTTCAAAATAAAATAACAACACAACAGAAAAATTATGTTGTTTCACTTTTATTTCAAGGAGTCAAACTTTTCATTGCAGTCTTTGTGATCTGATCAGTGTTATGATTCCATTACAAAAGTTACAGAATTGTGTCAACAACCAAGCCACAATGATTACAATGAAAACTTTGACCCCATGAAATATATTATAAGTGAATATAAGTTTGAATGGCTAAAATGACTCTTCCACAATGTAATTTCTCATATGAAATACCTTTCCTAAACTAAAATCCTTACATTTTGCAGAGATTTGAAAGTGGTGATTCTTGGAGATAAAGATGTTGGTAAAACCTCCTTAATCTGTAGATATATTGATGGCAAATTTGTTACTACTGACTCGGTAAGCAATGTTTAATTAATAATTCTGACATAGAGACACACACACATATATATATATATCATCATCATCATCATCATTTAATGCCTATGTTCCATACTTGCATGGGTTAGACGGTCTGTCATATACTGAGGTTAGACTGGTCAGCAGACTACGTTTTGATTTGGTTTTCTATGGCTGGATGCCCATCTAAATGACAATCACTTTGTACTAATAGTCTGATTCTGACATTATCTTACAGGGTGGACTGGGTGTTTTTTGTCATGGCACCAGTATTACTACTTTACAGCATGGACTGGATAACTTAACAACACTAGGGTGCTGGTGTGTCCTTGGTTAGGTTGGGAAGGCGTTGATGAGAGTGTGGGGTGGTTATACTACTTGCCAAGGGTGGGGAGGAAACATCCTACTGTGGGATAGGAAATGCTAGGAGATGGGAGCGGCCAGTGACCTCTCAACCTTGAAAACAATGGTGTATGTAACTTTGTTACCTCTGACACCAGCAAAGTATTTGGCTGTCTGACACAATGACCACTTTATTAATTTACCTGTTTATGTCAATTCTCTGTCTCCCATCTCTTGGATTTGAAGTTTTCTGATAAACTGCTCCATTCATTGTGTATTCAGAGTTCTTTGTTCCACATTAGAGAAACTCTGTTAGTTTTCTTACACTTATTTTGTACATTAATAACCTTTGTGCTATTACTTGTAACTACACTATAAAGATAATACCACTCCTCATTTTGTCTTTGTTTTGCCCATAAGTGTTATTGACATGCAGCCTAAACTTGTTCAGATTTTTAGGCCTTAAAGATAATATAGACTTAATTGCTAAACATAGCAAAGAAAGAGATTTCTACTACACTCTTATACTAGGCCTAACAATCTGATTATCTCTTATGTTGACCCCAAATATATAACGTTGCAAAAACTAGGCTTGCTTTTCTGAGGTAGAAAATAAGTCCTGGTAAGTTGCATGCTGTTTACAAAACTCAAATATTTTCTCAGTGATGCCGTTTCATACAAACATCCTAGATCACATATAAGGTGTGTGTGTGTGTGTGCGCGCGCTACCTCATTGTGAACAGGGCTTTCATCTCAATGGCTTCTTGTTTATCTCTCTCTGTCTTCCACTTATCTTTTAAGATTTATTTTATTACCTACTGTCTCATTTAAACCATTAGCATTTAAACCAGCCATATCCGGGCAGAATTTTCTCACTTCCTTCTGTTTAAACCAGCCATAACTGGCTGCTCATACTTATATCAAGGTATTGTTCTCAAAATAAATAATATCTAAGTCTCATAGATTCGATATTATGTGAGATAAAGTGTTTACTTTGAAAACACAATAGTATATATAGAGTAATGTAAATACACTAGTATATATAGAGTAATGTAAATACACTAGTATATATAGAGTAATGTAAATACACTAGTATATATAGAGTAATGTAAATACACTAGTATATATAGAGTAATGTAAATACAATAGTATATATAGAGTAATGTAAATACAATAGTATATATAGAGTAATGTAAATACAATAGTATATATAGAGTAATGTAAATACAATAGTATATATAGAGTAATGTAAATACAATAGTATATATAGAGTAATGTAAATACAATAGTATATATAGAGTAATGTAAATACAATAGTATATATAGAGTAATGTAAATACAATAGTATATATAGAGTAATGTAAATACAATAGTATATATAGAGTAATGTAAATACAATAGTATATATAGAGTAATGTAAATACAATAGTATATATAGAGTAATGTAAATACAATAGTATATATAGAGTAATGTAAATACAATAGTATATATAGAGTAATGTAAATACAATAGTATATATAGAGTAATGTAAATACAATAGTATATATAATGTAAATACAATAGTATATATAGAGTAATGTAAATACAATAGTATATATAGAGTAATGTAAATACAATAGTATATATAGAGTAATGTAAATACAATAGTATATATAGAGTAATGTAAATACAATAGTATATATAGAGTAATGTAAATACAATAGTATATATAGAGTAATGTAAATACAATAGTATATATAGAGTAATGTAAATACAATAGTATATATGGAGTAATGTAAATACAATAGTATATATGGAGTAATGTAAATACAATAGTATATATGGAGTAATGTAAATACAATAGTATATATGAAGTAATGTAAACACAATAGTATATATAGAGTAATGTAAACACAATAGTATATATGCAGTAATGTAAATACAATAGTATATATGCAGTAATGTAAATACAATAGTATATATGCAGTAATGTAAATACAATAGTATATATGGAGTAATGTAAATACAATAGTATATATGCAGTAATGTAAATACAATAGTATATATGGAGTAATGTAAATACAATAGTATATATAGAGTAATGTAAACACAATAGTATATATAGAGTAATGTAAACACAATAGTATATATAGAGTAATGTGAATACAATAGTATATATAGAGTAATGTGAATACAATAGTATATATGGAGTAATGTAAATACAATAGTATATATGGAGTAATGTAAATACAATAGTATATATAGAGTAATGTAAATACAATAGTATATATAGAGTAATGTAAATACAATAGTATATATAGAGTAATGTAAATACAATAGTATATATAGAGTAATGTAAATACAATAGTATATATAGAGTAATGTAAATACAATAGTATATATAGAGTAATGTAAAGACAATAGTATATATAGAGTAATGTAAAGACAATAGTATATATAGAGTAATGTAAAGACAATAGTATATATAGAGTAATGTAAAGACAATAGTATATATAGAGTAATGTAAAGACAATAGTATATATAGAGTAATGTAAACACAATAGTATATATGAAGTAATGTAAACACAATAGTATATATAGAGTAATGTAAACACAATAGTATATATAGAGTAATGTGAATACAATAGTATATATAGAGTAACGTAAATACAATAGTATATATGGAGTAATGTAAATACAATAGTATATATGGAGTAATGTAAATACAATAGTATATATGGAGTAATGTAAATACAATAGTATATATAGAGTAATGTAAATACAATAGTATATATAGAGTAATGTAAATACAATAGTATATATAGAGTAATGTAAATACAATAGTATATATAGAGTAATGTAAATACAATAGTATATATGGAGTAATGTAAATACAATAGTATATATGGAGTAATGTAAATACAATAGTATATATGGAGTAATGTAAACACAATAGTATATATGGAGTAATGTAAACACAATAGTATCATCATCATCATCATCAACGTTTAACGTCCGTGTTCCACGCTTGCATGGGTTTGGACGGGGGTAGTCCCACTTCAGGCAAGAGTGATTGTCTTGCTCGCATAGGACTGTCTGGCAGGTTTTCTACAGTTGGATGCCCTTCCTAACACCAACCACATTTACAGTGTGGGTCTGGGAGGTTTTTACCGTGTTGCCTACACGGCCACATTACAGCGTGGACTGTGTTTTTTTGTCGTGACACCTACACGATCTCATTTGTTTCGGCCTGGATGGCGCGGCACCAACATAACTTTACATAGAACGGGGTGGTGTGGATGGGGTGGGGGCGGTGGCGGGACGGGGTGTATTTTGTTAGAGATGCCTACTGGCAAGGCGGGTCTTCTCTGTTACTGAGTACCGCCAAAGGTCTCGGTCCAGTGACATTGTCTTGGAGAGGTGTAAGTGTGTGAGGTCGGAGTTTATCAGCTCATCCCAGGTTTTTCTAGGTCTGCCTATTCCGTGGCTACCGTCTATCTTCATTGCCCTGCACTTTGTTATACAGCTATCGACTTTCATGCGCATCACGTGTCCATACCAACGTAGCCTTCTCTTGAGTAAACAACATCTGATCCCTCTTATCTCTAATTTTTTCCTTAGTTCGTTTATGCTTTGCCATTCACGTATATTACTGTTACACATGCAGCGGAGCATGCAAGCTTCGTTCCTCTCTAGTCTGCGTATATCCTCTGCACACAATGCCCAGGTATATGGAGTAATGTAAATACAATAGTATATATGGAGTAATGTAAATACAATAGTATATATGGAGTAATGTAAATACAATAGTATATATGGAGTAATGTAAATGCAATAGTATATATGGAGTAATGTAAATACAATAGTATATATGGAGTAATGTAAATACAATAGTATATATGGAGTAATGTAAATACAATAGTATATATGGAGTAATGTAAATACAATAGTATATATGGAGTAATGTAAATACAATAGTATATATAGAGTAATGTAAATACAATAGTATATATAGAGTAATGTAAATACAATAGTATATATAGAGTAATGTAAATACAATAGTATATATAGAGTAATGTAAATACAATAGTATATATAGAGTAATGTAAATACAATAGTATATATAGAGTAATGTAAATACAATAGTATATATAGAGTAATGTAAATTCAATAGTATATATAGAGTAATGTAAACAATAGTATATATGGAGTAATGTAAATACAATAGTATATATAGAGTAATGTAAACACAATAGTATATATAGTAATGTAAATACAATAGTATATATAGTATGTAAAGGGTTAAATCTGTGAAGATCCTTACATTTAATACTTAACCACTGCTTCTCTTTAATTACTGTTTATTTGATACCTATATGATACTTCTTTTTATGTTCATAATACCTCTAATGAATGCTTGCATCAATATATGACAATATAACAATTAAGAAACCCCTATATATGACCTCATTCACCCAAGGTATGACACTAACAACAAACCCTATACATGACCTCATTAACAAACCCCTATACATAACCTCATTCTCTATAAACAATTTATAAAGATAATCACTTGTTTTTCTCTGGAATTGCTCTTTATTTTAATGACCAATTTACATGCAATGATTCTTATATTTAATATTGAATTGCTGTCTTGTATAGTTAATTGTTACTCTACTATTGTCTCATCATCATGCCTGTTTCCATGGTATCTTCACTGATAAACTAATTATGTCCTCTTCCTATTTTTACATTACTGCAACTAGCTTTCTTACAAACTACTCTGTAGATTAACATGTCTTCTGTCTGTTCTGCCTTGCTAAATATTTGACCATCACTTTCTATCTCTACCTTCGTCTCTCTCCATATTTCTCAACTGTTTTTCTTTATATTTTCACTGCTTCTTCATCTACTGCCATATGATATGTTCATTTGTTTTTAGATGTATTTGTTATAAAGGAGAGCCATGTTTCTTTGAACTGTGGTTGTGATGAACTGATGGATCCTCCATCAGTTTCAACAATAAGCAGTCAGTCATTTGATTACCTGTATGCCTGACTCATGAATTAACGTGTATGTGGTCGAGTACATTTAATGTGACACAATATATTAGACTGGCTCTTGGAATTGCAGGTACAATCTAACTCGCAGGCTTCCATACAGTTTCTGTCTACTCAATTCCACTGACAAGGTTTGAGTTATAGTAAAGTAATGTGTTTGTGACTAGCTACTTACCCCTTACACAACATACAAACACACACACACTGATAGGAAATAAACAAAACAATGAAGCAAAATAAAAACAAGTATTATTTTGAAGTTTTGTAGGAGTAATTAAAAAGTTTTTCGGCGCACACGCACACACACACACACACGCACACGCACGCACGCACGCACGCACGCGAAGTATGAATTCCAAGTGTCATTTAGACTGTCAACAAATACTACAATGACAACATCCTCTCCCACAGACGGACCGACTACAACCACACCAGGGGCAACAGCGATACAACACCCTCCGCTACACCTCCCAACAGCGATCTACCTACCAACGATGCGTCACACCTTGTTACCGACCTAACCAGTACCCGCACCAACGACGAACTCGAACTCCTGCGCCTCGGACCCAAGTTCATCATTACACAGCGTCTCGATGATAGACTGAAACTCGACATCAAAACCAACTTCTGTCGGACAGCATATCAATTGAAATGGCTAACCGCCATCCAAAACAACACCGAGATCGATTACAACCCCACAACCCACCCCACACTCCCCACATACCACCTCGACAACCCACTCCACCCACCAACCACGAACTTGACACTAAACTACTCAGGTTGAAACATTCTATCTCTAACATCCTTTCCCAACACACACACACACAATAAACGCAACCTCACCAATGCACAATTTAACACTCTCACCAACCTAAGATCCATGAACCTTGTTTACCTTCCCTCTGACAAGGGGAAAGAATTCTGTGTCATCTCGAGAGAGACCTACAACAACTTAGCTCTCCAACATTTTAATGACGACAGCCTCTACTCGAAAGTCACAGGGACCTCCTCGACTCTAATCGAGGAAGACATTAACACCATATGGACTAACATCTGTGTTCAACGACAACTGCCAAAGAAGGTAAAAAATAACATAACGACTAGAAACAGCAAACTACCCACCTGGTGAAAACCCATAAACAAGGACCCGATTTGAAAATCAGGCCCATTGTCTCTAGCGTGGAGGGCCCACTTTACAAAATATCGTGGCTGCTCTCCACACTACTGAAACCCATTCTACACGCACTACCAACCCACGTCTGCAGCTCAAAGGAGGTCTTGGAGCGACTACACCATTTGGCGCCCAACACCAGAAAGGACAACGGATATGCCTTCAGTCTTGATGTGGTCGCCCTTTATACCTCCGTGCCAGCATCACCAGCCGTCGACCTGTTAACCGAACGAGTCCGAGCATCTAACTTACACTGCTTCGGACTCACACACACGGACATCCACCAACTCCTCTCCTTCATTGTGGATAATGCATTCTTTAATTTCCTCGGCCACACATACAAACAGATCTCTGGGCTACCTATGGGCTCTAGTCTGTCCGGCATACTTGCGATCTCGTATATGGACCACCTGGAACGCAAGGCACTCAACACCTGCCAACCCAACGCCGTCGCCTTCTACTCCAGATACGTTGATGACATACTGATACTCACTTCTTCCCGGGAGATGGCGAATGAAATTCACCAAATCTTTAACGACACTGACCATCACGTCGATTTCACCATCGAACACCCTGATGAAGACGGGTCACTCGCCCTCCTCGACTTCCGTATCAACATCTCAGAAGAAGGAGACATAAACACCACCTTCTACCGCAAGGCAGCGTGCAAGGACTTATTTGTGCATTACAACTCAGCCCTCCCCAACAACGCTAAGAGAGGCTATGTCCTAAATGAACTTACACGGATCACTAATAGATGCAGCGACCCGATGGGTGGTCTCACCCATACCACGCAATTCCGTAATCTACTCAAGTCTAATGGATATCCCAAGCGACTGATTAACGGAATTAGAGACCCCAGACCCAATAGACAGACACCCACTAGAAACTTAGATAAATACAAGTGCTTCTTTAAAATCCCTCACCTGAGTGAATATACCACGAACGCCATCCGCAGGGCCATACGGAGGGAGGGACTTGACATACATTTGGCCCACACAGGACCTTCGCTCCGAAGATGCCTCTCCACCAAACCCGACGAGTCAGATGGGACGTGTTGCCTCAGCAACTGCCCGATACGGGGGGCAGATTGCCTACGCACCTATGTCGTATATAAGATGCAATGCGATAAATGTAACAAGTTTTACATAGGTAGCACCATCCGACCCCTACATGTTCGTATCAAGGAACATGTCAACACCAACACATCTTCCTTCCGTAAACACATCCTTAAATGCGGAAACCCACAGGGCAGACCCTTGGTCACAGTCCTAGCGACTGAACGCAGCATCGGATCCTTAAGGATAAAGCAAGCACTTGTTATTAAGAACCTCAGACCCCCACTTAACAACCGGGCTGAGAGAAATGAACTGACATGGCTAATCTAACCATAGTGACGGCTTACTATCTTTCACACACACGCACTTATATGTATACCCATACACATACGGCTTACTATCTTTCACACACACGCACTTATATGTATACCCATACACATACACACACACATCTATATTTATACACGCACACATGTTTATACAACCTACCACCTTTCACACCCTTTGAATTCCAGCTTCTACGGCCCACAATCTTTCACACACACACACTCACATACATACACACAGTTACACACACACATATATATTTACACACACATATTTTACGGCTTTCACGCGCTAGCGCACCCTATTGATCTAACCCAATTGGTCAGTAGCTTTTGCCACAGCCTATCACGCGCACGCGCATTCTTTCCCTCGTTTGAATTTTCCCCATAACGGCATTCCTATGTTTTAACGACAATACAACAACTTTCTCCGGCTTAGCCTGTTCCCCCCCTTTTGGAACTTTCCCCCCGTTGATGGGCGTGAGCCCGAAATATTGGGATTAAATCTCCATTACGGTAATCCTTCTACCTGTGTTTTGTTTTCGTTTCTCTCATTTTTCACTTTTCTCCTATTTCTTACTCACTTCCTACCTCGAGATTTCCCATCTGCATTGTTGTGGCTTTCTAAACTACATATTTTACATATTTCACAATGCTTCAGGCAAACTTTAACACCCTCTTATATATATATATATATATATATATATATATATATTTATATATATATTTATTTATCCACCGAACTCATCTCCGCCTTTCTCGACTCCACCCTCGCCCCCCTTGTCACCACCCTCCCCTCCCACATCTCCGACACCAACCATGCCCTGCGCCTTTTCGACTCCTTCACCTGCCCACAGCCCATCCTCTTCACCCTAGACATCAAGTCCCTCTATACCGTCATCCCCCACGCCGACGGCCTACGCGCCCTCAAACACTACCTCGACCTTCGCCCCTCCCCCATTCCCTCCACCCCCACCCTCCCTCGCCGAGCTGGTCCTCACCCTCAATTGTTTCTCCTCGGGTGAGTTTTACCAACAGGTCACGGAGGTAGCCATGGGTACAAGAATGGGCCCAAACTATGCCAACCTTTTTGTTGGCCATGTTGAGGCCCAAATCTTTGCCCAGTACACCGGCCCCACGCCCGAAATGTACGGTCGTTACATCGACGACTGTATCGGAGCCATGACCATCACCCGAGAACAGCTCGACTCCTTTCTCTCCTTCTTCTGCTCCTTCCACCCCTCCCTCCACTTCACCACCTCTATCTCCACCACCCACGTCCACTTCTTAGACATCTCCGTCGCCTTCGACCCTCCCACCACTCCCTCGTCACCTCCGCCTTCTTCAAACCGACCGACTCCCACACTCTTACCTCGACTTCACCTCTTCCCACCCCACACACACTAAACGCTCTATTCCCTACTCCCAACTCCTCAGGATCCGCCGCCTCTGTAGCCGAGATGCCGACTTTGAGTCCCAGGCCCTTTCCCTAGTCAGCCATTTCATCTGCAGAGGTTACCCCCCTTCTCTCGTCCACACCGCTCCACCACCCTCATCCCACGCCACCGCACACCCACCATCTCCCCTTCCCCATCACCTACCACCCCTCCACCATACCCCTCCACCGCACCATCCTCCGCCTCTTCCGACGCCTCCAGTCCGACCCCTCCACCTCCCACATCTTCCCAGCCCTACCATTCCCCTCCTTCAAACGCGCACGCAATCTACACACCCTCCTCGTCCACAGCTCCCTACCCCCCAACCCACGCTCCCCCCCGGTTCCTTTCCCTGTTCTAGGCCCCGCTGCAACACCTGTCCCCACATCACCAACACCACCACCTTCCAGGGTCCCAATGGCCACTCTTTCTCTGTCCGGCATGCCTTCCGCTGCACCTCCTCCAACCTAGTCTATGGACTTCGCTGCACTCCGTGCAGCGCAACTTACGTCGGAAAGACTGGACGTCGCCTGGCGGACAGATTTACTGAGCACCTCCGGGATATTCGTCTCGGTGGTAGTTCCCCCATCGCCCGCCACTTTGGTGCCCCTGGACATTCCGCACGCCATCTCAGTCTGTGGCCTACTCCAATGCCACGGAACACCCGCCAATCTCCTAAGAGTTGAACAACGAGCCATCTTCATCTTACAGACCCACCCTCCCCCCGGCCTGAACTCCCCACCCTTATTCCTTTAGCTTTCGACCGCCCCCCCCCCTCCACCCACAAATATCCTCCACTAACACCACTAACACACCCCTCCTTTTCACCGCCCACCCCACAACTAACAATACTAACACCCCCACTCCATCCGACCACCCTTCCCCAACTAACATACTAACATCCCTCCCTTCTTCTCCCCCACGCACACACCCACCGGCACATATATACACGCGCTCACACTAAACACACACCCTACTACCACCACTAACCCTCACCCCCACACATCCACCCCACCACCCCGCAACTAACATCACTAACACCCCCTGACCCCAAGCACACGAACACAAACACCCACTTACACCACCCACCCTACACGCAACTAACATCACTAACACCCCCCAACCCTACGCACACGTACACACACACACACACACACCCTCTTACACCACCCACTCTACACACCCTACCACCACTGACCCCCACTCACACCCGCATTCAACCCTTTCTCCACCTCCTGTATACTAACACCCACTAACACCCCCTTCACCAAACACACACACCAGTACACCACACTCCCTCCATTGACCCCCACACCCTTCTCTCCCTGCTCCACCCACACCCTTTCTCAAACACTCACTCATCCCACTAACACCTCTACTAATACACCCCCCCCTCCTCACTCCAACTTTCACACCTACCCATCCTCTCCCCCTTACCATTCTACCCTACTGCTGCTATGCTCTCTGACCACCTCCCCGCACACACAGACACACAACACACACTCACCATTTTACCCTACTGCTGCTATGCCCTCTGACCACAGACACACCACACTCCTCCTGCCTTGACCACTTCCTGTTGCGCGCGCACCCCACATCTCCCCTCTTCCGACCAATCTCTTCACGGATTACACGTATGTGAACCTTGATCCCGGAATCGACCACAATCAAGGATTTTACCAAGCATCCCACCACATCTTCTTAGGGAATCACCTTTATGACTCGGTCCCTTCTGGGAAATGGTCGTGCTCGGTGTGTAGGAAAGGCGTAGGTAGAAACTCCATTTTATGTCCTAAATGCAAAGTATGGGTGCATAAAAGATGTAGTGGGATCACAGGTAAGCTAACTAAGAACATAGAT
>OZ024743.1:98430143-98435143 GCA_964016885.1 Eledone cirrhosa | reverse complement strand
TTATAAGTATTGGAGATGCACAGCGCAGGGATGTCAAGTAATTCATGTACATCGGTATTTTCATGGTCAAGGGAGTGTATATTTCGATTATATGCCTTTCACATAATCCACGACAATCCAGTTAGAGATCGTAGTCTGGTGTTCTTTAGTTCGATACAGGAGGTTGTTACGTTTCGAGAGACGCCATTGAATACCGGAAGTGTGTGTGTGGCTAAGGGGAGTTAATGCATGCGGGGAGGTAACTCTGGGGTTTCTATATCTAGCCATTAAAATGTGTCCCAATATAGACCCTAAATTCTATGGTGAGGTGCACCTTCCAAGAGAGACTTTTAAAGCATAAAGTGTACTAACTATAGAGTAGTTTAACTAAATTATGCTGAAGTTGATCATATTATTATTAAGGTGGATTAACCCATCTTAAGGTGCTACAAATGGAAATTATAGATGATGAGCGAGGATTCTAAATTAATGATCTCTGTGGTTGTAGTCTGCTCATATGACCAGGCGCGGTGATTGCAGGATTGCTTCAGGACCCAATGATCTCTGGTAAGATCTGGGTCATCGCTTGCTACATTGGATGTCGAAAGATAATCATCCCCAGGCAGGCCAAAGGTCAATCCGCAGTCCTCGCGACCCCTCTCTGACCGTCAGATCATCCATATACGTACAACCCGCACGGCAGTTGCATTGCATTCACTCACTGCGCTCAGCAGCCTGGTCCTACTGGTCAACAGCGCTACTCGATTAAATCATTTTACATCTGTCTAAGGAAGGTGTTTCCTCTGCCCAACACCATCCAACCGATCAATTCATGCTCAAATTACCCTTAGAGCGGTGTAGTGCCGTCCAGGTGGGTGGATGTTGTCACACCTGCCGTAGAGGTATAAATGGGTATTTTCCCTGCGAAGGGTTCCAGAGGGATGTCGTTGTTTGTGTTATAATGGATCAGCTAGTGTTGGGTATGTAGTATAGGGTGTGTCTCTGGTGTTTGATGCTAGATGTGGTGTTAGGTTCCAGTCCGACATTGCTATATATAGGGCTTAAAGTTTTGGAAGGAATGTCTGAGGCGGTGCTGGCAAGTTGCAAACACCTCAGATTTTTTGTTAAGTAGGTTACGGTTGGAGAAGATAATATTGTGTGTCTCTAGTATACAGAGGTTACAGAATTTATTAGGTGGTTTGTACGAGGTCGCGCTGCCTATCACTTCCCATTTGAGTGTGTATGGTTTATTTTTAGATTTTAGATAGTGTATGTAGCTAGAAAGTGAGGTGGAGTTGGCTAGGCTGTGCTTTTTGAACGAGTGGATGTGCGAGTTATATCTAATTTTGAAGCAGTTAGAAGTGGAGCCTACATAGGTTTCTGAAGAGTTATTAGTCGTGACTGTGCATGAGTATATGACATCCTTGGTTAGGCATTTTTTATCTAAAGGGCAGGTTCTATTAGCTCTACAGTTACAATTATTCTGTGCGTTAGTCCGCTGGTTATAATGCAATGCGGAAGTCTGTGTGGTGGATATAGGATTTTGGGTGTTCAGGTTGACAACCCTGGTGTTATTACTTATACTAGTGTTATTTCTATTGTTACTGCCGTTGCTATTGTTGCTTGCTACAGTGGTATTTAGAGGGTTTGCATCCCGTTGCGATTTTGTTTGTTGGAAGTAAGAACTAATTTTACTATTATTGCTGCTAGCTATGTGGTATGCTAAGTTAGGCGTCGTGGAGTATGAGATTTTAATGGTGTTTTTGTTTAAGAGGTTGTGGTACTTGTGTCCTAGAGGGAAGTTTTTATCTAGTAGTGAGAAGAAAGCCCTAGGTATGTTGGTGGAGACATTTAGGTTGAAAGGAGGGTTGAAAAATGTATTATTTCTTCTTCTATTTTTGCTTTTAGTGTTTGGTGTGTTGCTTCCTCCTAAGGCCTCACAGTAGTTTCCATGGTAATGGTTACTTCCGGTGGCACCCTCCGCTTTGGTGTACTTGTGGTTGCTATTCCTATTATTAGATTTCCTCATGGACATGTTGTGCGAGATGATGTTGTAGCTATGTGTTTTCTTAGGTAGGAACTCAATTTCTATATTATGGCCGGAGCTAGCTAATGCTTGATTGTAATATTGTGAGTTTTTGCTAAATATGTTTGCGTCATAGGACAGACTAGAGATTCTATTGGACACCCCCTTAGAGATAGAGTTTAATATTGATCTAGGGTGATTAGACTTGGTATCTACGTAAATAAGTTTCTCATTAGGCTTATGGAAGGGTGTATATATTTTTGAGTCTAGGTATAGTGTGGCGTCTAGGAAGTTAACATTTTTAGTGTTTTTGCCCATGGTGATACTAAGGTTAAAGTTTTTGAATGTCTTATGCAGTTGTTTTCTAGTTCTTTCTATATTAAATTTTTTATATTCTATGAGTAGAAGTGCATCATCGCGGTACAAACCACCGTTGAGGTAAGGGAGGTCTTTATGGATTTCATTGAGGAGGTATAGGCCGACCAAATCAGTGACCTGCGCCGAGTCACTAGATCCCATGGTTATGTCGAAGTTGTTGTGCGTATCCTTGCGCGTCCATAGTTGGTCCTCGAAGGTGATTATGGTTTTACGGGCCGCAAGGATGACATCAACCTGGGCTCTAGTCAGGTCGCTATTGGTCATGGCCATGATAAGTGCCTTATTTAATAGGATAGGGGAAATAGAGGTGTAGTATGAATTGATATCAAATTGAATAAATTTTTTGTTCTTATTATTCTTGATATCCTTAAACCATTCAATTACTTCACCCGTATTTCCCCATTGTTTAAGGTGTATCTTGTGTTTAATTTGTGGGATGATTTTATCGCAACGGGATGCAAACCCTCTAAATACCACTGTAGCAAGCAACAATAGCAACGGCAGTAACAATAGA
The DNA here is from genome assembly GCA_964016885.1 of Eledone cirrhosa. Taxonomy (NCBI): domain Eukaryota; kingdom Metazoa; phylum Mollusca; class Cephalopoda; order Octopoda; family Eledonidae; genus Eledone; species Eledone cirrhosa. The sequence goes on along the minus strand of OZ024743.1, from coordinate 98,432,246 downwards.
AATAACACTAGTATAAGTAATAACACCAGGGTTGTCAACCTGAACACCCAAAATCCTATATCCACCACACAGACTTCCGCATTGCATTATAACCAGCGGACTAACGCACAGAATAATTGTAACTGTAGAGCTAATAGAACCTGCCCTTTAGATAAAAAATGCCTAACCAAGGATGTCATATACTCATGCACAGTCACGACTAATAACTCTTCAGAAACCTATGTAGGCTCCACTTCTAACTGCTTCAAAATTAGATATAACTCGCACATCCACTCGTTCAAAAAGCACAGCCTAGCCAACTCCACCTCACTTTCTAGCTACATACACTATCTAAAATCTAAAAATAAACCATACACACTCAAATGGGAAGTGATAGGCAGCGCGACCTCGTACAAACCACCTAATAAATTCTGTAACCTCTGTATACTAGAGACACACAATATTATCTTCTCCAACCGTAACCTACTTAACAAAAAATCTGAGGTGTTTGCAACTTGCCAGCACCGCCTCAGACATTCCTTCCAAAACTTTAAGCCCTATATATAGCAATGTCGGACTGGAACCTAACACCACATCTAGCATCAAACACCAGAGACACACCCTATACTACATACCCAACACTAGCTGATCCATTATAACACAAACAACGACATCCCTCTGGAACCCTTCGCAGGGAAAATACCCATTTATACCTCTACGGCAGGTGTGACAACATCCACCCACCTGGACGGCACTACACCGCTCTAAGGGTAATTTGAGCATGAATTGATCGGTTGGATGGTGTTGGGCAGAGGAAACACCTTCCTTAGACAGATGTAAAATGATTTAATCGAGTAGCGCTGTTGACCAGTAGGACCAGGCTGCTGAGCGCAGTGAGTGAATGCAATGCAACTGCCGTGCGGGTTGTACGTATATGGATGATCTGACGGTCAGAGAGGGGTCGCGAGGACTGCGGATTGACCTTTGGCCTGCCTGGGGATGATTATCTTTCGACATCCAATGTAGCAAGCGATGACCCAGATCTTACCAGAGATCATTGGGTCCTGAAGCAATCCTGCAATCACCGCGCCTGGTCATATGAGCAGACTACAACCACAGAGATCATTAATTTAGAATCCTCGCTCATCATCTATAATTTCCATTTGTAGCACCTTAAGATGGGTTAATCCACCTTAATAATAATATGATCAACTTCAGCATAATTTAGTTAAACTACTCTATAGTTAGTACACTTTATGCTTTAAAAGTCTCTCTTGGAAGGTGCACCTCACCATAGAATTTAGGGTCTATATTGGGACACATTTTAATGGCTAGATATAGAAACCCCAGAGTTACCTCCCCGCATGCATTAACTCCCCTTAGCCACACACACACTTCAGGTATTCAATGGCGTCTCTCGAAACGTAACAACCTCCTGTATCGAACTAAAGAACACCAGACTACGATCTCTAACTGGATTGTCGTGGATTATGTGAAAGGCATATAATCGAAATATACACTCCCTTGACCATGAAAATACCGATGTACATGAATTACTTGACATCCCTGCGCTGTGCATCTCCAATACTTATAACACTTTTAATGCTTGCACTATCTTTAATGCTTATAATATTTCTCCACACACAGACTATATCAATCATATAAAGACTTTGCCACCAGATCTACCAACCTAACACTCTTATTTACCTACCTAAGTGCCTCTACCACACATATCTCTCTGCCACACTATATAAACAAGACGCACATGCGTGCCACACATATAACATTTGCACTATATAACCACTTATCTTCATGTTGTACTTTAACCTATATCTTTGATTTTTGATTGTACCTATTAATATAAATGTAATCTCGAAGTGTGTACTGCCACTCTAAATTCTGTAATGAATGTTGACCCACAATGTTTGAATATGTATCAATGTTTGAATATGTATTGGTATGTCTCTCGGCTGAAAGGGAGGTCATATAACTGTCCATGCATTAATAAATTGCTCCGAAGAATCCAAACCTCGGTTTGGAGGAAACAGCTGTAAGCACAATAATGTTTTGAACAGTTCTTTGATTCTTATATTTCATATAACTGCTCTGTAAATCATCTGATGT
>OZ024743.1:98407643-98422643 GCA_964016885.1 Eledone cirrhosa | reverse complement strand
AGTGTATCCGGAATGATAAAGGTGAGCTTGCCCTCACAAGTGCTGAGAAGAAAGATGCATGGAAGAGTCATTATGATAGATTACTAAATGAGGAGAATGCATGGGAAGAAGAGACCCTACCCCACGTAGACCCTATAGAGGGACCAGCAGTACAAGTCAGCGGCAGCGTAGTAAGTAAGGCAATCAGAGATATGAAGATAGGGAAGGCAACCGGTCCATCGGGTATAGCTGCCGAGATGCTGAAGGCATCTGGGTCTGTAGGTCACACTATAACCACACGTATCGTTAACCAGGTAATACTAGAGGGGGCCATACCAAAAGATTGGTGCAGTAGCATCATTGTCAACTGCTACAAAGGTAAAGGCGATGCACTAGATAGAGGAAACTATAGAGGTATAAAGTTGATGGACCAGGTCATGAAAGTAACAGAAAGAGTTATAGCACAGCTGATTAGGGACCGGGTGAATATAGACGAGATGCAATTTGGGTTTGTACCAGGGAAAGGCACCACTGATGCCCTCTTCCTTGTGAGGCAATTACAGGAAAAGTACCTAGCTAAAAGTAAGCCACTCTACTTGGCATTTGTCGACCTTGAGAAAGCCTTTGACAGAGTTCCACGTGCAGTAATCTGGTGGGCTCTTAGAAAACTAGGAGTAGATGAATGGCTTGTGAAAGCGGTACAAGCCATGTATAGGGGAGCAGTCAGCAAAGTTAGGATTGGCAATGAGTATAGCGAGGAATTTAGCGTACAGGTTGGGGTCCACCAGGGCTCTGTTCTTAGCCCTCTCCTGTTCATCATAGTCCTGCAGGCAATAACGGAGGAGTTTAAGACCGGATGCCCATGGGAACTCCTGTATGCTGATGACCTCGCACTCATAGCTGAATCTATGGTAGAACTAGAGAATAAATTCCAAACCTGGAAGCAGGGACTAGAGAGAAAGGGCCTCAAAGTCAACATGACAAAGACTAAGGTCCTTATAAGTAGACGAGAAAACAGAACCCAGATCCCCTCAGGGAAATGGCCTTGCTCAGTATGTAGGAAAGGTGTAGGTAGGAACTCCATTCTCTGCCCCAAATGCAAACAATGGGTACACAAGAGATGTAGCGGGATCTCAGGAAGCTTAATTAAGAATGTAGGATTCACATGCAGCAGCTGTGCTGAAACAGCAAGCAAACAGCCACAGGAAACAAGTACCACCAATCTCTGGGAGGGCCCTGTAGAAACAGTAGACAGCTTCTGCTACCTAGGTGACCGAATTAGCAACGGAGGTGGGTGCTCAGAAAGTACAATAACTAGGGTAAGAACGGGATGGAAGAAGTTTAGGGAACTACTACCACTGCTAGCTGCAAAAGGCTTCTCCCTCAGAATGAAAGGCAGACTGTATGATGCGTGTATCCGAACAGCGATGTTGCATGGTAGTGAGACCTGGGCGCTGAAGGTGGAAGACTTACGTAGATTAGAGAGAAACGAAGCCTGCATGCTCCGATGGATGTGTAACAGTAATATACGTGAACGACAAAGCATAAAGGAATTGAGAGAGAGACTGAGCATAAGAGGAATCAAATGCTGCGTGCAGGAGAGGCGGTTACGCTGGTATGGACATGTGATGCGTATGAAGGATGACAGCTGCATAAAAAGGTGCAGAGCACTAGAAGTTGATGGAAACCGCGGAGTGGGGAGACCCAAGATGACTTGGGATGAGGTGATAAAAGCCGACCTTACCCAACTACACCTCTCAAAGTCAATGACACACGACCGTGACTTCTGGCGTCACGCAGTAATACAGGGTACCCGACCTCCCATGGGTACATGCTGAAGCATATAAACAATATGCCCCCCCCCCCCCCCCACCGCAAGGTGGTCGTGGAGGTGCCACGGCAAAAAAGCACCCAGCCCACACTGTAAAGTGGACGTGTAGGCGCCACGAAAAAGCACCCAGCACTCACTGTAAATGAGGTTGGTGTTAGGAAGGGCATCCAGCTGTAGAAATCAAGCCAGATCAGTTCCTGTATGAGCAAGGCATGGTCAGCCGACCAGACACTGCCCACAACAGGACAACCCGTCTAACCCATGCTAGCGTGGAAGAACGGACGTAAAACGGTGATGATGATGATGATGATGATATATTTATATATATGTTGTTTACTCGAGAGAAGGCTACGTTGGTATGGACACGTGATGCGCATGAAAGTCGATAGCTGTATAACAAAGTGCAGGGCAATAAAGATAGACGGTAGCCACAGAATAGGCAGACCTAGAAAAACCTGGGACGAGCTGATAAACTCTGACCTCACACACTTACACCTCTCCAAGACAATGTCACTGGACCGAGACCTTTGGCGGTACTCAGTAACAGAGAAGACCCGCCTTACCTAAATACATAGTAAAACCTACTACAACCAGTAGGCATCTCTACCCCCCCCCCCCCGTCCCACCACCCCCACCCCATCCACGCCACCCCGTTCTATGTAAAGTTGTGTTGGTGCCACACCATCCAGGCCGAAACAAATGAGATCGTGTAGGTGTCACGACAAAAAACACACAGTCCACGCTGTAATGTGGCCGTGTAGGCAACACGGTAAAAACCTCCCAGACCCACACTGTAAATGTGGTTGGTGTTAGGAAGGGCATCCAACTGTAGAAAACCTGCCAGACAGTCCTATGCGAGCAAGACAATCACTCTTGCCTCAAGTGGGACTACCCCCGTCCAAACCCATGCAAGCGTGGAACACGGACGTTAAACGTTGATGACGTTAAACGTTGATGATGATGATGATATATATATATTTATATATATTTATATTTATATATATATATATATTTATTTATATATATATATATATATATATTTATTTATATATATATATATATATATTTATATATATATATATATATTTTTATATATATATATTTTTATATATATATATTTTTATATATATATATTTATATATATATATATTTATATTTATATATATTTATATTTATATATATTTATATTTATATATATTTATATATATATATATATTTATATATATATATATTTATATATATATTTATATATATATTTATATATATATTTATATATATATTTATATATATATATATTTATATATATATATATATATATATTTATTTATATTTATATATTTATATATATATATATATATATAAATATATTTATATATATATATATATATATATATATATATATAAATATATTTATATATATATATATATATATAAATATATATAAATATATTTTCTTAAACAAAACAAATCTTGTATTTTCGTTTATTGTTAAATTATGCCCAAAATTTTTTCTCGATTCTTCTCTCCATTCGAACCCATTCATTCAATCACTTCTATGTCCTAAATTCACACTATATCATATTTTCACCATTATATATCATATCTTTTCTCTAAAAATCATATTTCCCCTATCACCGCATTTTCTCTACCGTATTTTCTTAAACAAAACAAATCTTGTATTTTCGTTTATTGTTAAATTATGCCCAAAATTTTTTCTCGATTCTTCTCTCCATTCGAACCCATTCATTCAATCACTTCTATGTCCTAAATTCACACTATATCATATTTTCACCATTATATATCATATCTTTTCTCTAAAAATCATATTTCCCCTATCACCGCATTTTCTCTACCGTATTTTCTTAAACAAAACAAATCTTGTATTTTCGTTTATTGTTAAATTATGCCCAAAAATTTTTTCTCGATTCTTCTCTCCATTCGAACCCATTTATTCAATCACTTCTATGTCCTAAATTCACACTATATCATATTTTCACCATTATATATCATATCTTTTCTCTAAAAATCATTCTAAAAATCATATTTCCCCTATCACCGCATTTTCTCTACCGTATTTTCTTAAACAAAACAAATCTTGTATTTTCGTTTATTGTTAAATTATGCCCAAAATTTTTTCTCGATTCTTCTCTCCATTCGAACCCATTCATTCAATCACTTCTATGTCCTAAATTCACACTATATCATATTTTCACCATTATATATCATATCTTTTCTCTAAAAATCATATTTCCCCTATCACCGCATTTTCTCTACCGTATTTTCTTAAACAAAACAAATCTTGTATTTTCGTTTATTGTTAAATTATGCCCCAAATTTTTTCTCGATTCTTCTCTCCATTCGAACCCATTCATTCAATCACTTCTATGTCCTAAATTCACACTATATCATATTTTCACCACTATATATCATATCTTTTCTCTAAAAATCATATTTTCCCTATCACCGCATTTTCTCTATCGTAATTTCTTAAACAAAACAAATCTTGTATTTTCGTTTATTGTTAAATCATGCCCAAAATACGGCGATCTTATCTTAAACCTTACATTCTCGCTAACAACCCATCATCCCTCCCTCCCGCCCCCACGCACCACCATTATTACGTGGACCAATCATAAGTCAGAGGCCCATACTATCGCTTAACTGGTTGCTTTTCGATATGATGGATGGACTACGGAATTCTGGAGAGTTGAAGAGAGAAAAATGTGGACGCTCAGCGACAATGCCAAAGATAAAGCCAAATTCACCTCGTGGACGAGAATGCAAGCACTCCTCCTTGTTTCGGCCCAGGATGGCTAACATAACCCCCCCCCCCGCGCCCCACCGCTCCCACCCTCCAAACGCAATCCAAAACTTCAGAGTCGGTACCATGAATGTAGGCACCTTAAAGGGTCGCTCTAACGAGGTTGTAGAAATGCTTGAACGTAAGGAGGTCGATGTTTGTTGTATTCAAGAGACCAGGTGGAGGGGAGGGTCGGCTAGATTCATCGTGGGTAAAGAGCGATGCTATAAGCTTTTCTGGGTGGGAAATGACAATGGGTTGGGTGGGGTAGGAATCATGGTAGCAGAAAAGTGGGCAGATAAGATAATAGACGTAAATAGAGTGAACGACAGAATAATTAAAATAAGACTTGTCCTCAATAAAACTACGGTGACAGTAATATCTGCGTACGCACCCCAATCCGGACTGCCCTGCGCTATGAAAGACAGATTCTACGAGACACTGATGCTCGCTACCTCCCAAATAACCGACAGTGACTATATAGTTATTGCAGGCGACCTAAATGGTCACGTTGGACAACATTGTGACGGCTATGACGGAATCCATGGAGGCTATGGGTTCGGTACTAGAAATGAGGAAGGCTCCAGAATCCTGGAATTCTGCGACGCAAATAACTTAACTATCTGTAACACTAACTTCAAAAAACGAGACAATCACTTGATCACCTATAGATCGGGGGAACACACAAGCCAGGTAGATTATATCCTTACCAGAAGACGTGACAGAGTGTCTGTTGTTAACACTAAATCCCACCCCCATGAAGAATTCACCTCCCAACATAGACTGATAATTAGCGACCTCATAGTCAGGACGAGACGTACTAGACAGCGAAAGAGGACTATCCTCAGGAGAAAAATATGGAAGCTAAAGGACCCCATAGCCAGAAATAAATTTCAAAGCAAATTACTTGACGCTTTCGACAGTAAGGAAGAGCAATTAGAGTCGTATAATATAGAGGAACAGTGGGAATTCCTGAGAGCAAACCTGCTGACGGCGGCAGACGAAGTCTGTGGCTGGAGCAGGCCTGTAGGTAGGAGGAGAGTAACATGGTGGTGGAACAGTAAGGTGGAGGAGTCAATTAAGGCCAAAAAGCAGGCTTGGAAAGTATGGCGGGATGGGGGAAGTAGAGAAGACTATCAAGTGGCCAGGAGGGAAGCTAGGAGACAAGTGTACTTTGCAAGAAGGGAAGCAGAGGAAAGAAAGTTCAAGCATGTTCTACAACGTGAGGACCAAAAACGTGAGGTGTTCAGGATTGCCAGGCAATGTGTCAAGGAAAACCGTGATATTGTCGGGGAGAAGTGTGTACTTAACGATGATGGCATACTTGCCATCACCGACGCTGATAAGAAGGTAGCTTGGAAGTGTCACTACGAAAGGCTTCTAAATGAGGAGAACAAATGGGAGAAAGACAGTCTCCCCCAGATCGATCCAATAGAGGGACCAGCAGTGTTAGTTGAAGGTAGTATAATAAGTAAGGCAATCAAAGATATGAAGACGGGTAAGGCGGCTGGGCCTTCGGAAATAGTTGCTGAGATGCTGAAGGCATCTGGTTCGGTGGGACACACCATGGTCACCCGGATAGTTAACCAAGTCGTACAGAATGGGGTTGTTCCGAAGGAATGGCGTAGCAGCATCATCGTTAACTGCTATAAGGGAAAAGGAGATGCCCTAGATAGGAGTAACTATAGAGGCATTAAATTAATCGACCAGGTCATGAAGGTCACGGAAAAAGTAATAGCGCAACTAATCAGAGAGAGAATTGATCTAGATGAAATGCAGTTCGGGTTTGTGTCAGGCAAAAGTACCACAGACGCTCTTTTCATTGTACGACAACTACAGGAGAAGTACCTAGCTAAAAGTAAACCCCTATACTTAGCTTTTGTCGACTTGGAGAAAGCCTTCGACAGAGTCCCCCGTTCCATTATCTGGTGGTCTCTTAGAAAACTAGGTGTTGACGAATGGCTTGTGAGAGCTATACAAGCCATGTATAAAGAAACAGTCAGTAAGGTTAGAATTAACAACGAATATAGTGAAGAGTTTAGCGTAAAAGTTGGTGTCCATCAGGGCTCTGTACTTAGCCCCCTACTATTTATTATTGCCCTTCAGGCTATAACAGAGGAGTTCAAGACCGGCTGCCCATGGGAACTCCTATACGCAGATGATCTAACGCTCATAGCTGAATCAATGACCGAACTAGAGAAGAAATTCCAAACGTGGAAGCACGGCCTAGAATCAAAAGGCCTTAAAATTAACCTGGCTAAGACTAAAGTTCTAGTTTGTAGGAAAGAAAATAAGGCGGCGGTCCCATCGGGGAAATGGCCATGCTCAGTGTGTAGGAAAGGCGTAGGTAGAAACTCCATTTTATGTCCCAAATGCAAAGTATGGGTGCATAAAAGATGTAGTGGGATCACAGGTAAGCTAACTAAGAACATAGATTTTACATGTGGCCGGTGCTCTGGTGCAATAAGTAGCAGCAAGTGCCCACAAAATACTAGCTCCTTCAACTGCGCAGAGGGTTCTATAGAAATAGTGGACAGCTTCCGTTATCTGGGTGACAAAATCAGCAGTGGGGGAGGGTGCTCTGAAAGTACAGTAGCTAGAGTCAGAACTGGATGGAAAAAGTTCAGAGAGCTTATACCACTATTAGCCGCTAGAGGGTTCTCCCTAAAAATGAAAGGCAGGTTATACGATGCCTGCATACGAACAGCAATGCTGCATGGCAGTGAGACCTGGGCATTGTGTGCAGAGGATATACGCAGACTAGAGAGGAACGAAGCTTGCATGCTCCGCTGGATGTGCAATAGTAATATACGTGAACGGCAAAGCATAAACGAACTAAGAAAAAAATTAGAAATAAGAGGGATCAGATGTTGTTTACTCGAGAGAAGGCTACGTTGGTACGGTCACGTGATGCGCATGAAAGACGACAGCTGTATAACAAAGTGCAGGGCAATAAAGATAGACGGTAGCCACGGAGTAGGCAGACCCAGAAAAACATGGGACGAGCTGATAAATTCCGACCTCACACGCTTACACCTCTCCAAGACAATGTCACTGGACCGAGACCTTTGGCGGTACTCAGTAATAGAGAAGACCCGCCTTACCTAAATACAAAGTAAAAACCTACTACAGTCAGTAGGCACCTCTATCAAAACACACCCCCGTCCCACCACCTCCACACCGCCCCTTTCAATGTAAAGTTATGTTGGTCCCACAACATCCAGGCCGAAACAAATGAGATCGTGTAGGTGTCACGACAAAAAACACACAGTCCACGCTGTAAATGTGGCCGTGTAGGCAACACGGTAAAAACCTCCCAGCCCCACACTGTAAATGTGGTTGGTGTTAGGAAGGGCATCCAGCTGTAGAAAACCCGCCAGACAGTCCACGCTGTAATGTGGCCGTGTAGGCAACACGGTAAAAACCTCCCAGCCCCACACTGTAAATGTGGTTGGTGTTAGGAAGGGCATCCAACTGTAGAAAACCCGCCAGACAGTCCTATGCGAGCAAGACAACCACTCTTGCCTCAAGTGGGAAAACCCCCGTCCAAACCCATGCAAGCGTGGAACATGGACGCTAAACCTGATGATGATGATGATGATGATATATATATATAAATATATATATATATAAATATATTTATATATATATATATATATATAAATATATATATATTTATATATATATATATATATATTTATATATATATTTATATATATATTTATATATATATATTTATATATATATTTATATATATATATATATATATATTTATATATATATTTATATATATATTTATATATTTATATATATATATATATATATATTTATATATATATTTATATATATATTTATATATTTATATATATATTTATATATATATATTTATATATTTATATATTTATATATTTATATATATATATTTATATATATATTTATATATATATTTATATATATATATTTATATATATATTTATATATATATTTATATATATATATTTATATATATATATTTATATATATATATTTATATATATATATTTATATATATATATTTATATATATATATTTATATATATATATTTATATATATATATTTATATATATATATTTATATATATATATTTATATATATATATTTATATATATATATTTATATATATATATTTATATATATATATTTATATATATATATATATTTATATATATATATTTATATATATATATTTATATATATATATATATTTATATATATATATTTATATATATATATATATTTATATATATATATTTATATATATATATTTATATATATATATATATTTATATATATATATTTATATATATATATATATATATATATTTATATTTATTTATATATATATTTATATATATATATATTTGTTGGACAGCTCCAGGATTTTTACACTGGGGTACATGGTGGGCACGGTTACGGTTCAAAAAATGGAGTGAGACTTCTTTAATTTTGTGATGCAGGTACATTGACTATTTGCAACACAAACTTCCAGAAACCTGCCAATCACCTAATAACCTACAAATCTGGTGAGCACATAAGCCAGATTGACTTCTTACTAGTTAGGCAGCAGGACAGGCAGATAGTGTCTAATACCAAGGCATGCCCTGGGGAAGAATGTACCCCACAGCATAGGTTAGTTGTTAGTGATATCTCAGTAAGCGAGAGATGGAATGAGACATATAGGAAGGTGTGGAGAAGAAAGGTCTGGAAGCTAAAAGACCTTTCACTAAAATACAAATTTAGGAAAGCCCTTCAAGATGTAGATGACGAAAAAGACGATTTAGAGACGTATGACATAGATAACTGGAACTTCTTACGTGACAACTTGCTGCAGGCTACTGATGAAACTTGTGGCTGGAGCAGAGCTCCAACGAGACGGAGAGTGACCTGGTGCTGGAACAGCACAGTAGATACGGCTATTAGAGACAAAAGACTAGCATGGAAGGCTTGGAAAAAGGGTGGGAGTAGGGAAGAATATACAGCCACTAAGAGAGAAGCTAGACGTCGGGTGTACTTGGCACGCAGGGAGGCAGAGAGTAGGAGGTTTGCCAATGTTCTGCGACGGGAAGATCAGAGGCGTGCGGTGTTCCACATTGCAATCAGTGTGTCAATGCAAATCGGGATGTTGTTGGAGATAAATGTGTCCGGGATGATGCCAGTGTACTTAGTGTCACGAATGATCAGAAAAAGGAGGCCTGAAAATGTCATTATGAGAGACTGATGAATGTGGAGAACAAATGGGAGAGAGAGAAATTAGCCTTGGTAGATCCGACAGAGGGACCAGCTATTGAGATTGACGAATATAGGGTCCAAGAGGCGATTAGGGAAATGAAAAATGGTAAGGCTGCTGGACCATCGGGAATAGTTGCTGAGATGCTGAAGGCATCAGGGGACGTAGGCACTAAACTGGTTGCACGCATCATCAATCAGGCTATATATGGTGGTGTCATACCCAAAGACTGGTGCAGCAGTATTCTCATAAATTGCTACAAAGGTAAAGGGGATGCTCTGGAGAGGAGCAATTATAGGCGTATAAAACTGATAGATCAGGTTATGAAAGTGGCAGAAAGGATTTTAGCACAACTAATTAGAGAAAGGGTCAAACTAGATGAGATGCAGTTTGGTTTTGTGCCTGGGAAGAGTACAACAGATGCCCTCTTCTTGGTGAGACAATTGCAAGAGAGGTTCTTAGAGAAGAATAAGCCACTATACTTAGCCTTTGTTGACCTAGAGAAGGCCTTTGATAGGGTACCCCGATCTGTCATCTGGTGGTCCCTAAGGAAGCTAGGTGTTGAGGAATGGCTTGTGAGGACAGTGCAAACTTTGTACAGAGGTACTCTCAGTAAAGTCAGGGTAGGAATGGAGTTTAGTGAGGAATTCCAGATACAAGTAGGAGTACATCAGGGTTCGGTCCTCAGCCCGCTCTTGTTCATTATAGTTCTCCAAGCCATAACAGAGGAGTTTAAGACTGGCTGTCCATGGGAACTTCTCTACGCTGATGATCTGGTTCTTATAGCAGAATCAGTAGAGGAGCTAGAGAATAAATTCTGGCTATGGAAACAGCAGTTGGAAGCAAGAGGACTGAGAGTGAACCTAGCTTTTCCCTGCTTGCAAGGGGGTGGGACGGGTCTTATTCAGCACAGCATCTCTCCACTTGTCACGGTCCCTCGTCATCTCTCCCGTGAGCTTCAATGATCTGAGGTCTGTTCTCACCACTTCCGCCCATGTTTTTCTTGGTCTACCTCTACCACGTCTTCCTTCAACTGGCAATTCCTGGCACTTCTTCACCCATCGATCATCCTCCATGCGCATCACATGTCCATACCACCTCAGTCTCCTCTCCCGTACGCTACATTCTATCCCTCTCTACACAGTTTCTCTCTCAACACATTTATGCTGGGTCGTTCACGCACATTTACACTGCACATCCAACGGAGCATGCTTGCCTCATTTCTCTCCAGCCGTCGCATATCCTCTGCAGTTGTTGCCCATGTCTCACTACCATGCAGCATCGCGCTCCTCACACAGGCATCATACAACCGGCCTTTTGTACACAGGGAGAAACCCTTCATCAACAGAGGAAGCAGCTCCCTAAACTTCTTCCAACCCGTCCTTATTCTAGATACTATGGCCTCGGAACACCCTCCTCCCATGCTAATCTGATCTCCTAGGTACCGGAAGCTATCCACCACTTCTATAGCGCCCTCCTGCATTTGAAAAATGTGTGTATCAATGCGACTTCTACTGTCTCATTTCCCTGTACATCTGCTGCATACATATTTCTCCCTACCTGTTAGTTTGCCTGCTATCCCGCTACATCTCTTGTGTACCCAGGATCTGCATTGTGTGCATTTTATAGAATTTATGCCAGTTCCTCTTTTGCATATCGAACATGGCCATTTCCCTGACGGAATCAGGGTTTTGTCCTCTTTTCTACTCATCAACACTTTTGTCTTAGCTAGATTCACTCTGTCCTCTTGCTTCCAACTGCTGTTTCCATAGCCAGAATTTATTCTCTAGCTCCTCTACTGATTCTGCTATAAGAACCAGATCGTCAGCATAGAGAAGTTCCCATGGACAGCCAGTCTTAATATATATATAATATATATATATTATGGAATACTGTTAGCTTCTCGCTACAACAATTTCTATACTTTTCATTTATATAATATATATATACACGCGCGCACGTGTGTGTGTGTGTGTATATATACAACCTTGTCTTTTTTCGGGTATGTCAATATTTATTTATAAAACAAATCTGTATTTTATCTGAGGAAAGCGCACCATAATTTGCCTTGGTTGCCCTTGAAATATATATAATAAAATAAATATGGTTTTATAAATATAATTTTCATTTATTAATGTATTGTGTATTTACTCCACTTATTTGTTGAATGCTTTATATCAGTTATAAAAATGTTTAAGCTTGTTGAATCCCAACATATATATATATATATATACTGTAGTAAAAGTTTGGTAGAAATATCCAAGGGTAAGAGCACTCAGTCCATATGACAGAACCCAACAAAACTTAAGCACCTGTTTATGTCACTGTTGTAATTGTGTGTGTGTGTGTCCGTTCCTCCATCCATCCACTAACACACACATTTCTCAGCTGAGACTGGACATAACAAAACTAGAAATATGGAGAGGAATACTTAATTACTTTAAAATAAAACATTAGGTTAATAAGAAAGTAGTTAGAACATTTCTTAGATGGTGAGTTTCAGAATTTTACTATGTTTAAATTGATTTATATATCAATTAAAAATATGGAGAGATTTAGTAAATATTTTCATTAAGCTGGTGTTTTCTTATGGCTCTCTTTTGTGAATTCAACTTTGCTGTACATCCTTCCTGGACCTATAAAATAAAGTAGCAGTCAAGCTGGGGTTGATTTTGTTACCCCCCCCCCCCCCTCTCCAAACAAAACTCTTAAAAAAAATTGCTGGCCCTGTGCTTAAATTAGAAACTATTAAGCTGATGTTAACCCTGTCGACACTGATAGAGTAATCTCCCCTGAATACATAATACTGTGTCAAGGGAAGCAATTCATAAAACAAATTCAGCCTTCTGAAGGTTAAGAGCATAACTCAGCCATTTTGATACCAAGCTGCCTGAAACCTTCCAGGCTTCATGATACAAAAACCCACTTTAAGATGTTTATACTTATATTAAAAACCTTCTGTGATAATTTTATTAAAAAAAACCTTTAAAGTAATGTTCCAAACATTAGCTTAATAATGAGAAAGTTGATTGTTTTATGATGATATTATCATCAGTCATGGTTTTCCATGCTTGCGTGGGTTGGGTGGGCTTCTTCCAGTACTCCATCCCTCCACTTGTTTTTTTGTCATCTCTTACCATTTCTGCCCAGATCTTTTTCTACTGCAGCTTGTTCAGCATTTTGAGATCAGCTGTAATCATCTTTGCAGCAGCTTCCTGCTATTGGCATCTCCTGGTACTTCTCCACCCCCTGTTTATCCATATGTATCACATGACTACACCAGTGCAGTTTTGTCTTTTCTCTTGCACACATTTCATATTTCTTATACCCAACTTTTCTCTCAGTTCATACATTGCCTCGACTTTCCTGCGCACTAACATTATATATATATATATATATATATATATATATATATAATATTGTAGGCTTCCTTCAGACATGAAAGAGCATGGGTTTGCAAGTTCTCTTCCAAGGCATAAGGCTGGGTCAGGTGTTTCTGTGGAAGACCAGCTGTCGCTAATTGATGTTGTTCAAGAGATAGGCAAGTCAACTTTCCAGCAGTGTGGACTGGAGCAATGTGAAATAAAGTATCTTTCTTAGGAAACAGTGTACTACCCTTTCTGGGAATTGAACTCACAACCTCACAATTGTGAGCCTAAT
Organism: Eledone cirrhosa; assembly: GCA_964016885.1. Lineage (NCBI taxonomy): Eukaryota > Metazoa > Mollusca > Cephalopoda > Octopoda > Eledonidae > Eledone > Eledone cirrhosa. The sequence continues at coordinate 98,409,106 of OZ024743.1, read as the reverse complement.
GCTTTAACCTTTAAGTTGCATGCCTTCACATATATATCAACACACACACACACACATATGCCCAGTATATATATATATATATATATATACTAGCAGAGTAGCCTGTTGTTGCTGGACAATTTTCAACATACGATGTCTTTCTTTCAATTTTTTTAATACTATGTCAGACCCTGTCTCTACCGTGCCCCATCTCCCATTACATATTCCCTGTGGCCTGTTCCCGTGATTCGTCAATTGTTTCCAAGAAACCATTCTATGGAAATTTACTCAGCAGAGCTGTATGTTGAAGTTGTATCAATGGCTTGCTGTGTACTTTAGTGTGAGCATCTTCCCATAAACATCAGGTGACTTCTGCCCCTGCTTACTGCATGGTTGTATGGAATAAAAAGGTCACATTGAAACAATACATGAGGCGATCAATAAATACCAGACTTTAAATTATCACAGTAACAGTGACTGATAGAATTACTATTTTCTTTTTTTTTTTGTTTTTCTTTTATTCTTTTTGGAATTATGAATCTCTATGTGCCTCAAAACCTTTGAGATGCAGATTTCGAAAATCAAATTCTCTTTTCTCTAGGAATCATCATTTTGGAGACTTTCAGTGACATACATATATATATATATATATACATACAAACATACACACACATTCAACTATATAGTAGATATATATTAATACTATTAAGTTCTAATATATAGTAGATATATATTAATACTATTAAGTTCTAATATATAGTAGATATATATTAATACTACTACTAAGTTCTAAATCTTGAGTATCATCATCATCGTTTAACATCAATCTTCCACGCTAGCATGGGTTAGTATGAGTATATTTTTTTTATGTACAATTTTTATCTTTATATAGACTATTGGAGCTGCCTTTTTTATGAAACACTGGGGTCCCTACAATGTGGCTGTTTGGGTAAGAATTATTTAAATTTTTATTGTTTGTACTGTATTAAGCTGTGCCTTTCATCTATTTTTTATCACTTGTATTTCATATTATTGCCTTGCTATCCAAATCAGGTCCACTGCCAGGCTATGGTGCTGAGGAGGGCTTCAGAACTTTGTAGGTGGGTACTTTAATTCACAGTAATTTCTAAGGCAGAGTTTCAGATTAAGCATACCACTGTAAAGTTTTCTAAGTCTGTTGGTGGTAGACGTGAAGGAAGGAGTACCATCCAGTGCCCCTCCTTCTTCTTGGCAAAGGACCTGATCCAAACCAACTAACCATTAGTAACCTAATAAATTAGCAATGGTAGTAACTTGTGTGTAAAATAGAATACTTAAATATAATATATCATTATAAGAAATGTTATACCTTACTTTTTAGAGACAGCTATAAACCTTTTATCATAATTAGCATTTATTTAAGAAAAGTTGCTTTTACAATATCTTATCATTTTGTCTTGCATATCAAGTTTGCATTTCCTTCTACAAGCTTTCATTTTGAGATA
>OZ024743.1:98372643-98402643 GCA_964016885.1 Eledone cirrhosa | reverse complement strand
CTTCCAAACATCTGATCCACCGAAACTCGGCCATTTCGGACCATACCAAAATCAACATACTGATTGCGGATTTGGTACGAGTGATGAAAAACGTGTCCCGCATGTGCAACCCCAAAGAACTAGAGAGACACATACAACACTTCATCCACCGTATGCAGTTCTCTGGTTACAATCAAAGAGATAAGATCAGAGTATATAGAGGAGCCAGAACTAAATGAGAAAAATGGTAAATAATGATACAAATGGGACCTGCCCTTTGTATAGGAGCAAATTTGGGAATAGAATAGAAAGAACTAGGAATAAGGCTAATAGAATAAACTCATGGTATGATAGCAATAAATACCAGAGTGTAATGTTCATTGATACAACCCCTAGAGGTGAATTAGCTTACAAATTTAGAAGGGCTCTAGATAAACATAAACTCAATATTAAGATAGTAGAAAGACCAGGTACCTCCATAAAAACACTTATTAGCAATACATACCCTTTTCAAAGACCTCCCTGTATAGATAAGAAATGTATAATCTGTAAATTAACCCCCCCATATTAACTGTAAAACTAGAAATGTAGTATATAGCATAAGATGTACTGAAGGACAATGTAGAGATAAAAATATAGTGTACATAGGTGAGACAGCTCGTAGTATAGGGGAACGGATAAATGAACACTGGCGAGACCTTCAAGATAGTAAAGAATCATCTGTACTCTACCAACATGCTAAAATAGAACATAGAAATAAAAATAGAATCTACACACAGAAAAGACGCAATGTTTAGACAAATCAGAGGCAATAAACATAAATTAACTCCAACCAAAATTAAATAGAAAACATGAGTGGAACAGCAACATCACAACTTACAATTAAGGACAAAATGAAAACACACACACGCACATAGAACAAACAACCAACCAGTAACATGTAAATAAACAAATAAGTAAACGAATATAAACACACACAGACACCCGGATGTAACACATACGCAAACTAAGCACACAACACACACACAAAAACAAGATGGCGTAGGACAGAACAAAGGAGAGGGACAAAGAAAAGAATCCCCAGTCACTGAAGAGGTCACAGAATGTGTGACGATAGAACTTTGACAATATATAAACAACCATCTGGTTGTGGAACCAACCAACCGGAAATTTATAAATTCCTAAATTTATAAATTTATTATAATAAATGAAGTGAGAGCAACTGGTGCGTGTATTTCTTATTGGCAACATGACCCTCCTAAAGTATAACAATATATATATATATATATATATATAATATATATATATATATAAAGGAAATGAATACAAAGAGTTTAAAACCGTTAAAACATGTTTATATAATTGTGCACCTATGTACGTTTCGCCCTTAGCGGGCTTATCAAGGGCATGGAAAGCAAAATAATGTTCAATATAGGACCCAGGAGGGAATTTATGGTTAAATTAACATCATCATTCATTTTCCTCTGTGCATGTGTTTTTATTATCAGAGCAGGGGGAGTAACTCTGGCCGGTGTTCAAGCAATCAGTCCCATGTGGATTTTAATGCTTGTTCATATGCTGGTGTTTAGCATCTTTATATTATGTGTGTTGTTTCACTAGTGCCAGTACAGGTCGGGTCTGGAGTGACCATTTATTATTTAGTGGATGTTGCTTCACTAATGTTTGTTTGAGTATGGTCTGCGGTGTACATTTGGTTCACAGATGTTTGTTCATACTGCCTGCCCACCGGGGTGTTATGGTTCGGGCAGGGGGACCCAGTTCGTAGTTTTCATGTCACAGTCGCCTCCCAGGCAAAATACGACGCCTGTACCCGGTGTTTACAATTAATAACTGATTCTGCTTGGCTGTTTAAGAGCTCATGGGGTGTTCTTATGATGTAGTACAGCTCCATGAGGCAGAGCTGGCATTTCCCCCTGAAGTTGTAGGGTGCAGCCCTACTGACAATATCTCGGGGGAAACTGCCTGACTGATAAGGTTGTTTATAGGTGCACCGTAACTAGCCATAGTGGAGTTAAATACTATATAGGAGCCACCTCTGGCCAGTTTAAAACGAGATTTAGAACACATCTCCACTCTTTCAGGAACAAAAAATTAAGGCACTCCACATCGCTTGCCAACTACGTCACCACATTGCAAGACGGCAACATAAGCTTCTCCACACACTGGGATATTGTCAGTAGGGCTGCACCCTACAACTTCAGGGGGGAATACCTGCTCTGCCTCATGGAGCTGTACTACATCATAAGAACACCCCAAAAGTGGACGTAAAATGATCTCTCTCTCTCTCTGGAGAGTCTGAAAAATCTGGACACTCAGTGACAATGCCAAAGATAGACAAATTCACCTCATGCTGCCGGACGAAAAGGCAAGGACTCCTCTTTGTTTCGGCCGCGGATGGCCAACATAACCCCAACCCCATCCCCCTCACTCCTCCCTGCGCCCCGCCGTTCCCACCCACCAAAATGCAATCCAAAACTTCAGAGTTGGTACCATGAATGTAGGCACCTTAAAAGGTTGCTCTAACGAGGTTGTAGAAATGCTTGAACGTAAGGAGGTTGATGTTTGCTGTATCCAAGAGACCAGGTGGAGGGGCGGGTCTGTTAGATTCATTGTGGGTAAAAAACGATGCTATAAGCTTTTCTGGGTGGGAAATGACAATGGGCTGGGTGGGGTAGGAATCATGTTAGCAGAAAAATGGGTGGATAAGATAATAGACGTAAATAGAGTGAACGACAGAATAATTAAAATAAGACTTGTTCTAAATAGAACTACTGTGACAGTAATATCTGCGTACGCACCCCAATCCGGACTGCCTGGCGCTATAAAAGACAGATTCTATGAGACACTGATGCTCGCTACGTCCCAAATATCCGACAGTGACTATATAATTATTGCAGGCGACCTAAATGGTCACGTTGGACAACATTGTGACGGCTAATCCTGGAATTCTGTGATGCAAATAACCTAACTATCTGTAACACTGACTTCAAAAAACGAGACAATCACTTGATCACCTACAGATCAGGGGAACATACCAGCCAGGTAGATTATATCCTTACCTGAAGACGTGACAGAGAGTCTGTTGTAAACACTAAATCCCTCCCCCATGAAGAATGCACCTCCCAACATAGATTCATAATTAGCGACCTCATAGTCAGGACGAGACATACTCGACAACAGAAGAGGACTATCCTCAGGAGAAAAATATGGAAGCTAAAGGACCCTACAGCCAGTAATAAATTTAAAAGCATATTACTTGATGCTTTCGACAGTAAGGAAGAGCAATTAGTCGGACAATAAAGAGGAACAGTGGGAATTCCTGAAAGCTAACCTGCTAAAGGCGGCAGATGAAGTCTGTGGCTGGAGCAGGCCTATAGGCAGGAGGAGAGTAACGTGGTGGTGGAACAGTAAGGTGGAGGAGTCAATTAAGGCCAAAAAGCAGGCTTGGAAAGTATGGCGGGATGGGGGAAGTAGAGAAGACTATCAAGTGGCCAGGAGGGAAGCTAGGAGACAAGTGTACTTTGCAAGAAGGGAAGCAGAGGAAAGAAAGTTCAAGCATATTCTACAACGCGAGAACCAAAAACGTGACGTGTTCAGGATTGCTAGGCAATGTGTCAAGGAAAACCGTGATATTGTCGGGGAGAAGTGTGTCCTTAATGATGATGGTGTACTTGCCATCACTGACGCTGATAAGAAGGTAGCTTGGAAGTGTCACTACGAAAGGCTACTAAATGAGGAGAATAAATGGGAGAAAGACAGTCTCCCCCACATCGATCCAATAGAGGGACCAGCAGTGCTAGTTGAAGGTAGTATAATAAGTAAGGCAATCAAAGATATGAAGATGGGTAAGGCGGCTGGGCCTTCGGAAATAGTTGCTGAAATGCTGAAAGCATCTGGAACGGTGGGACACACTGGTCACCCGGATAGTAAACCAAGTCATACAGAATGGGGCTGTTCCGAAGGACTGGCGTAGCAGCATCATCATTAACTGCTACAAGGGTAAAGGAGATGCCCTAGATAGGGGTAACTATAAAGGCATTAAATTAATCGACCAGGTCATGGTCACAGAAAAAGTAGTAGCGCAACTAATCAGAGAACGAATTGATCTAGATGAAATGCAGTTCGGGTTTGTGTCGGGTAAAAGTACCTCAGACGCTCTTTTCATTGTACGACAACTACAGGAGAAGTACCTAGCTAAAAGTAAACCCCTATACTTAGCTTTTGTTGACTTGGAGAAAGCCTTCGACAGAGTCCCCAGCTCCATTATCTGGTGGGCTCTTAGAAAACTAGGTGTTGATGAATGGCTTGTGAGAGCTATACAAGCCATGTATAAAGAAACAGTCAGCAAGGTTAGAATTAACAACGAATATAGTGAAGAGTTTAGCGTAAAAGTTGGTGTTCATCAGGGCTTCGTTCTTAGCCCCCTACTATTTATTATTGCCCTTCAGGCTATAACAGAGGAGTTCAAGACTGGCTGCCCATGGGAACTCCTATATGCCGATGATCTAACGCTCATAGCTGAATCAATGGATGAACTAGTGAAGAAATTCCAAACATAGAAGCATGGCCTAGAATTTAAAGGCCTTAAAGTTAACTTGTCTAAGACTAAAGTTCTAGTTTGTAGGAAGGAAAATAGGGCACCAGTCCCATCTGGGAAATGGCCATGCTCAGTGTGTAGGAAGGGAGTAGGCAGAAACTCCATTTTATGTCCCAAATGCAAAGTATGGGTGCATAAAAGATGTAGTGGGATCACAGGTAAGCTAACTAAGAATTTAGATTTTATATGTGGCCGGTGCTCTGGTGCAATAAGTAGCAGCAAGTGCCCACAGAATTGCACAGATGGTTCTATAGAAATAGTGGACAGCTTCCGTTACCTGGGTGACAAAATCAGCAGTGGGGGAGGGTGCTCTGAAAGTACAGTAGCTAGAGTCAGAACGGGATGGAAAAAGTTCAGAGAGCTTATACCACTATTGGCTGCTAAAGGGTTCTCTCTAAAAATGAAAGGCAGGCTGTATGATGCCTGCATACGAACAGCAATGTTACATGGCAGTGAGACCTGGGCATTGTGTGCAGAGGATATACGCAGACTGGAGAGGAACGAAGCTTGCATGCTCCGCTGGATGTGTAATAGTAATATATTTGAACGGCAAAGCATAAACGAACTAAGGGAGAAATTAGGAATAAGAGGGATCAGATGTTTACTCGAGAGAAGACTACGTTGGTACGGTCACATGATGCGCATGAAAGACGACAGCTGTATAAAAAAGTGCAGGGCGATAAAAATAGACGGTAGCCACGGAGTAGGCAGACCCAGAAAAACCTGGGACGACTTGATAAATTCCGACCTCACACACTTACACCTCTCCAAGACAATGTCACTGGACCAAGATCTTTGGTGCTACGCAGTAATACAGAAGACCCGCCTTGCCTAAGTACAAAGCGAAACCTAGTCAGTAGGCACCTCTAACAAAAATACACTCCGGCCACACTACCCCCACCCCATACACACCACCCCTTCCAATGTAAAGTTATGTTGGTATCACAACGTCCAGTCCGAAACAAATGAGGTCATGTAGGTGTCACGACAAATAACACAGTCCACGTTGTAATGTGGCCGTGTAGGTAACACGGTAAAAACCTCCCAGTCAACACTGTAAACGTGGTTGGTTGGAAGGGCATCCAGCCGTAGAAAACCTGCCAGACAGTCCTATACGAGCAAGACAACCAATCTTGCCTCATGTGGGACAATTCCCGTCCAAATCCATGCAAGCGTGGAAGATGGACGTTAAACGATGATGATGATATACTGAAAATATTCTAATTTTTATTTTTTATTTTATTTTTTTCCCAAAGGACAAGATTTTTACCACTTCTCTCCTCGGCACAAGATAGTTGCCTAAAAATAGTAGTTGGAACCAAATATGATATTACATCTCCAAACACAAGGCAAGTGTCTGTGGAAGCTGCCGAAAAATTAGCACTTGAGATGAATGCAAATCAACCAATGGAAAAATTAGAAAAGCCTCCGTACTTTGAGACTTCAAGTCGTACAGGGTATAATGTAGATGAAGTTTTTGAATATATTTTACAGTTCTGTCTTCCTTACACACCAGGTACATCCATAAAGACTATTCATTCAAATAGTACAGTTAGTTTATCAAATGCTAAAAATCAGACTCTTCACCCAAAAGAAAATAATAAATGTTGTACATAAAAAGAAAAAAAGAAATTTTTTAACAATATTTTTATGATTTTTTTTTTTTTTTTTTTTTGTTTTTCCCGAGTTGAAAGCGAAAAATATTTTCATTCTTTCAGATCTATTAGAAAGTTTTTACTCTAATAGTACTGAATTAAAGTGATAATGCGGTTTAAAACTTAGTCAAATATATGCAGACTAATAGATGATTTTAGCTTTTAATGCAAGTCTGAAATTCCTGTTTTAAGATCTGCATTCTTTGTGATAGATAAACATGAAATCAAGATATTTTTTTATTTTTGAAGTCCATGACTTTAAATATATGTTGCCATAATAAATATTGTACATTCCTTTCTACAAAGGTTTTTTGTGCTTGATGTGATTATTTTTGCCTAATGTTGCAATTCTATCAATGCCAACAACAGGTTATCTTCACTGAATTTATAAAATGTATTTAATAATTCATTAACATCACTTCATGACAGTTTTTTTTTTATAATAAAACATTAAATGTTATAAGTAATAATTTAACATCAATTTATCCTGAGATCTAGAAGTATTGTTTCACCATTTTGTTACCATATTTCGAATAATTTTGAAAATAGTCAAAGATTTGGAGGGATTTAGTAAAATAACATTCTTGTAATTGAACTGGAGTTTGGACCACAACTAAAGTTCTTACATAACATAATGGGAGGTTTTTAGATAAATAATAAACATAAAAATTTTGTATCAGATTTGGTTTCAAAAGGTTAAATAGAATTTATATAAGTTAGTGATTGCTACATTCCAAAACATTATCCATATCCTAATAAATAATTCCTTTTTTTTTTATTATTTCGTATTCCTTTCAATTTCCCCCACAATTCCAAAATCTTAATTTTTTTATGCAAAAAAAAAAAAAAAAAAAAAAAAAAAATGCAGGTATATCAGTAAATAAAATATTCATTAACTTATTGAAGATAATTTATTTCTGTAGTATTAACACAGGCATCATACAACCGAACAAAAGGTTGGTTGTATGATGCCTGTGTGAAATGTGCAATGTTGCATGGTAGTGAGACATGCAGGAACTGTGGACGATATGCAATGGCTGGAGAGAAATGAAGCAAGCATGTTCCGATGGATGTGCAATGTCAATGTGTGTGAACAACCAAGCATGGACGAGTTGAGAGTGAAACTGTGTATAAGATGAATAAACTATAGTGTGCAGGAGAGAAGACTGTGTTGGTATTGACATGTGATGTGCATTGATGATGACTGCTGGGTGAAGAAGTGCCAAGAAAGACACAGTAGCGGAAGACCACAAAAAACATGGGCAGAGGTGGTGAGAGCTGACCCCAGATAGCTGAAGCTCACAGAGATGACGAAGGACTGTGATAAATGGAGAGATGTTGTGTTGAAGAAGACCTGCCCTACCATTGCAAGCAAGGAAAAGCATATGTAAAATGATGTTGAGTATTAGCATCCACCATCATTATCACCATCCCTAAGATGGTCATGTTGGTGACAAAACAAAAAGCACCGAGTCTAACTTGTCAGTTGGTCGTTTTGGTGCCATGATAAAAAGCACCCATTCCATGCTGTAAATGTAGTTGGCATTAGGAAAGGCATCCAGCCGTAGAAACCAAGCCCAAAACAGTTCTGTTTGAGCAAGACATGGTCATCTGATCTGACATATTTCACGAGACTATTTGTCTAACCTCTACTAGCATAGAAAAATGGATGTTAAACGATGATGATGATTCTATGTAATTGTATATGATTAGCATTTAAGCCAGCCAGAATTCTCTTGTCTGTCTGTTCAAACTGGCTGTAACCAGCCACTCATACTGATGTTAATGTATTGTTCTCAAAATAAATAACATCAAAATCTCATAGATTTGATATTATGTGAGATAATTATGAGGTAAAGCCTTTACTATGAAAATATACAAGTAAATGTTCAAGTTGTTATGCTGCTTTAACCCTTTAAGTTACTCAACTCAATACTTGTCTTCTCAGAATTATTTCTTTAAATGGTGGAAGGATAATCATGATTGCAAAACATAATTCATGTTTTAAAAAGGAATGCTATAATGTAGGTGTTGTCTTGGACATGTAAAGATTGCTTTGTAACCATATAGTTCTGGGTTTGATCACACTCTTCAACACTTTAGATGTTTTTTGCTGTAGCTTGATGTTGACCAAGACCAATTAGTACTTTGTTGAATTTTGTTGGCAGAAGTTGTGTAAAAGTTTATTGTATATATGTGTCTGTGCTTACTTTAAACTGGTGAAAACAAAACCCATGTTGTTTCTGCTTTATAGCTTAGCAGTTCAAGAAATGGTGGTTGATGAATTAAATACCATCCTGAAATAAGTACTGGAGTTGATATGATGGGATAAAAACCCCTTGAAAGCTTCAACATGGCTGTGGTTCAATGAATGAATCCAATAAAAGAACTTAGTAATGCTTGTTAACTGAGAAACAATACGAAATGGTAGTGAAGGCTAATGTGGATACAAGCAAGGCTGAGTGGTTATGAAGTTCATTTCACAATCATGAAGACTTGGATGCAATTCCACTATGATATCTTGGATAAGGGCTGACTCAAGCCTTGAGTGAAGTTAGACAGAAACTGTATGGAAACCTATCATATGGATGTATCTAATTTGAATTTCCGGCCTTGTCATATACTATGCCATACTTGTTTCTACTTTTGGCACAAGGCCAGCAATTACCCAGTGTATTACTGGTACTTTATTTTATCGACCCCATAAGGATGAAAGGCAAAGTTAACCTCGGCGGGATTTGAACTCAGAATGGCAAGGGCCGTTCTGAGTTCAAATCCCGCCGAGGTTAACTTTGCCTTTCATCCTTATGGGGTCGATAAAATAAAGTACCAGTAATACACTGGGTAATTGCTGGCCTTATACTGATTCAGCTTCGGAGTTATGTGAAATGTACATGCCTGTGGAATATTCAACCACAAGTTGGATGTTTAGTTGATCAAATTTAATGCTGATTGTTGAAACTGATGGAAAATCCATAATCATCATCAATCTGAGGGAAATATTTTGAACATACTGGTAGGACATAGCAGGAAATGTGATTAATTGTAAAAATACTTGGACAACTATCAAATATATTTTTTTCCTTAAAAAATGGAGTTGGATGAGTTTGAAACTCTTAGAAAATGTAAAAATCCCAAATGCAAAAAATAACTAACCATAGTCGATTGGTATAAATAATAGCTTAGAAATTTGGGTAAAATACCTCCATAGATAAAAAAAAAAAAAGTGGCCAGCAGCCTTTACAAAGAATTGAACTCCATCCGTTTGGGATTTCTACATTTTCTTAGAATCGTTTTGTTTTTTTAAGTCATTTGTGAATCTCTTCTGCTTCATAGTTTGAAATAACTTATAAAAACATCAAATAATTAAAGAACTAGTCATCAATAAAAAGAAAAGGCATTTTATTTTATATATAATACAAATATTTTCTTTTATAAAATGTGCTTACAAAAATGACACAGTAAAATAAAATGAGCAAAGGGCTTTCTCTGAAGAAATTACATCATGGTAAAGGGACCAGCCCAGGTGGAGAGGTAAAATGAATGTATACAGTAGCAAAAAAAAAAAAAAAAAAAAAAAAAAATCATATATCTATGTATACACTCGAATATAAGCCAATGTTCACCAACTTCAAATTCTATGTAATTAAGGTACTAAAATATCTGGAGTGATTATTTCACAATGAAGTTTTTCTACATTCATTATATCGTTATGAGTTTTATTTATGTATTATCTTCAGAATATTTCCAATAATTTATTATTCAAACTTTTTAATACATAAATATCCCACACACGTGTGTGCCTGTGACTTAATTATACTTTATCTTTCAATCTAGTTTTCTTCTATTTCCCCAGCTTGCTCTCTCTTCTTCACCCTTATACATGGTCTCTTAAACTATTCCCTATTTCGATCTCCCCCTAGTGTTTCTAATGATCTCCATATTGGTCAAAGGGAATCATTTTTTTTTTAAAACGCCTTTAACTATAAATATATCTCCAATACTTTATATTATATTTTAGAATTTTTTTTCTTTTCTATTTTCTAATTATAAAGAAATAAAATGTAGGAGGGGGTTGTGAAAAGACGCTTTAAACATTGTAAATATTTTGTTCACTCTTGAGAATATGAACTGTGCCATAATGTCTTGATTAGCTGCCTCGGCTTATAAAAGGGGGTTTGGAAATTTGCCCATTTCTCAGACAATAGGGGAGTCGGCTTATATTCAAGTATATATGATATGTGTGTGTGTGTGTAAAATATATATATATATATAAAGTGTTAAGTTTTTACATAAAGTCAACAATTGTATGGATTGATAATGTCACTGATCAACACCAGTAATTACATTTAAGGCTGAAGACAACAAACCCAGAGTATAGGCTTGTTTTAATGCATTCACTTTAGTGCACCACTGTTCATATTTTTAGCTGATTTCAAACAAAATAAATATACTGCTAAGCTTGAGTTAAATCACTTATGCACTATTTTATTGACTAAGATTGGAAACAATATTAATAAATGTAAACCTTTGTGAATTTTTTTTAATACAACGTAGGAAGAAAAGTTATAAGCTACTGGAAGACTTGATTTGCTGAACATTACTCCATTGTGTGAGACTGGAAGCAAAACATAACAGTTCAAAATGCATAAATATAGTTCTAACGGTGTATATATATAAGGAGGAACAATTATATTGAAAATAAGAAATCAGTATATTTATACTAAAGCTCAGTGTTTACACTGCAATCAGACAGGGAGTGGCAGTGCTTATGACCCTTATCAAGGACTCTGAGACTGGTGAGGAGGAGAAAGGTATTTTCAAACTGGAGACCTGGCCCACAAGTTTGCAACAGATTAGACTGTTAAAGGTGCCCAAGTTGCTAACTTTGAAAAACTTACAGCATTTGTTTAGATGCAAAGCACCTTTCTAATTAGGTTTTCAACTAATCAAGACCGGACAGTACTTAACGATAAGAAATAAACAGTATAGTGAAGACTTTATATTTGTAATGAAATACAAACATCATAACCAACATTTTTTTTCTATGTTGAAAAAAAAACCTTTAACGCTTTAGCATTTAAACTGGCCATATCCAGCCAGAATTCTCACCTCTTTCTGTTCAAACTGGCCATTCATACTGATAAGCTATTCTCAAAATAAATATCAAAATCTCAGATTCAATATTGTGAGATAAAGCCTTTACCACGAAAATACAATAGTAAATGCTAAAGAGTTAAGTCATTCAAAATATAAGAACAACTTTAGCTATTAAATTTATCACTGTAAATGTGGTTGGTGTTAGGACGGGCATCCAGCTGTAGAAACCAAGCCAAAATCTGCCCCAGGTGAGCTGAACATGGTCCACAGACCTGATTTTCTCTCTAAGGATCAACCCGTCCTACCCATGCTAGCGTGGAAGATGGACATTAAACGATGATGATGATGATGAATACAAGATTTTCATACCTAATATAATTCGTAATACATAATTAAACATGGTTATCAAAGAATTTATATATATATGCCATAATATTCTTTAAAAAGTTCTTTTGATGAACAATTTTTAATGTTTATTCTGAAAATATCTCAATAACTTGTCCCTATTTGAAGAGGGAATATGAAAAATATTGGCTTCAAATTTTCAGAGAATACCAAGAAATGAATAAGAAAAAATAAAATTAAAAAAAAAAAAATCTATTTACAAAATATATTTAGCTTTTATGTTTTTCTCACCAGAATGTTTATTGGTTGTGATATGTTGATAAGCAAGATTACATATTTTCCATTTTTCCAAGAATTGGCTAAGAATATTTATTGATGAAATGTGATTTTGATATTTAAAAATATATTTGCATAGAAAAGATAACTGTTTGATGAATGTTAATATTTCAATTGTGATTAGAAAACGACAAAATTACTTAGTAGGTCTGGAGGTAGGGGCCCATGGCCTTCACAAGCCCTCAAAGACCAGAAATTATAAGTTTCTACTTTAGGCACAAGGCCAGCAATTACCCAGTACATTACTGGTACTTTATTTTGTTAACCTCGGCGGGATTTGAACTCAGACTGTAAAGGGACGTAACTATGTTAGAAAGCATGGTTTCCAACCCTCTACCGATACTGACAATAAATGTATTGTTAGAGTTGATCTACTGACAATTCATAGCTCATCATCGGTGATGGAGTGGCCCTAGCAAATGTAGAGATTAATCAGTTGTGTGAAGTTGCAGTATTGTTAGTGAACTGAAAGTTCAACAGTTCATAGCTCATCAATACTGTAGTGAACTTGGCAAGGGTTATAGTTCACATAGAGATATGTATTAGTTGTTTAGCACCAGGTCAATCTTGATCAAGCAGACATATGATTTCAGCCATGACTGCCACACTGGGTTATCTAAGATTACATTATATAATGTATTCTTCACTCATCTTTTAAAAGATGGCAGAATGTAATTTGAGTGAGATTAGGCTTGCTGTCTAGGTTTTATAAGGATGTATAGCTTATTGCTCTAGGCAAGGAGGGAGTGTATAATTCCTAAATATCTCATTAGCTCGCAGTATTGCACTCAAGTATACACCTAGACAAAACTTGCAATAACTTAGATTTCATCATTAGGGAAAGGGAGATGTCTTTAAATCAACTCTTATTTTAATTACTGATTACAAATTCAATGAAAGAAGAGAACATTTTATTAAAAAAATATAATAAACATGATTTTCTATTATGTGCATGTAAAGACAGTCTTGGGTTAATACCAAATTTAAAGAGAACATGATTAAGAATGACACTTACAATTTTAGACACTCATCTCCTTAGCCTATCACTTAGTCTAGTATGCATGTTACATTCATATAATGTGTAATATATGATGTAAATAATTTTTGTGTGGTCCCAGCCTGTCATATGAGGTGACAACCCTTTAGCATTTAAAACGGCCATATCCGGCCAGAACTCTCTCACTTCTTTCTGTTCAAACCGGCTGTAACTGGCCATTCATACTGACATTAAGGTACCCTTCTCAAAATAAATAACATCAAAATCTCATAGATTTGATGTTATGTTTACTGTGAAAATACAATAGTAAATATAGAGTAATGTAAATGGTAAAGGGTTGGTGCCAGGAAGGGCATCCAGCTGTAAAACATTGCCCCTCAAAGAATCCCATGATGGATATGAAGCCTGTCATATGGGCTTGCATGGCTAACCCTTACTTTAGCAGGGGAAATGGCCTTAAAATGCTTGATGTGTGTTTGTTGTTTAGTTTAATTACAAGAGGGCTATCATATTTGACAGCACTCAAGTAAAAGTAAACCAGTATATTCTATTTAGCAAAACACTAAAAGCCACCCATCCCTATTTTCAAATGTATGTTTGTTTCTATCAACTGTGTTGGTGGGGGCTGCAGATAACGCAGCACCAAAACAATTAAATATGGTTTTAGTTAGAATTAGAAAATCTTTAATGATTTATTTTTTAATTAAAAACAAAATGTTTCAGTTTCATCTGTAATTCACAAATAAATATATATATAGAACCAAGTATTTATAGTAATTCCTGCTGATACGAGCAACAGTGCTAATACTTATGCATAGTCAAAGCAAACTTTTTGGCTTCAGCTTTTGCCTTTTTAGTATCATATGCTGCAAATGCAGCCAAAGCAAAAAACAATGCTGCAAATACAAGTATTAAAGCTCCTCCTGCACAAAGACCATAAGACCAGGATAAATGGATGTGTCGATGGTTGGTGAGCCAATCTTTGTGACCAGTTTCCAGACCAAATAATATCAGTCCTGAGATCTGAAATGTTACTGAAATATAAGAAATACAGAATGAAATGACATTAAAAGTTGTAACAAAGAATACATAAAAATTAAGAATGTCAACACAAAGACGAAAGAGACTGGTGGGCCCTAAAATGTTATGAAGATGCCCGAAGCTTACATCGTATATATTTGGCATTGGTTTAACTAATAAGAGCTTCTTCTTCTTTGTCCACTTATTCCTGAGAGAGTCACAAGGGCAGAGTCCTCAAATACTTCTTCCAGTGGATACTGTCAGAAGCAACCGTCTCCAACTGATCAAGCTGGATTTGCAAGCATGACCAGCCAAGCTCATGGATGTTATCCAACCATTTTGCTTGGGGTCTACCCCTGGGTCTCTTACCTGTTGGTTTTGCACATAAAATCTGTCCAGCACATTCTAACCACATGTCCATAGTATCAGAGCTGTAATCTCTCAATTCGGAGAAGTAGCAGCTCTACCTGGAGTCACTCTCTCATATCTCAGCTACACACTTTATCGAGTCACATTACTCCAAACACCCTTTCGGCTGCTTGTAAGAGCGAATTTAAAAATACTGAGAAATGACAGCCCCAATAGCTTATAAAACCAAACATTCGGGAGAGTTCAGGAAAAAATAAATTAAAAATAAAATATTTTTAAAAGACAATTATTTATAGCTTTAACCATTTTGTTAACATATTTCTAATGAAAGACATTAATTAATCATTTGGATGGATTTTAGTAAAATAACTAACTTCCTTATTAGGTTGATGTTAGGGTCATAATTTAAAGCAGGAGTTCTCAAACTTTTTAGGCCACCGCCTCACCCCCTCACTACTATGTAATACCCTCAGTCCCCCCAGCCCCTATTTCCAGAGAGATAATATATGATAAATTAAATCATTAATTTATATGAATAAATAATATAATATATACTGTATAAATACATATATATTTTTTATTTTACTCTATGATATATGTATCATTTGATATTTAATATACTATATACTATTATATTGTCTCTACTGCCCCCTTCTGGATCTTCTCAAGCCCCCTTCCCCACCCAGGGGGAGGCGACAGTAGCACCCATTTTGAGAACCTCTGACTTAAAGATTCCTACAAAAAATTATGATGGAAGGTTTTTAGATATAAACACTTTAGAATAAACAAATTTGTGTCATAAAACAAAGAAGTTTTTTGTGGTTTGGTATAAAAAAAAGTTGATTTATTTGACAAACATTATTAAAAAATCTTTAAAAGATATTTATATTTTAAAAATATTTGCTTAATAAAGTTACATATTTAATATTGTACATCATTATTTATCTATAATTTCCAGCATAGTTACGTCCCTTTACGATCTGAGGTCAAATCCCGCCGAGGTTGACTTTGCCTTTCATCCTTATGGGGTCGATAAAATAAAGTACCAGTAATGCACTGGGTATTTGCTGGCCTTGTGCCTAACGTAGAAACAATTATTTATCTATAATTTTAAAGATGTAAATTATATATATGTTTGTCAAATAAATACCAATTTTAAACTATAAATAAATGCCTTAATCCTTTAGCATTTAAACTGGCAGTATGCAACCACAATTATCTGACCTCTTTCTGTTCAAACCAGCTATAACTGGTCACTCATACTGATGTTAAGTATTGTTCTCAAAATATATAATATCAAAAACTCATAGATTCGATATTATGTGAGATAATTATGTGAGGTAAAGCCTTTACTGTGAAAAGGTAATAGTATATATAGAGTAAAGTGAATGCTAAAGGGTTAACCCTTTAGCATTTAAACCGGCAGTATCCAGCCAAAATTATCTCACCTCTTTCTATTCAAACTGGCCATAACCAGCTGCTCATACTTATGTTAAGGTATTGTTCTCAAAGTAAATAATATCAAATCTCATAGATTTGATATTATGTAAGGTAAAGCCTTTACCACATAAATAAAATAGTATATATAGAGTAATGTAAATGTTAAAGGGTTAAAGTTGTCATATTTAAAAATATTTTTTCTATAAAACAATAAATAAGAAAGTTTTGTAATTTTTCTTCTGATGTATATAGTTAACCTCCAGAATCTTCAGTTTTACAAGCCCTCATTTTTCAATGATTATTAGGGATTCTGTCATTTTGTGTTATGACTGGCACCCTATAAGTGTCACCAAAATCTGAAAGAGTTATTGTTTAATGTCCATTTTTCCATGGTTGCAAGAACTGGATAAAGTCGAGAGGTTGTCCTATTTTCATGTGCATTAACTGATGGAGAAGACATTTTTCTCAAGGTGTTGGAAGATATGATTGAACAAGGAACCACACAGTTGTGAAGCAAACTTTTTAGTCACACAGCTATGCCTATAGTCATTCTGCATTACGAAAAAAAAAGAAACATTAAAAAAACAAAAGAACAAAAAAGAAATAAGAAATAGTAACTTACCTGCAAATACAGTCAAAATAGCAGAAATCACGGCAACATGGACCTTAACACTAGCATCACAACATCCAGACATCCGCAGTATCGACATTATCATAACTAGGATAAGTAGAGCTACAGAGAAGGCGGAGAGCACTTGGGTACCAAGGAAGAAAGCTATAGCAAATGTGAAAACAAAAAGGATTATGGTTGATTTTCATTTCTTATATAAATGTCAGGTTTTGGTCCCAAAATTCAATTGAGCCCTTGGGTAGTCTCATCAAAATCTGGGGTACCAATATTAACTACTTTTGGGACTCTTGACTTCAAAGTTGCAGCATTAGCTCATGCTTTGCCTTACACCAGAGGTTCTCAAACTTTTACCCCCTCCCCTCATGGCCTTGTAATACCCTCACCCCAACCCTATTTCCAGAGAGACCTACCTACACACAAATTGTAAATAATATATAATAAATAAAATTATTAATTTATATATAATAAATAATATAATATATACTATGTATAAATATATGAATAGATATATTTTTTATTTTATTATATTTGTATATAATATGTATCATTTGATATTTAACCCTTTAGCATTTAAGCTGGCCGTATCCAACCAGCTTTCTTTCACCTCTTTCTGTTCAAACCGGCTGTAATCAGCCACTCATACTGATGTTAAGGTATTGTTCTCAAAATAAATAATATCAAAATCTCATAGATTTGATATTATGTGATATAATTATGAAAGGTTAAGCCTTTACCGTGAAAATATAATAGTATAGAGTAATGAAAATACTAAAGGGTTAGTATACTACTATATTATATCTACTGCCCCCTTCGGCTGCAATGAACCCCTGGTAGTGCCCACTTTGAGATCCTCTGCCCTACACATTCTGTTGGTACAGGGGAGGTACATTAGGTAAGGTAGAGTCAGCTGAAGCGTGACAGTTACAGAACTTGTGTACTTCACAGATGTAAAACGTTGCACACATCAGTGTTTATTTCTGAAACACCCAGTAGCTCCAGAAATAAACACTGATGTGTGCAAGGTTTTACATCTGTGAAGTACACAAGTTCTGTAACTGTCACACTTCAGCTGACTCTACCTTACCTAATGTACCTCCCCTGTACCAACAGAATGTGTAGGGCAGAGGTTCTCAAAGTGGGCACTACCAGGGGTTCATTGCAGACGAAGGGGCCAGTAGATATAATATAGTAGAATACTAACATTCTAATCCAGGTGAGTCAACTAAGGTTGATCAAGCCTCAATCTGTGTCCCAGTGACATACATATTACTGACCCCATGGGGTCACTTCTCTTCAGCTGTATTTGAGTACATCCCATGATAATGCCTGGAACTGTAATGCTGCTGCTGCTGCTGAGAGTGAATGAGAGGAGAGGGGGGAGGAGGTGTTCTACACAGCAGCTGCCTTTGAAGTGAGATATTGTATGGTGATGGCAGAGGGGGGGGGGGGAGAAAAAGGAGACAAAAGTAGGCAAGTGATGGGGGTGGATTGAAGCGCGTGGGGGGGGGGATGTGAAAAATAAAAAAAGGGAAGAAAGAAAGAGATTGAGAAGGAGAAAGAAAGTAAAAGATTTGACAGTGAGTGGAGTGGGAGGAAAGCAGGAGGGGTATGAGGGAGGAAAGGGGGAGGGGTGTGAGAGGGAGGTGAGAGTACAAAAAGGAAGAAAGTAGAAAGAGAGTTAAAACACAAAATTGTTTAAAAACAGAAAAGAATGGAAAAAATAGTGAAAATAATAAATTTCAAAGAACTTCGCTCTCCCCTCCCCCCCTCTACATACAGAAGAGGAGGAGGAAGGGGAAAAGAGGACATAAGAGAAAAAAGAAGAAAATTAAGAGAAGGTAGAAGAGGATCAAGAAGAAGAAAGAGAAGTCTTAAACAATAAGGATTTTACTGTATAAAAAAGTGCAGGGCGATAAAAATAAACGGTAGCCACGGAGTAGGCAGACCCAGAAAAACCTGGGACGACTTGATAAATTCAGACCTCACACACTTACACCTCTCCAAGACAATGTTACTGGACCGAGATCTTTAGCACTACACAGGAATACAGAAGATCCGCCTTGCCTTAGTACAAAGCGAAACCTACAGTCAGTAGGCACCTCTTAATCAAATATACACCCCCGTCCCACTACCCCCACCCCACCCCCTTTCAATGTGAAGTTATGTTGGTACCACAACATCCAGTCCAAAATAAATGAGGTCGTGTAGGTGTCACGACACAAAAAAACACAGTCCACGCTGTAATGTGGCCGTGTAGGTAACACGGTAAAAACCTCCCAGTCCACACTGTAAACGTGGTTGCTGTTAGGAAGGACATCCAGCCGTATAAAACCCGCCAGACAGTCCTGAGCAAGACAACCAATCTTGCTTCAAGTGGGAAAATTACCGTCCAGACCCATGTTAGCGTGGAAGATGGACGTTAATTTTACATAAGAACTCTGTGTTGTTATTATTATTGGCAGTATTGGTAGAGGCTCAGACGCCATGCTTTGAAGCATAGAGTTACGGCCCTTACCATTCTGAGTTCAAATCCCGCCGAGGTTAACTTTGCCTTTCATCCTTGCAGGGTCGATAAAATAAAGTACCAGTGATACACTGGGTAATTGCTGGCCTTGAGCCAAAAGTAGAAACAGTTATTACAACAGAAAGGACTTCTCTTTCATCATTGCAGAGGAAGTGTGGGAGGGGGGGGGGGTTAATTTCCCCTTTTTTTTTTAACATGAGAAGAGTTGGAACTGGATGGGAATGCATCTGTGTGTATGTATATTTGTGTGTGTATGTATATTTGTGTGTGTATGTATATTTGTGTGTATACATATATTTGTGTGTGTATGTATATGTATGTGTGTGTATGTATACTTGTGTGTGCATCTATATTTGTGTGTGTACATATATTTGTGTGTGTACATATGTATGTGTGTGTATGTATATTTGTGTGTGTACATGTGTGTGTGTATCTATATTTGTGTGTGTATGTATGTGTGTATGTATATTTGTGTGTGTGTATGTATATTTGTATGTGTGTGCGTGTATATTTGTGTGTGTATGTATGTGTATGTACGTATGTGTGTGTATATTTGTGTGTGTGTGTATATTTGTGTATGTGTGTGTAGGTCTGTCATCTGTTTCACTAAAGAATAAAAAAAAATCCAAAATCAAAAGGTAAAACCAATGCAAACTCACAGAATCCAGTAAAAATCTTGTCACCACATTACGGAAAGAAGATATGCCATCCCCATTACTCAAATTCCTGCCCTGACAGATCACTGATAGCTTGAAGCTCCCTACTTTACAGAGGAACATTGGAATAAACTAACTGCTAAAGAGAACAAAGCTTTACAAATATTGATTTCTAATTTAGGATCAAGGCCAGTAGTGGGTATGTCTGTTATATCAACCTCAGTACTGGTACTTTATTTTACCTCAAAAGGATGAAAAACAAAGTTGACCTCAACAGGATTTGAACTCATGACATAAAGAGCCAAAACAAATACTGTGAAGTATTTGTCTTATACTCTAACAACTCTGGTAATCCACTGCCTTAAAGCTTACAAATATCACTAATAATGGTTTCTACTTTAGGTACAAGGCCAGCAATTACCCAGTACATTACTGGTACTTTATTTTATCGACCCCGTAAGGATGAAAGGCAAAGTCAACCTTGGCGGGATTTGAACTCAGCACTAATAATGGTTTCTAACATAGACACAAAGCCAGCAATTACCCAGTACATTACTGGTACTTTATTTTATCGACCCCGTAATGATGAAAGGCAAAGCTAACCTCGGCGGGATTAATAATGGTTTCTAACAGATACAAGGCCAGCAATTTTGGAGGAGGGGAAATGAATTATATTGACCCCAAAACTTTACTGGTACTTCATTTTATCGACTTTGGGCATGTGGTTAGAATGTCTCATGAAAGAATTGCTGGACAGATTTTATGGGCAAAACCAACTGGCAAGAGACCCAGGGGTAGACTCCGAGCAAGATGGTTGGATAATATACACGAGCTTGGTTGGTACTACTTGGGGATCCAGCCGGATCAGTTGGAGACAATTGCTTCTGATGATGTAAGAAGGAAAAGTTCCCTAATATGATAATAACAATAGTTTCTAATTTAGGCACAAGGCCAGCAATTTGGGAGGAAAAGAAAGTTGATTATATTGATCTCAGTATTTGATTGGTATTTTATTTTATCAAAGAAAACAAAAGATAAAGTTGACTTTGATGGGATTTGAAATCAGAATGTAGAGGGTTATAATGAAATACTGCACTACCTTTCATCCAATACACTAACAATTTTGCCTATTCACTGTCCTCTGTAATCTAAACTATAATAAAGTAAGGAGTGTGGGACTGCGTACGATTTTATTTGATGTATCATATCTACATGTATATATACTTGCGTATAATATCAATAT
Organism: Eledone cirrhosa; assembly: GCA_964016885.1. Taxonomy (NCBI): domain Eukaryota; kingdom Metazoa; phylum Mollusca; class Cephalopoda; order Octopoda; family Eledonidae; genus Eledone; species Eledone cirrhosa. The sequence goes on along the minus strand of OZ024743.1, from coordinate 98,381,730 downwards.
ACACACTACACATGCTAGCAGAAAACCACACGATGGGTGGTTTTTCTGCTAGTAACAATGATGATAACAGTAATAAATAAATAAATCTAAGTATTTAAAGAATGAGTAATAATGAGAAATTGAAATTATACAATAAAGAATGGAATTTAAAATAAACAGTAATTCAATTACATGATTTTTCTTCTTTTTTTTACATTCCCCTACTTTGTTTTTAAATTTTTTCTCTGAACAAAAATTGACACTGATACAGCATATTATAGATGTTGCATCATTCTATAATTATTATAAGAGTCATACTTTGTTTTATTAAAAAAATAAATAAAATCACTAGCAGCTATTCCCAACAGATTAACCCAAAGAATTAGACTTGATAACTTGACTGACATTTTCCTCCACTAACGAGAGCATTATGTCTGAAGAGCCTCATGATGGAATGGCTGATCTCCACAGCAGTGCTTTCACTACATCTTGTCTGTGAGACACCGGTGACACATGCCATCCAGCCTAAGGTGTAGAGTTTTTATCTTCCAATTTTTCTTCCCTTTTTCTTTTTATCATTATCATATAATACATGTATTTTGAATAAAAAGTTTTCCTTAATTTTTTTTCTACTAGAAAAATAAATTTCATATTAAAACTGAAATGATTCAGGCTGTGATTCACAATTTCATTATCATCATTCTACATCGACTTTCCATGCTTGCATGGGCTAAGTCAGTTCTTATTTGGATTTACTGCCCTCTATGAAAGGTTGTAGGCATGGCTGGATGCTTTTTCTAACACAGACCACTTTACAAAGCATATTGAGAGGTTGTCAGGTCCTTGACAAGACTAAAGAGTCCTCTATACTCTATGTTTGATTGTCAACCACATATTACTAGTGTATCTAACATTTACATTATATTAGTAGTATATCTAACATTTACATTATATTACTAGTATATCTAGAGTAACATCTCCAATTAATCTGGTATATCATTCCAACCCACAACTAGGTTAACTGAAGCAACGTAGTATAACAGTTTCTACTCATAAACACGATAGTACACCTGCATCAGAATTGAACTGATGGCATTTGAGTAAATAGTTCAAATTTCTTACATATTTATCTATCAGGCCTCAATATTTTAAGTTATTTCTTTGGAAAACCAGACATTGTATGAAATAGTAAAGTATATGTTAAGACAGTGAGGTGAACATGATAAATTGAAACAATTAAGGCTATACCTGTATCAAGGTAAACATTAAACAACGTTTAAATAAAACTAAGACAAAAGTCACAACTCAAAATCGAAAAAGGATTAAAAAAACAAACAAACTGACACCGAAATCCCAATGAATTGAAATTGGGATGAGGTAATGTAATGAGGGGGAACTAGTTTGATGGCAGACAGGGGGGACAACTCGACATGTTTCAGTTTTATTAGATCTTAGTGAAATATAGTGGTCCACATGACATCTGTAGGTACCTTTTAAATAATTGTTTCTACTTTAAGGTACAAGGCCAGCAATTTGAAGAGGGGGGGGGGGGGAGTCGATGAAATCCCCCCCCCCCCCCCGTGCATTACTGGTACTATATTTTTTCGACCCAGTAAAGATGAATGGCAAAGCTAACCTCAGCGGGATTTGAATTCAGAATATAAAGGACCGTAACTCTGTGCTACAAAGCAGGGTGTCCGGTGCTCTAGCAATTCTACCAATCTACGGCTCTTTTAAATAATAAAAGTCACTGAGCAGGAATAGTATACCTGTCCCATGTAACATCATCATCATTATAAAACTCTAAACACCTGTTGTGCTGGCAAGGATTGGATAGGATAGGATATGACAAAGCAAATTTCCATGTGTCAAAAACTGAATTATTTCTATGACAAACATCATTTTCAGGTTTGATCCTCGAGGTTAACTATGCCTTTCATCCTTATGGGGTCGATAAAATAAAGTACCAGTAATACACTTGGTAATTCCTGGCCTTGTACCAAAAGTAGAAACAATTATTGAAATGAAATGAAGGCAAGTGGCCAAGTGGTTAGGGTGTTGGACTCACAATCATAGGGTTTCAAGTTCAATTCCTAGATCAAGCAGCATGTCTTTTTGAGCAAGATTTTTTTTTCGTGTTGCCTTTTGTGGCAGGACTGGAGCACCTGTCATTAAGACACAAAAAAAACCCCTATAAGATGCAACCTTATAGGAGGCCAGCTAAACCTGCATAGGTGCGAGCTGTAAATTTCATATATTCTTTCGTAATTTTTTGTTCTGTGAACATTGTCCCTAAAAAATATATGTCCTATCTATCAAACTTGCTGAGGAAGAAGATGGATATTTTTATTAATTTGTTATTTTGTGCTATTTTGCTGTTCAAGTTGAAAGGCACTGACTTGTTCCCTCCTGCTTCTATGTTGTTGTGTTGTCTCCTATGCATCTTTCCAATTGCTTGCTATAAGCCATCATGTAACCTGGGCTCATTCTTATGCACGAAATTGCATTCTCCGAGGAGTGACTGATGATGATGATGGCTGCTTTTGTGTGCAACTTTGCTATATATATATATATAATATTTATATTTTGAGATGACAAGGGACCGTGACGAATGGAGAGATGGTGTGCTGAAGAAGACCTGTCCCACTCTTGCAAGTAGGGAAAAAGCGGAGGTAAAATGATGATATATATAAAACACATATGTTTATACATACCTCTACAACTAAACTGTACATAATCTTTTTTCTATCCCAGTCAACTATACCCATTGTTTGTAATTGGCAGATGTTTTGAAGGGACTGTTCAACCTATATTCCTTGTTTTGATGTGTGTGTGTAGAAGCATGTACAATCCAATGTAATAATACCCTGCATATATTTGTATATATTTTTAGTTTTTGTTTGTAACTTGGCATAAATGGCAGAGTTGGTGTGAAAAAGGAGAGAGAACGAAAACCCAAGAGAAGTGGAGAGAGAGAGAAACAGAGAGTAGTTAGCCTTTACATACATATATACATACACAGATACAATTACATATATACACAGATACATTTACATATATACATACATACATACACAGATACATTCACATATATACATACATACACAGATACATTCACATACATACATACATACATACACAGATACATTTACACATACATACACAGATACATTTACATATATACATACACAGATACATTTACATATATACATACATACAGATACATTTACATATATACATACATACAGATACATTTACATATATACATACATACAGTTACATTTACATATATACATACATACATACACAGATACATTCACATACATACATACACAGATACATTTACACATACATACACAGATACATTTACATATATACATACAGATACATCTACATATATACATACATACAGACACATTTACATATATACATACATACAGATACATTTACATATATACATACATACAGTTACATTTACATATATACATACATACATACATACACAGATACATTTACATATATACATACACAGATACACAGATACATTTACATATATACATACATACAGACACATTTACATACATATATACATACACACATACATACACAGATACATTTATATACATATATACACACACAGATACATTTACATACAGACACAGATACATTTACATATATATATACATACACAGATACATTCACATACATACATACATACATACATACACAGATACATTTACATATATACACAGATACATTTACATATATACATACATACATACATACACAGATACATTTACATATATACATACAGATACATCTACATATATACATACATACAGATACATCTACATATATACATACATACAGATACATTTACACATACATACACAGATACATTTACATATATACATACATACAGATACATTTACATATATACATACATACAGATACATTTACATATATACATACATACAGTTACATTTACATATATACATACATACATACACAGATACATTCACATACATACACAGATACATTTACACATACATACACAGATACATTTACATATATACATACACAGATACATTTACATATATACATACATACAGACACATTTACATACATATATACATACACACATATACATACACATATACACATACATACACAGATACATTTATATACATATATACACACACAGATACATTTACATATATATATATACATACACACAGATACATTTACATACATATATATACATACACACAGATTTTAAAAACTTACTACAAAATCTTTTGATGAAACGAAACTGACATTATATTTAAATTTATAAAAATCCGCTTCAAAAAGTTTGACAGATAGTGAGAGGGAGGGAGGTGGAGCACAAACAGAGATAGGGAGAGAGGTGGAGCACAAACAGAGATAGGGAGAGAGGTGGAGCACAAACAGAGAGAACTAAAGACGCAGGGACTTCACATCTCTGTATTCCTTCTCTTCTTTCTCTCTGTTTTTGAAATGTATTTTAACCCTTTACCATTTACATTACTCTATATATACCATTGTATTTTCACGATAAATACTTTATCTCACATAATATCTCCCATATTTACATTACTCTATATATACCATTGTATTTTCATAAATACTTTATCTCACATAACATTTACATTACTCTATATATACCATTGTATTTTCATGATAAATACTTTATCTCACATAATATCGAATCTATGAGATTTGATATTATTTATTTTGAGAACAATACCTTAATATAAGAATGAGCAGCCAGTTATGACCAGTTTGAACAGAAAGAGGTGAGAGAATTCTGGCCAGATATGGCCGGTTTAAATGCTAAAGGGTTAACAAACGTTTTCATGATTTACATTAAACAGTTCAATAGACCAGTTGTCATTTTTGTTTAACCACAGGAATGGCTATGAGCATATATACTGTTATGATCCATTATTTTCAGCAGGTGGTATGGACTGTTATATTTACACACTATTGGTAAATATGAAATCTTTAGGTAAGAGATTTATCTATGATTTCAACTCTCGTTTTAACTCTTTTGCATTTAAACCAGCCATATCTGGCCAGAATTCTCTCACCCCTTTCTGTTTAAACCAGCTGTAACTGGTCACTCATACTGACGTTAAGGTATTGTTCTCAAAATCTCATAGATTCCATATTATGTGATGTAAAGCCTTTACTGTGAAAATATAATAGTATATATAGAGTAATGTGAATGGTAAAGGGTTAACCTGATTGTTGTTACACCTCACATCTATATAGGTTTAGCTGGCCTGATGTGAGGCTGCATCTCATAGGTGATTTCTCGAATGCTTTAATGATAGAGACTTCAACCCAGTCATGAAAAGTACTCCTCCCTGGATGAGATGCCCAACCTCCCAGCTGCTGTTGGTACTTCCTTTTTTTCTGAGTGGGCTGAAGCAATGAGAAATGAAGCATCTTGTTTAAGAATACAATGTGTTGCCCAGTCCAGGAAACAAACCTTACAATTGTGAGTCCTACACCTCAACAACTGGGCTACATGCCTGGTATGAATAGAGGCAACATTTCTCTATAATTAATAAAATTGTCATCATTTTTGACAACAGAATACACTAATTATATAATAATATATATTTTTTAAAAATTCTGCAATGATCTTGAAATAGTTTAAAAAACAATCGACTGACAGGTAGTATGCACAAATTAAAGGAACATTCTAGTTATTGTTATATCATTTATAAATAAAACAACAAAATGAGGCTTCAGTATCATGACTGTAAAAGGGGTGTAGGAAGAAGTACCTTGTTTGGTTCTTGTTTAAGATACTCCAGTGACCAATACAATATTTGAATCTCACATTTACATTCCAATGGAAAATTCCTTTGGAATTCTTCGAACATGGATAACTGACTCATCACAAATGACTCAGTGCCCAGTCTTTATCTAATCTATCTAAATTCTTCTTCAACAGTACGATAATGTCTCTTTATGTAATATTAGGATATATTATGGAATAGCAAGAAATAAAAGTAAAAACAAATAAAATAAAACAATTATAATAAAATCTAGACAAGATTTATCATCCCACTGCTATTAAGCTCACTACTGTAGACATTGTCTAGTCTCCTCTTGCTATGATGGAATGAGTAATCCAGCTATAGGAATTTCTCCAGACTGTCATTTCTCCAGACTGTCATTTCTCCAGCATAAGAAGGAATGTGAAATTGATCTTCACAAAGACATTACCATATCAAAAAACATGAAACACGCTCCTCTGCTTTATTAAGTGGCATTTACCAAGTCATCAATGATCTGATATTATAATGAGGTTACTCTTTAATTGTATCAACGATTTGTTATAATTCTAAAGTAACACCAGATTATTAGTTGAGAGCTAAATGGTGAATATATTCATATTAATTATAATGAGATCCCTACATTCCCATACATATTGTAAGTGTGTGTACATGGGTCTGCTTGACTGTATGTATGTGTGTGTATATATATATATGTGTGTGTGTGTGTGTGTGAGAGAGAGAGTCCCGGATTCAATCGGGGGTAACCACAGTAAGTAAGGTACTCAATACATTAGAATGTATACAATAAATGGCTTCTACAGGACTAGAACTGTTTCAATTGAAGGAAATCATCAGGAAAGCGCTTTCCTGATGATTACCTTTGAATTTAACAGTTCTAGTCCTGTAGAAGCCATTTCTATATTAAATTTGTTATATATATATATATATATATATATATATATATATATATATATATACATATACATATATACAATGTCTGATGACCCTGTGATAAACAGGTAAAACTCCAGAGTACAAGACTCACTAAATGAGTGTATATATATATATACTACTGTTTTACACCCATATAATTAACTATATATATATATATATATAGATATATATATATATTCTCTAACAAAATAATAATTGTTTCTACATTTGGCACAAAGCCAGCAATTACCCAGTGTATTACTGGTACTTTCTTACTGTACAAACTTTATATATTTAAAAACTCGAATGATAAATTATACACACACACATATACAAAGTAGTCGTGGAGGTGCCAGAAAAGTGAAGAAAAGTACCCAGCACTCACTGTAAATGAGGTTGGTGTTAGGAAGGGCATCCAGCTGTAGAATTCAAGCCAGAATCAGTTCCCGTATAAGCAAGACAAGGTCAGCCAACCAGACACTGCCCACAACAGGACAACCCATCTAACCCATGCTAGCGTGGAAGAACGGACGTAAAACGGTGATGATGATGATGCCTAGCGACCTCCCAGACTTGCCCCAGTCTGTACTGTGCTCAAATCTATCTATATGACACCTAGTGTAATGCCATTTTCCTTAAAATAAAAGATGTTAAAGGTATTTAGATATTGCATGACATAATTTTATACAGGAAGTAATAAAGAAAATATCAGAAAAATGTATTCTATGAAAATTATAAAACATTTACAGAACTTCAGTATATAGAATGTTTTTAACATTTTTATTTGGATCATATATGAAGAGTTTCTGGGGGCTTCCTATTCTGGAACAACCTATATACAATGGACCATGTGAGAAACAGCCCTCTTCTAGATGGAGACTGACAACCTGCAGTGTTTGACCTTGGGACTTGATAATGGTCATTGCATAACTGACTCTCACTGGGAATTGCAATCGTTTGAAATGAAAGGGGACATCCTTTGGTATTAGTGATATTCTAGGTATAAATATGATGTCTCCCTGACCACATCCTGTTTTCAGAAAAAGGAGTTGTTGGCGAGTGAGTCGGATGTCCGATTGGTCAAAAACAAACAAAAACATTCCCACCGAAAAAAATCTCTGAGGCTAGGAAAATCCGAGGGTCAACCCATTGCCCCGTCCCTACTGCTGATATATCGGCCCTGTTGGAAGTTGGACACCTTTGGACATATTTCATTTTTGCAGCGCAAACATGGCAGCATCGGAACTATTGTTGACGTATTTGCAGACATACTTTATAGGTTCCCTCCTTGCTCCCCCCGCCTCATTCCGTTTTGTCGGAGGTCAGATTAGTTGAAAACACATGAAAAATTTTAGGTAAAAAAATTTTTCTTCCCTATCCCCAGCAAGTGGTTTGCTATAAATTTAAATGCTGAGTGAGAGGTGTTTATCTGTAACACCGAGAGTCTGCCTCCGATTTTAGTTGCATGGTTGGACATGCAGAAACACAGACACAATCAACACCGTATTCTTTTCGTTTGTTCACACATACGTTTTAGTTAGAGAGAGGTGGAATAGTTCCCCCACTCTCTATATATATGTCGTGACGAATGGACATGGCTGTTATTATAGTATTAGCTGGCTCCATGCTGTCAAAAATGATGGTTAATTGTAATATCTATACATAATATAAAAAAAAAGAGATGTTTGTTTGTTGGCTGGTTCCTTCATGTTCACTCACACAAGTGATACAAACATACAAACACACAGTCAATGTGTGTAGCCATACACACAAGTGTGTGTATCTTAGAACACTGGACTTCTATAGTTTCTCATCCCCTCCTCCTTTGTATGTAATAATTATTGTTTATATATATATGTATGTGTAGTTGCGTGTATGTTTGTAATTCTATTATCTATGTATCTTTCTAAATAAACACTCACACAAATATATATAAATATATTTTACACAAACACTCACATAATCATAACAGCCAATGTGTGTAGCCAATTCGCTGACACCCCTTCCTTTCTCAGTCATCTCTAGTGCGTGACGGACACACAAGGCTATTATTATATATTAGTATATAGATAGATTATAGACAAGAGTACCTGTGTACTAGAAAGTGCAATAAATTCTCCTCGTCCCTCTTCTGTATTCTGAGAAAAAGTCTATGCCTAGCATGTTGGAGATCAGATTAGTTGAAAACACACGAAAAAACCTTAATTATTGCCCATTTTATTTAGTGTTATTAGCAGTCAACGTACAAACTTCTTTTTTATAAGTATTATTGGCAGTATCAGTAGAGGGTCGGACAACATGTTTTCCAGCGTAGAGTTATGGCCCTTTATGGTCTGAGTTCAAATCCCGCCGAGGTTAACTT
>OZ024743.1:98365143-98367643 GCA_964016885.1 Eledone cirrhosa | reverse complement strand
TTTATGTTTCATTGATGACATTCCAAAACATCTAATGGCATTTTAGAAGATTATCTTTATATTATTTTGGCAGTATCGGTAGAGGGTTGGACGCCATGCTTTCCAGCATAATTACGTCTCTTTACGATCTGAGTTCAAATCCCGCCGAGGTTGACTTTGCCTTTCATCCTTACGGGGTCGATAAAATAAAGTACCAGTAATGCACTGAATAATTGCTGGCCTTGTGCCTAACGTAGAAACAATTATTATTTCGTGATTATTTATTATGAGTCAGAGTTGAAAATGTGACAAATCTATGAGTCCTCGTATTTTGCATTCTGGTGAAAAGAATTTGTACATCCCCAATCTCTACAATAATAAACTAAAGTAAGGCTTATCTATGTATAAAGTGTTAATAACGCCATTAGCCGAAACTTATGTAAATAATAACGAAAATAGCTGGAAACTTAAGATAACAGCACTTCTACACACTAATATATATTTCTATAAAGTTTTGGAAACTTTGATCGTGTAGACGAAAGTCTTGGAGCGAGTGTACGAAAATCAAATGTACAAACGTCTCTTCAATTTGTAGTTTACCTGTAATCAATTGTCATTATGCAATACCTATAATGTCACTATGGATATATACTAAATATATAAACCTGAAAGCAATTAATAAGAGAAACATATTCAGTATTTCTATTAATATTCTATTAATATTCTATCTCTTGATGCTATGATAGGGGTCTCAATATATATGGGTACGATAATAAACAACAATAACGATAATTTGGACCCAAATCTAATCATCTTGTAGTTAAATAGTGACTATAAAATACACAAACCGTCCCTGGCTTTATTCAAGTTTACGCAAAAAAAAAGATTCCTTTTTTTTTTTTTTCGTTTAAAAAAGAGGTTCTATGTGATATTTCAGGTAATTTTAGGTCATAAAATAAACAATGAAAAGGTAGATATCCAAAAATCGAGAGATATGGAGATTGTAATAGAAAACTGTTTCCTACTTCCTTCTACGTATTTGATATATATATATATATATATATAGGTATATTTATGATTCCGAATTAACTCAATATTTTGTGTCAGATCATCATTCTTTGTTATACCTGACCGTTGACAAGGGTCTACCATAGCTATGGATCGACCCAATTTTCATGAGTGAAATACAAAATTGAGAAGACGGAAGTCTGTATAGTGAACATACCTGTAAATGTGAATGACAGGTCCTGTCATACAGTGTCACTGGTTCCATTAAGAGTATTACGTCAATTGTCGTGTTTGTGGAAGACCCAGGAGCCTCGTTAATTAGAATAACTTTAATACTAATCGTTGAAACTTTTAAAAGTGACAATATAAAACTTAAGAATACTACTAATCCTATATTCAATTCTGTAAAGGTATTTTTCTTTTCAATAATAAAATAAATCGTTTTTTGTTGTGTTTTTTTTTTCGTATAAAATTGAACAGATCGATTTCTTAAATTAAATTACTTAATTGCTTGTCTATTTTGGTGTATATAAGGTGCGCTGATAATATAGACAAACAATGAATTAGTTTATCTTACTGATAGTAGTGTATTAAATATTATACTCACGTAAGTTAAACGTGTTTGAAGCAAGTCTGATGTTTTCATGAAAGACCCAATAACAGTTTTTATAAGTTATTCCTCTCGCTTGGTCACCAGAATTTAACGCCATACCATACTGAGTGAAACAAATCTCCCATAGTCCTAAACGCACGAAACCAACACGAACTTCTTCAAATGTCTCTATCCAATAAGAAGTAGAAAATCCAATGATATAAAGTAGGAACGACAAAATTAGAAGCCCTAGGCCTATACCATAAGAGCACTTTTCCGATGCCATCTTGCACAAAGAACAGTCAACAGTGAACTGAACGACGATAATTACAATCGATTCAATGTAGGACGGTGTTTTGAATCAATAGTCCCTGCTGCAAATATAGTCGAGGAGTTGACGTTGTTAACTCGTCAAATCATGATATTATTAATACAGCGTGGTGGATTGGCAGTATCGGTAGAGAGTCGGACGCCATGCTTTGACGCATAGAGTTACGGCCCTTGCCATTCTGAGTTCAAATTCCACCGAGGTTAACTTTGCCTTTCGTCCTTACGGGGTCGATAAAATAAAGTACCAGTAATGCACTGGAATAATTGCTGGCCTTGTGCCAAAAGTAGAAACAATTATTAATACAATAAAAGTGAAAATAACTTGCACAGTATATATATATGTCCCAGCATGGCCTCAGCCGGATGGCTGGAACAGATAAAAAAGATAAAATAATATATATATATATATATATATACACACACACATATATATATGTATATGATATATATATGTGCTGTTGAAATGTTGGGTAAATATTCTCTCTCTCTCTCTCTATATATATATATATATATATCCCCACCCTTATTCCTTTAGCGTTCGGCCGCCCCCCTCCCCCCACACTTATCCCCCACTAACACACCCCTCCTTTT
>OZ024743.1:98317643-98362643 GCA_964016885.1 Eledone cirrhosa | reverse complement strand
AATAAAACATATATTTTGATTATGTGAACGTCTTCATTTATTAATATTTTGAATAATATACATATATATATGTATATGTGTATACATATATATATATGTGTGTGTGCGTGTGTCTCTATGTGAGTGTGTATGTGTATATATACACACATGCACAAACACGCAATATATGTGTGTGAGTGTGTATAAGTATATATACATATAGTAGGTAGGTAAAAATACCTGAGGTATAGAACAACTCAAGTCCTTAGGGAAAGTTTGAATATAATGATTAAGTCCAGTTACTACAACAGTGCCATACCAGGTACGTACGTTTCGTTAGCCCTAAAGACCAACTTCAATCTGTGTTGTTGAAAAAAATGTTGGTCCTCAGGGCTAACGAAACTTACATACCCGGTATGGCACCGTTGTAGTAACTGGCCTTAATAATCATATATATATATATATATATATATATATATATATATATATATATATATATCTGTGTGTGTGTGTGTGTGTGTGTGTATGTGTGTGTGTGTGTGTGTGTGTAGCGAAATCTCGATACATTTTCTAATGATTGTTTTTAGTCCGCTACACACAACTATATTAATACTGACCTACGACCTCAGTGCTCCATAACTTAGATAATCTTCTCTGTTGGAAGGACTAACGCCACCAGGTGTATGTAGGGAGAACCAGGGCCAAATTTATGGGGGGGGGGGCAGTTGCTCTGAACACCCACAGCATGGTGTATCGCCAGCGATGGCTGTAAATAATTTATTTTGCCTTCTGCAGGGCTTTTTTTTAGTTTTATCCCTATGACAGCAAGAACTATATTTTTAACAACAAATATTTAATGTCCTTAATGTAGCAAAATGCATCAAATTTTCTCAAGTTTAGAGACATCAGATTATTTAAGATTTTGCTGGTATCGCAAAAACATTGTACCCAGTAAACACCCTAAACTGGTTACTTTAGAAAGGGCATCCAGCCATAGAAACCATGCCAAGTATGTAATGTATGAGCAAGATGAGGTCTTTCCGACGTGTCTGCTCTCGGACTGACAACCTGTCCAACACATGCCAATGTGGAAAGTGGATGTAAAATGAGAAAGATAGATCTTTTGAATCTAATACCTTTATGCACAACTTTTCAATTCCCATTACTTGCGCCAAGCCAACTTCGATATGTAAAATTTGGGATTTACTGTGAATTCTAATTTTTTGTATATCCCGGGTCCCTGAGGACCCGGGATATACAAAATCTGACCAATTTCCCTTTGGAAAGTCAGTCTGAAGAAGACAGTTTGCTTCCCGACCCTGCAATCGAGAGATCGCTTGTTTCGTCCGACGTGCAATGTAACGACATATACATCAGCACACAGTTTCGTTAGCCAGCCTTGCTGGAATCGACACTAATTGAGAAAATTTACCAACACAAGTCAGTTAAATATTATTGCATTTACACTCAAGACACACTTCAACTACACATGCCTTCTTTTATTGTTGTTTCGCTCAACAACTTCACATTCCACTACTACTACAAATGTACGAATCAGCCACGTGTTTCACCCGAACAGTTCTTCAACTCGTGTATGGTTATAGCGAAAACGGAAGTATATATGAGCTGACTGGATTCTGCGCGGCAGATGCCGGTAGTTGAATGACAATGGAAACAACCCAATTAGAATATTGTAAGGGGACAACTTTTGAAGAACAATCGCTTGTGATAGCTCAGTCCGGGTTAAATTTCTGGTTATCTTGGGTCCTTCCAGTTACGTAAAAGAAACTTCACAGCATGGGGACAGCAGTTAAAAAAATCGGCTCTCGTGTTAAGGCAAGTACTGTTACATGACCTTTGCAAGATATCTTCTTCGGTCGAGTTTACACTAGCAAAGATTCAGCACGCCTTCTCCAATCGTTCCGGTTGAGCATGACATTTCTCAGTTCATCGATGTTATCAATGTTGGCATCTCTCAGCAGGGTGTCAATGAATGAGACGGCATGTCTTCCCACGCTTCTTCGTCTGATCGCCGGTTTCCAGAACACAAGTTGTGATGCTGTCTCTTCTGGATGACGGATGCAGTGCCCAGTCAGTTTCATTCGTCTGCAGGCAACTTTTATTGAGACTGGTGGTAGTGATCTGTATAGTTCCTTATTTGTCAGCTTCTGTTTCCAAGAAATGTTGCCATTCTCAACATCCTCGTGTAACATCCGCCAAGTCTCTTGCATAGCACTTTGTCAATAGTCCACGTTTCACTGCCATAAAGCAGGACAGATTCAACAGTTGCCAAGATGAGGCACTCCTTGATTTTTCGGTTTAGGTCGAACTTCCGCACCTTCAGTAGCTTGTGGCATGCCGACCATGCTAATGCTTTTCTAATTTCAAAGTCCTTGCGTGAGCTGTGCATCCATGCATCAAGATACTCAAAGTTCTCAACTGTTTTGATTGTTGTATCGTCCTTTGCAAAAACTGGAGCTGGATCAACCTGATTGTAGTGCATGATTTCAGTCTTCTTTGCATTAAGATGCAGTCCTATTTTGCCTGATTCAACCTCGATACGTGTGAACAGGGCTTTAGCTCGGCTGATTTCCTCCGTGATCAAGGCATTGTCATCGGCGAAGTCTGTATCAATGACAACTTTTACATGGTGACGACAACTTCTTCGATCCAATTTGAAACCCAGCTCTTCTTCCTTCCCATGAATGGCCTGTCTCATTGCATAATCGAGGACAATTGCAAATAGGAAGGGTGCAAGCGTGTTGCCTTGGAGAACACCTGCGAGAATCTCAAAGTAATCTGTGTTTCCGTCCGGTGTCAATACGCGAGCTTGAGTATCCTCGTATATCAGACCTAAAGCTTGAACTATATTTTCAGGAACATCATATGCTCTCATGATCTGGAGCATTCGCCCTCGGTGGATGCTGTCGAATGCTTTTCGAAAGTCTACAAATGTCACAACAGCTTTTAGGTTGTGTGATTGGACATCCTCGATTAATCTCCTCAATGCAACAAATATGAAGTTTTGCAAGGTATGTACTCTTTTATCGATGTACAACTTACAGGACACCATTTCTGTATGGCCTAGATTTAGTGAGAATTTCCCATTGAATGGAGAAATTCACGCCTACCTATTTAAGTGACACACGTGGCCTGCCAGCTTCGTGGACAATTGCTTATCAGAGTGTCTAAAGGTCGTCTGATGGTTAAGGAAGCGTTCTTTAAACCCTCCGACATACCTACACATGTTTTCACCCACTAACTGAATACTCACGTGTTTTCTCGAATTTTTTTTTGTTCCTTCCTCTTCTCACTTTATCTTTCTATTTCATATTTTATTTCTCATTCTATCTTTTGATGAAGGACTACTGTTCGAAATGTTAAGACTTTTGCCTACTCTATCAAGCGTTAAACTAATATATTTTTTCAATGTATTGTGTCGTTTGCTTTGTTATTTGTTTTTATTTTTTGGCATTTAGTGGCACTCCGTTGGTTACGATCGTGAAATTAACGTGCGAGTGGCTGAACATTCCACAAACACGTGTACCTTTAACGTAGTTCTCAGGGAGATTCAGCTGGACCTTCGAATTACTGGTAAGCTCATTTTTGACAGCTGATTAGACTGGAGCAACGGGAATCGAACTTACGACATTACGATTGTGAGCCCTAACTATACCCGAACCACAAAGCCACGCATATATATACAGTGAAATTCCGTTATAACGAAATTCACGGAGTATAAAAAGAAATTCGTTGTAACGAAAAATTCCTGAAGAAGGACTTCTGTCCGAAACATCGAAACCTCTTCCACTTCCACCAAGCGTGAACCTAATATAACTGTAAAAATCGCCTCCTGTGTTTTGTTTGTTTCATTTATTAACTATACTAGCAGAAAAAACACCAATCGGTTGGTTTTCTGCTAGCATGTGTAGTGTGATATTATACGCAAGTATATATACATGTAGATATGATCAATATGATCAAATAGAATTGCAATTGACATATACACAGAAATTGAACGAAGACTGTTAAACTGTCTTATATAATCAGTAACGTGATCCATGATACATTAAAAAAAGACGATATTATATATAAACTGCATGGAGAAAATTAGTGACAGAAATATATGAATATTTATTTAAGCGACCGCTAACCGGAAGTGTTGACATTTTAACATTTTAAAGAAGTGAATCTTTAAATAAGTAATAAAATATATTTAATGAGCAGTCACGAAATTTAGTAGATAAATTATGTAATATTTATTCATTATTTATTCAAAGTAATCCAACTTATTTTACTAATGGGATAAAAAATTATAAACCGTACGCAGTCCCTTGCTCCTTACTTTATTATAATATATATATATATATATATATATATATATATATATATATATATATATATATATATATATATATATATATATATATATATATATATATATATATATATATATATATATATATATATATATAATATATATATATATATATTTGTAGAAGTAGGGAACATTTTTCTTTGAAATACATATTGAAAATACGACTGTGCTCCAATTTGATCATTTTTTCTAAATTCATTTATATATTCACCTTTGGAAGTGTTCACGGTATCATCTTCAGAATCAGAATGGTCATACGAGAAGTATATTGACCACGTCCTAAACAGAGAACATAAAGTGTCATAGATTTGGTAAGAAATCGCAGACGTCTCATTTAGAATTTTTCAATGGTTGAAGATTGACAGTTATAAATTAACTTTTGGTTTATAATGTGATATTAATACAGCCTCCGTATTTGTTTTCCTTCTGTGTGGAATTCTATATAGACATCTTTTGCATGTCTCTATGGAAATGAGTTGTGATGGCTCCTTGTTGTTAGTGCATAGTTAACCGATGGGAAAGTGTAGTGTTTGTGTGACCGATGTAACACTTTTTTCATGAAGTTCGCGATTTTCATATTTCCAAAGAAATATTAATCATTTATTATAGTTTCCGCGGTTTATCAGACTGTCGCAGCGTGTTATTGTGGAGTTTTTTCCACCTCTTACACTCACTTCACAGTCCCATAATATTATCACCTCTTACACCCACTTCACTGTCCCATTGTTTGTCTTTCCTTTCTTGCTAGCTATGTGCTTCATTCACTTTTTATATTTCCTATTATTTTAGTTTCCCATGTCCATTTCTACAGCTCTGACCATTCACTTTCTTTTCAACCGTGTACCAGTTGTGACTACCTCCCCAACTTTTTAACGATGTTCCAATCATGACCATCCATCCTGAAAATGTTTCACTCCTGAATATTCAGCCTTTTTAATGTTCCAACCATTATCATTAAGTATTTTAAGGAATTCGAACTGTCTCCTCCCAGTTCTTGTATATGCATTACAACCGCACAACTATATATTACATATCTATTATATATTTGAGCAAGTTTGTGCGTGTCTTATTCTTTCAATTTCAATTTTCTAACATATCTACAATTTGTTTATAGTTTATAACTCAAATTAGACAATCAGTGCTCACAATTGCAAATCATTTGCTTCTTTTAGCCTGCAATTGCATTTCTATGTCAATTGTATTTCTATGTCAATTGTATTTCCAGACAATTTACATTGATTCGTAGTTGTTCAATGAGAAACTTCACCGCTGGAAACAACAAAAAAATGCGATAAACGGCGTTACTCAATATTTAGTTGTTTGGACGTGTGTCACCGTCAGAATTTAAAGGAACGTTCATAAGGAAGACAACAAGAAGGAATTATACATGTTTTCTTTTTATTTCCTACATATAAATAAATGACATCTTCGGATCTTGTTAGTAAAATAATGCAATAGTAATTACACATGTGGTCTGTATAGACACGTTAAAATGGGACAGATATTAAAATATAGTGAAGGGACGTGGCCGAGTGTTTAGGGTGTTGGACTTTCAATTGTTAAGTCACTTATTGCCTCATAAGTGGGACCACCCAGTCCTACACTGTTTAAGTTAGTTGGTGTTAGGAAAGACACCCAGGTGCCATTATGTGAAAGGTTCATCGCAGCCAACTGGCCTCACCTTCCTCACAATATGCCCACTGAGCTCCCCAAATATAGTTCCGCTATGAGCAGAGTACAGCGCATCCAACTGACCATCCACATAACGGGACCTGCCAACAAAATATTTTACGATGAATTATTCAGATGCTTGGGGCCTCATAACTTACTTAGCCCAGGCCCTCGTTGTCGTAAATCCAGCACTGCCAGTCCTGGACAATGGATTAGAAGGATTATTAGAGCATACCTTGTGGTATTTGTTCTGTCGAGTTCTTGGGTTGATGGTTGAATCCATTGCCTAGTTTAACACCACTCTACCTTTAGTAGAGTACACTCTGTTGCAAACATCCAGGGTATCTGATACGAGGAATATTTTCCACCAATCTTAGATGCCATGAAAAAGAAATAAAGGCTCACCCCACCCCGCCCCTATATTAGAAAAAGGATAATTTTAAGAAATTGACTCGGAAACAAAATAATAATTCTTGCTGAACAATTAAATAAAATAAATATAATAAACTTAGATAAAATAACAATAAAATTAAAAAATTAAAAACAAAAAAGGAATTAAATAAATAATTGTTTCTACGTTAGGCACAAGGCCAGCAATTATCCAGTGTATTACTGGTACTTTATTTTATCGACCCCGTAAGGATGAAAGGCAAAGTTAAAGGAATTAAATAAATAATGGAAATAATTTTTGAAGAAAAATTACAAAAAATAAATATTTTACATGAAATCAAATTAAAAAAAATTTAAGAATTAAATCGTTTTTACAAAAAACATAAACAACGGAAAAATTGTAATACAATGTATAACAAATAACATTTTGTGTCATCACAGCCAGATAAGATGACAATTTTAACAAATAGAATGAATATCAGTTTCACAGAGTTTAGCAGGATCCACAGGGCTGGATGCACGGATTAGGTGAGTCATTCTTATGAGCAATTGTTGCCAGAGATCCAATTTCATTTCAAAATTCTTCAGAGCACCATTTAACAAATGTAATTAAAGACTTCCCATTAACTATTCTTTGCCAGCTGACATTTGTATCTTTTTTTTTAGTATTTCTGAATGTGTTTGCACATCATTGTTACCTCCCACCTAAGAACTCCTTTTTAGATAGATTTTAAAGAATATTTCTTAAATGAGAGATAAAAAAGAGAAAGGAGATTCAATGACAAATACATCAGATAAAGCCTATTGTACAATCTGTGTCAAAAAACAGAAAACATTTCCAAAGAATTTGAACAATGTCACGCATTTTCTATACATCGAGCACAGAAACAATTGCTAAAATTATATATGGATAAGTACATATACATATACAATACAGAATACACACACACACACACACATATATGTGTATATATATATTTATATATTAATAAAAGGAATTCCAACTTTGTCTGATTTACTCGTTTTATTTACAATCCTTTAAAATTTATAATGGTATTAGAATGAAATAGTATGGTAGAATATTAAATGTTAAGTGTTAATTGAACAAGTACTTCAATGCTTTCGCAATCTTCAGGTTCATATTGCGTGGTGACAGTCAAGTTTGCAATTTGAAAATTGCAAACTCGACTGTCACCACACAATATGAACCTGAAGATGGCGAAAGCATGAAAGTACTTGTTCAATTAACACTTAACATTTAATATTCTACCATACTATTTCATTCTAATACCATTATAAATTTTAAAGGATTGTAAATAAAACGAGTAAATCAGACAAAGTTGGAATTCCTTTTATTAATATAATCTTCTATACACAATCATACACACCCGTGTATATTTCTCTCTCTCTCTCTCTCTCTCTCTCTCTCTCTCTCTCTCTCTCTCTCTCTCTCTCTCTCTCTCTCTCTCTATATATATATATATATATATATATATATATATATATACACGTGTGTATAATGGTAGCTATGGTGCTTCCATAAGCGGTATGCCAAAATTAGCGCTCAATATTCATACAGAGCAGAGTGTGGATAGTATAAAAAAAGCTGATTCTACGGCTGCAGGTTCCTTCGGACACAAGCAATTCGTTCGGAGCAAATTTTCTCACGTGAGAAAGATCACGAGAGATAAGATCAAATGGAACAAACACATACTACTGTATTAAGGCTATTATTTTTAGCATATCCACTCACACCACTTCTAACGTCCAGCACACGAGGTGAGATATTCATTCGTGTGGCTTTTGTTGTATGTGTTTGTTCCATTTGATCTTATCTCTCGCTGAGGAAAGCCTACGGAGTATCTGTTACAAACACAATTTTCAGGGCGAAACAGATTAAATCTCTAATCTGTCCGAGAGATGAAATAGTTATTGAGACGGTCTGTATATATATTCTATATCTTCCGTTTGCTTCAGGTTAAATTTATCAAACCAATGTGGTATTTCAACCCTCGTAATTTTAGACACAGAATTTACTATGTTTATTACTACATATATTATTATATAATGCTCAGTATTTATATTTTGAGCTTGTTAATTGCAGGGTATCAATATGAGTTAGTAACTCTGTATTTTATTTGTATATATATATATATATATATACATTTTTTATATATATGTGCTACCCAAGTTATATGTGATTAGTGCAGGGATACTATGCGGCTATAGCATTTATGCATATTTTGCATGCACTTTCGGGCTTATACCGCCACATGATCGGGTTGGGTCCAAGCCTCAAGAACGTTGTCTCATGTAATACTATGTGCACCATGTGCACAGCTGCGAGTGTGTGTACGGATGTGAGGGTATTCATCAAGTATGTGCCTTCGGTATGAACATACGCGGGTACATGTATGTATGTGTGTCCACGCAAATATGCATGCGCACGTGTGTGCACATGTCTGGGTGGATGTATTTGTATGAACATGTCTGTGTGAGGGTATGAATGCCTATGTGTAGATCTTTCTTTTTTTCATCTGTGTATATATGTGCAGCGTCTTAACTGTACACGCTTCCCTGAGTACAGTATGTGAGTGTAGATATGTGTATATCAACTGTACACACTTCCTTGAGTACAGGGTGTGAGTGTAGATATGTGTATATTTATAAAAAAATGCCTTCGAAATAACCTTTTTTTTTTTTTGAAAGGCTGTTCCAAGACATCATTTAAAAACGTTCTTTGCACAGAGTTTTTTCTTTTTGAAATATTGCTTTAAGGTATTCTGAGGCTGCGTTCTTAAACGTTATGCTAAATATTTTTCTAATTTGTTTTAAAAATTCTCTCCAAGCATTATTTACGGTGATTGTCGCATACAATACAGTTGCGGGTGTGGACGTGATCGGTGTGGACGAGGGCGCCTAAAGACAGAGAAGACGTCGAATGGCCGCCAGCAGTTCAAGCATACAACCCCTTACCTACTACAGTAGTAATTCCGATCTAAGAAACAACTTTGATTGACAGGTGGAGAATGAAAAGAACCAAATAGTGGACAACCATGAGTGGCTAGAAATATCGATGACGTGTACAATTCTTGACCACTAAGAATGACAACAACAGGATCTAAGCCGACAGGCGAAGGATATCGATGTAAAAGGACATTAGGGAAATCTGCTTCGTAGAATCAAGACGTATCTGAGGACCTTGCGATTTTCAGAGTCAGGTTCGATCACATCTATCGTGTCTCGAGCTGGTCGCCAGAGAAACGATTGTAATATGTCCAATAAATTCCATTCGTCGCAACACTGATTCTCTTTTTTTTCTGTTATATATATATATATATATATATATATATATATATATATGATGAATTAGATTACGTATAATACAAGTTTATTACCAAATGCGAAGAAGCTCAACATATCAACCCCTTAGGAAAGGGTACAGAGCATTATTTTTCTCCCCAAACTACCAAAACACATCAGGATATGTGCTACAATTTATGTACATGTTATGTTTATCACATATCGTAGTTTTCTGACCATTTTACAGTGCAACGAGCTAAACTAATCACTACAACTATATTGACCCCCCTCATCATTCAGAAATGCTTCCACCGTCCCTGAATATTCATGATTTGGGTAGACACAAGAAGTTGCTCAATGAGTGAGAGAGAGAGAGAGAGAGAGAGAGAGAGAGTGGGGGGGGGGAGAAAGAAACGAGAGAGAGAGAGAGGGATAAAAATCATCCAAGTAACAGAAGGATGTATTTCTCTTGTCTCCATTTCCTTACCTTAATATCTCCCCCCCCCTCTCTCACTCACACACCTACATATATTTCCTCTCTGACTACATCGTACACACAGACTGATCTGATTTCCCTGGTTTCTGATGGACATCTCTATAGGTAGCTCTATAGGAATGTTGCTGTAATCATTGGAAAGTTGGATACTCCGATAGCAGTCCAGCAAATAGTCATTAGCACTGTGTTATACTGTCCCATCATGCCGAACAGAATACATGCACCGAGTAGGCGGCAATAATGATAGCTCAACTTTCTACGCGGGTATAGAAGAATATTTTGCTCACCATCAAAACAAATATGAAAGTTTACCAGGGCTGTACACTCAGCACTTTATTGCATGGCAGTGAATCTTAGACAATGTACACACGCCAAGAATGTCGAACGCTGCTTGAGACGAAATCTGGGCCTCAAATGATAAGACCACGTTTCAAATAGGGATGTCCTCAAACAAACAAGTATCTTAATCCTGTTTCCCGCCCCTACACAGCGACACTTGAGTAGCTTCGTCATGTCATACGAATTCCCAAAGACATCTAACCAACGAGACTTGGCCCGTAGAAAAATCATTCCTAAGTTACAAGGATGTCTGCAGGTACGGTATGGAGGCGTGAGACATCAACCCGGTAAGTTGTGAAATATTGTTAGCAGATTGCAGCAAATGGAAACATGTCAAGAAGACATTTGTACCGACCAACGACCAGAGGAAAGTGAAAGTTTTTTGGGGGGGGGGGGGGGGAAGAGAGAAGAGGGTGCAGACAATAGAACCTGGCATTAGCGCCACCACAGCCAAATACAACATTTAATTGCAAAGATTACCATCAAGTATGTGACACAAGGTTTGTACGGCTAGAGTTGCGTCCCTTTAGGATTTACCGGTAAAATAAGCTTAAAAAGCATGTTTGTGTATTTTGCCGGGACCGGCTACGTAGCCTATTCGAAAGATAAAACGGGTACATCTGTGTAGGGGTGAAAAGTTGAAAAAAATGATAATATCCAGGGCCTTTCCAACCAGACTCGATAAATAGACGAGGACGATATGCGATACTCTGACGGGGGCCGTAAGAAAAAAAGAGATATCTTTGGTCCAATCTGATCATCGGCTCCTTTCCTTTCCAATTGTCTTATAAACCGATTATCACGTGACAGCCCTGTTTTTGATCTCAGAATATCGATGTTTTCAATTGAGATATCCCGTTCTATCTTTTTTCTCAGACAATATTTTCTATTACTCTAGGTCTTGAATAACCACCGCCTCCACACTGCTTATTGATTTTTTAGATCGCCCCGCCGCCGCTAATTAAATTTTACTAATCCATCTCCGGCGAAATTTTAGTGTGGGTGAAAAAAGAGAACATTACAAGAAATCCCATATTTACGAACGTACACGATACAATTACTGACTCACCCTCCTTTTATTCCCCCCACCCCGCTTATAAGAATTTAAGCAAATGTTCAACCCCCACTTATTCCACCCCCCTATTATCTGGGACCCGAGCGTACTTACTTAATTAAACACAAAATGTCTAATAATCTATTATATAGGTTGTGGTTAGAAAAAGCTATCTCACTTACCGCTTTTCATAGGCGCCGCTAAATTCCACTGCTGGTCTCTCCTCTTCCACGTGCGTCCAACTGCGTAACACCGGGAGCTGCTAAAACTCGCGTCCACACCGTTGCTGGTCACCACTGGAGAGGCCATCTGCTGGCCCTTCCGGGCGAGCATCCTTCCGGCCAAGCACCCTTCCGGTCGAGCACTCCCCCGCTTCCGGCCACCGCACGCCACACCATACCCACACGCCCCCCTGATCTCAAGGATCAATTTCCCCCTCGTCCTTCTGCATATGAAAGTCTGCTGTCCAGGTTGGTGGTTTACGACTTCTTTGCGATCTCCGCAGTGTTGGGGCAGCACTTTGGGTTTCCTCTTCCTCGGAGTCCGTTGACACAGTGATTCTACGGGCATCCCGGACATGACGTGGTACTCCGTCCATGGACACATTGTTCTAGGAATTTACAGCCGTCACCGTTCCCCTTCCCCATTGAGATGTGCAACGTGCATCTGGGGGCTTAACCCAGACTTCTTCGCCCACCTGCACGAATGCACTTTCTCTCCCCACCTGCACGAATGCACTTTCTCTCCCCACTGGCCATTGTGGTGGCGTGCACGGGTGCCGCCACTCGTCGTGCACGGGTGCCGCCACTCGTATCTGAATACTGCTCTGTGTGGCACTGATTCCTCGACCTGTCCCACCCGAGGGGACATGTTGTAACAGAACACTGCCTCCATTGGTGAGATATGGCCCCGCTCCGCCATTGCCTTGATCGCCCGTGGTGTCGCTCCACAATTCCATTCCCGCTCGGCCTGTGCGCTGCTCTGAAGAAACGGTCCACCTTCCATCCATCGAGCATCTCCCTCAGCGCCTCCGAGCGGAACGCTGCGCTGTTGTCCATCAGCAGTTCGTCCACAGGGCCCCGCTCCAAGAACACCTCTCTCAACGTCCGCATGATTTCCTCGGCCGTTCCAGTCTTCATCTCCCTCCATATCGCCATCCGTCCTGGTCCACAGTCGACCATCGAGAGGTACGTTCCCTGTCGGTAGTGCGTTACATCCACCGCCAATCGCTTCCAGTCGCGATCCACCGGGAGGCTTCCCGTTTCGTGTACACCCGGGGCGGGATCAATGGCCTGATATCGGACGCAGCCTCTAACCACCCTTGAACACTGTGTCTGTTAACGTCCGAGTCGATTCTCCTGGCTAGTAACAGGCTCCTATCCACTCCCATGTGGTGCATGTCATGCAACCCTTTCAGATCCGACTCGGTCAGCCGACACACGGCAGCTATCTCATCTTCTACCTCCTCCGGCGCTTCCATCCAGGCTTTCTTCACCCTAGTTAAGATGTCCGCCCTATTTTTCTCTGAGGGCACGAAAACTACGCTCAGCCTCAGGTCGAACTCGGTGGCCAGCTCTCCTAAAGTTCCCAGGCGGCGCTTTATCAGCATCTCCGCCGCCCCTCTCGTTCGCACTCTCTTCTCACTGGTGAGTACTGATCTCAACCATCCGAGTACAGTAGCCGAGTCGGTGCGTATCTCGATAGTGCGCAGTCCCCACCTCAGGGCGAGGTTCACCCCTCTCAACACTGCGTCCAGTTCCGCCACATTGATGTGGTTGCAGTCGTCCTTCTTCCTAAGCCAGGCTGCATCCTCGACCTCAACACCTCCTATCTCCAACGTGACACCCAGCGCAATGCTGCTGGCATCGCACCATACGGTCCCGCTCTGTGATTTGGGAACATACCAGCGTCCCCGCACTGGGTCGTCGGCCTTCACCCTCCCCACGATCTCCTGCATCATGGCCACCGTCCCCTCTCCCACTCTGTCACTCCAAGTCACTCCTCCCTCTCGTCTCTTGACATAGCTGCATGCCGTCCGGATCCACCCAGCAATCGGGTAGTGACCCACCAACTTTCCACACACCGCGAAAATTCCCGCCTACTCATACTTGGGCCCAGTTCTTGAACTTCATTTCCCCTCTGGAATACCAAGACGCCCGTCCTGTCTCGCCGTAGCCTAAGTCCCAACGCGGCTCCTCCCTCCAACACTTCTGACGGCTTTGCAGCCAGTCCATACCCCTGTAAATGGCTCGTGACCTCCGCCGCCGACACCACAGATTCGTCCACTAGGATGTCGTCAATATAGGAGTTAGTGGCCCTCTTCATATTGTCGGCCTTTCCCAGAATGGTCTTGAGGACCGCCGCCATGATCTTCGGTGCGGAGCTCAGCCCGAAACCGAGCCTAGTCAGGCAATATGTCCGGCCCTTATACCTGACCAGCTGATACTGCCAGAGCTTCTCATCTATATGCAATTGCAAGTATGCCGACTTTAGATCTACGATTGTTGAACCCCCCCCCCCCGTCATGCGTCTCCACTCACGCAGGGTTTCCCCACAGACATCCGTGACCTCGCCACCCATGTGGCATGACACGTGCTCGTTCAGCTCCCGAAAGTCCAGCACCAGCCTCACCTTGTTCTTCGTGGGTTGCGCCACCGCCATTAACGGCAATACTCCGCACTTCACCTCCTCTTTCCAGGGAAGCAGTATGCCCTCCTCAATCCATCTCTCTACCTCTCGCTCCTAATGTTTCCCTTCAATGTGTGTTGATAGCAACCCACTTTGGTCTTCAGTGTTGGTGGTTCTCCCTTCCAGTACCACTCAACAACACATCGCTGCCCATCGAACACGGCCTTGAAGTATTTGTCCTGCACAGTGTAAGCGGGGTATTTCTCCTCGTGGGCCTTCTGGTTCTCCTGTCGCGCACTCACAGCGCATACCGATGCAGCGGCACCAAACGACACACCCACGTTGTTCACTGTGACGCCTCCTAGACGGCCAATTGCGTCCATGCCCATAACCACGCCGATCCCATCCACCACGCTGTCCACTACGATGGCAGAAAGCCTTATTTTCCTTCCCCGTACCGTTATTTCCATCTCGCTGCGACCTCGGCATTCAATTTTCCTGCCGTCGACTGCCCTTACGCTGCTCTTCCCTCTCTACCTCTGCGCCACCCCCGCGGTCACCAGTATCGTCGTACAGCCCGTGTTCACGAGGGCTCGCTGTGGCTTTCCCCTCACGAAGACTTCCACCACGGGCAGCGCCTCTACTCGTAAGGGGCAACTACCGGCGCAGTAGTTCCCCTTGGATCGTTTCCCTGGTCGCAGTTAATAGCGATGTGACCTGGTCGCTTACATTACACCGGTTGCATATTATTTCCGGCCTTGACTCTCTGCAGTCTCTGGCCATGTGCGGGCCCTGGCACCGAAAACAGTGACCTCTAAACGTTCGCGCGGCGACCGCGTGCCGTGGTTACCTCCCTTTCACCATTTCGCTGCCAGCTGTCTTGAGCCTCTGTAGTTGCTATCGCCGCAACACTCTTTTTGGCATCTTCTGCTATGATCCGGGCTTGTTCCACCAGTGAACGCATTTCCATTTCTTTGTAACCCGGGACTTGCTGCAGTTTCACCGCTATGTCGTCTGGAAATCCATTTATGAACGCCAACCGCACCGTGCGTTGGCATTCCACCTGATATCCAGCCAACATAGCCAATCGCCGTATTTCCGCTGCGAAAATATCAACGCGTTCACGGTTCCATCTAATTCTTGCCAGCTTAGCGAAAGCGGCTAACGGTCCCTCTCAATCTTTTATGCATCTCTTTGGCTGTGTTCGTCCAACTCAAGGAAGAGTACCAACGCGTCCCCTTCGAGGTACAGCGCCATGAGGCCAGCCACATCTTCTAACTTCTGCAAGCTTGCGACCAACCGGACTTTTCGCAGCCAAGCGACAACATTACCTTCCCCGGTAAATGCTCTGATAGCTTCGCTTGTTCGTAGTCTTGTCGCCATCTTCTAATTTTTCTTGCGGTACGTGATAAAAAAAAACAACAGACTCCTCTCTGTTTTTCCAGTAGCTTTTTTTTTTTTTCAATCAGATCTTAGTTTCCAGTGCCGAAATAGCTTGTGGTTAGAAAAAGCTATCTCACTTACCGCTTTTCATAGGCGCCGCTAAATTCCATTGCTGGTCTCTCCTCTTCCACGTGTGTCCAACTGCTTAACGCCGGGAGCTGCTAAAACTCGCGTCCACACCGTTGCTGGTCACCACTGGAGAGGCCATCTGCTGGCCCTTCCGGTCGAGCATCCTTCCGGCCAAGCACCCTTCCGGTCGAGCACTCCCTCGCTTCCGGCCACCGCACGCCACACCATACCCACATAGGTAAGGTGTCTTAGCGAGTCGATAACTCCTTTTTACCACTGAATTCTTTAATAAATAATTCTACTTTTTATTTCTTAATTTATAAGTAAATTTCTTGGAGAGTTGAGAGTGTGATCACTTTCCCATCAACTTCTAAAACGTTAAACTTATTCCCATATAATCTCTAATCTAAGCGAAGTAATAGTATAATCAAATTAAAAAGTTACTTCCCTTGATAGGTTTAAATAAATAAAACATGAGTATCTATCAAGAGAGGAATTAGAGTAGAGTCGATAGCTTTTAGCAAAGAACTAGCCTTAGAGAAAAACAAAACAGAAACAGAACTAATAGCCAAGGTAGAGGAGGCGCTTAGGAGTGACAACGCAGCGAGAGTGCTAGCAACGAGAACGGCACTGGACCAGTTCTTCGATGCGAAACACGAAGGCTGCGTGGTCAGAAGTAAATCACGTGCTCTAGGAAACGAGGGAGCAAAATCTGTAAGCTAGGCCCGAGCGGCAGAGGTGAAAAGTGGCAACAAGTCCACGATTCGGTCTTTGAAAGACCAAAACGGACGCGTGCTACTTGACCCCAAGCGGATGTGCACGGCTTTTCAGCGGCACTTTGCGCAACTGTTCGAGCAGAGCGACGGTGCGCCGAACGGAGCAATGGACTTCGGTTCATACCTTCGGTTCATACGGGCTGCCGCATCTATCGAGCATGGACGCCGAGTTCTGCGAAAGACTGATCACAGCTACTGAGATACAGGATGCTCTGGGCCGCTGTGGGAAACGCAAATCACCCAGTCTAGATGGTCTACCCTATGAGTTTTACATAGGCATGCCGGACTTGTTCTCTGGCGTCTCCGAAGCCGTCTACTGCAACTGGCAGCAGAACGGGAGAATTCCCAGTTCTGCAGGCAGGGGCGTAGTAACGCTGATCAGGAAAGACGAGAACAAGGGGGACGAACTAAGCAACTTTAGGCCCATAACTCTGCACAACACAGAGTTAAAGATTTTGGCCAAGGTGTTAGCAACGAGGCTGGCTCTTGTCGTCGGGAACCTGGTAGGGAAAGCGCAAACGTGTGCAATCCCGACCAGTTCCATACACGACAACCTCCACCTCATGCGATATCATAGAGAGGGTGGGGTGTAAACCCGGCTTCGGTGGGGCTCTGTTCAATTTAGATCAGTCTAAGGCGCTCGATAGGGTCGACCATCAATACTTGGAAACGGTTCTCAAGGCGGCCGGCTTCAGACCCGTCTTCAGAGGCTGTGCAAAGCAATGCACACCAACATCTGCTCGACGGTCAAGGTGAACGGCTACCTATCGGAGCCGTTCGCAATCACGCGTTCCATCAGACAGGGATTCTCTCTCTCCTCCATTCTGTACGTACTGACTCTAGAGCCACTACTGCGGAAGTTGGAGCTTCTGCAGGGCATCCCGTTGGAACCGGGACTGCGGAAAGCGGCTTCGGCTTATGCCGACGCCGTGACAGTAATGGTGTCGGAAACCTCGGAAATCGGGGCAATCGGCAACTTACTGCAGGAATACGAAAGGCTCACAGGAGTAAAACTGAACTCGGACAAGTCTGTCGGTTTGCAACTCGGAACGTGGAGAGGCAAACCGATGCCGTCCAACAGCGTCGTCGGACGTTGGACGGAAGGAGCGGTGAAATTGCTCGGGGTCTGGTTCTGTCCGGACCTCCAGGTGGAGAAAAACTGGAACGCGGTCACGGCCAAGGTATTTGCGCTCACCCAGAAGTGGGCAGAGTGCAAACTATCATTGAAAGGTCGAGCGGAGGTGGCGAACACTTTCATAGCGTCCGTCATCTACTACCGCTTGACCGCCGTGCCTTGTCCCCGTGAATACCTCACCAAGATGGAACGCATGCTCTTCCAGTTCCTTTGGAAGAAGCAGGCTCCACTGGT
The DNA here is from genome assembly GCA_964016885.1 of Eledone cirrhosa. Taxonomy (NCBI): domain Eukaryota; kingdom Metazoa; phylum Mollusca; class Cephalopoda; order Octopoda; family Eledonidae; genus Eledone; species Eledone cirrhosa. The sequence goes on along the minus strand of OZ024743.1, from coordinate 98,344,748 downwards.
GAGGAGATCTGTCTGCTGTCAGCACCCTTCCAACGGAGGGCTGGGGATGCCGTGGCTGATGATGCGCAAACACGCGCTGAGGCTACGGTATCTTCAGGTATTTTCCTCTTCGACCAACCTGTGTGGGCCCCTTTTGTGAGACAGACCTTCCCGCAACTTATCTCGCTGACAGAGCTGCAGCCCTGGGTCAAGCGTAGACCGAAGAAAATGGGCGCCTGGTACATTGAATGCGCTCAGGGCTCACAGTCCTCTTTCAGGCAAGCGGGAACATCAATCAGCGGAGATTCCACTTCGACATTCTATAGAGGGTTAGTACGTTACAAGTGCGACGATGTGCTCGGAGAGGCTCTGGGCGTCGAAGACGACGAGCTCACCAGTATTTTCGGTAGGACTTTCCGCCCAGAGGTCCCTGGCTTGGCAGTGCTACCGAGGAGCTCTACCCGTTCGAGACAAGATCTACAGGCACGGACGCCCCGGCAGAGATCCTTCCAAGAGGACGTGTCCAAGAGCAGGACATTGAAACCCTCTTGCACGCAATTGTACACTGACCGGGCGTAACCGACCCGTGGAGCTAGGTAGAACAACTGCTGTCACGTATGGGACAAATCCAGTTGACTGCCGAGTCCATAGTAAGGATCAAACCGCCACCTTCTTTCAAAAACGAGAGGCGGTTTCCTCTGTATAGTGGCTATGGTAAAAGAGATTATATGGTGGACGAGATTGAGAGGACTGAGGACAGATGCCTTTCTCTCCGGACAACAACTCATTCCCTTCTTTAGGTACCACTTTAGAAGGAGAATCAGAGTGGAGAGAGAGGCACTGCACCCCAGTAAATTTACTGAAAAGTGGGTGAATGTAGCAAAAATGGCCCGAGTGATTAGGCCTTTTCTGTATATAAACCTGTAGGTTGAAGATGAGGGCAAAAGGAGGAAAGGATCACTTGCACAACACCGTCCTGGAGTTGAGGGTTTTTCTATCTACGGGGTATTAAACAACCCATTTGTGGCGCCTCCTTCCTATTGGGGATTTTGATTGTTGAATTTGTTCGTTTAAATTTTTTACACAATTGTATGTAAAATCCCCGGCATATGTCCTTGTATTGTCCCCTTTTCTTGTGCGCGCTTGTGGCAAATAAAGAAATATATCTATCTATCTATCTATCTATCTATCTATCTGTAAAATCCCCGGCATGTCTTTGTATTGTCCCCTTTCTTGTTGCGCCCTTTCACGCATCTCTTTGGCTGTGTTCATGGTTATAATCTATCTAACTATCTATCTATCTATCTATCTATCTATCTATCTATCTATCTATCTATCTATCTACCTATCTATCTATCTATCTATCTATCTATCTATCTATCTATCTACCTATCTATCTGCAAAAAGATCTGTCCGAGGTGCGTGCGAGACGAAGAAACCGTCACGCACGCATTCATACACTGCCCGGGCGTCACTGACCTGTGGGGCTATGTAGAACGACTATTGTCGCGGGTGGGACCAGTCCAGTTGACCACCGAGTCCATTGTCATGATCAAACCGCCACCCTCCTTCAAAAACGAAGGAGAGGCGGTTTTCCTTTGTGTGATAGCTATGGCGAAAGAGGTTGTATGGTGGACAAGGTTGAAAGGGCTGAGGTCAGACACCTTTCTCTCCGGCCAACAACTGATTATTTTTTTCAAATACCACTTTGGAAGAAGAATCAGGATGGAGAGAGAGGTGCTGTACCCCAGCAAGTTTTATGAAAGGTGGGTGAAAGTGGCGAGAATGGCCCGAGTGAATGGGCCTTCTCTCTATATCAGCCTGTAGGTTGAGGAAAAGGAGGAGGAGAGGAAGGGAGTACAAACTCTTCGTACTCCTGGAGATGAGGGTTGCACATTTTTTTTCGGGGGTATGTGTTACCCATATGAACTGTCTCCCTCTATTGGGGAAAATCGACTAACTTTTTAAATTCCATCTGTGATAACATTTTACACGTTTTTATTGTATGTAAACTTCCCCCTTTGTATTTGTCCCCTTCTTTTGTGCCCCTGTGGCTAATAAAGAAATATATCTATCTACCTATCTATCTATCTACATTCAGCCCGGGACCTATGGACAACTTCCAGAAGTCCCTGGCCTGGCAGTGCTACCGAGGGGCTTTACCCGTTCGAGAAAGGCTCTACAGACACGGGCGCCCGGGTAGGGACCCCGCCAAAAAGATCTGTTCCAGATGCGTGTGCGACGAGGAAACCGTTGCACACGCATTGGTACACTGCTCGGGCGTAGCCGATCTGTGGGGCTATGTCGAACAACTGCTGTCAAGGGTGGGACCGATCCGGTTGACCACCGAGTCTATTGTAATGATCAAGCCGCCTCCCCCCTTCAAAGATGAAGCAGAGGCGGTGTTTCTGTGCGTAATAGCCATGGCGAAAGAGGTTGTATGGTGGACGCGTCTGAAAGGACTGAGGTCAGGCACCTTTCTCTCTGGCCAACAACTGGTCCGTTTCTTCCGATATCATTTCGGAAGAAGGATCAGGATGGAGAGAGAGGTGCTGCACCCCAGTCGTTTTTATGAAAGGTGGGTGAAAGTGGCGAGAATGGCCCGTGTGAATGGGCCTTCTCTTTACATAAGCCTGTAGGTAGAAAAGAGGAAGGAACGAGGGAGCACCCCCTCTCTGTGCTCCTGAGGAAAAGGGTTGCACACTTTTTTCGGGGGTGTGTGCGACCCCCCAAGGCGCCTCCTCTCTATTGAGGATTTTGTTATAAATTTTATTTTTTGTTATATCTTATTTTATTTTTATATTTTGCTATTGCCTCCTCCTTATTGAGGACGCCTTTTTGTGTAAACTCCCCCCATTGTACTTGTCCCACTTTTGATGCCCTAGTGGCAAATAAAAGAAACATATCTATCTACCTACCTACCTACCTACCCGGGGAGACAAGCCGATTATATTACGAATTCTGTTGAATAGTTTTAAATACTTCAATAAAGCATACATATATATATGCACACACATATACAAGACAAAACACTACCTTAGTGTTACACTATAACACGGTCTAATGTGTTTAGTGTGATGTAGTAGTGTTTAGCCGTGTCGTTGCTTTCTTTTCTTACATTTTCTCTTCCAATTAAAAAAAATAATTTCTCGAAATAATCAGAGAGCCTCTCGGTGATAGCTCGACCTACCAAAAACAGAAGCAAAATCCCATTCAAATCACATCCAGCGTCTTAGAAAATAGAAGAATATATTGGATAATGTGGTAAAGAGACGGATGGTTGCAAATGGAACGCCTTACTAACAAGCCAGCTAGATGAAAATATAGTACTACTAATATACTAGGCATGAAATATCCTGTCTGTTCTGTTTTGAAGATGGCAATGTTTTCATTTGTATCAGGATTTATTCTCACTTCTGTTGTCCTTACACCTTCCTTCAACCAGTAATTTATCTATCATCAACCATAATAATACGCCATACTCTCGGCTCTCGAATAATGCCCCCCCCCCCCCCCCACACGCACACACATGCTTATTAATTTTTCAGATTTTTCCCACCCCCTCCCGCTCTTATCCCCCCTCCCGCGCTCTTATTTCACCCCACCCGCTTATTAAGTTTTGCTAATCTATTTCCGGCGAAATTTTTCTTTATACATTAAAAAACATTACTTATGACAAAAAAGGTACTTTATATATGTGCAAAGAGTTACGGCCCCTCAAACGGTGGAGTGGTCACAGCTGGAATGCCTTTAATCAGAGATCCGTCTGCTTATTGAGTTGGGTTATCCACGACCACCATCGCGACCACCACTACCACCACCACGACTATGACCACCACCACCGCGACCACCACTACTACTACTACTACTACTACTACTACTACGACGACGACGACGACCACCACCACCACCACAAACCACGACTACGACGACCACCACCGCGACCACCACTACTACGACGACGACGACCACCACCACCACGACTACGACGACGACGACGACCACCGCCACCACCACCAGCACTCCCCCCTTACCCCTACCAACAGCCCCCCCCCCCCCCCCCCCCCCCTACCACCGCCACCACCACCACCACCACCACCACCCTCTGTTAACATAGCTGTTTCTATTTTTGGCACAAGGCCAGCAATTACTCAGTACATTACTGGTACTTTATTTTATCGACCCCGTAAGGATGAAAGGCAAAGTTAACCTCGGCGGGATTTGAATACAGAATTGCAAGGGCCGTAACTCTGTGCGTCAAAGCATGGCGTCCGACCCTCTACCGGTACTGCCAATCTACCAACCTCTCTTAACATAACGATAGTTCATTCAAAGCGAAGTAACAACATAACATAATAAGAAGTTATCTCCCCTTAAACGTTGCTTCGCTATCGATGTCTGATCGCATTTCTAGATTAGAACATGTTTACATGGCTAGATTTGTACACACACACACACACACACACACACACACACACACACACACACACACACACACACACACACACACACACACACACACACACACACACACACACACACACACACACACACACACACACACACACACACACACACACACACACACACACATTTTTAGCTTAAGCTGATTAACAGGTTATTAAAGGTACTCTTTTAATAGCTTTAACCACCGACCTTTAGACTGATATTCTGATACTAAAGTCAAATGTGTTGTACAATGTGTGAAGGTGACGTCCTAACGAGTATCTTCCTCTTCCAACTAACTTACCCTCCACCTCTGGGTCCCGGCCGACAGGATGGAGAATGCGTTGCCTCGGAGGACAGCAAGGGAGATGCGCTGGAACAGCCACTCCACCTCGCGGGGCTCGCACCTGTGGGCGGCTAACTTTTCCTGATAGCAGTAGGGATGTGGTCCGGTGACCAAGAACAGTGGAAGTCTCCACTGCTACAGGCTCTTCCACAAACCTCTCCGAGAGCGGCTGATAATTGGACAGGCTGCTCTGTTTGGTTAGGCGAGCAGCAGAGCCTGGTCTGGTAGCCGAGCGCACAAGGTTGCCACTTGAGTAGGTACCACAGCATGTAGCATCCCAGATGAAGGACCTACCCATACGGAACGGGAAGATTGTCATGCCATCTAGCCTTTTGCCGTTCCTTTGGTCCAGCTCTGCTAGTTGAGTAGTGACGGGAAGCGTGCGCTATCCAGGTCATGAGAGCATCATGGTGTGGGTGACGGCCAGCAATGTATTGGCATGGCAGTGGGTGGAGACCGAAAGGATCCACAATGGTACAACAGCGGCATTTGTGAGACTCACAGACGTGGAGGCCGAGCCTCAGGGAAACATCCATGCGCAAGCAGTCGCAAGTGAGCGAACTTTGTTGAGCTAGACACCACAGTGAGGTTGGGAGGCCGAGCGGAAATATGTCAGATGGATCTGGTTGAGCCGGCGCACCAACCTGTCTGAAATCATATTGCAAAGGATGACGGTACATTTCTTTTGGGGGGACTGGACGTCTTCTGTGAGGAGAGGGGGATGAACGTTGGCAGGGTGGAGGCCGAGCTGGTTCCATGTCGCGTAGGCGGCCTTGCACTCTTCGATCACAGAAGGTTCAGTTGTGTTGTACAGAATGCTGCTGACGAGGACATGGCACAAGGTCACCAACGAAAGGAAAGCAGGCAGGCCAGTGGGGTAGGAGACCGCAGATCGAGGCCGCTATATTTGACGGTAAAGCTTTCCTGCTGCCATCCGGTGTCGTCAAACCGGACGTTGAATGCAGTCATGCTAGTCATGGATTCTAGCTGGCGTAGTCTGAACCTGAGGGTAGTGTGAATGGCAGAAAGGAGGATCGGTGACCCGAGGATAAGGACCTCTTCCTTGGGGGTCACCTGCACCTTATGAAGTGATGATCGCACGCCTGAAATGGAGGCTGTGGGACCTTCTGCGCCGAAACTGACGTTCATGATCTCCCTCTTGGATGACTTGATCTCGAGGCCGATCTTCTCCAGAGTGGAAACGACTGATTGGAGATCCTGACAAACTCTCTCTGAGGTCCCGCTTATGGTGGCCTCATGAAGGTACCAGACGCTGAGAGAAGCAGCGATGCTCCGGGCAACGCTGTCCACTCCGAGACCGACGAGGAGGGGTCCCAATCGATTGCTCTGTTGAACGGCGGCTGAGGATGGTATTATATTGTCCGCGGTGAGGAGCATGCTCGCGGCCCATATGACAAGTAGGCCAGTGGGTAGGTGGCAGGGCCAAGGCAAGCCTCGAGCATGTGTCACGGCGCTGTCAGTTGAAGGCGTTTCTCATGTTAAGCTTGACGATGAGATGCCTGCGATCACTCGGCACAGGCTCGGGTGGACAATTTTTAATGAATTGTCTAGCAGAGTGTGCAGCTCTCCACTACCCGCTGGCCGCGCCGAACCCCAGCTGCACTAAGTTCCTCGCCCAGTTCAGGTGCAACAAACTTGCAGATGATCTTGGTTGCGAGCCTCCGGAAGACGTTACCTACTGCGATGGGGCGTATTCCACTGTCTTTCTTCCTGAGAGCGGTGTGGCAGGCCAAAAGAAAGAGGCCTCGGGAATATGGGTGCCATGAATGAATCTGTTGGTGAGGGCCACGATGGCGCTCAGCAGGCGGCATCCAGCTTCAGCAGCGAAGAGATACACCATGTCTTTGAGGTGGCCTGGTTGGAGACCATCGGCACTTTCGTATAAAGTAGTTGAGGGTCAGTTGGCTGTGTGTGTCTGAGGTCTGCTGGCGGATCAGGATGTTTAAGCCGAAGACTTGTTAAGCCGAAGGATGTTTAACTAAGACTTGGGTGAGGTAGACGACGATGTCGTGAGAGGCGACTACTCTGACGGCAGCCGTGACATCACTCTCGATGACTTTGGCGTTTACGCTGTCGACAAGCCACCTCTATCGGTACCAGGGTTAGGGAGACGGAGGGTGGGTGGAGCGAAATAACACGGTCGGTGGTGTGTGTGTAGGGATGGGGTGTGTGCAGCTGCTGCATCTACATGTCGGAAGTTCGAGGCTCGGCGTGTCAGGCCGAGGGAGGTGATGGAAGCTGTCTCATGCTGAACAGTTCCGGCCTCTCTTCCGCCTGTACAATAAAACTCCAGTACTTAACTTGTACACACACACACACACACACACACACACACATATATATATATATATATACACAGGGGTCTCGTTCGTCTTAAAAATGTGAGGGGGGGGGGGGGGACAAACCAACATTTGTTGATTCTTAAAGGAGCATAAATTGCTTAAGGTGTCTTTCCTGGACCCTATCACATAAGGAAAATTTTACACTAATTAAGTTTTAAATATTCAAATGAAGTTCAGATATAAAAAAATAAGCTTAAAAAGAATTTATTATATCAAATATACAAAAAATAAAATATAGACGTTTCAAAAAGTGTGTGGGTGTGTGGGTGGGGGGGGGGACTTCTTCCCTGGTACCCCCCTGAAACAAGGCCCTTGTATATATATATATATATATCACTTTCAATCTTTTCTATATTTCATCTACCTGTCACCTACCTTGTGGAGTGTCTCTCTGTTGACCACTGGCCGCTGGTCTTTGTCCTCTGACGCTCCTTTGCCCTTCGCTGTCTTTGACAACATTTACAGGTTTTAACGGCTGGTCTAGCGATCACTTTTCTTATATATTTATATTTATATTGTTATACTTTGGGAGGGTCATGTTGCCAATAAGAAACACACGCACCAGTTGCTTTCACTTCAATTTAATTTATTATATATTTATAAATTTACAAATTTATAAATTTCTGGTTGGTTGGTTGGTTCCACAACCAGATAGTTGTTTATATATATATAGTCATAGTTCTTTCGTCACACACTCTGTGACCTCTTCAGTGACTGGGGATTTCTTTCTTCGTTTCTGTGCCTTTCCTTTCTTCTATCCTACGCCATTTCAGAAAATGGCGTAGGATAGAAGAAAGGAAAGGCACAGAAACGAAGAAAGAAATCCCCAGTCACTGAAGAGGTCACAGAGTGTGTGACGAAAGAACTATGACTATATATATATAAACAACTATCTGGTTGTGGAACCAACCAACCAACCAGAAATTTATAAATTTGTAAATTTATAAATATATAATAAATTAAATTGAAGTGAAAGCAACTGGTGCGTGTGTTTCTTATTGGCAACATGACTCTCCCAAAGTATAACAATATCGGTTTCAACACACGATTTCAGATAAAGAATCTTGCTAAACAAATTCAGAAACTTTATATTTATATTTATTTGTTATTAAATTCTGTGAGAATATTTTTAGCCTGCGAAGCGAGACAAACAGAGTACAGAATGTAAATTCACACACACACACGCACACACTTATATTATACATCCATACATCCAACACACACACACACACACACACACACACACACACACACACACACACACACACACACACACACACACACACACACACACACACACACACACACACACACATTCACTTACATTATACATCTGTAGTGACCTACATTCCGCGGGCTCACATACATTCTCTGTGCGTGATTTGGCTCAGCTCAGCCAATCAGCGCCAGTAGAGGAGGATGTATCCCTACGCGTTCTGAGGGAGAAATAGCCTGCAAAGATTTGAGGACGCCAACACTTCCAGGCTTGACCATGCTAAGTAAACACCGCTTGTTCTTTTGCTCCGCCAGCGCAAACAATATGTAACGACAAAACATTCCTACGGAGCTGGCTAAACGCCTCCAGCCAGTTGACCGTATTTTCTCTTGTAATCTTAATTGAATTATTTCATTCCTCTCGGCATGCCAACTTAACTCACTTCATCCCTTTTCTTTACATCCATACATCCAACACACACACACAGGTCAAGGTTAAATACGAGGACAGACTCAGAGAACAATTACATAAAGACATTAGTATCACACTTGTGGCAAAAGAGGAAACGTGAAAAGATTGTTTCATTGTAGCAGACGATTGTTTCATTGTTTCATTGTTTCAGTGCATGTGTTATAGAATCTTGAGTTGATCAATTGCGTCGGTTGAAGCAAGCAGAATTTTGGCTGCTCACTGAATCGTAGACACATAAAAAGATAACACACACACACACACACTAGATAACACTACATGCGGCTTTGACCGGGAGGGTCATTTAGAGGTAATGGGGGGGGGGGGGGGGTAAGGCTGCACAGAACCCACTTTCCGCCATGGCGATTGGACTGCATGCCCTGCTTTCCAGGTTACCCTTCGCCACTGATATATATATATATATATATGTGGCGCTGAATATATGTATATATATATATATACATATATATACACCATTTATATATACATATATACACACAGAAACAAAATGGCTTAGGACAGAACAAAGGAGAGGCACAAAAACAAAGAAAAGAATACATATATATATATATATAACAAAGGAATTGTGGTAAGGAACCAGATGGACCATAACGCACCAGAGTACTCAATACTTAGGGCAGTAGAGTGGGAAATAGGAAAAAGTATGACCCCGACGGCAGAGCTCAAGCCGTTTTGGCAGAGCCCAAGCCGTTTCCAGAAATAGCGGTCGAAACGGCTTGAGCTCTGCCGTCGGGGTCATACTTTTTCCTATATATATATATATATAAACAAATTTTAGAAAAGAAAACAAATTTTTCTGTAGAAAATGCTGAAGAGATATTTTTAGTGAAATTTGAAAGCATTAATTTATTTACAATACCGGTTTCAGCATTAAATGCATTGTCAATTGTGGATATGCAGGATATTGTTAAGTTGCATATTTGTACAAATAGTGAGGATAATGATAATAACAAATATATATATAGAGAGGGTAAGAAAAGTTAATTTTCACATACGTTGTCCTTCAGAGAAGAAAGTCATTTTGTCAGTCCATCTTTCTCTGCTAATGGCTTTGTTGTGACTGAAGAGGGTAGAAGCAGGAGAGGAGAGGAGAAGAAGGAGGGGGAGGAAGTTGGGGAAGGTTGTTGTGGCTGCAGACTGCTATGCGGGACCCTTTGAATAGTGGAAACAAGGGTTGGCTGGGATTGGTGTGAAAGGCTGGGTGACCTTAGAGTTGACCGGGGGGGGGGGGGGGATTGCTTCTAAAAATATCTATATTGGTATTTTTTCTTAGAAGAAATCATCAAGATTGACCTTGTCTTTTGGCCACAAAGAAGATTTAGACCAAAGGTTCTCAACCCATTTCCGCCAAACGCCCCCTTTTGCTCCTCAAAATCACAAAACGCCCCCTCCTACCATATTTTTCCATTTTTCAATATACTACTGATTTTAATATCAGTAGATTACTGGGCCGAATCAAGTTATGCTAGAATCTTTAAAAAGATCTTTTAAAAATACTCGTACGAATTAAATACAAAAAAGTTTCAGTCCAAAACAAAAGCAAGCTATTTCAATTTATATATTTTTGAAAAATAGACGTGAATGTTCTGAAAGATTTGATCTCAGTCGAAAAAGCTTTTTCTTTTTAAATTCTATATTTCACTGTTAGCTGTTGTAATATTTTGAGTGGATAGATAATTCTACAATTCAAACTGTAAAGTCAAAATACAAAAGATGCAAAATATGAAGAATTTCTTAACTTTCTCTGGAATCACAAACTCAGGTAGAATATAGTACCTTGCAAAATAAAGTGCCTCGATCACAAACTTAGTTGCAACGAATGAATTGAGATGCTTAGTGACAGTGAGTAAACAATATCTGTATCCCTTATATATATATATACTTAGATAGCTACACACACATATACACGCACACACACACACACACACACACACACAGACCCCCCCCCCACACACACAAACTGTGTGTGTCTGCGTGTGCCTTGCTTTTGGTATAGAAAGAATTTTGTCTCCAGTTTTTATTGCCGGGTCAAAGGCTACTGCTCTTTTCAACAACGTCAAATAACAACGCTATATATATATATATATATATATATATAACGAAGGAAATGTGGTAAGGAACCAGGTGGACCATAACGCACCAAAGTACTCAATACTTAGGGCAGTAGAGTGGGTAATAGGAATTAGCCGTCGAAACGGCTTGAGCTCAGCCGTCGGGGTCCTACTCGTTCCTATATATATATATATATATATATATATATATATATTTATATATATATATATATATATATATATATATATATAGAGAGAGAGAGAGAGAAAGAAAGAGGGAGAGACAGAGAGAGTAAGAAATGTGTGTGTGTATGTGTCTTTGGTACACGTCTATCTCTATCTATCTATGTCTCCAACAGGGGTTCAAACATGCGGCCCGCGAACTACTTTTCTATGGCCCGTGGTAGAACCAATATTTAAGATTCCATTATAACTGGTGGAAATAAGACGGTGAGCTGGTGAAATCGTTAGCACATCTGGCGAAATGCTTAGCAGTACTTCCGTTTTTACATTCCGAGTTCAAATTCCGCTGATCTCAACTTTGCCTTTCATCCTTTTGGGGTTGATAAATTAAGTAACAGTTGTGAACTGGGATCGATGTAATCGATGGGACCCTAAACCCTAAATTTCATGCCTTGCGCCTATAGTAGAAATGATTATAACTGGTGAAAACAATCACCCACCACCACGTTTGGCCCACTGTGCCTCTCCTCCAGGACGTAATGGCCCTTTTATATTCTTGAGTTTGAAACCCTTCTTCTACACACGCACGCACACACACACACACACACACACACACACACACACACACACACACACACATATATATATACACATTACTTTTTTCTGTCTCTGGACTACGCCCATGCTGGAGCATCACCTTGGTAAGTTATGGGGACGTCAACAAACAAACAAGCATTGGTGGGAGCGCAAACACAAACGCAAAGACACACACGACGGACTTCTTTTAGTTTCGGTCTATCAAATCCACTCACAGGGCTTTAGTCGGCCTGTGGGACCGAACACGGAAACATGTGGTTGGGAAGCAAGCTTCTTGTCACACTGCGCATATGTGTGTGTGTGTATGTGTGTGTTATCAAATTAACAATGAAAATAAAAAGCACAAAGTTAAGTTACTTTATAACTTAGTTTTTATTTTGTTGTTTTTATTTTTATTGTGAATTTAATACCTAATATCTGACTCTGTATCTAAAGCATTAATTCAGCGAAACACAGAACTTCTCTATGGATTTTACCAGATTACATTGAGTTCTATCCAGAGGTAGACCAGATTGAAAAAACAAAATATATATATATATGTGTGTCTGTGTGTGTGTGTGTGTAATATATATATATACTAGAACTATTCCTTGTATTTATAAAACCCTAACAGTGGTACCCGGCGTTGCACGGGATAAGGTATTTTGGAACGCGGGCCTCCAACAGACCTAATCGTGGAAAAACTGCATACCTCGACAATATGTAAAGAAAATAAACCGAATACTCTGATGGCTGGATAATCTTTAAGATTTTGCTTGATGAAGCAGGAAAAATGCAGGTTTTCACCTAATGCGGGCCCTAGGGGATCAAGAAAAGGAATTTTTTTTATGTGCATAATATGCCTTGAAATTTCGGGAAAATCGGCTAGACTTAACGCCTAAAAAAAGCCCTAAAAAGCTGAAAAAATGAAGTTTTTAACCCTGCGGGCCCTACGCCATAAAAAAGTTGGATTTTCTTTGCTCACGGTATGAAGAAGAGAGTGACTAATACATAGTTACCGGCTTTCATTTTTAGTGTTGTGTGAAATATATAACCGCCTTAGCTAAATTTAGTATTGCCACAACCACGGCTGGCAGGGTCTGGTGGTATGTAACTAAGCAACACTGTGGCTTAAAACGTGAGGAAGAAGTTGTGTGCACTTACCAACTGTTTGGGGAATGAGTGTGAGATTTGTCTTGAGCAAGGGTGGCAGAATAACCGGAGGCAGAAGACAGCCAGACATACAGTCAGATATTATAAGGGCGCGTTCTGGACGGAGAGGGAATTATGGGAAATGACGTAATGCAGACAGTCAGACACACAGACATATATTATAAGGGCGCGACGTTATATGTATGTATCTATCTAAAAAGAGAAAGACTAAGAATTATAGAGAGAGATCGCTAAATCGCCTAATGCGGTCCCTAGGGCATTGGAAATTTGAAACTTCTTTTGCTCATAACACTCCCTGAAACATAAGTATTACATGTGTAAAGTTTGAAAAAAGTCGGTTGGGTACTTCTCTAGTTTTAGGGATTCAAACTCACACACACACAGACAGACATCCTCAGTTTTATATATATAGACTAGCAGAAAACCACCCGTTTGCGGTTTTCTGCTAGTCTATATATCTAAAACAGAGAATGTCTGTCTGTCTGTCAGCTCACTAAAACTTCAGAACCATCCAACCGATTGTTTTTAAACTTTAAACATGTAATAATTATGGTCCTGTGAGTGTTTTGAGCAAAAATTATTTCAAATTTTCAATGCTCTAGGGACCGCATTAGGCGATTTAGCGTTCTCTCTATATAATTCTTAGTCTTTCTTTTTAGATAGATACATTATCTGTCTGTATGTCTGGCTGTCTGCATTACGTCATTATGACGCGCTCAGTGTGTGTGTGTATATATATATGTATCGTAATGCAGACAGCAAGACATAGCTTTACTTCCCCTCTTCCAGCGTCTCTCTCTCTCCCTCCCGCTATCCTCCTCTTGTAGTCTGTCTCTTTCTTTCACTCTCACTCTACGCGTCGGACAGACAGACAGACAGAGAAATTGCTGGTTATATATTATAAGGATATATATATATATATATATATATATATATATATATATATATATATATATATATATATATATATATATATATATAAATCTACATACATACATATATATATATAAATCTACATACATACATATATATACATACATTTACCTATGTTTATAGCTATGCATTTATACATTTGTATATATATACATGCATTTATATTTAAGTGTGTAAGGATGTTGACATGAGTGATGTTTTTTGATAAGGAAAGAATTTTGACTCCAGATTTTATTACCTAGAGAGATTAAATACCACACCTCTGGCTGAAAGCTGGCCAGATTCTCAACCTCATCAAACACCAACGCCAGCCTGTGTGTGTATATGTTTTCTCTTTCTCTTAATTTCGAGTATATTTTTTTGACCGGCCACCTTCCTGGTGGCAAGGTTGTAAAAGAAAAGAAATTATCATCCCTTGAATCGCAAGAATGTTTTGCAAATTTTGAAGGTGCCAGCTATCGCAGCCATTTGTAGACTATGAATTAGGGAGCTGCGCTTTTTGTCCGCAAATCCAAGTTCGGTCATACTTTGGTCCAAGCGGGTTGATATATAACCCGTAGCACCAATAATGATGGGTATGAAGCTAAAGGTGTATCTTGGATACTGGATTTGTAAACTCCTCATCAATGGTCCGTAGATGTCCTCTATGTATGTATGCATGTATGTATGTATGTATGTATGTATGTATGTATGTATGTATGTATGTATGTATGACCCCTTAGCCTTTGTCAAGGCAGAATTCTAGGAGAAGGAAAACTCTGATATAACACCTGCAACCCTGATGGTATCCAATGATGTTGACTTGTTCTTCTTTTTGGTAAATATCATCTTGGTTAAGAGAGTGGGACTGGCTTTGTGCAGTGCCTTTGCTCACTATAAAAGCTTCACGGCACAGGCATTGCTTTATATCTGGAGATCTCTCTGCATTTGTCGTCACATGGTACCATGGGCCCAACACTATGTGTCAATAATTGTCACAGATGTGGTGTTTGTACCAGAGTTTTCAAGTCGCTGGCTGGACTAAAAAGTCACACTCGTTCAGCGCAACGGTAGGGGTTCTCCTACATGGATGTAAAGTAGTGGCCGTACTCGAAAACGAGTTGGCAGCCACCATGTATGATGTATGTATGTATGTATGTATGTATGTATGTATGTATGTATGTATGTATGTATGTATGTATGTATGTATGTGTGTGTATGATTGCTTCTTTTTCTTGTCGTTTCTGTTGTTCTTGTAACTTGTCAAAGTTGAAGTTGTCCTTATTTTTATTTTCTTCGATTTCTTTCGTTTTTTTTTACCTCCCTAGGGATTCGTTGACAAGCTTCTTTCAATTATTTTTTTTCGTTTTTTTCATTCAAATGAATTCACACTGGCTGTCTTAGTGACGTACAAATATGGCTTATAAAACTTACCTACGTAAATAGCCTTCCGGTACCCCTCTAGTGCCTCCAAAGCTCAAACGCCCCCCTAACGCCCCCCTGAAGTTCCTTTGAGAACCTTTGATTTAGACAAAATGACTTTCTTCTCCGAAGGACCACATATGCGAAAATTAACTTTTCTTCCCCTCTCTATATATATATTTGTTATCATTATCTTCACTATTTGTACAAATATGCAACTTAACAATATCCTGCATACCCACAATTGACAATGCATTTAATGCTGAAACCGGTATTGTAAATAAATTAATTGTTTCTATTTTAGGCACAAGGCCAGCAATTACCCAGTACATTACTGGTACTTTATTTTATCGACCCCCGTAAGGATGAAAGGCAAAGTTAACCTCGACCGGATTTGAACTCAGATCGTAAAGGGACGTAACTATGCTGGAAAGCATGTCCGACGCTCTACCGATACTGCCAAATCACCGCCCAGTATTGTAAATAAATTAATGCTTTCAAATTTCACTAAAAATATCTCTTCAACATTTTCTACAGAAAAATCTTTTTCTTTTCTACTATTTGTTTTTATCAACTCGTGTGTTACCTTTCTACATTCACACATACACACTCTCTCTCTCTCTCTCTCTCTCTCTCTCACACACACACACACACACACACACACACACACACACACACACACACACACACACACAGACACGCACACACACATATACATATATATATAGTACCAACATTATATTAAGGATGTCATGTCTGAGAATACCAGAATCATGATTTTATATATATATATAGTAATAATAAATGTGAGGACTAAAATCGGAAGAGGGCTCAATAAGGGTAATAATAGATATATAAAAAAAAATATATATATAAAAACCCGCAGAACATTTATTATAAGAACAGATTAAAGTTTAAGCAAATTAGTTTAAGCAGATTAGAGTTTCAGAAGATCCCGCTAAGGGTGAAATCAGCGATTCTTTGCTTAAGCTTTAATCTGTTCTTATAATATATATATATATTCGTATATTTATATATATATGATATATATATATATAAAATAAAATAAAATAAATAAGTCAAATGTTTAAAAATTGGCTTCGTTTATTACTACTATATATATATATTTCGGTGACAGCCATCTTTGGCTGTGACCTCTTCAGGCAGTCCGAATTAGTGTGGTAGAGACGAGTACACATGTTGTTGAGGTGTATAACTTTGTCAATACTCTGATATGCCCAGTTCCTGGTTGAGTTGTTATTTCACTGAGGAACTGGAATCATATGAATTCAAACAAACGAATTTCAGCGTCAAAGGGCCTCTTCTCCTCTCATTGGTCAGTTGTTAGAACATTCCTCAGTCAGAAGTATATAGAAATTCGTTCTGAGGCAAGCCAATCTGTAGTTGTTCTTGTTATTATTAGGTACATCTGACCACTATTCTTGTGTTGGTAGAGGTGTTATTGTTGGAATCAGCTAAAAAAAAAGTGATAAAGTGGTAGAAGGAATAAGATGGTAAAGGAACAAAATAAAATAAAATAATCGAATAAAATGTGTGTGTGTGTTATACCCATCTCAATGTTATAAAGATTTGTAAGGTCAAACTTCCCATTGGTCAGTTTTGAGAGCATTCCTCAGTCCAAAGTCTATAGAAATTCTTTCTGGGGTGAGGCTCCCTGTAGTGTTTGTGTTTGCTATTGTTAAGTAAATCTGACCTCTACCCTTATTTTGGTAGTGTTGTTGGTGTTGTGGTCAGCTTATGTCTTGCTGCTGCTGACAATTTAGAAGTATCTGTGTGTGTGTTTCTTCATCCCTCCTGCCACCATATCCCGTGGTGGTGGTGGTGAGGGGGGAGGGGGGTTTCTGCCATGTATATGAAGAAATAGAAGGCAATAAAATGAAGTAAACAGAAAATAAATAATAAATAGAGAATAAATGAAAAATTAATGAAAAGGTAATGAAAAAGTAATGAAAAATGAATATGGAAAATGAAAAATGAAAATGAAAAGTGAAAAATAAAATGAAGATTCAAATAAAATAAGATAAATGTGTCTCTACATCACCGAAATATATATAGCAGTAATAATCGAAGCCAAATTTTAAACATTTGACTTATTTATTTTATTTTATTTTACATTACTCCGGAGTAACCAAACCAAGCTGCGCACTTCGTCGAGTGCTCCATTCTGCATACTGAGGTGTTGGTATACAACCAACATATACTCATAATTTATATATATATATATATATATATATATATATATATATATATATATATATATATATATATATATATATATATATATATATATATATATAGGAACGAGTAGGACCACCCCGACGGCTGAGCTCAAGCCGTTTCGACGGCTAATTCTGGACTAATTTTAGTCCAGAATTAGCCGTCGAAACGTCTTGAGCTCAGCCGTCGGGGTCCTACTCGTTCCTATTACCCACTCTACTACCCTAAGTATTGAGTACTTTGGTGCGTTATGGTCCATCTGATTCCTTACCACATTTCATTCGTTATATATATATATATAATATGTAAACAAACATATGTATATATATATATAATCTATATATATATAATATGTAAACACACATGCGCACACGCACAGAGACACATATATTCCTATGTTCCGAAAACCAATATGAACTTCTGAAAGAGATAAACCTAGAGAAAAAAAATGAGAATATTTAAGTTTCTTTCTAACAGGTATTAGGATACAAAAGACAGTAAAATGATTTAGTCCCTCATATATAAAGCGCTCTAATGTATTGGCTTAACAATAGGTAGCATGGAGGACAAATGTATTGTCTTTAGAGCTCAAATTAAATACAGGTAGATTTTCTTTTTAATCCTTCTAGGGTCGATAAGATAAGTACTATTGAAGTACTGGAAAGGATATGAATGGATAAACGTCTCTCTCAAAATAGAAACTGTTCATATTTAGGAAGACAAGGAAATAGCATTGAATACAGCAAACAACTTAAATCTTAATTCAGCACAAAATATAGAACAAATTGTTTATTAGTTAATGTAACCGTTCGGTGGAATGAGATAAATAGGGAATAGAAAGGAAATGAAATGCATTTTAGAATGAATAACTCAATAAAGAGATAAAGTTGTTGGGTGGCATATGTGTGCACAGGTTTAGATAGACCATATAAGGTAACCCATCGAGAAATAGATTACCTATATATGGTACAGCTCTGCTGGACACTTCCGTTAGTTCTGGTAATATTGCTGGCTTTCTTTAAGTTGCCATAAGTGAATAAGTGCAGTACCATTTTGTTGTGATGAGACACGGAAAGAATGTAGATTTGGCTATGTCGTATCTTAAAAGTGTTCGCTGTTATGCTAATGTAAGCTTTATCCGTAGCTAGTCTTCACGGTACATTGATATGATATTCTTCAGTCGCCAGACAGTGGGACCCGAGAGGAAAATCATTGGATGCTATACACTTAAATCTAGGAGTTTGGTACTGTCAGTGTTACGTCTGTTGTGTTGGTTTATCCTAGTTATGTCGGCTGATGCAATATTTAAGAAATGGAGGATGTACCAACAACCGAGGAGCTATCAAAAGCTCTTAAACAGCTCTCATGCAACCAACCTCTTAGGCGAGACTGCATCCCATCAGAAGTCCTGAAAGCGGGTGGCCAAGATCCCGAAGAAACTTATCCCTTTTATCTGACAGGAAGAACGAAAGTCACAAGATTTCAAGGGTGGAGACGCTATTACTCTGCTAGCCACCACAAGGAAACTCTTCGCCAAGATTATCCTGAACTTAATCTGGTGAACTGTTGACACATTCCTTCCACTGTGCAGATTCCTTCCAGAAGGTCAACAGGTCAACCAACGATATAATCTTCGCCTTACGTCAGCTTCTTGAAAAGTGCTGTGAACAGCACCAAATACTGCACATCATCTTTGTTATATGGCAAAGGCTTTTAACACAGCGAAGAAGTACATCATGTGGCACCTATTGCTCAAATTTGGAATATCTCCAAGCTGGTTATTATCATCAGAAGTTTCCATGATGGCATACACGCCACGGTTTCTATCAGCGGTGAGCTCACAAAGGAATTTGAAGTGTCAACTGGTCTTCGCCAGGGCTGCATTCTCGCACCAAAACAGCATCATTTTTCACTCACAACCATGTCAAACTTAGGTATTGATGCGCTACAAGCTTGTACCACACACCGGTTAAAGCTTCTTTCAGGGTGTTTTAAGACTGTATCCAGAAGGCCTTACCAGTAAGACATAAATATGTTAACATTCTATTTTCCTTCTCTTAAAGCAAACCTTGCGTTATATGAAAACATTTCTTTTTACGAAGGTTTTCCAATTTTAACCTTTGTAAAAGTGTGTGAAAAGCTGTGGTGTTATTGTTGCCGTCGTTACTGTTATTTTTCACGGTGTCTTAAAGTGAAAACTCATTTGTGTTGAAACACCAGGTTCATCATTATTATCTTTAGTGTGTATGTTTGATGTAATTATCCTTCTTTTTTGGCTGTCCCTAATTAAAAACTGTCATTTTGTTCTCACACATTCTAACTCGGGGGCGTATTTGTTTATATTGTTACAGCAATCACCATGGTGATAACCTCTTCTGTTACTCAAGAACAAATATCCATGTTGAATTAAAAACAAACGAAATCTTTACAAATATTACAACATAAAATATTCAAGGAAAACCGTATTTTGTCCACCCTAAGGTAAACAGGTTGGATATACAAACGTTCCCAAAGTTTCATATAATCAATTATTTGAATAAAAAAAGTTCTCTACACAATTTAAGGACGCGGTAATCCAAAAATTCTGTGAGAGTGAAGGAAACATGTTTGCTCAAGCAAACCTCGACAAGACCACCTACAACAACAACCACATCAGCTATAATAATAATGATAATGATAATAATAATAATGATAACGATAATAATAATAATAATGATGATGGTTTCATTTATTGGCCACAAGGGCCGACATATAAGGGACAACATAAAGACAGGGACAGTGGTGGTGGTGGTGGTGGTGGGGTGTACGATAAAATCGAGTAAAAATTTCACAAAACCAAAAACAATTAACAATGAAAATATCTAAGAATATATAAAAATATATAAAATATAACAAAATAAATTTCCCAATAGGGCGGGGGAGGAGTAACCCAGGCGCGACTCAGGTACCCACCAATCCTGAACCACCACACTCTTCTAGGGCACCCGGGAAGGGCCCCCTTTCCCCCACAAATTAACCAGCCTACAGGCGCATGCTCGGAGTATTATTCACACGGGTCATTTTCGCCGCATTCCCCCACCCTTTAGAAAATGTTCTGGTGGTGGTGGTGGTGATGATGAGGGGTGGGGGGCACTTCTCTCACCATCCTCATCTTTCTTTCCAAATGATACTTGAAAAAGTCGATGAAGGTTGGCCGAAGAGAAAAGTGTCTTCAGTCCTTTCAACCTGGTCCACCCTACAACCTCTTTCGCCACCACACAGAGGAACATTGCCTGCTCTACACGGCCAAAAGACGGCGATCTTCAGTATGGGCTCAGTCGATTAACAACAATCACTAATATACTAATGATGCCAGTGTTATAGGGAGGACTCATAGTTAGACACTTCCTCAGTGTAATATATATTGTCAAACAAACAATTTCCCACTTGGTTCATATCAGGATGGAACATTTTAGCTTTGAACGACTAGTATTTTCTACTCTTCCTCGCTCATCGAGTGTATCTCGTCAAGGTATATGCTTCTCTCAGCATAATGCCTTTAGTCTTCTTGTCATCAACAACCGCCTTGTCTGCACTAGACATAGATACATAGATCCTAATTTGACATTCATGATATAGGAAAATCGAGAAATTCCTGAAGCCTCGAAAAAACAAACAAACAAAAAATGGGAAATTTTATTTCTAAACTTCAATGTATTCCTGCCGTAAAGCGTCAGACACCATGCTTTGCAGCATAGAGTTATGGCCCTTTATGTTATGAGTTCAAATCCCATCAAGGTTAACTTTGCCTTTCATCCTTACGGGGTCGATATAATAAAGCACCAGTAATACACTGGGGTAATTATTACTCCGTTGCTATGACTTGTATATTTGACTTGAAAAAAGCAGCATTCCTAAATATAATCAGAATCATCACAGACTCTCACAGAATCATCACAGACTCTCCTCAGGGATGTCTCACTCCCCTCCCTAGATTAAAATCTCTTGCTTCGTTCCCTGATACTTTATAGAATACCAGCCGACCCTGCTCATAATGTTTTATCGACTCCGAAAGGATGAAAGGCAAAATGGAATTGGGTGGGATTTGAACTCAGAACGCTGAGACTCAAAACAAATATCCAACACTCTAACGACTCTGCCAAATCGACCGCTTTTCGTACATACATTCATACATACATACATTCTATATGTGGGTGTGTTGGATCTCCGCGGTTCCAACGACGAGTCTTCCAGTTATTTGAGGAACGAAACATGTAATTACGTATAAGTTTTCCTTTAACATATTTCTCAAGAAAATTTAGGGTGACACAGTATGGGATAAAGTTGGTCCCTTGAATTACTGGTACAACTAACTTTTGCTAGCTTAGTGTACTGGTAGTACGAGAAATAATGTGCTTTGCTCAAGGCACTTTATTTCGGGAATCGAACTCACGAGTTTAAGATCACGAGCCGAACACTCAACCACTAAACCACTTGTCTTCATACATACATACATATACATACATACATATTGCATATGTATATACATACATACATGCATGCTTACACACATATTATGTATACAAATATTCATAATTATCCATATATATTTACATGTTTGCATGTGCATAAAACAATCTATTCATATATATTATATACACAGATGCGTATTTTTATGCATACATGTATGTGTAGATACATAAAGGAAAATAATAAAGCGCTTGCTAGTGATGAAAAAGAAATATAATAGATAAATAAATGATCTGAGATTGAGGACAGTTTTGACATTTCAATTAAAATTTATTCATAAATTGTCTACATCAGGAATAAAACTGTTCAGCAAAAGGGCTTTACAGACATTTAGAGGCAGCTGGAAAAATTAATTCAATTAATATATTGTCTAACTTTAAGCTATCACATGGTCCGAAGTGAAGTATACATGACAGATAAATACCAGTTAATGATCTCTCAAAGTCATTGTAAACCATTGCCGACATATTGTTAATATCTTCATGTGTCAGCAGAAATGACTTCCACCATCTTCGTGGAACTTTCAAGAAAAGAATGTCAATACAACCTGTTTCTTTTATTCGTTTGTGTTAGAAGTAAAATTCTATTGAAGAAAAAATAAAAAAAAAAAAATTAAGGAAAAAATCTGAATGAATCGCGATGAAAGAAACGAGAGCAACGACACGAACAAATAAAAACAACAATAAAAGCAACATTGCCAGAAACAATAGCGCGCGGGACAAAATGCCTTGCGGTGTTACTTCTGGTTACTTACGTTCTGAGTTCAAATCCCACTGAAGTCGACTTTACCAGTAATACTTCCGGGCTCATTAAAATAAAATACCAGTCAAGTGCTAGCGATAATGTAACTTACTCTTTCCTCCCCACAAAATAGCTTAGTTTGTTCCTAATTTAGAAACAAACTTGGAGCAGTGGATTGGCAGAATCGGTAGAGTGTCAGACTAAACGTTTGGTGGCATTAGTTTTGGTTCTTTGCGTTCTGAGTTTAAATCCCACCGAAATTAGCTTTGCCTTATATCCTTCTGGGCTCTGTAAAATAAAATACTAGTCAAGCATTTGGGACAACGTAATAGGTTTCTTCTCCCCTCAAACTTGCTGGCATCATACCTATGCTAGAAACCATTTATAATTGTTTCTACTTTTGGCACAAGGCCAGCAATTATCGCAGTATATTACTGGTACTTTATTTTATCGATCCCGTAAGGATGAAAGGCAAAGCTAACCTCGGCGGGTTTTGAATTCAGAACGTAAAGGGCCATAGCGCTGTGCTGTAAAGCATGGTGTCTGACGCTCTATCGATACTGCCAATCCACTGCCCTACCATTATTAATAATAATAATAATAATAATGTTTTCTACTATAGGTACAAGGCCATACATTTGAAGCGGAGGGGAAAGTCGATTAAATTAATTCCAGTGCATTACTGGTACTTTATTTTATTAACTCCGTAAGGATGAAAGGCAAAGTTAACCTCGGCGGGATTTGAACTCATAACGTAAAGGGCCGTAACTCTATGTTGTGAAGTATGTTGTCTGACACTAACAACAACAACAACAGTAACTATCAAGTACAGGGGCTAGCATGATCAACTATTTCTATCAATCAAATTTGAGCGCTTGTGACTGTAAAAATATCAATAGTACTAATATCAATAGTACTAATATCAATAGTACTAATATCAATAGTACTAATATCAATAGTACTAATATCAATAGTACTAATATCAATAGTACTAATATCAATAGTACTAATATCAATAGTACTAATATCAGTAGTACTAATATCAATAGTACTAATATCAGTAGTACTAATATCAATAGTACTAATATCAATAGTACTAATATCAATAATACTAATAGCAATAGTACTAATATCAATAGTACTAATATCAGTAGTACTAATATCAATAGTACTAATATCAGTAGTACTAATATCAATAATACTAATATCAATAGTACGAATGGATTCTCGTGACGGAGTTCAAATCCAACGGATTTGACTGTGTTTTCCTTCCTTCAGGCAATGGTTGATACAATAAATACCAGTAAATACCATCAGTAGCGGGTTGATACAATAAATACCAGTAAATACCTTCAGTAGCGGGTTGATACAATAAATACCAATAAATACCATCAGTAGCGGGTTGATACAATAAATACCAGTAAATATCTGGTCAATTGGACAGACTGATTCTCTTCCCCAAAACATGTGGACATGTGCTAAAGTTAGAAACGAAAACAAAGACAACAATAAGGACGAGTAGAAACAGAAAGCTGTGGAATTCAATGATACATGTTGTTGGAGTTTGGCCCAAGAGCAGCTCTCATTTCAGACTTGCCAACCTCTAAAAACCCAAACGGGGAGCACCATGAAAAAACGTTCCCCCAAAACGGAGAGAAATGAGGCACAATGAGGACATTTTATATAATGAAAGCTATACCCATTTTCACAAGAGAAGACATCTCTCACCCACCCTAAAGTTGTTTCTAACCACTTGGTTGTAAGATCTACATCAGACAGAATATTTCTTGTTTTTCCTTTTTCTTTTTTAATGGAGGGGGCGATAAAATAAAAATATTATCTGTAATATCTCTGGTAATGTTTTCCAGACACAAATGTTTTCATTTTAATTTTGTTTCATTTACAAAATTCTTGATTCTAATGATGATCGATATATTGTGTATGGATGGAAGGGGTGCTCTGAAAAGGTTGGGTTCCTCCATTCAACGTATGCTAGAAATTCACTATTACGCTATTTCTATTTATCAATACACTTTTCTTTTTGTTTTCGTTTTGTCCCGTAACTAATAATAGAGTCGTAGGGGCACCGTTGGTGTTTCTTGGGCTTTTTAAACCTCCCCCAGGTTTGAGTACAGCAGATTTCTTCCAGAGAGAGGAAGAATCGACCCCAGTACAAGACTAGTACTTTATTTATCAACCTCGAAAAGATGAAAGGCAAAGTTGACCTCGACGGGAATTGAATTCCGAGAGGAAACAATTGTTCTCGGTAAACTAACTGTTGTGTTACTGCTTCTACCAAACTCGTCCCATGGAATGAGTGCTCTACCATTAGAGATATTACCTTCCAGTGTTCTACCCCCCCCCCCCCCTCTCTCTCTCTCTCTCTCTCTCTCTCTCTATATATATATATATATATATATATATATATATATATCACAATCACATATATATATATATATATATATATATATATATATATATATATATATATATGTGATTGAGCGTGTGCATGCATTTGTGTATTTATATATAAATATGTATATATATATAGTTTCATTGACAAATATATCAATGTGCCCAGACACGCAGATATATTGCCCTTGGTATGACAGTGTGGTTTTAGCTCAATGTAGGATAACTAGTATACTACAGAGCCGTTATAATTACAGGAATAACCAAAGAGTGCTTAGAAATACAGTTTTATTAGCTAACAGTGTTTCATCCATACCCCATGGCAGGAATCATCAGAGCCTATAAACAAGAGTATATCAATAGTTGCATGCTCCATCAAGCCGCGTCACCAGAACAAGGTTAAGGGACCAGCAGGGGGGTCCCGAGGCCAGCGCTATAAA
Organism: Eledone cirrhosa; assembly: GCA_964016885.1. Classification (NCBI taxonomy): domain Eukaryota; kingdom Metazoa; phylum Mollusca; class Cephalopoda; order Octopoda; family Eledonidae; genus Eledone; species Eledone cirrhosa. The sequence continues at coordinate 98,319,252 of OZ024743.1, read as the reverse complement.
GAAAAAGACAGAATACATGATGCACATAATGTCATAAAATGTCATAAAAAATTACATCAAAATTTATCACTTAAATGGTGCAATAGATGATAAGGAGGTTGGGAGAGAGTAGCAAAGAATTCCTTGCTACCCTCTCCCACAACATCTCCCTCTCATAGTGCCAACAACATGTCCCTCTCACCTTCCATAAATACAGGCAGCAACATGTTCCTTTCACCTTCCATAGATACTGACACCACCATGTCCCTTTCACCTTCCATAGATACAGCCACCACCATGTCCCTTTCACCTTCCATACAGCCACCACCATGTCTCTTTCACCTTCCATACAGCCACCACCATGTCCCTTTCACCTTCCATACAGCCATCAACATGTCCCTTTCACCTTCCATACAGCCACCAACGTGTCCCTCTCACCTTCCATACAGCCACCACCATGTCCCTTTCACCTTCCATACAGCCACCATCATGTCTCTTTCACCTTCCATACAGCCACCACCATGTCTCTTTCACCTTCCATACAGCCACCACCATGTCCCTTTCACCTTCCATACAGCCACCAACGTGTCCCTCTCACCTTCCATACAGCCACCACCATGTCCCTCTCACCTTCCATACAGCCACCAACATGTCCCTTTCACCTTCCATACAGCCACCAGCATGTCCCTCTCACCTTTCATACAGCCACCAGCATGTCCCTTTCACCTTCCATACAGCCACCAACATGTCCCTCTCACCTTCCATACAGCCACCAACATGTCCCTCTCACCTTCCATACAGCCACCACCATGTCTCTTTCACCTTCCATACAGCCACCACCATGTCCCTTTCACCTTCCATACAGCCATCAACATGTCCCTTTCACCTTCCATACAGCCACCAACGTGTCCCTCTCACCTTCCATACAGCCACCACCATGTCCCTCTCACCTTCCATACAGCCACCAACATGTCCCTTTCACCTTCCATACAGCCACCACCATGTCCCTCTCACCTTCCATACAGCCACCACCATGTCTCTTTCACCTTCCATACAGCCACCAGCATGTCCCTCTCACCTTTCATACAGCCACCAGCATGTCCCTCTCACCTTCCATACAGCCACCAGCATGTCCCTCTCACCTTTCATACAGCCACCAGCATGTCCCTTTCACCTTCCATACAGCCACCAACATGTCCCTCTCACCTTCCATACAGCCACCAACATGTCCCTCTCACCTTCCATACAGCCACCACCATGTCCCTTTCACCTTTCATACAGCCACCAGCATGTCCCTCTCACCTTTCATACAGCCACCACCATGTCCCTCTCACCTTCCATACAGCCACCAACATGTCCCTCTCACCTTCCATACAGCCACCACCATGTCCCTCTCACCTTCCATACAGCCACCAACATGTCCCTCTCACCTTTCATACAGCCACCAGCATGTCCCTCTCACCTTTCATACAGCCACCAACATGTCCCTCTCACCTTTCATACAGCCACCACCATGTCCCTCTCACCTTCCATACAGCCACCACCATGTCCCTCTCACCTTCCATACAGCCACCAACATGTCCATCTCACCTTCCATACAGCCACCAACATGTCCCTCTCACCTTCCATA
>OZ024743.1:98300143-98307643 GCA_964016885.1 Eledone cirrhosa | reverse complement strand
CCAGTTTTAGAATTCCCTTTTTCGGATTATATTACTGTGAGAGCCCTGGTTTTCTGTTGAGCTCTGCTGATGATTGAAATTCCAACCGTGACCATCTCCACTGAAAGTTTTCATGAAATAGTCTTTTAAGACTATACAGAGCATTTGATGTTATTCCAAATTGAAGGATAAGTGTTTCGAACTTTATTTTATCATGAATTAAAGGACTATAGATTTTCCCTGGATTTTACTAAATTCTGTGGATGAATTTATATCCTGATTCTCTTTTGAGATGAGTTTGAGTTATTTTTCCTAAATCTTTCGTTAACTACTTTTCCCATCTTGACGTTATAGTCGCATATATGTTATAGAATGCCGTTAGCTTCTTGCTAAAACAATCTCTATACCTCTCATTTATATATATATATATTCATATATTTAGTATATACAAAACTACTCGACCACACATACTAACATGTGCTCAAATAAGAATATAAACGAAAGAATCTACCTGCTAACCTATGTATACATAAATAGATTAGCATACACACCTACATATACATACATACATATTACATACATATATATACACCTACATATACATACATATATACACACCTACATATATATACATACATATTACATACATACACACCTACATACACACCTACATATACATACATGTTACATACATACACCCCTACATATATATATACATACATACATATTACATACATATATACACACCTACATATATATACATACATACATATATATACACCTACACATATATATACATATTACATACATACATACCTACATATATATACATACATACATATATACACACCTACATATATATATATACATACATATTACATACATACATACATACATGATAGCTGCCCCCTCGTTATCGAGTATGGCCATTGCACGATATACCATTATTAATAATTATCAATTAATTCAAATATCACCCTCCTCACCAAGCAAGCTTGGTGGAGTTGCCGGTTTAGTCGCCGACGACCCGACCATGAGACAGGTTGAACACTGGGTTACATGTTACCAGTAGAACTCGAGAGCGACCTGACATACATACATACATACATACATACATACATACATACATACATACATACATACATACATGGTGGCTGCCAACTCGTTTTCGAGTACGGCCACTACTTTATATCCATGTAGGGGAACCCCTACCAATGCGCTGAACGAGTGTGACTTTTTAGTCCAGCCAGCGACTTGAAAACTCTGGTACAAACACTACACTTGTGATAATTATTGACACATAGTGCTGGGCGCATGGTACCATGTGACGACAAGTGCAGAGAGATCTCCAGATATAAAGCAATGCCTGTGCTGTGAAGCTTTTATAGTGAGCAAAGGCACTGCACAAAGCCAGTCCCACTCTCTTAACCAAGATGATATTTACCAAAAAGAAGAACAAGTCAACATCATTGGATACCATCAGGGTTGCAGGTGTTATATCAGAGTTTTCCTTCTCCTAGAATTCTGCCTTGACAAAGGCTAAGGGGTCATCTCTCCATACATACATACATACATACATACATACATACATACATACATACATACATGCATGATGGCTGCCTCCTCGTTATCGAGTATGGCCATTGCACGATATACCATTATAATAATTATCAATTAATTCTATCGTGCAATGCCTCTGCGTGAAGATATTTTTTAAAGTGAGGAAAGACTGTGCACTGAGCCAATCCCACTCTCTGAGCGACAGTAGCTATAACCCGAAAAGAAGAAAAGATCAACATCATCGGTAACTATTGAGCCGCAGGTTTTATATCGCAGTTATCCCAGTTTCCTGAGTTGCCTTCTAGAAGAATGCCCGGACAAAGGCTAGGGGTCCTTCACTCCCAGTGGTTTAACCGCGCGATCGTGTATCCAGCCCGATTATTTCTATGTCCCCGCGCATATACATACACATGCACCCATGTATATACATATATACATATACATACACATGTACATGTGTATATACATATTTACACACTTTTGGATGGCCGTTGACCCTTATGTGTTCTTCCGCCCTTTGTCAGGTTTTGTTTTTTGTCCTGCTGGGTGTCCCAAATCATACTCTTCACCAAGTATACTTGGTGGTGTTGCCGGTTTAGTCGACGACGACCTGACCATGTGACAGGTTGTACTGGGTTACATGTTATCAGTAGCACTCAAGAGTGACCCGACATACATATATATATACATACATAAATATACATACATGCATACATACATATATACATACATACATGCCTACATATACATACATACATATATACATACATACCTACATATACATACATACATATATACTTACATACCTAAATATACATGCATACATACATACATACACATACATACATTTACATACATACATACTTACATACATACATACACACATACATACAAGCATACATACATAACTACATACATACATATATACATACGCACATACATACATATGTACATACTTATATACATACATACATACATACATATGTACATACCTATATACATACATACATACATACATACATACATACATACATACATACATACATACATACATATGTACATACTTATATACATACATGCATATGTACATACTTATATACATACATATTTACATACATACATACATACACAGATACATACAAGCATACACACATAACTACATACATACATACGCACATACATACATACATATGTACATACTTATATACATACATACATACATACATACATACATACATACATACATACATACATACATACATATAGGTAGAGAACAGGAGGAGGAGGAGACTGGGGTGGAGACCAATGGAGAGTAAATTAAAGCCATTGGTTGACACCGATGTCCTCAGTCAGTGGAGGTAGGTAGGTGTTTTGGCAAGTCGATGACTGGTTAGATGACAATTACAAGGTGGGTTCATTACTGAAAACAAATAATTCTCTGGTAGAAACCCGAAACACTACTTCAGTTATCGTTGGCAGTAACAATGGTTTCTTGTTTAACATCGTCTATATTTGGTGAACATTTATCTCTCAGGAATTTTATTGTCATCGCGTAATATGTTCATCAAGAACAGGTAAAAAGAAAGTTTCGCATCTATAATAAAACATCAAACAAGAACGACTAGATCAATTGCAATATCCTGTTACCACAAATATATAATTAAGATATAAATGTTTCTTCATAAATGCTAACGAATTTCCATGTGAATCAACTCCCTTTATATTTCTGGTTAAAATGTATGCACTATAATACCTGGAAAGAAAACACACAACGCAATTCTGATTATTGGCCCCAAGGTATAATATCTATTGAAATGATAGGAAACGTTTTTATTGGTGGCTTCAACAAAACGAAATTATTCCGCTTTAAAGGATTTTGTTTAATTACTTCTTAATCGATACGTTCTTGAAATGGGAGGCTAATATGCAAAGAAGCAAAATCTAATTAGTATTATAATGAGATGATGTTTTGAACAATTGCCTGTTTTAAACTATGACCTTGTAATAAGTAAACAATTACATTTACCTCCAGAGGTAAGATTTAAAAACAAATCAAAAACAAAACTATAATCAAATGAATCTACTGTCTAAACTTGTTTCTTTTTTGTTTTAATGATAAAATATAATTGCTACAAATTGATTGATTAAAACTGTATCAACAAGACGTTTATTCTGTATGAAAAACGAATCAAAAGAATCATCTATGTGAACATTTACCTATGGCTATGTGGAGAATCTGTGAATAATCCACGCGTGTTTAGGTATCTTCAGCATCTCTCGGAAAAAGGAAAGAAAATTTAAATGTAAGCTACATTTTAACATCGAAACATATCTCCATGGCATCACGTCAATTAAAGGACCCTAATCAAGACAAAATATATTAAGGATTTTGATAAGGGATTTATAAAACAGACGTATTAATAACTTAACACTAAAAGATATTCTATACTGTGATTTCTCAAACTATTAGTTTTCTATTAACTCAATATACGTATTATATTAAAGCAACAGTAAGGTACATATAACAACATTGTAGAAGTGGCAACATCTGAACGACGGCAATAAAATGTACCGTTTTCTGTGGTGGGTAACCTTTACAGTATATATCTTAACGTCGACGGGAGGAAGTCAGTATGTGAGAGGTGTATTAGACCGTCGACCACGAAATGTGGTCAGTATAGGTCAGCTAGTTGATGTTATTGCAGAAGCTGTGGAAGTACGACTTCGTGTCTACTTCAATGTACTCGATACAATCTTAGAAAACCACACAGGCCTCGTCGAACACCGCCTGATAGCCGATTTGAGCCGAATGGAAGCAAAATTGGATAATCAGACGAGTTTACTTACAAAGCCTCAAGGTAAGTTACAGAAATTAAACTTAATTTTTACTATTTAAGTTAGATGTATAAGGTTTGCGTGAAATCGTTCGCTTGTTTGTATATATGAGTGCGCATGCGTATTTATTTATTTTAACAAACTAACATTTTAATATATCTGGGTATCTTTGAGATATGATGTTCATTTCCTCGTAGCGGCCGATGTCAATTTCTTTTTCCGTCTTTAAAGGTTTTCATCTTATTTTATAAGCTATTTTATAGCATTGCGCATGAGCACATTATTCTGTATACACACACACACACATATATATATATATATATATATATATATAGGTATGTATGTATATACATACATTACTAAGAGTGAGAAATGAAATTTCGTTTCATTCTATTCCATTTATATATATATAAATATTTGTTTATTTATTCGAAGGTGATGATTCACTCAATTGCTAGCCCAAGTTTCTTGTTGGGGCGTGTTTGCCTAAAGTAGAGTTTCCTAAACATTTTATGATTCCTTCCACTTTAGAAAGTATATTCTATCGGTGTCCGCCCACAAAAAGTTCAGAAAAAAGATACTTTAAAAATTAAAATTTTATAATTTTTTAATCTAAGAATTTGTTATATAAATAAAATATAATTATATAAAAGTATCTAAATTTACTTGATCTATTAATGTGAATTGTGAGACTGGTATGATGAGACTAGGTTTGATATGATGAGACTAGGTTTGATATGATGAGACTAGGTTTGATATGATGAGACCTAATTCAATTAAATTCGACTATTTGCAGTGAATTTTTCATTTTTGTTAAAGAGCCCATAATGACACTAAATACACATTCAACTAATATAACGATGGAAACAATTATGAAGTTTTCCATAATGTAGAATAAGCTAGAATAAATATATATTATTTGATGCTGTGACAGAAAATATGTATATTCTGAAATTTTAGCTTCTACCCTTTGTTGTTGATTTTTCAATTAATTTTTATAACTGCATTTCGTTTTGCTCAACACTTGAAAATAGAAATAAAATCCCATCTGGAATCTTCATAGCGTGAATAACTTCAACTCTTACATAACACTTCCAAATAATATAAACCTGGGCGACACCATATATCTTTGTTTCTTGAGTACAATGACAAAAACGTAAGAAACTGGTAAATTTCTCCCCATTTCAGAATACGTTTTAAAACAAATATACTCATATCAGCATTGACTTTAATGAAATGTAGTTCATCTAACCACTGTAACTTAATTTCATTAAATCTAAATCTAACGTATAAGTTAAATGAATTTCAAGTCTAAGTTTTCTCACACTAAAATATCTTTGTTTTCAAAGAATCTTAAAAATGTCAACAAAAAACTATAAAAGTGACTCAAACAGGCGTCTGCGACAGCTAACTTCAGTGTAGAATAATAAGCAATTAAATTCTTCATTGTATTGTTTGCACGGTTGCTAGAATAATGAGACTAAGAAAATTGTTTATTGTTTTGTTAATTGCTCTCCTGACGTATTGCAATGAGCAAACAAAGTAAAGCTTCTTGTAACTATGTTGCAGATGAGTCATGCAATGCGTCACCAATATATTCAGTAGTGACCCCAGTGTGCATTAAATCTACTGTGGTAACCAATCACCAAAGGAGCTGCACCAGTTGGATCTGTCACTATATTTCATAGAGGAATCTCATTTGCCTTCAATCACTTTTCTAAGATAAAAAAAAAAAAAAAAATCGATTCTCGAGCTGGTTGGCAAATAACTTTTGCGTTTGTTTCTCTTTTTTTTTTTATTAACCAAACATGGTGGGACAATTCAATATCTATTCCAGGGTAGAATTAATTGAACCAGTTCTAACGTAAATTGAGAAATCCTAAAACAGTTGCATAACATTACTTTCACAACGTTGACCATCAATTAGAAGACCTTTATTGATTATGTTAGTTGCTGCTTAAGCCACACGGTATAACCGCAATGTCAGCAGATGGGGTTAATTCTTCGCCAAGGCAGTCTTCATAGGATCGTGTGTTATATTTTTCTGGTGTGTATTTTTGGACAATGCTATCTACATGTCTAGCGATTTTATATGTTGCTGTGTTTATTTGGAATATTATTAGCCAGAGAGGGTAAGATACGACAGAATTATCTTTTCGTTGCCCACATGGCAATACAAACAAAAAGAAAGAGTGGGCATAGGTTATTCCTTTGGACCCAACTTTGCTGGATTCTGTCTATCTAGCCTGAATAGAAAAAAAGGTAATACCAAAACACAAACATGATATAAACCAGTAATGGACGAAATATTGGTTATATATATATATATATATATATATATATATATATATATATATATATATATATATACTGTACACACACACGCGCGCCCCCCCCCCCCCACACATATATTTTAATATAGAAAAGCTTCTACAGGACTAGAACTGTTCCATTCGTGAGAAATCATCAGGAAGCTGGCTTCCTGATGATTTCTCACGAATGAAACAGTTCTAGTTCTGTAGAAGCTTTTCTATATTAAAACATTTATACTCTGCTATGTATTGAGTACCTTACTTACTGTGGTTACCTCCGATTCAACCCGGAATAACTTATATATATATATATATATATATATATATATATATATATATATATATATATATAAACGTTTGATTTTGTAAAGCCAAAACAATGCAGGTATGGACATAGAATAAAAAATTCAAATGCAAAAGATAAAAGATATTGTTGACAATTAGTCTTTTACCTTAGATTTATTTAAATGTCCTTAATTTTCGAGATAATATCTCTTCTTTGGAGGGAAGTAAAGCGGTTAAACCAGTGTTCTAAATAGCTTGCCAAGTCATGCTGACAGGAACTGGTATAGAGTATCTGTTCTATCTCTAATGTCAAAGAGTTAGGTTAGGTGGATAAAGAGTAGTCTCCCTTTAAAAGGGGTTTTTGTACATGTCTGTTTAAGTGTGTGGGAGAATGTGTGAATGTGTAAGTATGTGTGTGTGTGTGAGTGTGAGAAGATATGTCTATACGTAAGTGTGGGGGATAGATGTTCTCTCGTGTTAAAACTGGTCTTTGTGTGTGTATGTGTGTGAGAGAGAATAAGTGGAGGTG